>VBSM01002608.1:75086665-75114903 GCA_008086735.1 Cheirogaleus medius | reverse complement strand
CTAATAGTTTCATACCTTAGGTTTAAGTTTGTTACCCAGTGTGAGTTGATTTTTATGAAAGATGGAAAGTGTGGATCCTGCTTCAGCCTTCTATAAGTGGCTATCCTGTTTTCCCAGCACCACTTATTGAATAGTGATTCTTTTCCCCAGTAGATATTTTTGTCTGCTTTGTCAAAGATTAGATGGCTATATGAGGATGATTTTATATCTGGGTTCTCAGTTCTGTTCCACTGGTCAATATTCCTATTTTGGTGTCAATACCAAATTGATTTAATTACTACAACTTTGTAGTATTATTTGAAATCTGGCATTTTGATACCTCCCATTTTGTTTTTATTGCCTAGAAATGCTTTTGATATACAGGGTCTTCTCTGGCTCCAAACAAAACGTAAGATTATTTTTTTTATGTCTGTGAAAAATGATGTGGGGATTTTAGTAGGGATTGCATTGAATCTGTAGATAAGATTGGGTAGAATAGACATTTTAACAATGTTGAGTCTGCTGACCCACGAGGATGTAAACAGACGGAAATCCATTTCTTTCCTCAGTGTTTCATAGTTCTCCATGTAGAGTTCTTCTACCTCCTTAGTTAAGTATATTCCTAGTTACTGTATTTTCTTTGTTGCTATTGTGAAGGGTATTGAGTCTTTGATTTCGTTCTCAATTTGACTGTTGTTGGCGTATATGAATGCCTCTGATTTGTTTGTATTGATTTGGTATCCTGACACTTTACTAAATTCATTTATCAATTCCAGGAGTCTCTTGGTTGAATCCTTGGGATTTTCTAAATATAATATCATATCATCAGCAAACAGTGAAAGTTTGATCTCTTCTTCCCCCATTTGGATACCTTTAATTCCACTTTCATGTCTGATTGTTATAGTGAGGACTTCCAGCACTATGTTGAATAGAAGTGAAGATAATGGGCAACCTTGCCTGGTTCCAGTTCTAAGTGGGAATGCTTTCAATTTTTCCCTATTCACTATGATGTTGGCTGTGGGTCTGTCATACATGGCTTGTATCATTTTTAGGTATACCCCTTCTATGCTTGTTTTATTAAGTGTTCTTATCATGAAAGGGTGTTGACTTTTGTCAAATGCTTTTTCTGCATATATTGAAAGGATCATATGGTCTTTGTTTTTGATTCTGTTTATGTGGTGAATTACATTTATAGATTTGCATATGTTGAACCATCCCTGCATTGCTGGGATGAAGCCAACTTAGTCGTGATGGATTATTTTCTTGATAAGCATCTGGATTCATTTAGCTAGGATTTTGTTGAAAATTTTTGTATCTATATTCATAAGTGATATTGGTCTCTAGTAGCTGGGACTACAGGCATGTGCCACCATGCCCAACTAATTTTTTCTATATATTTTTAGTTGGCTAATTAATTTATTTCTATTTTTAGTAGAGACAGGGTCTTGCTCTTGCTCAGGCTGGTCTTGAACTCCTATGCTCAAATGATCCGCCTGCCTCGGCCTCCCAGAGTGCTAGGATTACAGGCATGAGCCACCACTCCCAGCCTGTTTACAAATTTTGATTCTTGTTTTATATGATTATGAATTAAAGTGTTCATCCTTTTGCTTATATAAACAGAGTTAAGTAGGGTTATGTTTGAAGAGTGATATTTAAGACAAATATTACTCCTTGGTTCATTTTATTAATTTTATGATGTATTTACATTGATATGTTATATTTTTTATTAGTGTATATTATTCAAATTCAGAGAAGCTTCTGATTTCCACCTTATTTTTAATCACTTTTGATGTTTCCTTATTAATTTATCATTCTCATTTTTAGTCATTTATGTTACCTCTTCACTCAATTTGTCATGAAACTTCAGATATTTTCATGGGTATGAATATTTTATTAAAAGTATTATTTAGGGAAACAAAATAAAATGGTGTAAAAATGAGTTTAAGGTTTTTCCATACAATTTTGTAGATTCATTTCTGTTATTTTATAATTGTATTTTTTATTAAGTGAAAGTGTAATATGTTTTAACTCCTATTTCAATTTGAATTTCAAAACCATTGATATTCTTTGAGATATTAATACTGATAACATTGGAATTTCAAAAAACAATTTAATTTACCAATATATTATAATATAAATCCAGACAATTAAGCATAAAATTATGGGCAGTGGGCTTAAAATTATGTGCACAGCTTATCAAAGAAAAACTAATGTCATGTGTGAATATCAGAATTAATAAGTGTCATCAGATACAGGGAAAAAAAAGAATCTCAAGATTAGATATCTCCATGGCCTCTTAGTCAAAACACTCCATTAGTTCTGTCTCTGTTAGAGTATTGCTCATAGTGGGAGGCTGACTGCCTTTCTCCTTCTAACTTTTCTGTGACAACTTTTCAAGAGAATGGTTCATGCAACACTGCTGTCAAATGGTAAGGAATAAGATTCAAGGCTACAAAGATGATCAGGAACCAAAGCTTGGAGAGCTGATTTTAACTCTCAGAATCAGTCATTAATTAGCAAATGTGTCTGAAAACACCCTTTCACTGGATAACACTTTTCAGTGAAATTTTCTGCCAGCAAGTTCTTATTGTCTTTTTCTTACAGTTGCCCACTTTCATCACCCATAACTTATTTTCTTGAAACTACTTCTTCATGTAAAAGAAGTCTTCAATTGAAAATGCCTTCTTTCACGTCAACTAATCATTTTCCAAAATGGAACCCAGGCCATGTTAGACTAAGTTATTTAGCCACACTGTCATACATCCTGAGATGACAAGCCACACAACATAATTTGATAAGTTTATGCACAAATATCAATTGTTATGGGAAAAACCTTATTTAAAGTGTTTTAACCAGTCCCCTGGCCAAAGGATCTTGTAAAAATATTTAAAGACAGACTTTTTTTTAATTATTAAATTCTCCAAATAAATCTAACAAAATTACTTTCTGTTGCCTTATCTTATACTTGTTCAAATTGTGATTTCCAATTATTTATGACAAAAGGTAAAGGTACCTACCTTCATTGTTTTATCATTTTAGTTTTTGAAATATATGGAATATATGAAGTGTAAGAAAAGTTTCAGGAAGAAATAAGTTCACTAGTGAACTCATTTAACTAATTTTCTGGAATCAATAGTTCTAGGAGTTTTTTTTTTTCTCATAATATTGTCTAATTATTGTACATGCAAATTCTCTGAAAATGTGTTTCTGTCTGAAAAATGGTAATGCTAAATTTAAAAAAATATTTTGGCATGGAATTGTGATCTCGGAATGTCCTATATCAAGTGTCTTATTTACCAAATGTAAATACATAGGAGCACAGTTTTTTTAAGATTACCCTGAAATAGTGGAACTGACAATGAAATTTATGTTTATAAAACATTACTAAAAACTCTGATAAGTGAGAATGTTAAAAGGAAGGATTGTAGATATAAGGAGAATAGAAGATGAAAGGTCAGAAATAGATGGATTCAGTCCCAAGGAACAATTAACTCACCCTAATTGTCTTGTGGGAATGAGAGGAGATAACGTGAATTTTTTTTTACATTACTTTACTTGCTTAAATTACCACACTGTATATAACTTCTTATGACTCAACAAAGGCTGTGATGAGAAAGCCGTAGACAACTTACTTCTAACTGGAATGCTTAATTATAAGCAGAAGTGTTAGCAAGAGAGCACAATATCAGACACATGCTTCATTTTAGATCCTATTAATTCTTTCTCTAATGTTTCTACCACTTATATTTATCTAAGAAAAGTTAGAAGAAAGAAATATGTGTTTCCATGTGATTAAATCTTAATCCTTGGCTGACAAGGATTGTCATTGTACAAATGAAAGAAGAAAAAAAATCCAAAGAAAACAATAAAAATTTAGTTCTATGTAAAAGGATCCACACAACATTTGATTTGAAATTATATTTATTTAGTAATTCAGTGGGAAGTATTTGCCTCACATCAATAGTTACAAAACATAGATTTCATCTGGAGATTCCTCTAAACATATCAGAAATGTACACAAAGTAGAAATTATTTTCCATTAGATTGTGATTGGACTAGATGTAATGATAATAATGAAATGTGAGCTTTCCACTTACTTTATCTGAGTTGTTAAAAATGTCCTATTACTTAAATTCAAAACAAAATTTGTCATCTGGGTTGAATACTTTATTTGAAAGATTACAATAGTAAAAATAATCAGAAACATTTGTAATAGTTTAAATAATATACTTGTAGTTTATATTGCCATATCTATTCAGTGCAATCTTGTTTCATAATAAATCATACACTTTATGTATGTTATTAATAATTAAATTTTTAACTTAAAATGCAGTATCCATAATTATTTACATTTTTACTTTATTCACAAATATCCTACATAAATTTTTATGGACTGAACTGTGTTCTCCCCAAATTCATATGTTGAAGCCCTAACCTCCAATGGGCCTTTAAACAGGTTAAATGAGGTCAAAAGGGTTGGGCCCTAATTCAATATGACTGGTGTCCTTACAAGAAAGAGGAAGAGAGCAGGGAAGGGCCCACACAGAGGAAAGGCCATGAAAGGACACACGGAGGCCATAGCTGTGTGCAAGTCAAGGAGAGAGGTCTCGCAATGAACCAAACCTGCCAGAACTTTGATCTTCAATTTCTGGTCTCCAGAACTGTGAGAAAATAAACTTCTGTTATTTAAGCCACTCAGTCTAGGATATTTTGTTATGCCAGCCCTAGAAAACGTATACCAAATACTAAGACAAAGTTGGTAATTTTCCCAAATAAATATTAGGATAAGAAAAATGTTATATAGAGAAATCTACAGTTTGCTACTTTTGCTTTAAAATTCAAAAGAGATATATACCTGAAACCAAAATGTTGTTAAATTTTAATTCCAAAGAAATGACTACCTAAAAAGAGAGAGCCAGACGTTTTAATTTAATTGTTTAAGAATGTAGCAGGCTGAGGTGTGGGAAATGTTGGGCAATAATAGAGTTCTACGTACTATTGAGGTTTGAAAGTAGATTGAAAGGAAATGTAAAATCATGTGTACTTTGATATATGTCTACTATTTGGCCAGTGGTTGGTTGTATATAAAGAGTAGATCTGGTCTTTTTGAAAAAAACGTAAGCAGCTAAGCAGAATATCGGCCATTTAGATAAATCAGAATAGGATTTTAGGGCTACAGGTGCACTGGAGTACTGTGCAAGAAAGCTGTGCTGGATCTGGTCCATTGATATGATCCATTCCTGCCACCTTATAGGGTGCTTTTCTGTACCATAAGGACAGAAAGCTAAAGACTTAATTTCATAGATTCTTTCACAAGTATTAGATGCAAATATGGTTCTTTGAGTTGGATACATTTATATGAAGTTTTGAAGGGGAAGTGTAGTCCTGGGCTATCAGCCTCCTCCTCATTCATTAGGAACAGCGTGCCAAACTCAGCGGTCCAGTGGTAGCCTCCTGATGATCTTCCGCTTCCCTGATTGTGTCAGAGGTTGTATCTCTCTTGGACAGTTCAACAAGGTAACATTCTGAAGCATAGCTCAGAACCTACTTTTCCAATAATGCTCTGGATTAAATCTTCTTCTGCTCATAATATTTAGTGTAATTTCTGACTCTTAGAGAAACCAAGAAGTAATTTTCCATTTTCTGTATGAAATTAATTCTACTGGCTTGTGGAAAAGCAGCTGTTATCCATATTCTGTACTTGATTGAATAGAAAATGTATATTATTATAACCCAAGATATCTCCAAATGTATATACAGAAGCAGATAAATATAACTTGCCCCAAACATGAAAATGACTCCAATTTTATACTTAAGAGTTTTTTAAACTCACAGATACATTCTTACTCTACTCCTCTCCACCCACCCCATATAGAATATGCATTAACTTAAGTGATGATTGTGATTAATAGTTAAGTAGAAAGACTGTTTTGTTAACAAAGGGTTAGCCTTACTTTATCAGTTGGTCACAAAGTTGACTCACAGCACATCCACTCACATGCACCAAGGGTATTAAACCTCATCTTCCCAGCCCTAGTGACAGCAGGAAGAATTTACGAAAGAAAAAAAAAAAGCCGTGTTATTCTTTCAGTCTTTTATTCAATTCAATTACTTTCTCTTCTACAATAGCTCAGAAACTAAAACTGTATTGAGACACAAACCTGTCTTTCCATTGCTTTAGGAATATTTAGCTGAATTATACCTGAAGAAAGCTTTTAAGCAGCATTTCTTTGAATAATTTTAATAGAAAGGATACTTGACAGGGAGGGGTAAAAGCTTGAGTTCTTATGTCTTTGCAGCCATTAACTAGCAAAGGGCATTTCATTAAATCCACTGGGATTTAGGTTCCACTACAATTAAAAATCAGAGGTGACCTAAATGATCTCTACAACTCCCTCTAGGTCTAAGATATCAGGCTTGTCTTCTGGCTACACTGTACCAGGAAGGAATATTTAAAGAGAGTATTTGAAATGGTCTATTATCTTATGGAAAGAAAATGCTGAATTAGAACCTGTTAATTAAATATGCACAGAAATAAAAGGAGGAAATAAAGTATTTCCCAAAGGAAAAATCTATAATTTAATGCAGATTTTTAATTAATATAATGTCTCAAATTATCAATAAATATTATGAAAGAGCCTTCTTTTACCACTGTGCTTCCTAAAATGACATATGTCTTGCTAAAATCCTTTATGGAAATGCTGGCACGTAACTTCTTAAACCTTAAAAAACATACTTATTTGCAAAATTGTGTGTGTGTGTTGTTTTTCTGTCTAAAAAACAAGAAATGAATATATCTGAAAATCATAATTTTCAAGGTGATTTTTAGAGCAGCACAATAGTGAGGAAATTCTGGCTGTTCAAAAGATATGATGTGATATCAATTTACCCCCAGGATATTTACTTTTATTAAGACCTCTGGCTTCACTTTCTTAATATCTTTAGGGCTAAGATTCCTTAGATATTAGGAAGAGATAACAGTAGCAACAACATTTTGGGATTTATTGTGATTCTAGCTAACATGCCAGTACTTTTCTTGAATTTAATGCCTACATGAAAAAGGTAGGCAACAGGTCAAAATGAGACAAAGGTCTCTGAGAAAAGCTTTGGAGTTCAGATACCACAATAAAAATTACGAATTAGTAGAATTACGAAGATTTATCCACTATTATAAATTAGTTCTCTCAAGTTCATGGTACAATGCATGGTAAAATACATTACCAATGGGTTATGGACAGCATCTTCCATGGGCTAGGATATACACAAATTCATCAATGAACAGAAAAATTCTTATAATTTCAGATATATTTATAAATGTCTAGAATTTGAGAAAAATGGTTCTTTACACATTGTTTATACTGGACAATCAGTTGGCCATTTGCCTAAGCATATTAGTCAATTTGAGCATTAAATATAACTGATTAAGGCAATGAATTGACCAGCTGTGTGACTGAACTAACCAAATTAAGCAATCCATTTAGTGTGAAATACGTGTAGTCTAACTGCCATGTAATTCATTAGTTCTATTATTTTGTTTATGCCCTGGGAGCTCTCTGACCTTCTCTGCTCTGAGAGATAGCACACTCAACAGCAAACAGGCCAGAGGCATCATGATCATCAAAGGCTCAGATGCATTGTCAATGCAAACAATTCTCTACCTGCAGAGAATTAGAACTGATGAATCAAGGTTTTCCTGTAACTTTCTCCATTGGAATTTGGGTAACTCCCAAGGAAGCAGGAAAACAGCTTATGAGCTAATGATTCAGGGCTAATGATTTTCTTTGGGCAAAGATTATTGACACAAAATGGTGCTTTTGAATATTGGAGGACAGAAAGACAGTTTCCAAGCCAAGAAGGTTTTTATATAAAACGATATATAAAGCGCTAGATAGCCTCATTAGTACTAGGCTTGTACACAGATAAATTCTAACATACACTCTGCAGCAAAGTGGAAAGAATATGGGCTTTGAGTCTGACAGAGCCCATCATCACATTTCAACTGATTTTATTTCCTTTGGATCTACAACAAATGCTGTGAGGTATAAAGGTAAGGTGTCTTTCTCACATGAGATAAGGATACTCTTGTTTAAAATGAATAAGTGACTTGCTAATGATCACATAAATAAATATCAGAGCCATGACTAGTACCCCAATGTTTTTGCTTTTAATCTATTATTCTTTCCTTCCATTAAATAAAATTAAATCTTACATATTTCACTTGAAAATGATCAAAGTATCAGTTTAAAAATAAGTCTCATGCCCAAAAAGTAAGTAAAGGGAGATTCATTGGTTTTATACAATCAGAAAATCCAGAGGTGCAGTGACTTCTGGCATTGCTGGACTCAGCAATTCAAACAAGCAACTTGGTCATACAATCTCTCTCTCCTTCTCTCATCATACATATTTACCTTCTCTTCCTCCTTTCTGTCTTGCTCTGTTTCTGTCCATATGTTGGTTTCATTCCTTATTACTGCTGACAAATTCTCCATACATGCCAACAATGCTGACAATTTCAACTCAACACATCCTATTCTTTTCAGTCTTGTGACCACACTGCCCTCCTTCTGTTTTTCCTCTTTCTTCTCTTCCTCCTCTGTTTTTATCTCTGATTCTTTATTCAAATCACAGGTCAATATAAAGACTAATCTATGCTCCCAGGGCTGTAAGGTACCTTTATTTTTCAGACCCGAATCACATTTATCCCCTAACCAAAGATAATTTCACTAGTAATCTTATGAAAATCACATGCGGATGTGTGATGATTCTGTCTAAACATAAACATAAAATGTTTGTTGATTATATCATGTTGTTCAATAAAGAATGATGTAAGAACTTGCATGAACATAGTATGGCATACTAATGCATCAGAGGTTGGAAGTTTAATGAAGAAAAACTGGGAATACAAGGACCCTAACATATACATCTGACATCTAAAAGGAACTGTTGCTAACTAGTTCCAATCACACCTTCGAGTGGAACATGGTAACCAACCCATGCTGATTTATTGATCTGAAAGGAATTCAGTCTAGGCAGTTGCAGATTTAGGAAGAGGTGACAATGTTAGAATCTAGGCTGGAAATAGTAAAAATAGCCAGAATATCATGATATAAGTGATATAAGTGTCATAGACAGGGAAATGTTTCTCTGGTTAGAAGGAGCTTCGGGTATAGCATAGTCCCTTGAACTCAGATTCAGACTAATGGCAGAGTTCCACTGGCAGTTTCACACTAGTAGTAAAACTATCAGAAGAAAGGCGATATTTGGAGTTCTGTCTTCCTTCCCTCTGTCTTCTTGATTAACAATTGGAACAAAGAAAATGGTGTCCTACTATTCATTAAGCTCTCATAAATCCCCCCCAAAATCATTGGCTCTTATCTTTCAAATTTTAAACCAAGATATAACTGGATTGAGATATAGTAGTAGTTTCTTATATAGTTTGATATTTTTTTCTTGCTTTTTTTAAGTTCAAAAGTGATATTTAAAGTATCCTTCTACACAGAAACTGTAATTGTTTTCTCAGGGTTTTCCTTTTGTACTTGAAAGAGAGGCATCTAAGAAGGATAAGTAGGAAGACGTAGTATTTCATCCTTAAGCAACCATCCATCAAAGCTGCTTCTAGTTTTACTGGCTTATTATTCCAATGTAGAAAGATAGTTAAGTTTATAACTGTGTAGTGTCCCCAAAGACACAGCCTGAATAAATTAAGTTTTCAAGCATAAAGGAGACATTTTCTACTCCCAAAGGACACAGGGTCTTTCCTACTCTCAAGAGAAATCTAGCTGTTAACTACAGTACTCAGGATTTAACAGAGTTTTCCTTAGTAACCAAAGTTAAGTCCTAGCAACATGCATATTTTCAGAAAAACTCTTAACAAAAACAGATTCTCAGACATTACTAATTTCATAATAGCATTTACACAGTCCTTAGATTGGTATAGATTCATCCGTGTTAGGAAGTGAGTGGTGATATTGCCAGAGGAAACAGTACCTTATAAAAGAAAATAAAATCCTTTCTTTAACTATAAATTTTATGATTTCATGAAGTGTGACTGACATAATGATCTTTAATAAACACTAAAAAATTATAATAATAAATAATGGAGATTAGTTTATTTATACTGATAAAATTTTCTAGTAGTTTTAAAAGCTAGCCAGAGACTTGTTTCATATATTGGCATAAATACTATGGAAAAAAGATAGTTATTGAAAGACATTCACTTTAAATATAAACAAATTTGAGTCTTAAATATTAATTAGAGCTTATTTTAGTCATGGACAAGTTTATGTTCCCTTAAGGACAAATCTGGGTAAAATGTGCCACATTTTACATCACAGGTTTTCAATTGCTTGACTTTAACATTGGTAAAATAAATCTCTGAATTCTTATTTCCAACATTTTTTCTTGCATTTACAAATATATTTATCATATATACATTTTATAATCACAGCACAATATTGAAGTGTTATAAATGGAACTATTTTTCTAGAACTTAAATGAACATGTGAACTTTCATTTCTTTTCATAGAGAAAGACATTCAACACTTCATCTTGCCAATTCAAGGTCATGCAAGCTATTCTAATTTTTTTTTCAGCATATTATGATCTAATTTTAAGTGTGATCAATTCAGATATCAAATTGATTCCACTCAAATGTATTCATTTTTAATTTCTCTTGGGTTCCTTAGGGTTTTCTATGTCTGCAGCCAGGGGTGGTACATAGATACCATCCTAGCATTGAAGAGTTGTGCCTAGACTGAGCCTTACCCACTGACCTCTGTCATGGTGTATTTTTATTTTATGTTGTCTTATTCATTAGGCACTATAACAACTGTGGCTTATGTCTATGTATCCACCAGTGGCCATCAACCTCAAAGTCAGCTACACACTTTGAGTTGTTCTTATCTCAAATGATGCTTTTTGGGTCTACCATCTCACAGGAACTTTTCATTTACTCTTTTCTGCCACATAGGGGTATATGGGACTCTGTGCTTTGCCTGACACACATCTTCCTACACATTTTTCATGGATTGAATATGGAGCCTTGGCATTCAAATTACATTATCCTGAGCTACACCTAGAGTAGCTAGTCACAAATAGGACTATTCTCAGTGCGACTCATCAATCTAACTGTTGACAAAGTCTCTCTCCTTGATCAAACTTTATTCAGCCTTCCCTGAGCCCTCTTTTTCTATAGCCTTTAACCTTAGCCCCCATTTTATCTTTGGCCTACCCAGCATTATCTTAGAAATGAATCCTGATTAGTCATTCCTCCCACTCACCCTTGATATCTGATCAAGTTCTTCATCCCCTACTGTTGATATCCAAGTCCCTAGCCTGGCTTTCGCAAGAAATTTATTAGGACAGTTTAGCAAAAATTTTTTCACCTTTGGTGTCTTCTCTTAGCAAATTTCCATCCACTAATCACCTCATCTTCCAACCTTGCTCCTTGACTATATATCCCCATTTGTCAGTGTTGTATTCAGAGTTGAGCCAGTTCTCTTCCCTCTATTACAATAGTGTTGACTCCTATTGTAATCGTCTTGAATAAAGCCTTCATTACCTTTTTAAAAAGTGCCAGAATAATTTTTTTCTTTAACATTAACTTACCCAACACCCCACCAGCCCCACAGCAGATGTAAGTAATGTTTAGAGCTCAAATTTGTTTGTATTTAAAGCAGATGTCTTGTCTAGCAAGATGGTGGACTAAAAGCAGCCTGCACAGCACTGCTCCCTGGAGAGGGTTGAAAGTGGCCCATAGATATCCACCTCTGGATCAGTCGTCTGAGCAAAAACACTGGGGATCCGTGGAGCTGAGGCAGGGGTGAAGTAAATAACATAGAATTGGGATGAGCTGTTTAGTAGGACTGTTGGTAATTAGAAAAGGCACCCACATGAGGGAAAGGAGAAATAGGAGAAAATCCAAGGCTCCAGGCTTCCCCCGAAGATACTACAACCATAGTAGGGGGAGGGCCCCTCCACCACAGCAGGCCTCTGGACTGTTAAGGAGACCAGACTGGAGGCTGTGCAGCTTCATTGCTCTGGAAAGAAGGGACTACTGGCTTTTGGGCCCCAGGTACTCCAATTGGCACCATTGTAACAACCCAACCTGGAATGCTACTTTTCCCCAGGGTTTAGATCTGTGACTGCTGTCTTGCCCTTGTTCCTGCCAAGTGGGGAAGGCAGAGGGAGTCCTAGTTACCTCATGCACACTGTGAGCAGGAGATATACACCCCCGCCACTACTGCCACTTCAGGCCCTGGGCAAAGCAGGAGATCACAGGCCTGGTGCCTACTGCTTTGGCCTGCGCAAGCCCGCTCAACTGTACTTCCTGTAGGAGCCCAGCAGAGCATGCACTGGTAGCCCTTGGCACCCACTGCCCAATGCCTGTTAGCAGGACAGGTGTTGTCACCACTGCCTGAAAGGCCTTGAATGGCATGAAAGACAGTGTAGCCATGACCTTTGGATCTAGGCAGACAGGATACCGAAGACCCACACCATCCTGCATAGGTACCCTAGGAGCCACACCTGCCCTGGTGTGTACCCTGATCCACAACAACCCAGCACACACACCCCATTCTGCTAGCCAGCTCCACCTGTCCTGAGCACCTGGCACCAGGGGCCAACCCTGCCATAGTAGCCCACTGACAACCACAGAGGCACAGGGAAGACACAGCATAACAGCAGTATTAAAGGCTCATAGTACATCTGCCACTGTCCTGCGTGGTCAAATTTCTGGAGTAAGAATGAAGCACACCATCTAGAGACCCATAATTATTTTCATAAAGCAGCAAAGGTCCAAGAAGAGGAGAACTGGTATACTGTATCTTCTATCTGTTTTGGAGCTAAGAGAAAAGGCCCCAGATGAGAAGGAACCATTATAAAATCTCTGGCAACATAAAAAAAGACAAAAAAACAGACTGTCTCAACATCCCCAACAGATCACAATAGCTCTCCAGCAATGAATTCCAACCAAAGGAAAGTTGTTGAGATGATAGAGAAATTCTGATTATGGATGGCAAGTAAGATGAATGGAATTGACTAGGTGGTAGAAAACCATCACAAAGAAACAAAACAAAACAAAAAATCAAGACATAAATGAAAAATTCACTAAAGAGTTAGATAACATGAGAAAAGACATAACAGAACTTAAAGAAATGAAAAAGTCATTTAGGGAATTTCAAACTATAGCAGAAAGTTTTAAAGACAGGCTAGAACAAACAGAAGAAAAAGCTTGATAACAAGAATTTCAAAGTTACCCAGTAAGTAAAAAATATATATAT
The DNA here is from genome assembly GCA_008086735.1 of Cheirogaleus medius. Lineage (NCBI taxonomy): Eukaryota > Metazoa > Chordata > Mammalia > Primates > Cheirogaleidae > Cheirogaleus > Cheirogaleus medius. The sequence goes on along the minus strand of VBSM01002608.1, from coordinate 75,101,644 downwards.
ATATAAAATATATATATATACACACACACACACAAAGAAGAACAGATAATCACTGAGAGAATATCAAATTATTCAAAACAAACAAATATAATAATTATAGGTATCCCTGAGGGAGGGGAAGAAAAAGCAATGAGCATGGAAAACCTATTTGAGAGAGTAATAGAGGAAAATTTCCCTGGTACCACTAAATGTTTACATATCCAGATACAAGATGCTCATCGAACACCTGGAAGATTCATAGCAAATAAGACATTATCAAGGCATATAGTCTGTAACTACTTTGCAGATCTCTACATACAGAAACTAGAAAATTTAGAGGAAATTGGTAAATTTTTGGAAACACATGATCTCCCAAACTTAAATCAGGAAGAAATAGAAATTCTGAATAGACCAATAATGAGTAAGAAGATTGAAAGAGTAATAAACATTCTCAAAGCAAAAAGAAATCCCAGATCAGATAGATTCACAGCTGAATTCTACCAGACTACAAAGAAAAATTGGCACCCCTTCTACAGAAACTATTTCATAACATTGAGAAGGAAGGAATCCTGCCTAACTCATTCTACAAAGCCAGTATCACTGCAATACCAAAACCAGGAAAGGACATAACAAAAAAAGAAAACTACATGCCAATATCCATAAGGAACATAAATGCAAAAATTGTCAAGTAAATACTAGCAAAAAAATTTAACAGCACATCAAAAAAGTAATGATCAAGTAGGATTAATTCCAAGGATGCAATGCTGGTTCCATATATGCAAATCAATAAAGATAGTTCACTACATAAACAGAATAAAAAACAAAGAACACATGCTAATTTCAATAGATATAGAAAAAGCATCCAATAAAATCCAGTACCTCTTCATTATAAAAACCCTCAACATAGTAGGCATAGAAAGAACATACCTAAAAATAATAAAAGATATATATGACAAACTCATGGCCAACATCATACTGAATGGGAAAAAGCTGAAAGCATTCCCAAGAACCAGAACAAGACAAGGATTCCCACTGTCGCCACTTTTATTCAACATAATACTGGAAGTCCTAGCCAGAGCAAACAGGCAACAGAAAGAAAGAAAGGGCATCCAAACTGGAAAAGAGAAAGTCAAACTATCCCTGTTTGTCAAAGAGATGATCTTATACCCAGAAAACTCTAAAACTTCCACCTAATGACTTCTATAACTCATAAATAACCTTCAGTAAAGTTTCAGGTTACAAAATTAATGTACACAAATCAATATCATTTCTATATACTAATAACAATCAAGCTGACAGATCAAAAATGCAGTACTGTTTGCAGTAGCTACAAAGAAAATACCTAGGATATACTTAACCAAGGAGGTAAAAGATCTCCACAACAAGGAAATCAAAACACTGATAAAAAAAATCCAAGATGACACAAAAATATGGAAAAACATCCCATGCTAATGGATTGGAAGAATCAACATTGTCAAAATATTCATACTGCCACAGTGATTTACAGATTCAATACAATTCCCATCAAAATTCCAACATCATTTCTCATGGATCTAAAAAAAATAATCCTAAACTTCATATGGAAATGGAAAAGACCCCAAAGACCCAAAGCAATCCTAAGCAAAAAGAAAAATCTGGAGGTATCACATTACCTGACTTCAAATTATACTGCAAGGCTATATTAGCCAAAGCAGCATGTTACTGGTATAAAAGTCGACACAGACTAACTGAACAGAATAGGGAACACAGAAATATAACCATATAACTATGACCAACTGATTTTCAACAAAACAGACAAAAACATACATGGGGGAAAGGACAGCCTGTTCAGTAAACGGTGCTGGGAAAATTGGATGAGCCATATACAGAAGAATGAAGCCAGAGCCCTATTTCTCACCATATAAAAATAACTCAAAGTGGACTAAAGACTTAAATGTAACACCTGAAACAATAAAAATTCTAAAAGAAAATGTAAGAAAAACTATTCTAGAGATTAGCGTAGGCAAAGAATTTATGAATAAAACCCCAACAGCAAATACAGCAACAATAAAAATAAATAAATAGGACATAATTAAACTAAGAAGTTTCTGCCAAAAAAAGGAAATAATAATAGAGTAAATAGACAACCTACAGAATGGAAGAAAATATTCACAAACTATACATCTAGCAAAGGCTAATATGCAGACTTGACAAACTACTCAAATAAATTGTCAACGAAAAAACAACCCCAGCAAAAAGTGTGTAAAAAATATGAACAGACTCTTCTTAAAAGAAGATAGACAAATAGCCAACAAGTATATGAAAAATGCTCAACACCACTAATTATAAGGGAAAAGCAAATTAAAACCACAATGAAATACCACCTTACCCCTTTCAGAATCGCCATTATTAAAAAGTAAAAATATAGGTGTTGGTGCAGTTGTGGTGCAAAGGGAATGCTTATACACTGATTGTGAGAAGGTCAACTTGTACAAATGCTACAGAAACAGTATGTAGAGTCCTCAAAGAACTACAAGTAGACCAACCATTTGATCTAGGAATCCGTCTACTGAGTATCTACCCAAAGAAAAATAAATAATTTTATACAAAGACAACTGTACCCAAATGATTATTGCAGTGCAAATCAGAATAGCAAAGATATGGAATCGATGTTAAGTGCCCATCAACTGATGAGGGGATAAAGAAAATATACCATGGAGTACTACTCAGCCATAAAAGGGAATGAAATACTGTCTTTTGCAGCAACTTGGATGGAACTGGAGGCCATTATCCTAAACGAACTATCCCAGGAATGGACAGACAGATACTACATGTTCTCACTTATAAGTGGGAGCTAAACAAAAGGTATATATGGTCATAAAGAGCAGTAATGGACATTGGAAACTAAGAAGGGGGAGGTTGGCAGGGAAGTGAGCAATACAAAATTACTTATAGAGTACAATAATGTACAATAATTGTACAATAATACAATGTACAGTATTCTGGTGACAGGTATACTGAAAGCCCTGACTTCAGCATGATACAATTTATCCACACAGCAAAAACACATGTACACCATAAATTTTTCAAAATATATAAGAAAAGCAGATTTCCTTAAATAGCTGTCATTTTCCCATAAATTCTGTTCCTGCATATAAAACCATTTCTATACTTTTACTTCTGTCTTTAAAACACTTCCTCCAACCCAGGAATATTTATTGATGTATTTTTCTTTTCTTTTATAAGATGGTAAACTGCTCTTAAATCATGACTCTGAATCCTTTTCTCCTACCTTGCCAGAATTACATTCTATGGCTTTTTTCCTACATTAAAATCTCTGAGTCCTTTAGTTTGGAACAATTTATGTGCATAGCCAAAAGTTTTGGAATTCACCAACAACTTTCTCTCACAAATTTCAAGCTCTACTGTATACTTTTTTCTCAGGTATTTTGTGTCTACCCTCCTAGAAAAATACTGAACAAGAAGTATCATGGGTTGCATGTAGTATTCTAAATGTCACCACTACAACTAAGGCACATTCAGTTGAGGTACAAAGATCACAGAAGTGTATATTGCCACCATTCTCCCTGTTCAAATAGTCCAGCTATTCAGGTTTTTAGAGGAGCACTGGCTAAGGAGAAATGAAAACTTACCAGGGACAGCAATGTGGATTAGGAACTATTTACCTCAAACTGCCATACATCCTGAGTTTGAAAAGATAATCCAATACTCATTCACATAGTAAAATACAATTTCATTCAACAATAATATTTTTGGGTGCCTGTTATATGATAGGCTTTTTTTCCCAGATGCCTGAGATATATCAGTAACTAAAACAGGTAAAACATTTGTCTTCAAAAACCTTTAATTCTTTACATTGACTCCAATCCTAAATCTGTTCTCATCTTTCCTGCTGGAGGAGCCCCAGTTCTATTTATATGCATAACTTTCTCAATGTGGCTATGTGCTTTAGAAGAACCAGGTGCTATTATAATCCTGAAATGGATTAAAAGGATAAAGCATGTCATAGTGAAAGAGTAAATGTAGAAAGATATGATGAGATGAAAGAAATGGTCCTTCTGAAAAATAGTACTACTAGTAATAATAATAATGATATACTGAAGTGAACAATAACTATTTGTGCTTTAGGCAAAACAAAGCAGGAAAGATCCACTCACCCATTACTGAGTTGCTATTTTTTACATCATAAATATATAAAATATCTTACTACCTAGGTATAAAAATTTCCTTCAAATACTGAGCAATTGATAACTGTTTATTAATTGCTGCCTGTGTGCTGGGCATTTAGTTAGATGGTTAAGGTGGAATATGGACCAAAAAGACTTTGACCCCTTATTTCAGGGAGCATAGCATAGAAAAAGGCAACTATAGCAGAAAATAGTGGTACAGTAGCCTGTGTCATAAGACCTAAACAAAGGATAACAGATTACTTTTCCAAGGAAATTATGTTTATACTTGAGCCTGAAGAGTTAAGATATATTTAGGCAAAGAGAAGATGAAGAATATTCCAGGTCAATGGTCAATATGTACAATACATTGGCTGGACCAACAGCCGGAGTGGTTGGTACAAAGTAACTAATGGAAGAGTCACTAAAGAGCAGTATGGCTTCTGCAACAATAGATCCCAGAAAACAATGAAGAAAGCCTAGAAAAAGTGAGACAGCTCAAAAGTTTTATTCTCAGCCACTTTTTAAATGTGAAAAAGCAACTTTTATTTAATCATACATTCAAGAAATAAAATATTGAGCCTAATAAATACCTACTCTGCTCTGGATAAACAACCATATGTAAAACTGAGTCCCTATCTTCAGGGAGCTCACATTATGATAAAAGAGCTTGGAAACAAACACATAAATACTATAGTGGCAAGTGGTAATGAGTCCTGTAATAAAAATAAAGCAGGCTAGAGGAAGAGAGTGTTAAAGGTGCTATTTTAGCTGGGAAAAAATTAGGAAGATCTCTTTGAAAAACTGACATAGAAGCAGAAACCTGACCAAAGTGAAGGGGGAAAGTAACATAAGTATTTCTTCAGGAATAATTATTTCAAGTTCGAGGGAGTGTTCATTGGCAAGGCTCTGAGATGGGAGAGCACTGAAAAAGTTCAAAAAGTAGCAAGAAGGCCAGTGTGAATAGAATGGGGTGAGCAAAGACGACAGCAACAGAGGATGAGAAATAGAGAGGCAGACAGAAGTCGATAGTACAAGGTCTTTCAGGTTAAAAGGAGGACTTTCAACTCAATTCTATGCGCTTTGTGAAAACATTAGCATGTATCAGTTTTGGCTTGATAAGAATTATGTGTTCAGTATGCTACACTTACTTCTCTGTGGTAAATGATCTAGGTGAGGCCAAGAGTCAAAAGAGTACTTTCTACTTATGATAGCAGAATGACTATAGTTAACAAAAATGTATTATATATTTCAGAGTAGCTAGAAGAGAGGACTTGAATTGTTCCGAAATATTAATAGTAAATACTCAAAGTGATGGACACAACAAATACCTTGACTTCATCATTAAATTCTATGCCATGTATGTAACAAAATATCACATGTACCCCATAAATATGTAAAATATTATGTATCAATTTTAAAAATTTAAAAAGAGTAGTTTGACAGGGAAAACAGTTAGAAAGTTATTGGTATACTCCAGGCAAGAAAGGAAGGCGGCATGAACTAGACAAGCAGCATTGGAACAAACAAGGTCAACTTCAAAATTTTGAACCAATAATATTTATTGATAGATTGGTTAAGGGACATGAACAGAGCATGGAGTTTACTGTGATTCTAGGTTTTGGTCTGAATAACTAGGTATAACGTGTTCATTCACTACATTGTGAAAGACTAGGAGAAGAGCAGGTTTTGTGAAACAAATCAAAATTAAGAAAACACCAGAGGATAAGTTGTCATCTTTAAAAGATGGATTTCATAGGCACCTTTGTGTGAATTACAAACAGCAGCACTGTACAGTATCTGCAAAGATTCCTCACACCAGGCCTCCACGCTTAGATAACAGAATTATCAACTGGATTGCAGCTCACAGAGATCCTTTATCTGTGCTCCTGTGTGTGACACACAAACTGCACTCATGCTGAAGAGCTCTGCAAGTCTCTATCTAAAATTAAATTAAAAATTAAGGTCTTCTGTATGATCATGATTAATAAAGCAGAAACAATGTTCTCCCATGAGGTAAGTGATAAACTCAACATATTTAACTAGAAAATGTACTTAATTAATTGAAAATCTGTACATTTCAAGGTCTAGGGGTTGGGGGCAATGGATAAAACGTGTTGGTGAAGGTTTGTGGGTATTGCTGCCATTAATTCCTATTCTGTCTATTTTAATAACATTTGGTATTTTGAAGAAAAAAAAAATCTCTATAATCCTTTGTGTTTACTTGAACTATTACAGTACACAGATATCTGCCAGTAGCTTAGTCAAATAAATTTTGAGTTGTGTGTGATCATTTTGGGGGTAGTATTATCTTGAAAATAAACTTAAAAAATGTTAATGCATTATTTAGTTGGGCTTAAATATATATAATGTCTAGAGATAAGAAGAAAATTTTTGTTTTGTATCCTCCTATAATAGCATTGTTTGTTTCCCATTTGGAAAATTACAAATTAGAATAATTTTATTCTTTCCCCTAAATTTAAAGGGGGGGTATAAAATGAATTTTTCTTAGCATAACATTTCACTTTATGTGGCCTTTGGAAACAAGGAAAGAGATCAAGGTTTAAAAATTTCTGTCTGGGAAATTATAGTCTCATGCCTGTAATCCTAACACTCTGGGAAGCCAAGGTAGGAGGATTGCTTGAGCTCAGGAGTTTGAGATCTACCTGAGCAAGAGTAAGACCCCATCTCTACTAAAAATAGAAAAATTAGCCAGGCATCGTAAAGGGCACCTGCAGTCTCAGCTACTCAGGAGGCTGAGGAGGAGGATTGCTTGAGCCCAGGAGCTGGAGGTTGCTGTGAGCTATGACAATGCCACTGTACTCTACCCAGGGCCACAGTTGGAGACTTCGTCTCAAAAAAAAAAATTCATATGCCGTAAGCAAAAGTACCCTGATTCCAGGCAACAGCTGCTAACTACAACAAACATGTTAGTTTCTAGTTTTACTATATTTTTGCTACACCAATATAAGAATAGCTTATTCACTTCTGATGGTTATATTTTGCGTGTAACAGACTAGTGTAAAAGCAAGATTCATGTCTGATGAAAGAACCAGAAAAAATACAAGATGATAGCTACTCACAATTTTGTTCAAATGAACATGCTTTCAGAGGCAAGCTGATTCTTAGTTTCTCTGAATCAAGATAGGTGGATAGATAGAAAAATAGAAATAAGTCAAGGGTCCAGTCATTACTCCACAAGAAACTACTGAGCTAAGTTACTAAAAAACTGCTCAACTCATTTATTTTAAGGAGAAAGGCCTGACATCTTTGGAGTCCTGCCTGAGGCCCAGAGTGTGTGAGGGAAATTGGTAAGGAATGCTGGATAAGAAGGATTGTGTGTGTGGGCTGTTGCCATTAATCCCTCCTCTGTCCATTTCAATAAATAGATTTCTTCCCTAAGGAAAGGAATTTTTAGTAGTTCTTCAAGAGAACTGCTCACATAGAGAGAGGAGAAATACATTGACCATCTCCACCCACTGCCTTCATAATGTGAAGTACAGACATAACTGAGTCACACTTCCAGAACTTGCAAGCTGTAAGATCTTGAGTTACTTAACTTCCCTAAGCCTCAATTTATGTTCCTATAAAATTACTATATGATTGACTCTTGAACAACACAGGTTTGAACTGCCTGGGTCCACTTATACAGAGCTTTCTTTTTCAACAAATATATTGGAAAACTTTTTGGAAATTTGTGACAATTTGAAAAACACTCACAGATGAATCACCTTGCCTAGAAATATAGGAAAAAAAATCTTTTAAACTTAGGTATGTCTTGAATCCATAAAATATATGTAGATACTAGTCTATTGTATCATTTTCTACCATAAAATATACCCGAATATATTATAAAAAGTAAAAAGTTATTAAAACTTACCCACACACTGACAGACCATATATGGCACCATTCACAGTGAGAGAAATATAAACAAATGTAAAGATGCAGTATTAGCTCATAATTGTGTTTTTGAACCCAAAAAGGGGTCCAGCCTGGGTCCTGCCACTAACTGCACAAAGAACCAATTATTAAAACAATGAGGATTTCTAAGGAAGAAAGTAATTTTAATATAAACGATGTCTGTGTGGTGACTGGTAGAAACAACCTAAAATCTATCTCACTGACCTACTAAGGGCAAAGGCTTTTATAGTGGATTGTGGAATGCAGGTCAGGCTGAATGGGGTTTGAAACCATCGGGTCTTCAGGTGGTCTGATTCTGAGGGAAGAAAAACTAGGAAGGGGGTTACCTTGAAAGGCTGATAACAGCTGCATAAAATTAACTGTAGTGTACACTGTCCTACTGTAATAATTTTGTAACCACCTCCTGTTGCTATTGCAGTGAGCTCAAGTGTTCTGAGCATTCACTTTATAAACCTTTGTAATGCTAATAATCTCCACATGAGCAGTTCATCTTTCCAGTAAATGTGTATTGAAATAAAAAGTGATCTCTTGGGGTTCTCATGTATTTTTCATCATGTTTAGTGCTATACCAAAGACCTTGAATAAAGTCATGGCATGCACATGAAGTGCCACTAGTGATGCTGGAAGTGCTCCCAAGAAGGAGAGAAAAGTTATGAAATTATAAGAAAAAGTTGATTGATATGTACCACAGATTGAAGTCTGCAGCTGTGGTCGCCTGCCATTTCAAGATAAATGAATTCAGCATAATGACCATTGTAACAAAAAGAAATTTTGAAGCCATCATTGCAGCTACATCAGTGGCATGAAAACCTTGCACATTTTGCAAAATACCTTTTTGTCTCATATTGAAAATGCAACATTTATGTGGGAGCAGGATTGCTATAAGCAGCCATAGCCATAGACTTTAATATGATTCTAGAAAAAGCAAACTCATTATATGACAACCTAAAGTAAAGACGAAGGTGAAGGATCTAAAGCTGGAAAATTTAATGCCAGCAAAGGATGGTTTGACAATTTTAGAAGTAGGTTTGTCTTTAAAAAATATCAAGATAACAGGAGAAGCAGCTTCTGCTGACCAAGAGGCAGCATACAAGTTCCCAGATGTCATTAAGTAAATCGTTGAGAAGAAAGGATATCTGCCTGACAGGTTTTTCATACAGACAGAAGTGCCCTATTCAGGGGAAAAAATGCCACAAAAGTGAGATATATAGATAGATATAGATATTAGTAAGAGATACATAGATAGATATAGATATAAGTAAGAAAGAGATATACAGATAGATATAGAAATTAGTAAGAGATATAGATATAGATATTAGTAAGAAAGAGCAATGTGCACCAGGATTAAAGGCAGGAAGGTATAGGCTAACTCTACTGTTTTGTGCAAATGCAGAAGGGTCTAAGATCAGGACTGTGTTTATCTATAAGGGAGAAACTAAAGGCTAATTCTGCTAATATTAACATTTTGCATAACTGTATCATATTTATAAAAACTAAGAATTTAACACTGGTACAATACTATAATTAACTTAAGGGCAGACTTTCTTCAAATTTCACCAGATTTTCCAGTAAGGCCCTTTGTCTGTTCCACGTTCCAGTCCAGAACCGCAATCGCATTTAGGATGCCACGTGTTTTTAGTCTCCCCCACGTGTGAGTGACTCAGTCTTTCCTTGTCTTTCATGATCTTCATGTTTTTGGAAAGTATTGGTCATTTGTATTATAGAATGTCTCAACATTTTAGAATGTTTGACATTTTCTCATCATCAGGTTGAGATTGTACATTTTGTGGCATGGATACTACAGAAGTGATGTGAATCATTTGGTTGAGGTGGTGTTTTACTGGGTTTCTCCATTGTAAAGTTATTCTTTTTCCTCTTAATTATCAAACATTTTAGGATGAATTCCTTTTATACTATGCAAACATCCTGTTCTTCATTTGTTGGTACGACAATTTTAACATCTACTGATGGATCCTGTGCACAATTTTTCCTGTGGTAGTCTAATGGTGATTTTTCTATTTATCTCTATCCCTTCTACATTTATGAATTATAATTATTGTCTAAAGAAAAGCTAGCTCATCTCCCCCATTTATTTATTTGTTCAATGATTAGCTTATATTATTAGGTTCAAATGAACCCATGGATTTACTTTATGTATCAAATGGATTTACTTTGTCTATGGTTTTTCATTCAACACTGTCACTATTTATTGTATTATTCAAAGTGTTCTAGCTTTGGCCGTTGGGAGCCTCTTCAGGATGGCTACTATAATCTTTTGACATGTCTCTGTCTTATTCTGTTTTGTACTACTAATACAGAAAACCACAGACCTGAGTAATTAATAATGAACAGAAATCTATTGGTTCACAGTTGTGGAGACTGAGAAGTCCAAGATTGAGGGGTTGGAATCTGGCTAAGGCCTTCTTACTGCATCATCCCATGGGAGAAGGGCAAAGAGAGGCTCAGAGAGAGAGAGGAACATGGCTAATACAGAGTATGTATATATATATGTGTGTGTGTGTGTGTACACATATACATACTTAAGGCTAAAGAAGAATTATATCAACATAAACCAACATAAACAGTTTGTCTAATAATCTATTTACTCTTAGAGACTATGTCAGAATACAATTCTTTCCAGAATAATAAATAGCAAAGTCACAGTATCCCAAATCAAACAAAAATCATAAAAGAAAATTTATGAGCCTTTAGTAACTTTTTTGACAGCAACATATGAGAATTCTATTGTAGAAGTGAAGACATTAATTATAGATTTCTTGCCAGGAGAGATGAATGCATGTCTAACAATGATGTAAGAGGGGTTCTGCATTAGCCAATTCTCTTATCTTATCAAGCAGGGATTTTCTTTTTAAGTTTTACATTATTAATGGTAAAAAGAATACAAAATCCCTGGCTGCCCAGATTGCTAATCTTACTTTAAATACCACCCAGATATTTTGAAATCTCAAGTGTCTTGTGATTAATGTCTTTCTCTAATACAGTAAATTAAGAAGTTGATACTGATCCATTTTGCTTCATGCTGTCCCAGCTTCCCTTTTTATGATCCAACATTCTTGTCTTAAATAAAATCATATTCAACTCTAGTAAATTGGTTGCCTCAATATGTCTAGAGAAGAAAAAAAGTATTTGCTTCTGATCCTGTTTTCAATCCAATTTTATGCAACTGAGACAGCATTTCTTCTGAGAGTTTCCATTCCAATATTTAAGACCTCTAATTTTAATTTAAAAATAAAAGAAAACCAAAGTGATGATTTAGAAAGTGTTTCCTAATTCCTAAATTATCTCTAAAAGGGAGTAATTCAATGTCAACATCAAGTGACACCTTAACATTACAGGAAATGAAATGGCAGATTTGGAAGCTTGAGGAATTGATCCCTTCACTGAGACAACTACTGAGCTGGTAAAAACTATCTGAAGCAACCATTCTGAAACTCTAGTCAAGTTGAATACCTGAAGCATGCAGAGGAGTGCTTGACAAAGGAACTCTCAGAGATTTCAGTGAATTATGCATTTCCTAGTGTGTACTGTGGCTACGATTCCCTATCTGCCAGCCCCTATGAGGATGTCAGACCACAATGGAGTGTGACTTGCTAGTGCCAGAGTGAGAAATAGGGATTTTCTCCTCCCAAAATTAAAGTTTTTCATTTTGGTTGGTGCTATTGATTGCTGAGGAGTTGACACAGAGGTAGACAATTAATTTACCATATGAGCTAAGGGATCATTTGTGGGAGAGCATTTAAAGAGACAATCTTTTTAAATTTTTTCTTTCTTTTCCAGGCATTTAGAGAAATCTTTATCAGGTTACCGACTGACCAAGGAGATAGCAGAACAGAAACTTCAGTGACCACACACAACAAGGAATATAGCCTTTCCAAAAATGGGTTCAAAAAGTTACTAAATTGACAATTCCAGCATTCATCAAGTAAAAACAGAAATCCTAGGGGAGAGGGGAGAAATCTGATGTCCAGAGTTACCACATTACAATTTTCAAAATGTTCAGTTCTCAAGAAAAATAATTTATAATGCATCCAAAAAAGTGAAAGTACAGTCTATTCTAGTTAAAAAAAGAAATAAATAAAAACCATCCTAAGAAGTGAAGAATTGAACTTATTAGACAAAGACTTTAAATTAACTGTCTTAGATATGTTCATATGTCTGAAGGAAACCATGGTCAAAGAAGCAAAAGACATTAAGAGAACAATGAATAGACAGGTACAGAATTTTAATAGATGTTATGAAAAGGAATCCACGTGGAAATTCTGGAGATGAAAAATACAATAACTGGATGAAAATTTAACTGAGAAGTGTTCAAAAACAGATTTGAGCAAGCAGAAGACAGAAGCAGAGAACGTAAACATAGGACAAATGATAGTCTGGAACAAAGAAATAAAAAAGAATGAAGAAAAATAAACAGAGCCAAAGGAACATATGGTACACTGTCAAGTGTGCCAACATATATATTATGGAAGTTTCAGATTGAGATTAGAGGAAGGGCCAGGAAAAACATTTGGAGAAATATGGATGAGAACTTCATAAATTGGATGATGGATGTGAATCTACATGTCCAAGAAGCTCAACAAATTTCTAAGATAAACTCAAGGGGACCCACAAGACACATCAAAATGAAACTATAAAAAACTAAATACAAAGAAAGAATTTTTAAAACAATAAAATAAGAGCAAATATTCAAGTATAAGCTTTTCTCACTTAGATTAACAAAATCACCTGGATTGGAAACAAAGAGGAACAGCTATCTCTAACTGTAGAAGGCATAACTCATAAAATACCCCCAAACCTAGTAGATCTAATAGAGAAATTCAGCAAATTTGCAGGGTTCAAGATAAATTAACAAAAATCAGCCATGCTTCTCTACAACAAAAATAAACAATCTAAAAGGGAAATTAGGAAAGCAATTCCACTTATAATAACATACAAAAGAGTAAAATATTTACTAATGAATTTAGCCAAGGAAGTAAAGATTTATGTACCAAAAACTACAAACATTGCTGAAAAAAATTATGGAAGTCAGTTTGGGGAGGTTTTTAATTACTGCTCCAATTTCTGAGCTTGAGATTGGTCTGTTATTTCCTGGGTGAACTTAGGGAGGTTGTATGAATCCAGAAATTTGTCCATTTCATCTTCGTTCTGTAGTTTTTGCGCATATAGATTTTTATAATAGTCAAATATAATGTTTTGAATTTCTGTGGTGTCTGTTGTGATCTCTCCTTTTTCATTTCTTATTGAGTTTATTAGAGTCCTTTCTCTTTGAGTCCTTGTCAATCTAGCAAGAGGGCCATCAATTTTGTTTATCTTTTAAAAAAACCAGCTTCTGGTTTTGTTGATCTTTAGAATAGTTCTCTTGTTCTTGATTTCATTGAGCTCTGCTTTTATCTTCATTATTTCTTTTCTTCTGCTATGATTGGAAATTGTTTGCTCTTATTTTTCCAATTCCTTGAGCCTATTCATTAGGTTGTCAGTATCTAAGCTTTCTGTTTTTTGGATGTGAGTGTTATTGCTATAAGTTTTCCTCTCAGGTAAGCTTTTGCTGTATCCCACAGGTTTTGGTAAGAAGTCTCACCATTATCATTTTGTTCGAAGAAATTCTTGATTTCCCTCTGAATTTCTTCCTTAACTCAATAATTTTTCAATAGTAGATTGTTTAGTTTCCATGATTTTGTGAGGCGTTGAGTGTTTCTATAGGAATCGAACTGTAATTTTATACCATTATGGTCAGAAAAGATACAAGGTATAATTTCTATCTTATTGAAATTTTTGAGATCTGATTTACGGCCTAGGATGTGATCAATTTTGGAGTAGGATCATGGGCTGCTGAGAAGAATGTAAACTCAAGTTTATTTGGATAGGATGCTCTATAGAGATCTGACAGACCTTTTTGATCAATGGCTCTGTACAGGTCCATTATTTCTTTGCTCATTTTCTGTTTGGAGGATCTGTCCATCTCATTCAGTGGAGTGTTGAAGTCTCCTGCTATTATGGCAGTATTGTGTAATATGGTGTTAAGATTTGAAAAGGTTTGCTTTAAGTAATTGGGAGCTCCTGTATTGGGTGCATAGATATTAAGAATTGTTAAATCTTCTTGTTGTATCTTTCCTTTCACCATTATATAATGGCCATCTTTATCCTTTTTTACTTTTGCTACTTTAAAGCTTATGTTATCTGCAAATAGAATAGCTACTCCAGCTTTCTTTTGACTTCTGTTTGACTGGATGATAGTTTTCCATCCCCTGACCTTCAGCCGGAAAGCATCTTTGTGGGTTAGATGTGTTTCCTGTAGACAGCAGACACTAGGTTTGTGATTTTTTTATCCACTCTGCCAGTCTATGTCTCTTCAGAGGACAGTTTAGGCCATTTACATTTATCGAAATGATTGAAATTGGAGGAAGATTACCATTTATATTGTTGGGTGGAGACTTGTTATGTTTTACTCCTTGAGCCATCATGTAGTTTGAGATCTAAACTTTAATTCTTTGGGGATTGTACTTTGAGGAGTGTCTACTGCCCTGTTCGCTTAGAAATGCGTGTCTGAGAACTTGTTGTAGGGATAGTCTGGACTTTGCAAATTCCTTCAGTGATTGTTTGTCTGAGAACATCTCCCTCATAGATGAAACTTAATTTTGCTGGATAAAGAATTCTGGGTTCGGCTTTGTTCTGTTTTAGAAGATTAAGGATAGGCACCCAATCCCTCCTGGCTTGTAAGGTTTCAGATGAGAAGTCTGCTGCTAGTCTGATAGGCTTACCTTTATAGGTAATTTGCTGCTTTCGTCTCACTGCACAGAGAACTGTTTCTTTCACATTTACTTTGGTCAACCTAACAAACACGTGACGAGGTGATTGCCTTTTCATGTTGAGTCTCCCAGGAGTTCTGTGTGC
>VBSM01002608.1:75061198-75085376 GCA_008086735.1 Cheirogaleus medius | reverse complement strand
AGGAAGGAAGGAAGGAAGGAAGGAAGGAAGGAAGGAAGAAAGAAGAAAGAAAGAAAGATTGATTTTATGTTCATGGTTTGGAAGACTTGATATTATATGTGATGATTAATTTTATGTGTCTAAAACTGGGTTAAAACATTATTTCTGGGTGTATCTCTGAGGGTATATCTGGAAACATATGCATTTGAGGTTCTGCCCTCATCAATGTGAGGGCCCTCATTCAATCCATTGAGATAGAACAAAAAAGTGTAGGATGGGTGTTTTCTTTCTCTCTGTCCTGGAACTGGGGCATCCATCTTCTCCTGCCTTTGGACCTCAGAGCTTATGATCCTCAGGCCTTTAGACTCTGCAACTTATATCAGCACCCTCCACTCCCATTTTCTAGCCTTAAGCCTGAGCTAGGAATTAAATCAGCTTCTCTCGTTCCCAGGCCCTCAGTCTCAGATTAAATTACACCACTGCCTTTGACAGCTCTCCAGGTTGCAGACAGTTCTGTTTTTCTGGAGAACTCTAACTCGTACTGTCAATACTCCTCAAAGCAATGTATAGTTTCAATGCAGTCCCTATCAAATTTCTGATGCCCCTTTATGCAGAAATTGAAAAGCAGAGTGTCAAATTCATATGGAAATTCAAGGGTGCCTGAATGGCTAAAATAATCTTGAAAACGAAGAACAAAGTAGGAGGGCCCACATTTCCTTATTTCCATATTTGTTACAAGGCTACCATATCCAAAACAGTGTGGTAATGGCTTTAGGACTGAAATGTAGACCAATGGAATAAAGTTTAGAGTCCAGAAATCAATCCAAACATTTATATCTAATTGATTTTCAACAAGGGCTTCCAAGACCATGTGTGCAGAAAGAGCAATTTCCTTAATAAATGATGCTGACGCCACTGAATTTTCACATGCAGAACAATTGATTTGGATCCCACCAAACTTGATTTCTTAATCTGTTTGGTCTACTATAATAAAATATACATTCCTTGGCTTATAAATAAAAAAATTTATTTCTTACAGTTCTAGAGACTGAGGAGTCTAAGATAAAAACAGCAGCAGATTTGGCATCTGGTGAGGGCCTGATTCCTCACAGACAGCTGTCTTCTTACTCTAATCTCACATGGCCAAAGTGGTAAGGAGTCTCTCACAGGCCTCTATTATAAGGGCACTTATCCCATTCATGAGAATGCTGACCCCATATCCTACTAATCTCTCAAAGCCTCCACACCTAATAATATTACCTTGGGAGTAAAGATTTAAGCATATGATTTTTTAGGGGGGGGAACATAAACATTCAGACCATAGCACTCAATATATATAAGTTACTCAAAAACTGACCAATTATTAATACTTACATATAAAAGCTAAATATATAAAGCTATTAGAAGAAAACATAGAGGTACGTATTCATGATCTTGGGGTTGGCAATAGATTCTTAAAATTAATACCAAAAGCATAATAAGCACAATAGTAAAAAAACATAAATTTTATTTCAAAATCTACAAATTTTCATAAAGGACATTTTCATCAAAGGACATTATCAAGAATGTGAAAAGAAAATCTATAGAAATGGAGAAAATATTTGCAAATCATATATCTGAATATGATTATATATTATATATAATTTTTCCAGAATACAGGAAAAACTCTTAACATTTCACCAAGAAAAAGACAAACAACCAATTTAAAATGGGCAGAGAAATTGAATAGGCATTTCTCCAAAGAAGATGTAGCACATGAAAAAAATCATTGATCATTAAGGCAATACATGTCAAAACCTCAATGGATACCACTTGACACAGCTAGTGTTGCTTTAATCGATAATGTAGAAAAAAACATGTAGTGTTGATGATTTGGAGAAATAGGAACTCTCCTACATTTTGATGGGAATGTAAAATGGTTCAGCCACTGTGGAAAATAATTTGATAGTCCTTTAAAATGTTAAACATAGAAGAATACTCAGCAGTTATACTCAGGGACATACCTAAGAGAAATAAAAATATATGTCCACATGGAAACTTGCTTACTAATGTATATAGCAGTATTATTCATAGTAACAAAAGTGTGAAAATAACTTGAATGTCTTTCAGTGGATACATGAGTAAACAAAGTATGGTCTACACAGACAATTGAATATTATTCAGTCAGTAAAAATGAACAAAGTACTGATACATACTACAACTTGGATAAACCTTAAAAATATTATGTTAAGACAAGAAGCCCATTACAAAGGGTCAAATATTTGTGTGATTTCTTTTCTATAATAACACAAATCCATAGAGACAGAAAGCTGACTAGAAGTTACTAGGGATGAAGGGAGTTGGGGATAGTGAGTAAATACTTAATGAGTATGGCTGTCTGTATGGGATGATAAAATAATTTTGAAACTAGAGAGAGCTGGCGTCAGCAGAACATTGTAAATACTGAATTTAACATTGCTGAGTTATAACTAAAATGACTCATTGAAAATATATGAATTTGAACTCAATTTTAAAAATTTTAAAATAGCATTATACAGTTATTAGTATAATGTCCACTGAGTTTAGAACCAATTACACTAAAAGAAATCTAGTGTATATTTTACACATTATCTCCATTCTTCACTCTATTATTTAATTGGCATTAGAATCAACTCTAAAGCTTCCAGTGAATTTGTTTTCCAGAGAAGCAGATTTTGCAAATGATAATATCAATTCTGAATGTTATTTTCTTTATTAATTCTATATACAGCAGTAATTATATGCCTAAGACACCAAATTCAATAAAAATCAAATATATCATTGAATAATATTTACTAGAAATTATTTACTACCTTCCTGAAATTCTTATCTTATTTTTTATTAGTTAATAAATACATTCAAAGTGATAATTCTGTACATTTGTTCTCAAATGGAAATAGAATTAAGTACATTATTTTTACCTTTGCATATTCAATACATTTTACAAAAGATTTTAAGTAGTATTGAGCTGGCATGTAGAAAGGGGATCAGTCCACTAAATTCATTTGATGTTGAAAACTGATTTCAAATGGAAAAAGTAACACAAGAATAGAAAGTATGTAATGAGAAAAATTGATATTTATGTTATCTACTTCAAAAGAGCACATTATAATTTTTCTCATCATAATTTAGTAAAACTGACTAAAACTTAGATGTTGATGAGTGCTATCTCATTTTTTTCTAGTAATTAGTTTCAAAAGTGCCATATTATGAAAGAATACTGCATATTGAAAAACTGAATATGCAAGCACTATAGATGTTTTATCTATCTTTTATTTTTTTTCTTGCTATGTTGCCTGGGCTGGAGTTCAGTAAGTATTCACATGCACAGTCATAGCACATTGCAGCCTCAAACTATTGGGCTCAAGTGATGTTCCTGCCTCAGCTACTCTTGAGTAGCTGGGACTACACGCACCCATGTTGAATTTTTACGATTATTTGAAAATATGCTCCAGTAAGAGGACAAATT
This sequence comes from Cheirogaleus medius, assembly GCA_008086735.1. Taxonomy (NCBI): domain Eukaryota; kingdom Metazoa; phylum Chordata; class Mammalia; order Primates; family Cheirogaleidae; genus Cheirogaleus; species Cheirogaleus medius. The sequence goes on along the minus strand of VBSM01002608.1, from coordinate 75,081,910 downwards.
TATCCATTAGATTGTAATTTCTTGAAATAATAATTTCTTAGGAAATAAAATATTTTAGAAAGTTTTTGGCCAGAAGAGTGAGTTTAAGGCTTATCTAATCTATTGTGTTCTTTTTAAAGTTATTTGTCCAATGTGATCTTATTAGGGGCAGAACTGAGTCTTGTATCCAAAGGTTTTTTTTCCAAATTTTCTTCCTTGACTCACCTAACTTACAAGATACCTCACTTGGAGACTTTTAAAACTATTTGAATAATTAACTGGCTAACTCCAATCTTATTTCTCTATCAACTCATTATTTCTCCAGCGTACAGATTATTTTACTAGAAAAGAATCTTAAATGTGAATATGTGCAATTTCTTTAAACACCATAAGGAATTTTCATGTTGGCTAAAGATCTATCTATATATCAATCTATTCATTTACACACACACATCTACGTGTTTGTAAATATAAATATATTATTATATTATCTATATTACATCATTACTATATAGAATGTGTTATTATTATACATATTATGTGTTATTATTATACATATTATTATACATTGAATAATGTATACTATTATAAATTATGTGAAATGCTATATGCTATTATTGTATATAATATATATCAATGGTACATACACTTATACTATAATATGTGTCAATCATGTGTATAGATATAGATAGATATAGGTATCTGATTTTTTATCTTAATTCTTTAATTGGCCCATGGGATGATAAGTAGATGGGTAGATAGCTAGAGATTCACATAGATATATGTCACCACCACAATGTAGTATTATTGCCTGGCCAAAATTGGTTTCACTGGGTAATGTTTAAGTGTCTAAAAATTGGATTCAGTTATTAAAAACCTATTTGTACCTTTTCAGGTATTAAACACTTACTTGTATGGTTTTATGACTGTGCATGTCCCCAAATATAGAGCTTTCACTAAAAAAGTTAAGAATAACTAATATTGAAATGTTTCTATATTTGAAGTATTGTTCTAAGCATTTCATGCTTCTCAGCTTATTTAATCAATAAACAACTAATTAGGTAGATTTGTAATAAATAATCCTTAATACTTTTTTGTATAAAAGCAGGTCATATGTAGAGCTTAATACATTTTATTTGTGAAGATAAAGTGAAAAGTAAGGGAGACAGATTATGCAAAGTATTTATCACATTGCAATGGCAAAAAATAAAATATTTAAAACTATGATTATTATTAAAGTCATTCTAACATACTTTCAGATTATGTAAGGAATACAGAAAAAGTATGGGACATGGCAAATTGATTAAATGTGACACCTAAGGCTAGTTAACTACAGATAGAGATTGGGTTATCTACCAGGAGGCATTCTTATTATAATATACATGACAGAAACTATGTTATATATTAATTTAAGATGTTTCTATACTGTAATATAGTATTTATAACATAAATCATCAATCTATAGGTACACTCTGTATATCAAACTATATATTGTGAAGTTATTATTAATTAATAAAGAATATAATGCTTAAAAAAGAGGAAATCAAATTAAAGGAATTTTAATTAACATGATAATGGTGGGAAGAAAGTTGATAGTTTTAACATGATAATGGTGGGAAGAAAGTTGATAGTTTTGATTGCGAATCTTGACAAAGAGCTAAAACTTGAGACTGGACAAAGAGAGAGAGACAGAAGGAAAAACAGAGAAACAGAAGTGGAGACAGAGAGAAACAGAAGGGGGAGGGAGAGAGAGAGAGGAAAATAATAGAGAGGAGAGGAGACAGAGGGTGGAGAAAAGATGAAGGAAGGCAGCAAGGAGAAAGAGAGACAGAAGGAGGGAGGGAAGAACATGGAGCATTAACTTCAATTTTGATTAGGAGGACATTGTATGCTTGGGATTAGAATGCAGTCCTGGTTGTGAAAGTGTAAGATTATATTCTCGGTTTTGTTGCTAGCATATGCTGCCCTTGGCATCCTCTCCCATGAACATATCTTTTGATGTCTTTAATGGACATTGATCTCATGTGAGAAAAGATGATCGAGGAGTTACTATTTTCCTCAGTTCTTGTAGACACTTGACAGAAAAAGCTATCAATTTCTCAGATCAAGTATTTGAATATCCTTTTCTGGGAATCTTAACAATTGGCTGGTCAAATCATAAAAAAAATATTGTAAAAAAAATGGAAAGAAACGGTTCTGTGCCTTTGGGAAATAGACTGACAGCAGTGACAGACCTTTGGAGTTTATTATATTCTTTGTTTTAGTAGTGCTACAATTTTTAACACACTTTTTTCTTTTAAAAATGTGTATCCAATTTTAAAATAATTTGAAAGAAACAGCATCTGTTACTTTCTTCAGAAACCTATCATTCCAAATTTATAGATTTATAACATACACTGTGATTTTTTTTCCTTCATGAACAGCCCTTTCCTTAGGTCCTTGTAATCTCTCATGAGCTCCACCAATTCAGTTTTCTTGAATTTAAACTCTAAATTTTCTCCCTTCTGTGCTATACTGGATGCTACAACTTCAACTTCTACAATGAGAGGTGTGAGTGTATGTGTGTGTGTGTGTGTGATCAAATTTATTACATCACAGTTCCTATACACTTTTAAATGTCAAATATTTATATTACCAAACTGAATGCCTTGTATAATAGACTTTAACATTTATCCAAAATTAGTGCTTTAAAGAGAAGATTAGAGACTGTTATACAAGAGATCTATATTTTGTGGGTAAACATGACTTATTTCTCATAGCTCAAACAAATTGGTATGCTTATTTGGGGAAAATCAAATCCTTACTTCAGATTATATGTAAATAAATTAACAAAGAAAAATTCTCAAAATGTTCTTCATTTATCTGTCAGTGTTTTGATGAATAGTTTCTCCTAACTGTAATTTCAATATGATCAGTCACAAAACCTGTGAGATATTGAAAAAAGGAAAAAACTCATTTGGAAATACTTTAAAGTAAGGTTATGAAGAAACTAATTCTTTTCTATAAATATTATTACTTTGTATAAAAATTGTTCAAGATGCTGAATGTCTCAATCTTGAATTCACATAATTTTAAAATATTTTGCTGAGTAGTTATTTAGAAAAGCCTTTCAATTTTAAAAGTGTATATATATAAAATATTCTGTTGTTTCTGTTTCTCTGGAGTACCTTGAAAATACAGTAATTGATTCAATCCAATCTTTTTTAAGTGCTATTGAATATTTTAGAAGATTGGTCTGGGAGAAATCTGGCAAGTATCATTTTGCCTATGCTTTGAATATAGGTTACACTGCTGTGATTTTTTAATGAAAGAAAAATCTTGTTGCTAGATGCAGATTCAAAGACAGTATTGATAAACTGTTAAAAACATACAAAGACTGTCCAGAAAGTATGAAGCCATTGTTAATATCACAAGAACATACTACATGGCTGGATACTTTCCAGACAGCCCTTGTATAGCAATAGAGTCGGCTCAATTTTCCTTGTATCTACAGCCCTAGTTAGCAGTGAGTAGAATAGTTTCTCCCAGCTCTCTCTCCACCACCTTGCTCCTTCATATGTGATCCTTGCAGGGCTCCTGCATCAGCAGAACTCTGCTAATCAAACAGCTACAAGGTCTTCCATTGTAAAGACTAGGAGAAAATGATGGCAGAAGCCCATCTCACCACTGCTCTTAAATGCGCCACCTCCTGACTCCCAGTGCCCAGAACTCACATTTAAAGTATGTTTAGATATATTTCATTTCATCAGGAGTCTTTATCTGTGATGTTAGTTTATTGGTAAAATTGAAAGTATGTGAAATTATAATATTTTGCTTCTTGTTAGCAATATTTCCCTTTAGGCCCCAATTCTAAAACACTTCTCTTTGGTGGGTAAAGGGGATTTCAAGATAATTATTATGAGATATAAATATGAGAGAGCACACTTAGCCAAGTATTACATCTTAAGAAAGATGTTCCTTGATTCTTGGTAACTAAAATTCATACTTCTCTTTCACTCTTGTGTCCCCATTCTGACTTACTTTTCATTTTAGAACTCCTTGCTCTTTAACATTACATAGTTTATTTATTTTTGGATTAATTGCTATTTTCTGTACTATAACTTAAGGTTTATGGTGAAAGATGTTTTCCTTTTTTTCTATTCAAATTCCAAATACCACAACAGATGATCAATAAAAAGTTCTTCAATATTTGTGAATGGAGGAATTAATTGATAAATGATGGATTGGATATTTTGGAACAAATTTTTTCTTCTGTGAACAACCCCAATTTCCAAGTGTGTATCTCCTCAGTCAGCCATTAAAGAGACTCGTTTTACATTTCTATTCAGATTAAAATAAGTATTTTATCTTATATTGAGAAAACCCTAAAGATTCCACCAAGAGACACCTGGACTTGGGTTACAAAATTAATGTACACAAACCAGTAGAATTTCTGTACTCCAATAACTGTCAAGCTGAGAGTCAAATCAAAGACTCAATACTGTTCACAATTACTACAAAGAAAATAAAATACCTAGGAATATACTTAAACAAGAAGGTGAAAAATCTATACAAAAGAACTACAAAACATTGAGTAAAGAAATCACAGATGGTATAAACACGTGGAAAATCGTATCATGCTCAAAGATAGAATCAACATTGTTAAAATATCCATACTATCCAAAGTGATTTACAGATTAAATGTGAACTTTATCAAAATCATATTCAACATCATATTTCACAGATCTAGAAACAATAATTCTACCCTTTGTGTGGAACCAAAAAAGAATGCGAATAGCCAAAGAAAGTAATCTTAAGCAAAAGGAATAAATCAGGAGATATCACATTATCAGACTTGGTATAGTAACCAAAACAGCATGGTATTGGCACAAAAATAAAGACATAGACCAATGGAAAAGAACAGAAAACCCAGATATAAAATCATCCACATACAGCCAGCTAATCTTTGGCAAAGCAGACAACAATATTCACTGGGAAAAATCCCTATTCAGTAAATGGGGCTGAGAAAATTGGGCAGCCACATGTAGAACAATGAAACAGGATCTATATCTCTCACCACTCACAAAAATTAATTCAAGATGGATAAAAGACTTAAAACTAAGACAAGAAACCATAACAATTCTAGAAGAAAATGTTGGAAAACTCTTCTAGATATTGGTGAGGCAAAGAATTTATGAAGAAGACCCCAATGGTGATCACAGCAATAACAAAAATAAGTAAATTGGGCTTGTTTAAATTAAAACGCTTCTGCACAGCCAAGAAAATAATTAACAGAGCAAACAGACAACTTACAGAATGGGAGAAAATATCTGTAAGCTATACATCCAATACAGGACTAATGACCAGAATCTGCAAATAATTCAAGCAGATCAGCAAGAAATGCCAAACAATCCCATTAAAAGTGGCAAAAGACATGAACAGAAGCTTCTCAAAAGAAGATAGACAAATTACCAATAAACATATTTTTAAATGCTTAATGTTAATAATCATCCAGGAAATGTGAATCAAAACTACAAAGAAATATTACCTTGCCCCAGTCAGAATGGCTTTTATTAAAAAGTCTGAAAACAATAGATGCTTGCATGGATGCAGAAAGGAAAGCTTATACACTGTTAATGGGACTGCAAGTTAGTACAACCTCTATGGAAAACAGTATGGAGATTCCTCAAAGAACTAAAAATAGACCTACCATTTGATCCAGCAATCCCACTACTGCATATTTACCCAAAGAAAAAGAAATCACTTTATCAAAAAACACCTGCACTCACATGTTCATTGCAGCACAATTAACAATTACAGAGATGTGGAATTAACCCAAATGCCCTTCAATTCATGAGTAGATTAACAAAATGTGGTATATGTATACCATGGAATACTACTCAGCCATGAAGAAGGATGACTCAATGCCTTTTGAAACAATTTGGGTGGAAATGGAGACCATTGAAATATCTAAAGAATGGACAAACAAACACCTCACATGCTCACTATTAAATTGAAACTAACTGATGAGCACACATGTTCATAGAGGGGAGTAAATGTCAAAGGAATTCAAGAAGGGGAGAAAAGAGAGGAAGGGATGGGCAAAAACTTACCTAACAGGTACAATGAACACTATCTGTATGATAGGCACATTTTTAACCCTCACTCGAGCATTGCAAAAGCGATCCATGTAACCAAAAACACTTGTACCCTCATAATACTTTGAAATAATAAAAATAAGCTATCTTTTCTTTAATTCATGGACATTCAGATTTCCTTGCTTGAAACAGTCCCAGAGAAATAAATAGTAATATGTGCTAATGTTTCAAGTAAGAAATGTTTTTATAGTTGTTTTCTGTACAATTTCCTTATCCTTGTATCTTCATTATGTGATACGGACACTAGTGTATTGTGCCTTGGATCATTTACACCAGCATTTTAGGGAAAGCCCCATGTATCTGGCAATTGAATATGATTAATCAAAAATGACTGGAGAATAGCTACAGCTTAATTACCCCCAGCTAAACAAGTCAACACCTAAAGAGAGGTAGGCTGGGTGTGATGGCTAATGCCTATAGTCCTAGAACCCTGAAAGGCAGAGTTAAGAAGATTGCTTGAGGCCAGGAGTTCAAGACCAGCCTGGACAACATAGAATTTTTTGTCTCTACAAAAAATTTTTAAAAATTAGCTATGCAAAGTGGTGTATGCCTATAGTTCCAGCTACTTAGGAGGCTGAGGTGAGAGGATTGCTTGAGCCTAGGAGTTTCAGGCTGCAGTAAGCTATGATCATGCCACTGCACTCCAGCCTGAGTGACAAAGCAAAATCCTGTCTCAAAAGAAAAAAAAAGTAGTATCACTAAGCATCTTCCCTCCACATTCAGTCTATTCTGTTTCATAAATAGCCCCAGCTCTCTTATAATGCACCATCATTCATAATATCAGCAATGAGCAAAGGCTATTATGCTCAGTACGGTGGGTTATACAAAGATGTATAACATGTGGTTCCTGACCTTAAGAGATTAAAATTTGCATTTTATTTCAAACACATTAACATATTCATATTGTATATAATAACAAAAGATACACATAATTTTATTTATCTTAAAACTAAGACATAATTTGAAATCTCTCTTAATGCATGGCTTGTCAAACCATTTCTGACTCCCCTGACATTATCCCAAAGTGTTGAAGTTCAGGTGGTGTTTCCTTTAAAATCAATGAGGAATTTCTTCTCTAGATCATACCATGTGTGACTTACCACTGTTAATATATAAATAATCCCAAGCTTTTGCTTCTCTCTACTCATGAAAAAGAAGACTATTTTGCCCTGTTCAGTTTCTTACCATTCCTTAATTTCTGAAAAAAATACTGCCTTCCAGCCTAATTATTTTTGAGTTTTGTTGGTTTCATTGTTTCTTCCCTTTGTTTGCTTGCTTTTGTTGTTTTGTTTTTGCTTTGTGGGATTTAAAACTTGGACAAAAGAAGAATGAGGAGAGGAAGGAATGAGATAGGGTGGGAATTGAAGAGGAAGAACTTGAAAACAGGTGAGTCAAAGGAAGATGGAAGAAAAAGAGATTTTAAAGGCGTTGCTTCATTCAATGTGTACATTTCACAGTGTTTGAGAAATGCGCACAGTAACTCTGGAGTATCTTTAAACTTGCTTGTGGATAGTGTTTCTTTGGTCAAGTCACCGCTCTGAGTTTGGATCATGTCCATGGAACTCCATAACAGTTAACACCTTTATTGTTCCTTTCCATAAACATGTATTCCATGTTTATTCTGTGCCAGGCATTGTGTAAGTGTATGCTTAGTTAGATGTCAAAAATCAAGTGAAAACCTCAGCCATCATGGAGCTTACACTTTGGGTATAGAAGAAAACAAATGGTCAGAAAAGAATACTTGGACAAAAGTAGCTACCCTCAGGGATGTGGAAAAAGAATGGTCAAGAATATTCCAGGTAGAAAGAACTCTTAACACAAAGGACTTCAGGCTAGATCATGCTTGGTGCATTAAAGCCCTAGCAAACAAGCCAGTTAGGCAGCAGAGTTATGTAGTGTAAGCAGAACATGTCTAAACTAAGGTAAATGAAATAAGGAGAGCCATATTACATAGAACTTTGTGGGTCACAAGAAAAGAAACACGGTTGGTTTGCATGTTTGTTTGTTTGGATAGTTGTTTTCTAGAAGTCATAAAAAAAACCTTTATAATTTCAGGGATGCCTTATACAAGATAGTAAAATTTGAGTCAAGGCCAGTGGATTATTAAGGTTGCACACTCATAAAGAAAATTCCAAATGAACAGAAATTTTTCAAAAGAAGACAAAATAATGGCCAGCAAACATACAAAAAAATGCTCAACATCTCTAATCATTAGAGAAATGCAAATCAAAACCACAACAAGATATCACCTAACCCCACTGAGACTGGCCTCTATCAAAAAATCCCAAAACAACAAATGCTGGTGAGGATGTGGAGAGACAGGAACACTCTTAACACCATTGGTGGGACTGAAAATTAGTGCAATCTCTGTGGAAAAGAATCTAGAGACACCTCAAAGAGCTAAAAATAGAAATACCATTCAATCCAGCAATAGCACTATTAGGTATCTACCCAAAAGAGCAAAAGACATTCTATAATAAAGACATCAGCACCCAAATGTTTATGGCAGCACAATTCACTATTGTAAAGATGTGGAAACAAGCTAAGTGCCTGTCAATTCATGAGTGGGTTATTAAAATTTGGTATACAATGGAATGTTACTCAATTATAAGAAATGACAGTGATCTAGCACCTCTCATATTTTCTTGGATTGAGCTTTAGCCCATTATCCAAAGTGAGGCAACACAAGATCGGAAGAATAGGCTCCATTTGTACTCACCATCAAATTGGTACTGACTAACACTATGGTGCTCATATGGTAGTAATATTCTCCAGGGATGGGGGCTTGGGGGGTAAACTCACAACTATAGGACACAGTGAGCATTGTGGGGGGGAAGGGCATGCCTCTAACCCCCGCTAGGGAGAGGAAATGATATAAAATGTAACCAAAATGTTTATACCCTCATAGTACCCTGAAATAAAATTAAAAAAAGAAAAAGCACTGTAAATATTAAGGTTTCTTACAAAATATTAAATAATAGGTGAAAATAAGTACTTATGATGACCACAGAGAAAGTACAAGTAACATGTATTAAAGACATATGACCATTTCTTTCTCTGTTAATTTCAGGATATACCCATGTAGAAGTCCTTTAAATTAACAAATATGTGAAATAATTTTCAATGTTAATAGGATGGTAAATTCTGTTTTGCGTTTAATCAGAATCCTATGGCCTAAACGAAATAAAGGGGTTTTAGAGTATTTTTCTTTGGGTAGCTTTCTTTGATAAATTGTGATATTAAATATTTTAAATGGAATGACTGCTTTGATTAGAAAATCAATTAGCAAATATTCATTAAGTATTAATTGTTGTTAAACATAAAGTTATAGAGACATACAAAACTATAGACTTATTTTTTCCTTTTGCTCATGAAATTTTACATCAAATTAAAGAGATACCTATTCAAACATTAAAAAAAAGAAAATTCCAGGAAAATATCTTGACTTAGAAATGGTCTATATTTATTGAGGGTCACACACACATGAAAAAATCTATATGGCCTGGATCTTATTGGCAGCGAAAGGAAGATGGATCATATAAAAGGAATAAACACAAGAGGCAAAATCATTGGAAGGTCCTCACCATGGTAATTAGCTTTTATTATAAATTGTTAGTTGAAGTGTAGCACACAGACAGAAAAGTGCGCAGATCATGTGTGAAGACTTAAAAAGGAACACATGTGGAACTACCACAGAGATTAAAAACAAACAAAAAATGAAATTAACATTGATTAACCTTCCTGCACATGCCCCATCCCAGTGTCCTCCTTCCCCCCAGAGGTAAACACTTCCTTATTTCTAATACCATAGGATGGTTTTTCATATTTTAAACATAATATTAATATAAGTGTGATCTCACAGTATATGCTATTTTATATCTGGCTTTTTTTTTCAATATTTCTTGCTTCTTTTTGTTCATTTTTTTGTGAAGATCACACATTCTGTGGTTCATTTTCATTGCTGTATAGACAGTCCTCATCCAACGATGATGGTTCAACTTATTATTTTACTTTATCATGGTGCAAAAGTTATACGCATTGAATAGAAACCCTGTGTTGAACTTTGAATTTTGATCTTTTTCTTGGGATAGTGATATGCAATAAGGTATGATTTCATGATGTTGGGCAGTGGCAGCCAGCTGAAGCTCCCAGTCAAGCACATGATCACGAGGATAAACAACCAACACTCCATAGTGTACTGTGTTGTTTTTCGGATATTATTTTGCCCAACCGCAGGCTGATGTAAGTGTTCTGAGCATGTTTAACGATATTTTCAACTTACAAAGTTTTATTGAGATGTAGTCATTGAGAAGCATCTGTGTAATATACCGTCGAATGACTATATCATGAAGTATCTATGCATTCTAATGTTGAAGGACATTTGCTTTAAGACATTTGTCTTAAGATTTTGGCCGTTACTAATATGCTACCAGAGTCATTTGTGTACACATTAGTCTTTTTATGTGCAGATTTATGTTGGGTATATACCTTGGAGTGAAACTGCTGGGTGGTAGGGAATACATATATTCAGCAGAGAAGATACAGAAAAGTAGCTATCAAAAATGGTTGTATCATTCATTTTATTTACTCAAAAGTAGTGTATGAAAGTTTTCATTCTCCACATCATACCAACACTAAATATCATTAATCTTTTAAAATTTAACCATGCTGGATGTGTGCCACTATCACAGTGTGGTTTAATTTCCATTCCCTTAAAAAATGTACTGTTCATTCTGGCTATTCTCTTTTGTGAAATGCCTGTTCAAGTTCTCTTACCCTGTGCTCGCTTCGACAGCATGTATACTAAAATTGGGATGATACAGAGATTAGAATTGCCCTTGCACAAGGATTAAACTCAAATTCTTGAACATTACATATAAAAAAAAGTTCTCTTGCCTATTTTTTGAGTAGGGAAGGGGGATTGAATGTTTTTCTCTTATTAATTTGTGTGAGTGCATTTTATACACTCTAGATGTCAGCATTTTAGATAAAGTAACTACAAATTTTGTAGAAGTTTCATCAATTTATATTTGGAAAAACAACCCTTCTGTAGTTGTTTTCGTGTGTGCTTTGATGTAAGAGTCAAATTCACTCCTACCCTATTGGTATATCCAATTAGCGCACAATTCACCCAATATAATTTGTTGAAAAACTGCTTTCACTACTATCCCATGACTTATTTTACTTAATTTAATTTAATGTCCCCTTTTCTGCAATGTCGAAAATGGATGGTAGAGCACCAAGAATGGGGAAATGGAAAAATATTGGGTAACTTAGGGCAAGAGCAAAGATTTGAATCTGTAGTTTTAGCTGTGGAGATGGAGACAGTGTGATTCCAAAAATATTTTGGAGGCTGATGGCTTTCCTAACATATGGAATATGGAGTTCTGAGGGAAAGAGAAAAATCAAGGATGACACTTATTTTTTGGTTGCAGTAATTGAGAGTCCTGTGTGCCATTTGTGAGTTGGGGAATGTGAACGGTGTTTCACATGGATTTTAGCTTCATAATGTGGGGATCTTATTAAAGCTTTTCTACAGAGAAAGAAGGCGATGATTTGCAAAACTTCTAAAATTTAGCCATACTCTTAAACGTTTAAATCAAAACCAGGAAAAAAACTGAGTTTTCTAGGAATTTTTAAAGCATTTGATTGCATGGGAAGTATAGTGATAATACCATAGGTCTTAGAAAAACTCATCAGATGCATTTTTAATAATGTAGACAATACTAAGTATTAAGTAAATATTATTATTTAAGACTTCTATGTTTTCCACAGATTATTTTATGTTATTTGCATCTTCATAATTGAATAATTATAAAGAAAAATTATATGCATAATATTTGGGGTAATTATTTTCACTCATTCTATACATTGCTAAAAGTCACATGGAATTATATACAGATTTTCTTAAATATCTCTATCTGTATTTAATAATATTTTTCATTTTTATTGTTTCTAATTTAATTACATTGTGTACATACATACACAGAAATGTTTTAAAAAATCACTTGAGAAAATAATAGAAATTTGAATACTCTTTTATTTTGATTATAAAGTGCTTTCCAGCTATGATAATTGACCTTTACTCCTAAAATTCATCTCTGGCATGGTAAATTGGGTCATTCATGTAAGAGTAGATGTTTAAGTTAAGAAGACCTTTAAGTCTACATTTCTAAATTGCAGCTTAAGTTAAAGGTGCTTTAGAGGAATAAAAAAGTAGTTCCTCAAAAAAAAAATTAAAAGATGAAGTCACTTTGACCGTTTTAGTACTTGAGAAAGTAAAAAAACACCAAAAATTCTGACTCCATGCAACAAAAGCACAAAAGTTCCTTCTGTATAAAGCTTTTAAAAGAAATGAATTGGAAAGTAAAGTTCCATTTGTTAACTCATCCTTTACAGTGGTGTATAAAATGGAAGGAATAATATAAGACCAACTATGTTTATAATTCAAGAAAAATGAAAAGGAAGGAAACATGCATTTCATATTTCAAAAAAATTGTGAATATAAGGCTAACTGATGATAGTACAAATACTACTAATATAATATAAGGCTAACTGATGATAGTACAAATACTACTAATTGTGGGTGGGCATGTCAGAATGTTCCAACTTTCCATAGACATATGTTTGTTTTATAGAACTAATCTAATATTAAAGTATGGGCTCAATTCATGATTATTGTAAATATGTATTTACAATATATGAATATGTACATATTCACTATATGTAAATTTGGTGCTCTTTTGGAGAAATCTAATCAAAAAAGTAGTAATCTAGTTTCTTTAAAAAGAGATCATTAGGCCGGGCGCGGTGGCTCATGCCTGTAATCCTAGCACTCTGGGAGGCCGAGGCGGGTGGATAGCTCAAGGTCAGGAGTTCGAAACCAGCCTGACCAAGAGCGAGACCCCGTCTCTAAAAAAAAAAAAAAAAAAAAAAAAAAAAAAAGAGATCATTATTGTATACTTTGATCACTTTGCCATTAATATACTGAAGTTTTCATAAAAATGATTCTATGCTAAAACATTCTAGAGATAGTAAAGGTATGATTAATAACAAATAATATTTTCTTTTCAAATTATGGAAGCTCTGTCAGTACTATGAAAACTCACTAAAGATATCTTTGCAGTTGTTGGTTTGTTTTCTGTTTTGATATTTATTTATTTATTTTTTCTTTGATTCACACAAGTGCATTTATTTATTTATTTTTACTATTTTTTAAATGAAACAGAAACCTAAAATTTCTCAGTCTCAGTATTTTCTCATTATAGAGTTTTAACCATGTGAAGCATATAGACCAAGGACTAATAGAATAATTGGAGCATCAAAATTATGAATATGAATATTTTCCTTGTAAACTACCAGGGAAGAGTGATACACATATTCAGTGAACAATTTGCTTTTCATTTCAGGCTAACTGATGATAGTACAAATACTACTAATTGTGGGTGGGCATGTCAGAATGTTCCAACTTTCCATAGACATATGTTTGTTTTATAGAACTAATCTAATATTAAAATATGGGCTCAATTCATGATTATTGTTAATATATGGCCATCATCCACATTTTTACAAATATTGATTTGACTTTGTAACTCTCTCATTTAAATGAATATAACACCCTAACTCTTCTAGGGCAAACATGGCTTCAAGACAGATGGTCAATTTGGTAACTACATGAAGTCTTTATTTTCATTTCCAAGAGACTGTGGTACCCTTTCTTGTAAAGACTGAATGTACATTTCTTTCTTCCTCCATGAAACCCTTTGTCAATATGAGTTGGCAGACAAGATGAAAGTTCATGCTCTTCCAGAAGCAGTGTCTCAAAAGTCTTTATCTCAAATGACTGCATAATTATTTCTCTCCAGAAATTCTTTCTGTGGCTGCTTTCTCCTAATCATCAGAAAGAACTTAATTTCTTCTCTTTCTGCTTCATCACCACAGTACTAACTCAGCCATTTGCAACAATATGGAAGGAACTGCAGACCATTATCCTAAGTGAAGTACCTAAAGAACGGAAAAATAAACCCCACACGTACTTATTATTGAATTGAAATTAATTGATGAGCACACATGTGCATAAAGGGAAGTAAAACTCAGTGGAAATCAAGCAGGGGAGAGGGACGAGGATGGATTGGATGTAAACCAACCTAAGGGGCACAATGAACACTATCTGTATGGCAGACACACCTATTAATATAACCATGAGTCAGGCATTATAAAAGCTCTCCATGTAACCAAAACGATTTGTATCCCTGTAATACCTTAAAATTTAAAAAAAGAAAAAAAAAAAGAATTCTTGCTTATGGTTAATGTCCATTTTGAGACAACTAGAGAGGAAAGAACAAGCTTATTTTATAACAATATGAAAAACCTACCTATATTGTCATATTTCTAAGGGAGAAACCTCTCACTCTCACTTAAAATGAAAACAAACATCTTTATCACAACAACACAAAGCAATGCAAAAACAACATTAGTCGCCAAGGTTCAGTTTCATAATGTCCAAAATACAAATATAATAAGCCTTTTCTTGAAGATGGTTAGCATGTGATTTTCATTGCACAGGAAACTCTCAAACCTACATCTTCTTTCTCTCACTTGTATAAACATAGACTTTATTACAGAGTTTCCAGTTTTAGGTAAATATCTACATGAGAGCGTTTTGCAAAAACAACATTTTGAGGTAAATATTATAAGAATTTTTAATAAAGATTTAAAAAATTTATCAGTTATACTTTGTATTTTTGATAGACAGTATTCTCAAAATTGTTTTTTGTTACATAATATAATCTAAATATACATTCTAGAGATACCAATTTTATTTATCATTTTTGGTATTGCCTAAAAATTGAGGTCAGAACCACATTCTAGGAAGCAGTGGTTTAGGTCAATTAAATGGCTCTATAGTCAACTTCAACTCATGTCTAATTCATTACTGTTCAAATGATCCTGCAAAATACATCTACCTCTCGATTTAGTATAATTTTTATTATACTTACTAAAATGTTTTTAAAAATGTGAGTCACTCAAAACCCAAGTGATTATGGTTTTAAAATGCATCAGGTAAGCTTTTGCATTGTAGTTACCACTATACTTTTTATTTACCTGAATTTACTATTAAAATCAATTTTGCATTTGTTAAATATACATTAAGTATTGCAAGCAGATATAAAATCCAGTTCATGGAAGAATCTATCCCAGAATTAAGACAGGCTAAAATAGATCATTGCAGCCAAATTCTCTCATGGATAATTAAGAATGGACAGGGTGTAAAGCATGCAGTAAAGAAAATCTATATAAGAAGCCATTTCCATTTGAATTAGTTGTTTTCTCTTCTAATGGAAGAAAATAATGATGAAGACAGTAGTGATAATGGTAATAATTATACTATTAATGGCAATTACCATTGAATTGAATGATTACTATGTGCCAGGTTCTAAGTAACCTATTTTACAAATATTATCTCTTAGTTATCTATATGTATGTATTATAATCCCCAATTAAGATGAGAGACATTCATTCTTAGGAATATTCAGACATATTCTTCCTAGGTAATACATTTAGTATATGGCAGAGCTAGGTAAGATTCATATATGGGGTTCTTTCAGTCCAGAGCTCATACTTTTAGTGACCATAGAGTTGTAAGTGATGTTGAAATCCAGGATTCTTTTGACAGCTTTGTTGGTGATTTTTGTTACTGTTGTTTGTGATTGTTTCTCTGTGTATAATACCACAGTAATAGTGGTGCATCTCTAGTACAAAAGGACTCATGTTTTAGAGTATTTTTTTCAATTACCTCAATGAAATGATATTTGTAAAGATTCATTTTCATTTTATTTTAGTCTTTCAGGAAGATAGTAATAAAAAGATATTTTGTAATATCCATATTGATGTTTAATCCATTATCCTCATACTCACTTATGAGTGAAGATGGGAATATAGGTCTGAGTGGCAGATAGAATTATTCCAATCAAGCCTAACCTACACAGGAGTAACATAGATCTTAAATACACATTTACTGAAGCCTGAATTTCTGTTGAAATTCTTAGAATTTGGTCAATAGCTCGGATATCTGGCAATGTTCCACTCTTGCTTGCATTTATTTTTAAAATTGGTTGTTTTCTTAAACATACAATGACATACTATTCATATAATTTCTACAGTTTAAATAGGTACTATGGCCTATTTCTGGTGCAGTAAGAGTGACCTTTCTAAAACATAAATGTGATTATATTAATCCTCATCTTAAAAGTCTTTGATGACTTTCAACTGGTTTTAAAATACAATCCAAGAATTTTAGCACTAAATATGCATCTGTGGATTAGTCAACAAATACCTGTTGATACCTACTGCATCAGATGTGGTGATTTAAGGAACAAATATTTATTGATTTCACATGATAAGTCCAGAATGACACTGTTGAGAGGCTGATGTAAAGTTCAATGACAACATGAGATGCAATTCTAGTTGCTTTTCATCTTTCAACTCTGTTTTTCACAGTGTGCAGTCCTCTGTCCCCATGCTTATCACCCTCGCGGTCGCAAGACAACAGTACTTCTCCAGGCTCATGCCTTTACAATAGCCAAAAGAAAAAAAAGGAAAGTGAGGAAAAACTGTGCCTATATTAGGGAAACAATACAGCAGACTATATTGCAGAATCAAGATTATTTCATATTGGTCATTTGTCTATCTTATTTTGAAAAGCTTCTATTCATGTCCTTTGCCCACTTTTTAATGGGGCTGTTTGATTTGTCTTGATGATTTGCTTGAGTTCTTTATAAATTCTGGTAGTTAGCCCTTTATTGGATACATAGAAAGAGAATATTTTCTCCCATTCTGTAGGTTGTCTATTTGCTCTATTGATTGTTTCCATGACTGTGCAGAAGCTTTTTAATTTAATGAAGTCCCATTTATTTATTTTTGTTGTTGCTGTGATTGTCATCGGGGTCTTCTTTATAAATTCCTTGCCTAGGCCAATATCTAGAAGAGCTTTTCCACCAATATTCTAGAATTATTATGGTTTTATGTCTTAGGTTTAAGTCTTCTATCCATTGTGAATTAATTTTTCGAGTGCTGAGTGATATGGATCCTGTTTCAATCTTCTACATGTGTCTACCCAATTTTCTCAGAACCATTTCCTGAATAGGGATTCTTTTCCCCAGTGTATACTGTTGTCTGCTTTGTCAAAGATCAAATGGCAATATGTGGATGGTTTTATATCTGGGTTCTCTGTTCTGTTCCATTGGTCTATGTCTCTATTTTTGTGCTGATACCATGATCCTTTGGTTACCAGAGCCTTGTAGTATAGTCTGAAGTCCTGTAAAGTGACACCTCCAGATTTTTTTCCTTTTGCTTAAGGCTCACTAATCATCAGGGAAATGCAAATCAAAACAATAATGAGATATCACTTAACCCCAGAGAGAATGGCTTTTATTAAAAAGCCCCAAAACAATAGATGCTGGAGTGGATGGAGAGAGAAAGGAATGCTTATACACTGTTAGTGGGACTATAAACTTGTGCAGCATCTATGGAAAATATTAATAGTATAGAAACCCCTCAAAGAACTAAAAGTAGACCTACCATTTGATCCCGCAATCCTGCAATCCCACTCCTGCGTATTTACCCAAAGGAAAAAAAAGTCATTTTATCAAAAAGACATTTGCATTTAAATGTTTATTGCAGCAGAATTCACAATTGCAAAGATGTAGAATCAACCCAAGTGCCCATTAATAAAATATGGTATATGTATACCACAGAGTAATATTCAGCCATAAAAAATGAATTAATACCTTTTGAAACAATTTGGATGGAACTGGAGATCATTATCCTAAGTGAAATATCTAAAGAATGGAAAAACAAACACCAGATGTACTCACTATTAAATTGGAACTAACTGAACAGCACTCCGATGCACAACAGGAAGTAAACTCAATGGAAATCAGACAGGTGGGAGAGGGAGGAGGGGATGAGTAAAATCATACTTAATGGGTACAATGTACACTATCTGGGTGATGGGTACACTTATAACTTTGTCTCAAGCAGTATATAAGTAATCCATGTAGCCAAAACATGTGCATTCTTGTAATAATCTGAAATTAAAACAAAAAGATTATTTCACTTGCCACCTCTAAATCTAAGGAGTCTGGAAAATACATTTTAGCTAGACACCCTGGGAACCAAAAAGTAATGATGTTCTATCTGTAATGAATATTAGGAAAACAGACACTGGGTTGGCATCTAGGAGTGCCTACCTAATAGCAAAACAATATGTTTGCCATTGAGCTTCCAAATGATTGCAACTATCTCTGGCTATTTTCTAGCCTGTCTCAATAATCATATCTCTTGTCCTGCCTTGACACTATATTTAGTCTGTACTTCAATGTAACTAAACAATTAATTCCCTGAATATTCCAAATACTTTCCCTATTGTCTTGCCTTCGCAATTATTATAACTTTGACTTACAATGTTGCCTTATTTATTTGTTTGTTTTTTATTTACTTTTGAGATAAGGTCTTGCTCTGTCACCTGGGCTAGAGTGCAGTGCATCATCATAGCTCAGTGCAACCTCAAACTCCTGGGCTCAAATGATCCTCCTGTTCAGCCTCCCAAGCAGCTGGAACCATAGGTGTGTACCACTATACCTGGCTAATTTTTTGGTAGAGACAGGATCTCGCTCATGCTCAGGCTAGTGTCGAATTTCTGGTCTCAAACCATCCTTCTGCCTCGGCCTCTCAGAGTGCTAGGATTACAGCATGAGCTGCCGTACCCAGCTAGTGCCTTCTTCTTGATATGCCTGCTGAGCAACTCCATTTCAAGCATCTTCTCCTCTTTCAAGCGTTCTCATATTCTCTCTCTCTTAAATGCTCAATACAAATTCCATCCATCTGTATCACATTACACTGTGAACATTCATATATGCTTATGTTCTTATGAGCAAGTGAATAACATATCTGGAAATTTAGATATATTCAATTTGTGGCCACAGGAAAGGATTGATAAAATTTCCTTTCAAATATTTAAGTATTAATAATATGTAATCCCACAAAAAAGTTATGTAAGGATGTACAATTCAGTACTGGAGGTTTAATCGTAATGAAAAGAAAATCTTTTATTTGGCTAAATTATTTACTCTTCAGTCATCATAAAAGAGATAAATAGTGAAGATTTGAATATATAATCCTTTAGATGTTGTCACACATTGTCAGTGATGACATGAATTAATTACCAAATTATGTTGTATAATTTTCTATATTTTGAATATATAACTCTATAAATAACATTATTTTAACACTGTTTAACACGTTCATGCACTACCTTACTTGATCTTAAAAACAATCATTTAAGGTAGCTATAATAAACATCATTATACTTCTTTTATAGATTAGGAATGTGTGTGATTCAGAGAAATTCACGGATGTACCAAAGGCCACACAGTTACTTACTGATAAATTGGAAATTAAATGCAGATCATTTTATTCCAAATTCAATGTTTTGTTTATTACATAATTCTGACTCTTGTTATGAATATTGTAAATTTACTGTGAAATTTTCTCTCCTGGATGTTTTGTGTTCATATTTTTATTAATAATAAACAATTATAACTCAATAACAATTAGTGCTGTTAAGTTACAATTATTTTTAAATGTTACATAAACCCTAAGCATTATGTACATATTGTAATTTATTTTATATCGATCACTCATTATTAGAAGTCAAAATTACTCAGTTCTTAGTACAGTAACCAACTTGCTCTGGTTTGCACAGGACTTTCCTGTTGTTAAAACCAAATGTCCATGCCCCAGGAAGCTCTCAGTCCTGAGCAAATTAGGACATCTGGTCACTGGTTGATATTGTGGGAAATATAAAATGTTAATTAAGCCCTGTAGTCTTAGTTGTGAATTAGTTAGAATTACAAAATGTCTCAGTCAGCAATTTAATAAGGAATCTTGGAAGAATGAGAACTCATTGACACAGTTTAACAAAAAGGCAACTAGTCATGTGTCATTAGACACATAAAGTTCAACAAATCTTTATATTCTAGGAGTTGGACTTCAGTTAATTTTATGTACCTTCTGTATCAAAGTATCATAGAATTCGGTTTGCATTTATATTTACTTACACAAAGAACCAAAAAGGTTTTCTATAATTTTGAAAGAATTGTTACAACTGTTACAAGTGCCATTGACTTTAAACCTGAGAATAAAAGTATTTGGATTTAAGAGTTTTTGAATGAAACTGTCTCTGTTCGCTTAAAGGGTAAACTGTGTTCAATACAGGAATAAATTTTGCCTGTTATGTTGAAACAATAAAGCATCTTTGCTTCAATTATGGAGTGACTATTTTCATCATAACAATGCAAAAGTACAAGAAAGAATTATAAAATAAAGCTCAGAGATAAAAATAAAAATATTTTTCATTACAATAAATTGCACTGTCAACATTTTTATTAATACATACTGAAAAGAGGACTTCTGCTTCTGGATAAGATGCAATAGGTCACATGAAACAGTGCTCCCTCTACAACATCAGAAACATAGTTTTTTTTTTTTATTTCAACATATTATGGGGGTACAAATATTACGGTTACGTATATTG
>VBSM01002608.1:75004728-75044327 GCA_008086735.1 Cheirogaleus medius | reverse complement strand
GAGAGCAAACAGACAACCCACAGAATGGGAGAAAATTTTCACAAGCTAGACATCCAATAAAGGGCTGAGTACTAGAATTTATTTAGAACTCAGGAAAATCAGCAAGCAAAAATCAAACAACCCTATCAAAAAGTGGGCAAAGGACATGAACAGAAATTTTTCAAAAGAAGACAGAATAATGGCCAACAAACATATGAAAAAATGCTCAACATCTCTAATCACCAGGGAAATGCAAATCAAAACTGCAATGAGATATTACTTATCTCCAGTAAGAATGGCCTTTATCAAAAAGTCTCCAAACAATAAATGTTGGCGTGGATGTGGAGAGATAGGAACACTCCTACACTGCTGGTGGGACTGCAAACTAGTTCAGCCTCTGTGGAAAGCAATATGGAGATATCTTAAAACAATACAAGTAGATCTACCATTTGATCCACTACTGGGCATCTACCCAAAAGATCAAATGACACTCTGCAAAAGGGACACCTGCACTCAAATGTTTATAGCAGCACAATTCACAACTGCAAAGTTGTGAAAACAACCCAGGTGCCCATCAATATAGGAGTGGATTAACAAAATGTGGTATATGTATACCATGGAGTACTATTCAGCTCTAAGAAACAATGGTGATATAGCACCTCTTGTATTTTCCTGGCTAGAGCTGGAACCCATTCTACTAAGCGAAGTATCTCAAGAATGAAAAAACAAGCACCATATGTACTCACCAGCAAATTGGTATTAACGGATCAACACCTAAGCGGACATATAGGAAAAACATTTATCGGGTGTTGGGCGGGTGGGAGGGGGAAGGAGGGGATGGGTATATACAAACATAATGAGTGAGATGTGCAACATCTGAGGGATGGTCACGCTTGAACTCTGACTCGAGAGGGGAGAGGGAGCATGGGCAATATACATAACCTTAATATTTGTACCCCCATAATATGCTGAAATTAAAAAAAATAGTCTAACTGGTTGACAAAACACTCAAACTAAGATTTCTAGCTTATTACACCTAAAATTTACTATCACTGTAAATCTATTAGAAGAAAAAACACTGCTGAATAATTAAACTGGTAAAATTACAACTCCATCACTTTAGTGTTAATTTTAAAACTGTTCTTTAATTAACTTTTTTAAGAAAAAGATTCTTTCCCTCAGGATCCTAATTTAGGAGCTGTAACATTTCAGAGCCCAACTTGCCACAATTTTTTAAAGCTATTCTTACCATTATCCCTAGCTTTAGAATTTAATGGTTAGATATCCATGCTCTGTGATTATGAAGGTGGGCTCTAAGATGCACAGTGCTTAAGGTTTATGGCCAAATGAGACTCCAGACAGCACATATTGTTTTCAGAATAACAATAATAATAGGATAGATGCCAATTTGCTTTAGCAATAAATTGGGCTCTCAAAAGCCTTGTGTTTATTCCCTTGGAAACTTACTTATTTCTTTATCAAATTGAAGGATATGTTTAATATTGCCGAATAATACTTTTCTATGTTTCTAACATTTAATAATAGATATATAACTTCTTTATTATTCCCATTGGAAAAAGTAAAATGATGAATTAATTATCAGTTAGTTATCTCATTTAAAATACTCTTTGAAACAATGTTTTTAAAGTCCTATGTATTAAAATATTAATTATTTAAATTATTCATTATGAAATAAACTAAAATATCCAGGGAAATTTTAATGGTATAAATTCCAAGTCCAACTTTAGTATATTCATTTCCAAAATATGGAAGTTTGTCAGAGAAAGCTGGAGATTAATCAAAGCTGTCTATGAGCTTTAAACTTCATCAACTACAATAGAAAATCAAAACACACTATTTCTGCACTTTTTTCTCAGTAAAAAATGAATTATTTTTCTTTCACTTACAATCATGCATACATAATTTCAATCTGCTTTTTGTTTTTATTTAGCACTTTGCACAAGAAAATTAAAGACATTGCTGAGCTCTCAGAAGCATGTCAGCACAACCATCCATTTGCTCTTAGGAGCAAATGACACTGCTATGCTAAGTTGATTTTTACTACTGTTGCTTTTCAGTATATAAACAACAATACTCTATCCCTAGCCTAAAAGCAACATTCAGCTGAAATAAGAATTGCTTAGCAGCATGTCAAGACAACTTGATTTATTTATTTTAAAAAGTAAAATGCAAAATTATAAAAAACTAAAAAATACTCATATAATTGAAGTAAAAAATGGAAAAAAATAATGCAAATATTTTCATAAGAAGCTTGAATGGCAAGATATATACCACCAAAACCAAAAATGTATTTAAATGCATCCTAAATAGTTGATTGGATGATAATTAGATAGAGAAAATATTTTGTGTAAAAAGAAATCTAAAGGATGTTTAACATCAAAGTGCATTGAATTATATACAAAATTATATACAAAATTTCTAAGGCACTGTGAAAGACTTGTGATTTTAGGTTATATATCGAGAGGCATTGTATCATGAAACTGAAAGATAATAGACCCTTGCATCCAATTTAGTTGTACTGTACTACAAGAAATTGCATTCAATTTTAGGAACCTCATTTCTAGCACAATATGAAAAGCCAGACAGATTTCTGAGAAGATCAACAATAATGTTCATAGATCTGGAGAGGGTATTTTTTAATAAGATAATGTTCACAGCAGTCTTTTTCTCACATCTCCAGAACATGATTAGATGTGTACTCATCATGGATTCTGTATAAGCATACAGACTTTAGATTTTTTTTATCAAAAATAAAGTTTGCTAAAAATAAGATTATTTTCATAACATTTTCTAACCAGAAGGACTCAATAAGAGTCACCTTATCCAACACCCTCATTTAAAAATGAGACTTCAGGCCCAAAGTTGTCATACTAAATAGATCCCTGGAGCTTGTTAATATTAGAGTCAATATTAGAAAACACATTCATGGTAATATAAAGCTTTTTCCAATACATTTCAATTATATATAACCAATGTCATTTTACTGATTTGAAAGTACCACGTTATTAATTCTTTCAAATATATTTTATATATTCTTACTTAATCACATGAGATTTGTGTTAGACAAACTGATTTGCCTCTTTGCTCTATAAGCAAGATGATTGATCTTGGCCTAATTATTTAAGCTTTAACTTCCCTTTTCTATGAATTGGGATTATTAATAGTAGCAATTTATATGGTTTTCTTGAGTATTATATGAGAAAACTGAAGTAATGTGCTAAACCCAGAGCTTGGCATATAGTATAGATTTTACCATTACTGACCATAATTATGAATTGTGGAGGAGTAGCATACACAGGTGGGTGGACAGTATTCCTTATACCTTCAATAATTTCTTTCCACTTAATAAAGTAAAAAGGAAACCACAACTGGAAAAATTACAGCAAAGTCATTAAAAAAATGAACAACAATTAATTGTATTAAAGACATTACCTTCAAAGGAGTAAACATGAAGACTGGCAACTGATTTCTCAGCAAACATCATGGAAGTCAGTTGACATTGGGGTGACATTTTTAATTGATAAAGAAAATGGCTGGTATTGCAATTCTATACCCAACAAAAATATTCTTCAAAATAAAGTTAAATTAATAAATTTGCAAACAAGCAAAAACCAATACAGTATCCATATTGCCAAAAAAAAAAAAATAGTGGGAATAGAGAGTGGAAATGGGAGGTTTTCTTCAGGTAAAAAGAATAAAATCCCAGAAGGATATAAGGTAATGCACTAAGCAAAGAAATGTAATGAAATTATTGTTTTGGTTTATGTAAATTAATATTGACTATTTAAATTTGTAATAATAATGTTTTGTGTGATTTGAAATATATTTAAAATTAAAATACATCACAATATTAATATAAGCAGTGAAAGTAATAAATGAGATTATTAATATTCTATAGACTTTTCAGGAAAGAGGTAATTATTTAAGTAAGTATTTTGCAATATCCACAGCAATCACTAAAAGTAAAAAATGAAAGTATGCATAATAAGAAAGTTAATGGAGATTTGAAAAGAAAAATATTAATAAATAAAAAACAGAAAAATAGAAAGTAATTAGGTGAGAAACTTATAATCAACTGCAGCATAAATTAAGCATCAAATGTAAGTGAGCTAAATAGTGCATGTATAAAGCAAAAATTGTCAGACTGTATACAAAAGCATAAGTCAAGCATATGTTCCTTTCAACCATTAAATATAAGGATATATAAAATTTGAAAGTAACAGTATGCAAAAGTATACAACATGGAAAGTGTAATCAAAAGAAAGCTAGCATAATTATATTTATGTCAGAAAACTACAATTGAAGGAAAGATTTATTACTATCAATGTTTATGAATATTTCACAATGATACAAAGATTCATTCAATAGGAGTAATATGTATCCTAAATTTGTATACACATGAAAGCATAGCTTCAAAACATTTATTTATTTATTTATCTTGAGACAGGATCTTGCTCTGTTGCCCAGGCTGCAGTACAGTGGCTCAATCGTAGCTCACTGCTGCTTCAAACTCCTAGGCTTAAGCGATCCTCCCTCTTCCACCTCCCAAGTAGCTGGGACTACAGGCATGCTCCACCATTTCTAGTTATTTTTTTTTTTTATTGTTTTTGTAGAGGCAAGGTCTTGCTTTGTTGCCCAGGCTAGTCTCAAACTCCTGACCTCAAGTGATCCTACCTCCTTGACCTCCCAAGTTGCTGGCATTACAGGCATGAGCCACCACAGTACAGAAGCTTCAAAACATTTAAAGACTGGCATATTATAAAGAATAAGTAGACAAAACTATAGTCCAAACAGAAATTTTAGCAAAATTTCCTCAGCAAATCATGTATTACAGCAAGCAGACAAAACCATGAGGAGTGAAGAACTAGAAACTTTGAACAGCATGATTAACAAAATTGGTTGAATCGAGACTTATAAAATACATACTTTATCCACATTCTTTATAAGTGCACATGGATCACTTTGCAAATTAAACGTTTATTGATTTGTAAAGAAAGCCCAAATAAATGTCAAATGATTAAAATTATGCAGTTTGTTCTCTGTCTAATCTAAATTCTCCATCTATTATAAAGGAAATTAAATCTGTAACTAAAAATCTAGCTAGAAAGAAAAGTGCTGGCCCAGATAACTTCCCCTGCGAATTACTTCAAACATAGCAGAAAAATTGTCAGAAACCTTAAATATTTCTAATTATTAGAAAAATAAATGGAAAAAAATCCACAACTAATCTTCTGAGGCTAGCAAAAATTTAATAACAAAATTTCACAATAAAAAATACAAGAAAGAAGATCAGGGATATATACACACACATATATGAAAGGTGGCCTTCCTATTAACCTATCTCACAGAGGAAAATAAACTATCAAACAGAAAGTAAGAGAAATAAACTCAACAGCATATAATCGCCATTTTGAAGAAAAAACTCACAACTCAACTGCCCTTTGTTTTGTTTGATTAAACACCTGGGGCTTAACTCCTTGCCTTTAAGCCTAACTCCTTATGTCTTAAGAGTTTGTTTCACCCTCTTGAAGAGTTGCTAAGCAGACAGCAGGGGTGTGGGCTACCTCCCAGTTCTTTCCAGAACCACATTCCAAGGACTCTAATAAGCCAGCCCCACAGAGAAGGACAAAAGGGATAAACTAGACACAGCCACTTCAGCCACTCCTGTTATCAGTCTGAAGCAGAGAAAAAAGAAACATTTTTACCCTTTAAAAATTCCTAACTACTTTTCCTTAGCTGCCAGCACTAACCCCACTTTCTTAGTGCTGTGCCATATCCCATCTTTTCTGTTTCTCTCTCTCTCTCCCCCGTCTCTTTCTTTCTCAGGAAGGCAATAACTTTTGTATATCCTAACCTTTACTTCTGTATATCCTAACCTTTGTGTGAGAAATCTTTCTTAACCCTCACCATGAGCTCCTTGTGAGATTTTATATATATATATAAAATTTATATTTTATATATTTATATATTTTATATATTTATATTTTATAAGATTTTATATATCTTTATAATGATAAAACAATGAAACAGGAGAATATCTTCCTGATTTGGCATAATCAGATTTCTTTAAAAAGATTTGTGTATGTTAAAAATATCACTAAGAGTGTGAAAATGGACTCCATAGGTTAATGCAAAACATTTGTAATACCAATTATCAATGATAAACCCGTAGCTAGAACGTAAAAAGAATTCCACATATCTATAGATATATGTAGAAAAAGACAGAAAATTAGTAAAAAGTGGAGAAATTTCAACAGGTAAAAGAGGATGTTCAAATAGTCAACAAGAATGTGAAATGGTGTACGTTAGTGAGAAGGAAAATGAAAATTAAAACCAACATGATACAAACACACACTCAGCAAAATGGCTGACATAAAATGACTCACGTCACCTAGAAATGGTGAGAATGTAAGCAACTAGATTCCCATACACTTTTGTGGTAGCATCAGTTGGGTTTAACAATTATGAAAAAAATATTTGGCACCCTCTGCTAAAATGGAATGTAAGCATTTCCTGTGAATGAGATATTCTCATATTTGCATCATGGGATACATACATTAGTGTTTATAGTAGTATTATTCCCATTAACTAAAACCTGAAAACATCCAAAATGTCCAGCAAGAGCGTAATGGATTGATTTTAGTATATTCATACAAAAGAATTATATATAAGAAAGTTTACTCTATTGCAACTGCAATAACAGTTTGAATCACAGACATGATGTTGAGAGACAGAAGACAGACACATAAATAAGGAGAATAATATCCTCCCAGGTTTTGTTTATTTGTTTGTTTTTAAGTTCTAAAAGTTGGACAATTCCCAATCAAGATTCAGGGTCATAATTACCTTTGAAGAGAAATATCGGGGAGGATTCTGAGTGCTGGTAGACTCGTGTCTAATTTTTGCCATGAGTAGATTGCCCAGTTATGGGCAGTATATGTGGTGAACATACAAAGCTTTACACTTCATAGTATATATATTTTTAAAATATGTGGGATATATTGTAACAGAAAAATATAAAAATGAGAATCCCTATGCATGTTATTCTCTTGAATTATCTCCTCTGGATTCTTGCTTCCTAAAAAGTTTGTAATTTCCAGGTTGTTTTTTTGCGTTTTAATATCCTACTTCTCATAGATTCATTTATAGTTTTGAGTCGTTCTCTGCCAACTTTTCAGCAGGCACTTAAATATCTGTTCAATGGCTGCTGCCAAAGAATTTATGCTCATGATATTCTCCTGAAAACATGACTCTTTTCATTTGCTCTGAAGAACACATCTCCTATCTCATCTGTTCAAAAGCTTTCTAAAAATGCTTTTCCAAGAAACTCATGACTAACATCATTATTTTGATGTGAAAACAGCTAACATCTGTGGCTTAAGAAAAAATAATAAAACATGCTTCTGAAAGAACTTCTTCCATGTATTATACACGTTCCATTATATCAATGCTTGTACTTGAAATAATCTGTTCTAATTATTTTTTCCAGCTTATGACAAAAAGAGAGAGAAAGAAGAAAGCATTAACCTTTCTTGTTCATAGTTTACTTTTGTTAATGATTACAATTGGACTTTAGAAATTGGTTTATTTGAAATAACCTATACATTACTTTTTTTATGATTTATAAAGCTTCTGAGGTTTTTCCTGGCAAAATGTGTAGTCTTGAATCTTCCATATATCCTTTAGATGGATGTATGGATCAATGGATGATTACACCCATTTCTCTACATATTTCTTAAAGAAATCTGTAGCAAAGTAAAACATTTTAAAACATCTTAGAATAGAATGTATAGAGACAAAAGGGATCATTTAGTCTATTCTCTTCTATGATCTAAAATATTAAATAGTCATTCAGCATCCACTTTAAATATTCCTGCTAAAAAGAATTTTCACTATTTTAGCAATAATGCTAATCGTTCAGAGAAATAAGCTGTTAGGATTTTTTTATTTTTTTTAAGTGACAGGGTCTTGCTATGTTGCCAGGCTGGACTTGAATTCCTGGGCTCAAGGGATTCTCCCACCTTAGCTTCCCATGTAACTGGGACTATAGGAAGGCACCACTGTGCCTAGCTAGGAATTTCTTTCTTACATTGAACCCTAAATTTCTGCCTTTTCAGTGCTAAAAGGTAAGCTCCAAATGACAAGATTTTTTTGTTGTTCATGATATATCCCAAATACCTAGAAGAGTTTTTGGCACAGAGTAGTTGCTAAATAAACATTTGTGAATGAATGAATCTATCTTTAATATAATGAGTATTCAATGATAACTCTCATGCAAGTATTCAAAGACAACTCTTATGTACTCCTTTGGTGTTTATGTATATTTAATTCCTATTTTTAGATGTTTTTCTCCAAAAACATGTTTTTCATACATTTCATCATCTTGTTCATTGTAATAATTTTATGTCAACCTAGAGGGTGTTTTGAATTAGATTAATATTTAAATTGGTGAACTCTGAGTAAGCTAATTACCCTTCATAATGGGGTAGACTTCATCCAATCAGTTGAAGGCCTAAATAAAACAAAAAACAATCTCCAGCAGACTGCCTTCAGATTTCATCTGCACCACTGGCTCTTCTACATCTCGAACCTGCTAGCCAATACTGCAGATTGGACTTGCCAGCCTCCATAACTGTGTGAGCCAATTCATTAAATTTTTTTTCTCTCTTTTCCACTCTTTCTCTCTCTCTCCCTCATTGGTTGAATCCAGATGCAGAACTCATGAATACCAATGGCTGACTATATATATATCTTACATATGTAACTTATATATATGACTCTAGGTCATAGAAATTTTATAGAAGTTACTCTAGTTTATCAAAGTAGATATTTTTTTTTAAAACATCATTCTCAAAAGTGAACAACAGGTCTCTATTTTCTCAATTCAGTCTAGAGTTCTTTGCACTGCCTGCTTATATCTGTAATCACAATGCTTAAAATTGTCTTATCATGACCTGGCAGTATATAAGCTACTGAACTTAAAATTACATTTTTGAAGAGGGGACAACAAAGATACCTTTTGGCTCCCATTGACATTTCATATAGCTGAAAGACTATAGTCTTTCAAATAATCTCTTTCAAAACCTGTTCCACCCCTATCACATTCAGCACCATCATCATTCCTGCAATTGTATAAAATGTTTTAAAAGTAAATATACTCATTCATACAGAGCTATATTATTTCTTCTCTTGTTAATGTAAGACTATATATCTAGGACATCATGGTGATTTCATTAAGGTTATTACTCTCTCAACGTAATTTCTCCCAACTATTAGATCTGTTTATTTTAAATGAGGTATGTTCTTCTATTGTCACATTTCTTCTAGAGCACTGCCCATCATTCTCTAATGATATCTGTGAAACTCTATTTAAGCATTGAGGTCATTACTTCCCATCCTTCGAAGGTCATTTATTTTTTTGTGGGCAAGTTCCAAGTATGTGCCAGCCATTGTTACAGGGGCTGTAATAAAAAGGCTGCCCTCATGAATTTTAAATTCTAGGGACTCATATCAAGTGGTAGAACCCTTATGACTTGTGCCAAGGTCATCACTTTGAGAAATACTATTTCCATTTCCAAATTACCAATATTATTTGGTATTAAAATACTGGGGACCTCCTTGACCTCTTAAGCTCTAGAGCAAATGTCCATACTCTAAGAAAGTCCTAAAGTCTCCTAATTGATTTTGCTTAATATGAAGAGACTTTAGTTTTTCTGATCCCATTTACCTCTTAGGTACTGACATCTTCCTATGCTATTTCAGTCAAAAATCACATGAAATTCAGCTCTTTTTTTTCCCCAGAACAATAATAATGTAGCCAAATGTTTAATAAATTTCACTGACTTTAGAAAATCCTGGTTTCACATAAGGCAGTTTATTGCCTTACAAATATCTCTGTTGGCTTTTTCTTCCACTCCCTTCTCATCCTTTTGAGGTTATTAGTAAAAGCTCCATTTTTTTAAAAAGGTTGTCTCCCTATCATACACTTTGACACGTCTTCTCAAGAAAATTCTTGAAATCTGTTGTACCAAGAGCTTCTTGAAAAGTCAGAATGATTTCCAAGCATTTATCAAAGTATTTTTCCTGATAAAAACTATTTTCTCCCTTGAATAAACTCTAGTCCAAACTACATAGTTTTCTTCTACTCATTAAATGCGTATTTACATATCTGTGTGTGTTTAAAGCTCCTAATACGTTGGGCACACTATGGAAGTATAATCTATATTTTAAACTATATTGAAACAATAGTGTTTAAAATAAGACAAATAGCAATTCAATATCTTGTTCAAAACTAAATGAATAACATTAAATATTTACTTTAAAAATTCATTTACTAGGGCTGAGTGCGGTAGCTCACACCTGTAATCCTAGCACTCTGGGAGGCCAATGCAGGAGGATTGCCCAAGGTCAGGAGTTCAAAACCAGCCTGAACAAGAGTGAGACCCCATCTCTACTAAAAAAAATAGAAAGAAATTAATTGACCGACTAAAAATAATATAGAGAAAAAATTAGCCGGGCATGGTGGTGCATGCCTGTAGTCCCAGCTCCTCAGGAGGCTGACGTAGAAGGATTCCTTGAGCTCAGGAATTTGAGGTTGCTGTGAGCTAGGTGGACACCATGGCATTCTAGCTCGGGCAACAGAGCCAGACTCTGTCTCAAAAAAACAAAAAAAAATACTCATTTTATTATTTTTTTATCTCCATTTTTTGGCATTTTATAAGGACTTGTATCATACATATGTGTTTTTTAATTTGTTTTAATTTTAAAATAGTCTGAAGAAATAATTATCTCTTTCAGAGTTCATTTGAAATCATTCTATTTTAATTATGTGTTGGGATTTGAGGGTTGTATTTTATAAATAGAGATTGTTTATATTATAAAGTCTTATGAATGAATTACTTCAATTTCATTATTTATATAGATAGTAAAAACATTATAACTTCAGTTTAATTAATTAATCCACCATAGCATAAACTCTATAAGCATTTTATATGAACAGTTAAGCAACTAGAAGTATTTCAAATCCCAATGGCCACTTCTATTTGCCAAGAACGATGTTTACTACAGTTACAAGATGATAACTTAAATTTTGCTTAAATTATTTACAGCTATCAATAACCCATCTATCAAATGTAATGAATAAAATTTATTCATGGTCTTAAATATTATCATGTAAGCCATACTTTGCTTTCTGGGAGGTAGGTAAGAAGAAAGGCAGAATTAAGTAAGATCAACATTATTCTTCCTCAAAAATCTGAAAAATGTGAAGAGAAAATTATTAAGAAGCTTTTTCTGGCCTGTTCAATAAAGACATTTAATCAAATTTATGGGTCTAGAGTCTCATGTCTTTTGAACTGAACAGAGATAATTCTAATAAAATAGAATAGGATTGCAGAGAATAGTGAGATGCCTCTCATTTGGGATCATGCTGGAAAAAGCTGAGAAGAAACGACTTGCCAGAGGATATATATGGGAGGCTAATTTCTATGGCATATCCAGTAAGGGAATAAACCTAGAAAGAAATGATGTTTACAGAAATATTTTAATTCTTTTTTTCTTAACAGTTTTATTGAGATATGACACATTTATCATACTATTCATCCATTTAAAGAAGTATCTTTAGTATTCAGTTATACACAACCATCACCACAGTCAATTTTAGAATATTTTTATCACTTTGGAAAGAAATCTCATAGCTTTTAGATATCACTCCTCATCCCCAACCCTGCCAGCCCTAAAAAAACACTTTCTGTATCTACAGATTTCCCCACTCTGGATTACCATATGAATGAAATCATATATTAGATGGTCTTTTGTGATTGCCTTCTTCCCTTAAGCAAAATGTTTTCAAGGTTCATACCGTAGCATGTACCAATACTTCATTCCTTTTTATGGCCAGATAATACCCTATTATATGGATATACTTCACATTTTATTTATTCATTCATCAGTTGATAAACATTTGGGTTGTTTTCAGTTTTTGGCTATTATTAATAATACTGCCATAAGCATTGCATATACAGTTTTTATGTGGATATATGTTTTTATTTATTTGGGGTATATAGCAGGAAGTGGAATATACTGGATCATATAGCAATTCTGTTTAATTACTTAAGGAACTGCCAGACTGTTTTTAACTTATACCATTTACTAAAATTAACTCAAAATGGATCAAAGACCTAAACATTAGAGCTAAAGCTATAAAACTTTTAGAAGAAGATGTAGGGGTAAATCTTCGTGACCTTGGATTTGGTGAAGTGACACCAAAATCATGAGCAACAAAAGAAAAAATAGATAAATTGGACTTCATCAAATTTAAAACTTCTGTGCTTAAAGAATGCCATCAAGAAAGTGAAAAAGACAGCTTACAGAGTGGGAAAAATGTACTTACAAATCATGTATCTGATAAAGGACTAGTATTCAGAATATATAAAGAACTCTTCCAACTCAATAATAAAAATATAAAATAACCCACTTTATAAATAGGAAAATAATCTGAACAGATATTTCTCCAAGGAAGATATACAAATGGCCAATAAACACATGAAAAGATGCTCAACATCATTAGTCATCAGGGAAATGCGATGCAAAACCACAATGAAATACCACTGCACACCCACTAGGATGACTAAATGAAAAAGTCAAATAATAACTAGTGTTGGTGAGGATGTGGAAAAAATCAGAACTCTCATACACTGCTTGTGGCAATGCAAGATGGTGTTAATGCTTTTGAAATATTTTAATTATTTAATAGTCTCCTGAAATTCAAATTATTTCAAAACTGAAATTTCATATCTTTGTGGTCAAAGAAATTTGAATAACTGTATTTTCATTAGCTAAACTCAAAGAATATGTAGTTTTAGTTCTGGGTAGGTTTGAACACAGTGAACGTATTCTCATCAAAGAATTCTATTCTATTTATTTATTAACAAATAAATATCAAATACTTACTATTGTTCATTTGGTATCCTAGACACTAGGGATACAAAGAATGTAAATAATGATCTCTGTAGTCAAAGACCTTAGGGTATATTGGGAGAGATGCAAAAAATTACTAATGACAGCACAGAAGGATAAGGATGCAAAGAGTATAATGGAGAATAGCAAGAAAGAAAAATTGTTTTGTTAATTGAATAATAAGGATATTCTTTTTCAAGTGAAGAAAAAATAATGCTAAGTAGAGGAAAACACACATGCAAGAGTAGCAAGAAGAGAAAGCATGGTTTTAAGGGATTACAAACACGTCAGTGTGGATTAGGCCTGTGTTACACAGGGAAAATGCAAAGAGATGAATTTTGAGCAGGAATTAAAGAGAACATGAAAGATCTTAATAAGTATAGTAAGGAGCTGGATTTAATCCTTCTTGCAAAAGGGGGAGCCTTTGAAGACATTTGAGAAGAGTGGTTGTGCCAGCTTTTACATTAGTAAGATCACTTGGGCCACAAAGCAGAACATGAAGTGGATGACAATAGGAACAGAGTAGTAAAGCAGCTGTTCAGAAACCAAATGAGAAATAACAAAAGCCTGGACTAAAGTAATGGGAATGGGAATAAAGAGAAATATGATGATTGCTCACATTAAAGAGTTAGACTAAGCAGGGCTTAGTAATCTTTGGATATATGTGGTAGGGGAGAGACAAAAGCTATAGACATTCCCAAGCAGGCTCAACGACCAGCTGGAGGTATGGTGATAATGTTCACCAAGCAAGGAAATCACAAGGAACATATTGGAAGGAAAATATAAGTTTATTTTGGACATGCCAAGATGAGATACAAGTGGTATCAGGAGACAGTGGCCAGAGTTTCTAAAACTTAACAAAATAATGTGGGCTAGAGAGAATAATTTAGGAATCCCCCTTGCTATGCTAATTATTGACATAGTAGAGTTAAGTGCCTTTCTCAGAAGAAGCAGGTAGAAATGAAAGAGCTTTAGAACCACGGTGAACATTACAATTTAAGGAACATAAAATGGAAGAGAAAAATTTATAAAGGATCTAAGGGAAAGTGTGGGATGAAAACACAATGGTGTCACAGAATTCAGGGAAGGAAAGACTTTAGGTTAAAAAAAATTCAATAATATCATGCTGTGTTTCTATCAGTAAAATGTGGACTAAAATGCTTTCATTGAATTTAATCATAATCACTTTTTGGTAAGTTAATGAACAAATTTTACTACTATGGAAGTAATATAAGCCAGATTGCAGTGGGACAGAAAAAATTAGGGAAAATTTTGAAACACGTATAAATTGCATTTTTCAAAATGTGGCAAGGAAGAAAGACCAAGGATAGTATAGCAGTGAAAATGCACTGAGTTATGCTGCAATAGTAAACAATCTTTATATCACACTGCTTAAAACACCAAAGTTTATCCCTTGCTTAGACTTCAGGTCCATCTCAGGTCAGCAGAGGATTCTGATCCATGTTGTCTTCACTTGGGATCCAAGATAATGGAACTGAAAACTTGGAATTATCATGGCAGGAAGGGAAAAGAAACATACTAAAAATTGTGCACTAAATTGTGTACTAAGGGCTTCTGTCCAGAGGAGACACTTCTGCTCATGCATCATGGCGGTAGCAAGTCATATTATCATGACTGCATTCAAGAGGGCGGAAGTGCAATTTATACTCTTCCAAGAATTATTAATAAATAAAAAAATGGTATATTTATGAAAACTACAAAAACTACTATGGTTTATTCCAGTTACCAAATAGTTTATTCACTCTCTTTCCTGAACACAGGGCTTACTTACCTCAGTCACTAAGTCCCACTGAATCATGGCATCAAACTAAGTGCCAGTTTCCTAGGTCAAAAGATGTTTCTCTTAACATGATAAATG
Source organism: Cheirogaleus medius (assembly GCA_008086735.1). Classification (NCBI taxonomy): domain Eukaryota; kingdom Metazoa; phylum Chordata; class Mammalia; order Primates; family Cheirogaleidae; genus Cheirogaleus; species Cheirogaleus medius. The sequence goes on along the minus strand of VBSM01002608.1, from coordinate 75,029,491 downwards.
AGAGTGTTTAGATCAACTATGACTGTGGCTATTCTTGTTTTGGAGATTTATGAATTTAGAAAGGCACGTTATCTTCCCCCCAAAAACATACCCCAATGAACATTGGAAGAACAGGGCCTGGGTAGCCAAAATAAACAATAAACCATAAATCCATTTAGAAAATGGAAGACTGTAACATGCAGCAAGAATCAGTTCTTCTTTGCACTATCTTCCATGGCCACAATTGAAATGAACATCAGAGAATATGCTCTCCTGGGATGCTGCAAATTGTTCTCAGATTACTTTCTATCCATAGACAGTTGAAGCCAAGAGTCATTTCAAGTCACAAACAGCAGCAGTCTCTTGTGGTCCAAGCTGATAGTTATTTTGTCAGTACATTCCCCTTAAAAACTTAGTTGGAATCTTGTCGGTTTGATTCTAGTCAGCTTCATTTCATGTTTCAATAGTCACAAATACCTTGAGCTTATCAGGCTTGGTAGGTGCACAGCCTGGGTCTCTGTTCCTCAGGCCTTTTCCCATTTGAAAATATCTACTGGGTGTCATAATTGGAATTAGGCTCTTTTTCCTGATGTGCCTTATCTAGTCAGAAGTTTAAAGTATGACTGTCACGAACAGTTTTTTAATTTGACTTTTGTCTTGAGGCAATTTAATTGGTTGAAAATAGTTCGTTTTCTAACCTGCAAGACTTAATTTTAATCTATATTTTATTTGTTCCTCTAAAATTTCCTCAATATTTTCCCTACTGTTTAGAGTCTAAAAACAGTTCTCTTTTTAACATTACAAAGTTCCAGATTTCTGGAAATGGTTTATTCCCTTTTATTTGTTCTTGAAAAGTGGCCAATTTATCCCTAAAAGAGATACAACCACAATGATTCTTACTTTTCTTGCAATACCTTGCTAAATATAGTGAAGAGTAACCAATACATTCTATTTATTTCAGTTTTCAACCTTTTCCTTTATCACTACACATCTGTTAGATGCATGGTCTGCCTTCCAAGTTATAACTAACTATATTTTACAAAAAGTTTTACCACTGTACAATGTGTATCACTATCTTTTCAGCCTTTAATAACAGCTTTCTCTTTTCTGACCATATGGATAATAAGACAATATATTGTATATTAGGGCTTTATTATTTTAGCACGCAAATTTTAAAAAATTATTTTTATATTAAGCAGGATGAAAAAGGTTATTCTTTGGTAAAAAGCAACCCAAAATTTCAGAGCTAAAACATAAAGATTTATTTCCTAGTCACATCACACTATTTTCATCTCAAGTCAGCAGGGATGTCTGTTCGACATCATCATCACTATGGGACCCAGGCCACAACTGTCTGCCTTCTGGACTAACTGTTGCATTGTTGGGATCTAAAAAATTGAAGAATCTGTGCTAGTTCATACAGGCTTCTGCAAAAAAGTTAGATATATAATATTTCTTACTTTTTTTATTTTTAAAAATTTATTTTTATTTTGAATTAATTTTAGATTTATAGAAAAGTTACAAAAATAGTAGAGAGTTTCCATATACTTCCCTTACTCAGCTTTTTCTAATGGTGGTATCTTATATAATCATAGTGCAATGTCAAAAACAATATATCATACTTCATTGGCAAACCTACTGCATGCCTGGAATGAGAAGAATCTTAATATTGGTGAACTGCCCTATTGGCTACTATAGCCAATACCTGGAGAGATTAACATTATTAAAGTATCATTTCCTTGTATTTTTAAGGCAAAAGTAATTGAATATGTTTATTTGCCAAGGAAATCTATCCAAAAGAGTGAGAAATTGCAAACACTGTTGGAGCATTGTTGCTGAAAAAACTAAAGAAGATATGACCTATGTACAGGTGAAGTCATTATCCTTGAAACAGAAAATGGACATTTTTCTCTCCTTTGACAATGGGACAAATAAAATCAATATTGATATAGACAAGGATAAATTTGAAGATGAAGTATATTATGGCTGTGAACCAAGACTTTCTCAAGGAAGCTAAAAGTCAGTGCAAATATGCCGGGGTGAATATGGTATATTAGAAATGTCCTCTGAAGTCTAGGTTAATCTAAATATATATTATAAGAGAATATTTTACCTGAAATAGTTTATATTTTATACAATATAATATTTTATATTTCACCTCACAACTAAAATTGAGAAGGTAACAATACATATAGTGTAAAACTTCTTAGCCAAAACAGACTTCTATTCAGCAGAGTGCATGTTTACAAAGTGTTTCTCACTTTCCTGCTAGGTTCCCTAAAAGAGATACAACCACAATGATTCTAACTTACATAGTAAAGATAGAGAGAGAAGAGAAGATAACATATAAAAGAGAGAGTGAAGTTTGCATGTGAACAAAAGAATTATTGAGTGATTGCTCTCCACCATCATGAGGATGGGGCTTATGAAAAATTTTATACATCCACATAGAGAGCGGCAAAAATGGCATAGTATTTTTATTACTTATTATTCTTTAGATATAGATATATTTGATTTTCTAAATACAGGAATATGAGATTTGCAAGATCCAAATGATAATGACAAAACTCAAACTTGGAACTCACTTCCTAAAGCATTTTCAATTAGCTTTTACAATGTCACGTTTTTGACAAATGTTTTTAAATATCAATTATGGGGCTCTGGTGAGATCCTGGTCTTATTTGTAGTAATCACACTCTAGAAGGCAGTATAAGGTACACAATTATATACTTTATCACCTGCACTTCAAATTTGGAGTATGGATACACAGTTACATGTTGTACATACATGTCCTTACATGTCCAGAGTAACAGAAATATATCTCTTTCTCAGTCTCCTACTCATTTTTCCTCCTCCCACAAATAAATTATCCAAAAACATGCAAGGATTACTCAATCTAAGATGACCATTCTTGCTTTCCAGTCCTCTCAGAAACACGAGGAATCTGTTCACTTCACTAGGTGGCTTCCATTCCTGCATTTTTTTCTGGCACTCTCACATAGTTTTTAAGTTGGAAGTAGATAATTCCCATTTCATGGAATGATGACCCTACTGTTGGAATTACAATATGCTATTTGAATATAATGAAGACAGACAAAGATCCGCTATTATTCTCAGTTGTCACCTTCTAGAGTTCCACCAGTTACAACTATTTAATCACTGGTGACAGTATAGTCACCTATTATTATTACTTGTGAGAATTATCTCACTCCTTCAGTCAAAATAATATCCTATGTGCTCTTATATGTTATATTCTTATATGCTTTTGTATGTTATATTTCTAAACACTTATGTGTTTAGAAATTTTCCAGAAGCATGCATTCTTTTATGCCAACATCCCTTATTTGGAGCTATTTCAATCTGTCAGGATGGTGCTGATCATACGGAAGATCAAAGAGAAACAGGCCATCCAGTTCAAATTGAACTTGCTCCCAGGATGTCCCATGCCTTCTGCTGAGGGCAAACACATATTACAAGTGTTATTAGAAATGGAATTCTTCACTAGGCCATCAACAATAAATCTGTTATTCTTTCAAGAAAATGGGTGACTATTTGTAAATATTTAATACATGACCAGAAGGATTCGATCAAGTGACTCTTCCAAGAACAAAAATATCTTTCGAGGTTATTTATTACAGCTTCTACCTAGGCAATTTTAAAATGGAACCTGAACTTGTGAAATAAATCAAATAGATGATAGGTAGATAAAGTCATAGAGTATGGCTCCATTTTGTTGATATTTTGTTTCTGAAAACTTTTAATTCTCATCCTCTTTCACCCCTCCTGTCCCACATCCAGGCAAACTGATAAGAAAGCCCAGGTGCTGCATCCTTTGGTAGGTTCAAATCACACAAGTCCCTTCCCATACGCGAGAACTTTCATCCTTGCTCCACAGCTTAACCCCAATAAAAATGCAAGCAAAGTCTTCTTTTTGTGCTCTGTCATGCCATTTTTTAGAAGCTTCTTTGCTGTCCCCAGAAAGTATCATTATGTGAATAATAAATCTTTTCATACCCCATTGGTGTCTGTGTGAGTTACCATCAGTCTTGACCTCCAAGTCAATTTGAGGTGGGGATCCATCCTGCTCGGCAGAGTAGTCCCAGCAGTTGGTACCATGAGCAAGATCTCTAGAGGATAACCCCCACCAGAACGGCTCGTTCTTCTCTTGCTTTTGCTTGCTGACTCTGCTGTGTGTGTTAACTTGTGCTTTGAACTAAGTGGCTTTGAGCTGCATTTGCTGAGTTCTACTAAGCCACACTTTTACATGTAACTGACTTAAGTTGGAAGTTTTAATAATTGGCATTTAGGGACAGGGGTGGGAGATTAAGGTCCTCCTTAAAGGGGCCTTGGGTCATGTGTCTTATCCTGAACCTGTCTGTGTGTGTGGCTAGGATGAATGTTTTCTTTATTCCAGCATAAGCTGACTGATGCTAGCTTAGGAGCATGATTCTTATTCTGTGACTAATTGCTTGTGTGTCTCAAACAGGCACTGGCCACTGCTTCATAGAGCAGGCAGGTGAAAGACTTAAACTCTGTGCAAGGTATGGGCTCATTAGGTTATTAGTCATAAAATAGGGAATAAGCAGTTATAAGAGAGAGGAAAAAAGCTGTCATTGTGGACTATGACAGTTGGCTAATTAAGAACCTACAAAATACCACTGTTTCTGTCACTACTGCCTATGCCTCTGTCATCAAGAAAGATCCTCAGTGCTATAAGGAAAAACACTACAGCACCCTTGTGCCTTAGCCAAGAGGTTGACTCAACCATTGCCATGGGAGAGGCTCTTAACCCCAATGTTTCTGATTTGAGGCTTTCTTGAAGAAGAAATTTATAAATATGAGCACTATAGAGAGCAACACCCCAAAGTATTTCCAGTAATCAAGGAAGGAGGAAAGGAAGGAGGGGAGGAAGGAAGGAAGGAAAGAAGGAAGGAAGGAAGGGAGAAAGGGAGGGAGGGCGGGGAGGGGAGGAGAGGGAAGGGAAAGAGGAAGGAAAGAAGAAAGTGAAGATAGGAAGGGAGGAAGAGAAAGAACCTTAGACACAGTGTGCTATGGACTAAATCATGCTCCACCAAAATTCATATGTTAAAGCCCTATCCACAACTTCCTTTAGGCCCTTTGGTTTCTGGAGGCACTATATTCCTAATCTACAAATTTTACTTAAGCCCATTTATGATGTTACATGCAAATTGGCTCACATTGATTGAGACTCTTTTTCAAAAGGCTCTAGAATCTGGTCAAATTGCATTACAACAAGTACTTTCTTTGGTGCCTCCAAAAGCATTCTTCATTGTAGGGGCTTTAACAACCTCCTTTCATGCCTCCTGTGAGTTTTCAGAACATCCACAATGGCCATACATTGTTCTTAGGATTCTGATGCATAAAACTGCCCTTCTCAACCTCCTGTAATATGCCATTAGAGCAAAAATGGCTTGTGGAATACTTGCTCTGCTGAGAACAGAGGCTCTCACAGGCCCTGGGGATATGACGCCCCATATCCACCATGCCTTAGATCTCAGGGGCAAGCCTCCTGTAAGGTCAACAGCTACTCAGGCCTCTTTGCTAGAAGATAGAGCCAAACCTGGGCTCTCTGGTATATCCCACCTGAATGAGAGGGTTGCCTCTGTCCCTTGCCAGATGTCACACTACTGGAGGAATCAGCCCACTCCTGCCCCCCTTGTTTCTGGAAAGTCCCAGACAATCATCACAGTGAACAATAATTAGAGTGCATACATTTTACATAATTGTTCCCATACCATTTGTTGGAGCTAGTAGAATGTTGCTTACTTTTCATCCGTTATCCAGGATACCATCAAGGGTCAACGCAAACTGGTTGAACTTCAGGCAGCCATCTTAGCACTGGATCCTTTGACCAACAATCTTCCCTCATTGTACATTTTTACAGACTCTTGGGCCATGTGAAATGGTCTGGCTATCAGATTCAACCAGTGACAGCAGCAATGATTTATCCAAGGTTGTCTCTTTGTGATAAGAACTCTGGGGTGCTGGGCATGGTGGCTCATGTCCTCAATCCCAGCATTTTGGAAGACTGAAGCAGAAGGATCACTTGAGCCCAGGAGTTTGAGGTTACAGTGAGCTAGGATCATGCCACTGCACTCCAGCCTGAGCAACAGAGCAAAGGCCCATGTCTTAAAGAAAAAAAGCACTCTGAGAATCTCTGACTTCACAGGTACTCAAAATATTAATCAGGGTCACACATGCCTCTGTTCCTACTAAAGCCTTAATACAGGCCTCATCAAGACATTCCGTACTTAATTCTGAATCCTAGATATTATTGATAGTAACCAAGGCAACCATTTCACTTCTCAGAATACACAATACTGGGCCTCTTGCACAAAGTATTTGACAGAATTTTCACCTGTCTTACTAGTCTCAGGTTGCTGCCCTTACAAAGCACCGTAATAGCTTGCTTAAACAACTTCACATTCAATTAATTGAAAAATGGTAAATTTAAGTCATCAAACATCAGAAGCGAATTATAATAAAGAGTGACTCTATTTTCTGACATTTGTTTGTTGAGAGCTGTTAAGTCTCTCATTCCTTTCCCTCCCTTCTGCCCCATATCTGGGAAAGCTGACAAGGAAGCCCTGATGCTCCCTCCTTTGACCACACTGTGAGGTTCAAACCACACAAGCCCCTTCCCTTGCATAGGATCTCTCAACCCAGCTCCCCCCCCCCCGACCAAAATGTTAATGAACACTCTTGTTTATTAATCTCCTTTCCCTGCTCTCTCCAGCTATTTTCAGTCCTGCTTTAGAGCTGCTCTACTCTCCCTAGGAAGTTTCATTATGTGACAAATAAATATTTTCATGCCTTCTTGGAGGGTGTGTGTATGTGTCATCATCAGTCTCAAAAGCTGAGCCAAATTGTGATTAAGACTCCATCCTGCTTTTGAAGGATGGTCAAACAGATATACAGACAGGAAGGCAGATAGATTGATGAGGGAGACTAATGTTGAAGCAAACCCACACCCCTTTAAATATTATAAGGACATCCCAGTCTGAACTTTACAGCATTTGTTATAGAATTTAGGAAATACGATATACTAGAGTACTCTAAACCAGTTCCTCTCAATGCTAATGTACCTATGAATCACCTAGGGATCTTGTTAAAAAATTGTAGTTTTTAATTCAGGAGAGCTACTATGAGGACTAAGGTTCTGCGTCTAAGATTACAGCAGGTTTCTATACTTTGATTAAGGGTACATAATAAACTGATTCACAGCCTGACCAGCATCATATACATTGGCAAAGAAGTAACTTCTCCCAAAAAGTTGTGAATTGTAACCAAGGTTAAAAAAAAAAAAATAAAAGGGTGGGGAGGGGGGAGGAGGAGATGTTCAAATGGGTGCTGTGCACAAAATAGCTCATGAACATTCCACTTGGAGAGTGAGAATGAAATTCTTCAGCTAAGTAATACCTTGGTGAACTAATTGATTTCCTCCTGAAACTTGATTTTTCTCACTTACTGGCAGCTACCCTTTCAGAAACTCAAAGCTCATGTTTATTACTACTATCATTGAGAAAAACTAGAGCATAATATCCAGACTGTCCAATGTGACAAAACTTGTCTCTACTGTCATGCCACACAGCAAGCCAAGAAACAATGTCTGCAAGCTCGGAGCACAAATTTGTGGGCGATTGTTTTTGTGCCTGTCAGCTTTAGTCTCTTTTTCTTGGTGCTCTCTTCTTGAAAATTTCAGTTCCTATTTGCTTCAGCCTATGTTTTTTGTCAAACTCTTCAATATACCAAAGGCAGTGGAACCTTAATGAAAATGATCACAGATACAGGTATAAAATGGAACACTAGTATGGGATGTATTTTTGTTTGTAACATTATATGCAACACCATACAAACCATATGATTTTGCTGATGTTCACATAACTTTCTCTTCTACTGTTATCTTACTAAACACGTGCAACATGTGTGGGTTTTTTTTCCATGTCTATTTTTATGCAACTGATCATATCATCTTTTCTGCTGTTCCCACTGTTGGTGTTTTCATTATTAATTGTTTAGGTTTCCCATTTGGATCCACAGTAGGAACAAGTTGTCTATTCCTAGATCGGGCTTTTGCTGTCTGCTGTGCACAGATTGGGAGTACAGAATTTCTAATGAAGTTTCTTCATGTTTACTTTTACTGTACACCAACTGATGAGGCTTTATTATAACAATTCCCTTGCTTGTTTTAAATCCTGTCATCCTGCACAGCCCGAATGCCTGTTGGACTACAAGACCTACACCAATTGTCACAAACTTGAAATTAGATGATTTGTTTATTAAAGGCACTGAGTCATTGCTAATCTTTGAAACTATTTCTGGCTATTTGCATTATTTATTCTATTGGAGCTCTTTATAGATCCATATTTTAAGTGTATGTTTCTGGGATTGTCCTTAACATACAGATGATATTTAAAAAATATTACTTTGATTTACATCATTGACCTTCACTTTCTCATGTAATCATATTTTTTCTCTGCTGCATGAGATTATGGCAAATAAGTCAGCCTTGCTTGATGACATAATTGTATGTGGAAATACTAGGATGCTTGTCATTTGAACTTGGCTAAGTGCCTATAACTCTGTCATTTTAAAATTACATGCATACTGAATGGTATTTGTTTTCCATATTATACCCATTATAAACGATCTTTTTGATTCATCTATCATTAAAGAGGAATTTCTTTGTTGTAATATTAACATGAGGGGGATGATGTCTCTTCAAAAATCACATTTGAACTGGAGAATATTCATGTGCCTATCAACATTTCCTTAATAATATTATTTCCAGGTCATTGAATCTACCATGTAGATGTTCTATAACATCTTCATGTTGTATAATAAAAAGCCCCTAGTCTAGGATTTTATCTTTGTTTCATATATTTTTATTCCCACCATTTAATTTCTTTCTTCTCTATTTTAGAAGTCTATCTAATGTTAAAACCTTTTAGTGCAGCCAATGAAATCAGAGTACAGATATGTAGCTTAAGAATAGATATTGGTTGCGTGTGTTATTTTTCCATGCTGATGCCATAAATGATCATAAAGCTTTGCTTGCTACATGTCTTCAGAGAAGAGGCAATACAATAGAAGAATGTGAGAGAAAAATATTCTTTAAAGCAATGCCCTTCAAATAGTCCTCTTTTTTAATCAAAAGAGAAGAAATCTCTACATTTTTAAGGCAGAAAGAGAATTCACTATAGCAACTTTGACTTCTCCCCATAACCTATCTGTAAAATATAGTGAATCGATCTCATGGCTATGGTTTCAAAATGAGGCCTCAGAAATAATAAAACCAGTTGGAAGTTTTGAGTGTCCTCTCTTCAAGGATCTAACAATTGGAAAATTCCAATACAGAGCCACATAAACAAGATATTAGTCGAATTAGTAGCAACCTCTGAATAGGAAAACACACCTTATCCTCCTATATCTCATCTTATGCTGAATACAGCCTGGAGTCAAGAGTCAATCTCATTTTCCCTACCCAGGTAAAGCAAAAAAAAAGGCCCTCCTGCTGAGACAATTCCTGTCTTGGGTGCTTTTCACAGGAAAACAACAATTGCAAGCATTGGTTAGGCAGGTCCAGTCAAAAACAGAGATAAAGTAGTAGAGAACTAGTTAATACATCTTGTCAATCAATGAATATTGACCTTTCCCTTATAAATCTAACTGAGTGTAGAAAGATTGCCAAGAATATGTTAGTCTTCCAACAATTAGAAAAAAAATCATTACTTTTCCCTTTGTGTCTTAGAAAAATATAAGTGGGTCAAAATATGGAAAAATTTTTGTTCTTTCTTCATTAAAGAAGAGATATCAGTGGAGAAAGAATGGTTCACCCCAACAACACTCTTTTCTCTAAATCTAAAAGTATTAATACAATTCAAAGATTTTTTTTCATTGAATCTTGCTCTTACAGAGTTTCATTTGCTCACTATGCATAAGGTGCTATTCTAGGCGGTGCTAGGGATTCGGATCAGGAAAATCTAAAGGCTATGATATTAGAAACTATCTAATACAATCACTTAATTTAAAATATAAAAAAACCAGGCCACAAACCACTAATTGAGTGATTTTTCTACTCAATTTGTTTTAATTGTTATTATTCTGAAAACCTGGCAACTTTGAGAGTTGTGGCCTTGTTATCTTAATTCTGCAAAATCTCCACAGCAGTCCATCGCAGCTAAAAGTATACTAATTATGTTGATGTAAGACTGACATGAACCAGTTTTCCAGATAGAATTATCACTCCAGTGATGTCATTGCTGCTGGTTCTTGGACCACACTTTGAGTACTAGAAAGACTTTAAAGCTCAAATAAAAGCATTGATCTTTCACAAGAAGAGGGAAATTACAAGATGAGGGAAGAGGGAAAAGATGGGTATAGATAAAATCTAGACCACAGATTTGATGAAGAGAAGATGGAGAATTTTCAGTTGTGGTATTTGTCTTCTAATTTGTCAATGTATATTTTGCAAAACTACTTGTGAGAAGACAAAGTGGAGAGGGCAGATTTAAGATTGAGGTGAGTCGGAAAGTTAGTAGATAGGAAATATTGTATTGTCTAGACAGAGTAAGATTCCATTTGCAGTTGGTCACTAATTTTCACTACAGTCAGTCAGCCTTAATTGTTTGATTTGCTGCATCAGTTTTCTTTTTCTTTTTTTTTTTATTTCAGCATATAACTGGGGTACATATATTTAGGTTACATATATTGTCTTTGCCCCACCCGAGTCAGAGTTTCAATTGTGTCCATCCCCCAGATGGTGCACACCGCACCCATTAGCTGTGTATATACCCCTCCCCTCCCCACCACCTGCCTGATACCCAATGAATGTTATTACTATATGTGCACATAAGTGTTGATCAGTTAATACCAATTTGATGGTGAGTACACATGGTGCTTGTTTTTCCATTCTTGTGATACTTCACTTGGTAGAATGGGCTCCCACTCTATCCAGGATAATATAAGAGGTACTAGATCACCATTGTTTTCTGTGACTGAGTAGAACTCCATGGTATACATATACCTGTTTTCTGATGATTCCCTTCAGGAATGGAGAAGGAGATGATTAGTTTGAATGAAGGTTGAGTTGTCCCAAGTGTGGATGATACAGAAAAAAAGAGGATAGTGAGGGAATAGTGTTAGGAAAAAGAATGAATAACAATAATGAACCACAGAATCCAAGTTGCAAAAAGAAGCAAATGAAGACAAGTGAACTACAGGGTTCTCATGAAGTCAAATAATTGAGGTAATAGAAATACTATATAGCAACAGAGCAGTAAAAATAAGAGATTTGAAGCAAAGACCATATGTTTTACTTTGTTCATTTTCTATTGTTTAAGGCATAGTGCCAAATATTTAGAAGATCTTTTTATATTTTGCATTTCAACTAAGTATTAAAAATGCATTTAAATAAAAATCTTAATTGCTGGAAATCCTGAATTACATCTATTAATATACTGTTATTATAGCTAAATAGTAGATGGGCTCTAATTACTGCTACTAGTCATACTGCTACCACTACTAAAAAGAGCCAATTTATAATATGCTATTATAGTGTATTAGTGCTCTCCAAAGAAACAGAATCAATAGGACATATATAAATATATAGAAAGATGCTTATTATGAGGGATTAGCTCACAAGATTACAGAGGCTGATTCGTCCCACAATCTGACACCTGCAAGGTAGAGGCTCCGGAAAGTTGGTGGTGTAATTCCAGCCTAAACCCAAAGGCTTGAGAATCAAGTAAGTCAATAGTGTAAGGCCCAATAAAAGTCTGAAGGTCCAAGAATCAGAATCACTAATGCCCAGGACAGGAGAAGATGGTCCCAACCAAAGAAGAGAGCACATTTACCCTTCCTCCACCTTTGGTTCTATTCGGGCAGTGAATGGATTGGATAATGCCCTTCTGTGAGCATAATCTGCTCCACCCAGTCTACTGATTCAAATGCTAATCTCTTCTAGAAATACTCTCACAGACACACCCAGAAATAATGCTTTACCACCTATCTGGGCATTCCTTAAGCCAGTCAAGCTGACACACAAAAATAGCCATCTCATATAGTAATAACTAATAATTTATAAGTATCTGGTTTGGCGATTTCTGACTCTTTGAACACATTTTATTTCATCTTATATATTCATTAATAAACAAATATTTATCAAGTGCCTAATATATTTCAGATATGGTTGTTGGCGCTAGCATTATTCCTTCATTTTAGCTTCATATGAAAACAGAAACCCAGAGAAATTTAACTTTTGATTCAAAGTACACACTTTACCATGCCATGCTGCAGCCACCTGAGGGCAACAAGTGTTCCTCAGGGTATTGATGGGATGTCTATAGCTCATGTAGTTCAGGCATTTATATATTTTATGGACTTTATTCTTTAAAAAATATTATTTGAGCATTTCTATGTATACCTTATTTTGCTTTGTATCATAGATAATGTATTAACATTAAGAAAATACAAATAAAATAATAAAATGCTCTTCTTCCTTTGTAATAACCCTTCAGCAACATATAACAGTCTTTACAATATGTGCTTATAGTCCAATTTTTCCTATGTCCTTAGTTTAGAGTTCTCCTTCATAGACTCTGCGGTGAAGAAAAGCAACATAAACCTAAATCAATTCCTTTGGATTACAAACATGCTACAGGAGTAAAATTCTGGTTTAAAAAAAATTGACCAAATAGATCTGAGCAAAAGTGATAATATTATTCTATGATGATATACTAATCATCATAGAATTTTGTTGCCATGTTATTTACAATGACAAAAAAATACTGTATTATTCATTAACAATGATTAATAAACTTTCAGTTATAAGATAAGTAAGTTCTGGGAATTTAACATACAGCATAGGTGGTGATAGATGTGTTAATTAATTTGATTGTGGTAATCATTACATAATTTGTATGTATATAAAATCATCACATTGTATACCTTGAATATATAGAATATTTATTTGTCAATTAAATATTTTAAAAGAACTCAATGATCAGTAACTATTAGCATTGACTTTTTTACACTAAAATAATGCCTTATTAATTAATCACAGAATTATATTAAAAATCCATTTTTGATACTTTTGTCAGCTAACACAATCCTGGGTATATAAAGATGCTGAATTAGGACTAAATTTTTTTATTCCCCAATTCAGAAACCAAGAATTGGCAGCTATTTATGAAAACTGTGGAACACAAGGTGGAAGGGGGGAAAAACAAAGTAGATATTAATAATGTCCTTGAATATCTTTGTTTTATAAATCCTCAATTTCATCACCATCTTTTATTTATAGAATGCTAAATTTTCATACCTTTCAAAATGTCATTTTAATTAACATTACTAACATTATTTTTCTACTCAACACAAAGAACTATTTTCCTAATTCTAGTGTTTGAATCCATAAAGACCATTAATTAACTACCCTACAGCCTTCTCTCTTTCAAAGTCTGTAATTCTTCTTACTTCTATCCTTTTCTCCAATTCCTATTATATAAGTGCATTTAATTAATTTCATGCCATTCCTTTGATTCCTTTCCAAGTCCTTTCCAGTTATCATTATTGGTTGTGTCCCAGACTGGATGCTGAACAATGAAAAAGAATGCCCTTGATGCAGAGAATCAAGGGATGATTTCAAGAAGCAAATTTGATTTAATTATTGAAAGATAAAAGCTTCTCTAAACTACAAATATCCTCATCTCCATCTGTCATTTCTGCCAGTGTTTCCAGCTCCACAGTTTTGATATTCAAAGAATCTTTATTTTTGTATGTATTTATCCACGTACACATTACTCAGAGCAGATTGAAAATATTTCCTGTATATCTAGCACTGTCTTACCTCTGGGGTTACAAGGAAGTAACTGAATTGGTTCTTGACATTGAGAGACTTAGAAAATGGGTAAAAAACTGTTTTGTTTTATGACATACTAGCTTACATGTTCCCCATCTCCAATCCCCAAGGGAGTTAACATTTGTTTTCTAATTGCAAATGCTCAATGCAAAACAAAGTGGGGCATAAATAAACACCAACAAGAAAAAACAATACTTTCAAAAGAGTTCAGATTGAATCCATAAAAGTGCTTTCTGAACCTCTTACAGGGTAGTTTGAAGTAATATTAGTATTCTGTTGATAATTTATTTGTTGTCTTAATACATTGGATTTTATGGCTATTTAAAACAATTTACTCCTTTAATAAAGCCTCCTAATCAAGTGAAATATTCATCTCTATTATTTGTCCTAGCATTTACCATAAATAGCATTTACCATTAGGTAAACTTTGATAATCTTATATAAAATTATAATTATTGTTTTTCTTTATTATTTTCTTTTTGAATTATGAATGTGGTGAAAAAAACATTGTGATTTATGTAAATTTGCCAAAGTTTTAGTAATTAAAATATCTGGGTATGTTTGTAGAAACAAGTAATTTTACTTTTATTCTGATTATAAGATAAAATTTTCTCAGTAAAAATAATAGAGAAACTTAAACATAATACAAATTTAAATCCATAACCTCACCATCATAAAACTAAATTACTGGCCTATTTGCATTTTTAATTCAAAAAAGTCCATAAATATACCTATAAGCTCCCTTTTAAATATAAATATGAACATACTCTGAACACTTTTTGATGAACTTGCTTTGTTCATTAAACAGTATACAATTGATATACTTTCATTAATGATGAAATATCAAAAAAAATAAAGGTTTGTTATATAATATTCCATTATAATATTTCTAATATACCATTTATTAAATAAATATGTAATTTATTTAACCAATCTTCAATTGATAGGCAATTACTTTATTTTTGGAGGTGTCCTACTTTTCAATAACATTGTGATACTTTCCTGGGGGGCAAGTCCTAATCATAGAATTGCTTTTGAAATCATTATATGCATATTGCTAAATTGTTCTCTTAATTATACCAATTTATAGTTCCAGCTGTAAGTTCTTGATTATTCTTGTGTCTGACTGATTAAGTATTTATGGATAGTTACTTAGATAGAGCCATAGGTAGATATAGATACACACACATACATATGAACACAGTGAAAAGTGAACACTCATATGAAAGTGTTTATATATGAGTTATAAAATCTTCTAGCACAATATTTAAAGGGTAAAATTTTTTTCTTTCTTGGCTGGAAGTATAAAATATACATTAGGCAATAGAATAAAATGCATAAGGTATATGAAGTTATATAAAAAAAGAAGTGTTTTGCTTTCAAAAACCCATGCCATACTATTGATCTGAAATTTTTAAAAAATAAGTAGAAAGTATGAATTCCAATGTCAGAATTATTTTTTGTTTTTATCTATCAGATAACATTCAATAACTCTATGATTTGTCTTTTAGTAGCTCCAATTAAAAAAAATCCATTTGTTTTTCCACAAGGAAAAGGGAGATTAATGTATCCATCATAAGTTTGTTGCTGTTTGATCTAAAATATAGACAGTATTTCAAATCCTTTTCAACCCATATATTTCATATCCATTTATTCATGGCTGCAAGAACATGTAGAAAGTTAGAAACAGAAGGTCCTTGTAAACGAAAACAAATTCATTAAACTTGCTACTTCAGTGTAAGTACTGTTGTTAGGGCAACTAAACTAAAAAATTCATGAAAGAAAAGGATATCACCTCAAGAAATGATTTAAGTAGTCATAGCAACTACTATTTTAAAACCAAGTATTGGTGCCCAATATTTCCGTTCTTCCTCCTGACTTAAGATTTGTAAAATATTGTTGCCCTCTTTCTATGTTTTCTATTTATCATAAAAATAAAATTTCAGATGTGCAAAGCTGTCTCCAGTAGTTTTCTCTGGCAGTAGATAGGTATCAGCAAACATGAAGATGGTGTTGATTGTATTATTGCCTCACAGATTTTGCAACCATTATGTTTAATATCTATCTGAACCTGAAAAACTGCTTTGGAAACACAGGCAACAGCAATAGAAATGATAAAATATCTTTGAGCAGCAAAAGAGGTTTAATAGTTAACTTCTGGGGTTTTTTATAGCCACATTCTAGTAATAAAAATGTGATTATTCGCTTTTCTGAAATTTTTGTTCTCCTCTTATTTTTTTCCTCTTTTAATTTTTTCTGGTTTTGCCTGTATTACAATATTTTAGGTCTTTTTTGGATTTTTTTATTCTTAATCCTGAAACAATAGCTATCCGTTAGTTGCACACTGTACTCTCTCCAGGGAAATCTTAGTCCCATCCAATACCCCTGACTCATCACACCACTTTGATAGGTCCAAAACTGAAGATATAACTCAATGCTCTAAAGCTGTAGTCCCCATCCCCTGGGCCATGGACGGGTACCAGTCCGTGGCCTGGTAGGAACTGGGCCGCACAGCGAGAAGTGATTGGCTGGCAAGCAAGGGAAGCTTCATCGGTATTTATAGCCACTCCCCATCGATGGCATCACTGCATAAGCTCCACCTCCTGTCAGATCAGCAGTGGCATTAGATTCTCATAGGAATGCAAACCCTACTATAAACTGCGCATATGAGGGAGGTTGCTCGTTCCTTATGAGAATCTAATGCCTGATGATCTGAGCTGGAGCTGAGGTGGTGATGCTAGTACTGGGGAACGGCTACAAATAGAGATTCTCATTAGCAGAGACGTTTGACTACAGAATAAATGTAATGCGCTCGAATCATTTCAAAACCATCCCTGTTCCCCTGGTCCTTGGAAAAATTGTCTTCCATGAAACCGGTCCCTGGTGCCAAAAGGTTGGGGACCACTGATCTAAAGTGAAAGTTTTCTTGGGAGAGGTTAAAACAAAGTTAAAATACATTTTTTGATTTCTTTCTCTCTGGACTTTTGGTATTTTCTTTAGCTAGCATTTCACTTGTCTTATCTCTGGAAACACTGTACCTTTTCATCTTGAGTCTCCCTCATCCCTGACAGGACCATGATGAACAAGATAAGTTCTAGGAGAAAAAAGATGTAAAGTAGATAAATCAGTATAAATCTTTCAAGTCTTCTAAAGAAGGACTTTCCCCATGACGCTCTTTGCAGAGATTTGTCTTTCTGCATAATTTGTAAGTGTAACAGGGTGGGTAACGGGTTCATTCCACACAGATGCAGATTCCCTTCCTCTTCTATTGCCCCCTAGTTTTTGCAGGGAGGTACAATTTAAGTACTGAAAAGAGAAGTGCACATCTAGATGTTTTATTGGGGCTCAGCAAAGTTTGGGGGCATGGACTAGACATCACATTTGTTAGAAAATCACTGAATGACAATGTCAAAAGTGGACAACTGATTTGCAGTGCTCACTCACATGCCCACAGAGGGTCTGGGGCATTGGCTTGATTCTGTTCCTGAGTGCTTCCTGGCAGTGAAATAAACTGCGAAAGGCACAGTCCACAGCTCAATGCTGTCTCCTGACCCCTCAGTGTGGTCCCCTAAGTCTAAATTTTCCATGTTGGGTCCAAGCAATTAACTCATTTGGGGCTCTGACAAGTACTCTCTGTTAAACTCT
Organism: Cheirogaleus medius; assembly: GCA_008086735.1. Taxonomy (NCBI): domain Eukaryota; kingdom Metazoa; phylum Chordata; class Mammalia; order Primates; family Cheirogaleidae; genus Cheirogaleus; species Cheirogaleus medius. The sequence goes on along the minus strand of VBSM01002608.1, from coordinate 75,011,988 downwards.
TTTTCTTTACTTCCAGGCAAAGTTATGCTCTCTAGTCTTCCCTGGGGTTATACTAGTCTGGATCTTTCTCTACATGAATTCAGTAGTTTGTTGTGGCATGAATTCCATTCTCTACTTCTTTCGGGGCTTTGCCTTTGTACACTTTGAACCTCTTTTTTTTAACTCCAAGTCTAAATGCTACAAAGCAATTATTTGGATTTCAAAATTTCTATGTCTGTAAAGGAATTCAAGAGCCTTTTGTGGAAGTATCCTCCTTCTTCAAGAAGTAACACAAATGCCTCTATCTGCCTTAGGGAATGGTCACTGACAGAGAAATAAGAAAAAGAATAAACATAATAATTTAAAATATTATCTGTAAATTGTTGCCAAGGTGATGGAGTCAAGAAGCCTTTGTTTAGAAAGGTAAATGGAATCCTTAGTCCAGCTCAATTCACTGAGACAGGGAACCACTAAGATCAAAAACCTGGAGGAGTGTTTACTTAAACCCTTGTTTCTCAGGATATCGATGCTATTTTCAAGTAAAATAAAATAAAACAAGGGAGACTGTCATTCTATAAACGAACATTTGAGAAATGCAATGGTAAACAAGCCTTTTCAGATTCCAATACCTAAAGATAATTAAGATTTTACACTTACATGCAATGTAAATCTCTTTTTATATTAGATATTTAATTAATAAAATTTCTCAAATGTATGTTTCCAAAAAACATTATTGTTCAGAGTTCATACATCTACTCTAACCACCACTTACTTCCCGCTTAGGTTGAAGAAAAATTTAGATGTTAGATATCACATAACAGTTGTCATTTTGAAACATGTTGCTATAAACTAACAAATAAAGGACTATTTCCAGATCTCTTCTCAATGCATGTCCTTCTCAGGAACTTGTATTCGGGATCTCCTGGTCAATGATACAGAGATAGGAAATCCCTGCTCTCTCTTAATCACCCTACATAATCCACTGCTAAATACTTACGTAAGAAAAAAATTACATATCATATAGTGATAAAATTACAATGATTCATTTGAATTTCTATGTAATCTGAAAAAATTACAAGAAAATTATATAAACAGAGGGATGAGTTTAATTTTTCTGCCTTGATAAACTAACCCAAAATCTATAAGTTCGTATATAATAAACACAAACTGAATAACTTATACAAAATATTCCATTCTCATTCTCCACCCTCATAAGGCAATGATTTTTCTGTGTTCAGTATGTGTCCTTCTATGCATTGTTTTAAAATGGATATGTTGGCATATATCATATATGTGTCTATATATACATAATATCATAATTTAAGAAATGCCAAATTGCTTTCCCATATGAAGAGAGTTGCTATATCTCTTCAACTTCATGAATATTTGGCACTATGAACCTTTCTAATTTTGCTAATATAATAGGAATTAAGTAATATTGTTTTCTTAAATTTTTATTTCTATGATTACAAATTATTTGGACCATCTCTTAACATGCTTGTAGGCTTTTTATATTTCCTCTTTTGCAAATTGCCTATTCATAACCTTTTCTATTCGTGCATTGAGACCAACATATTTTTACCTTTTATTTGAAGGAATAAACTATAGATTCTAGATATTAATCCTTTCTTGGCTTGAAACATTGCAAATACCTTTTCCCATTCTGTTATCTACCTGTTACCTGTCTACTGCATGCTTTATTTGGCAAAAATAATTATATGAAATAGAATTTAATTCCTTTTTGCTTTATAGATTCTGATGGTGAATTTTTTAAATATTTCCACTTTTACGTCACAAAGATACTCTGTAACATTTCTTTTATTAACTGTGCATTTTATACTTCACAATTTTGTGTTTAATTCATTCTAGGTTCTACCTTTGTGTGAGATATTATGTAGTAATTAAAAATGTAATGTAATATTTTTACATTTACTTGACACTGAGATTCTATTATAAAGTAGTATTTTTCTCAGCATCTTTTTCAATTTATTTACAGCCTTGGGACAGTAGAGTGTACATAGTATATTTCAAACACAGAGATCAGTTTATAAAATCGTCTTCTTTCATATGATAAAATTACTTTCACTAATTAATATACTAATCAAGATCAATAATTATATCTTAATTCATTCACTAGTCTAAACAATAAATAATTTAAAAAATAAATCCCTATTTTAAAGATATTATTCAAATTTTATAAAATGTTTTATGCATGAACTATATTTAACTTATCAAACAAAAATACTGCACCTTACATTTTGTACTGTTTCTCTGAGTTAAAATTGAACACAAATAAAAACTCCAAGTGGTCACACAAAATAAAGGAAGTGATCTTGTTTCTTTGTCATTACATTCACTGTGATATCACTGCTAATTTTGAAGCTGCTGTTTAATCACAGGTCTATGCAGTAGCACAAGGACTGAAGACAAGAACTGTACCAAAAGCAAGCATGAACCATTCCGATTTTACACAGTTTTTAAATAAATGTGTGTATCTGGACTCAAGTGTGTCAGGAACCATATAACTGGAGTCTCTCTTAATTAACTTCCATGGATTACACAATGCTGATTGAAGAGTAAGTAATAAAACTTTGGCTAATTTCATATTTACATGTATATTAATATCCATAATAACAACAGAAATTGTGTAGCTCTCAGACCAAGAAAATATTTTTTAGAAGAAAATTATCACTGATATTATTTAGAATTGCTGGTGCATGGAGATGATAAAAAGCAAGACAACTTTCAGAGAGTTTCATTGTACTTTAGGAATTCCAGACAATGCACCTACATGTTGCCAGCCCTTGTAATCCATACCCCCTGCCATGCCTTTTCCCCAGCAGTGTTTGAGATCACTATCTAAAGCGCCAGTTCTAGGCCAAAGTATTATGTTTATGTTTGTATTGTCTCTGAGTTGAATTATATGTCTATTGTGGAAGTTTTTGACCATCAATAATTTCTATCTGTGACTCCAATAGGAATCTTCCTGCTTCAGGGGATTGTGACATCAGATGATCTGTACATTTGGAAAGACATAGGAAAAGTGAATACCTCCATTCATCTCCATCAGGACAGTTGCAGTATACACCCAAAAATAGAAGTGTCCTTTTGATTTGTGATGATAGCACTGCCTTCCTTGCTGCCAAATAAGTTGAAGTGTCACCTAGAACTTGGTGGGAATTCACAAGTTAAAAAAAGCCGTAGTTCATCTCAGTTGGTTTGGACATGAACAAGCAAGGGGACCCCTGTCTAATGGAATGATTAAAAGTTTAAAAATGCTGTTTTAATTCAATCAATTAAAAGCATAAACAGCATGGGTTTGATTGAATCAATTTAAAGAATTACACAGTAGTCAATGTGCTTGTCAGCAGGAGTTGAAAAATTCATGTATCACCTACACACAGCTTGAAATCTGTGTCCTTCAATTAGATACAACAAACAGTCTTTTACCACATCACAGAAAGGTGACTTCTTTTGCAGAACAGAGCATTGCTACATCAGAGGTATATGCTGTTAGCTACTACTAACACATCTGGCATCCAGTTTGAAATATTTAACAAGTACCATATCTTGGTTATGAATAATTTTGTGTCTTCTATAGTATTCCAAGATTGAGCCTAAGTAAGGAAATATATTTTGCCTACCCTTTACTAAAAGAAAAAATTGAATTTTATCAAAATGTAATCTTAAAGTATAACATGAAATGATAGGTGTACTAAAGGCAATTATGGTTTAAATAATAGTGAAATTATTGAGGTAATTGTGAGTCTGAATACTATAGCAAGAAGTTACAAAATGGAATTATAACTGCAATCAGATGAATCTAATGGAAACAGTGATATATTTTAACTTGATAAAAAAGTTAATAAAATCCCCAAATTTCTAATAGTTCTCCCTTTCTAACATTCCTAGAGTCTGACTATAATAAAATTGTTTTGAGGGGAAGAGATTTTCTATACAATTTCCACCACTGCAATTGACCCAAGAAAATCATATATTGTGGGCAAGCAGGTAAATCAATACACATGCATCATTAAGTGAAAAATAAAATAAAATAAATCTCACTAACTCGAGCATTTCCGTTTTGCCAGTACAAAACTTACACATTTTGACTCCTAAAATTTAAGAGTCTGTGTTCCCTTTACCATACCTGGCTTAAAGAGCTTTAAATTTAGATATAAATAAATTAATGTTGGATTCTTCTCTCCCTTTATTATCGAAAGTGGCATTTTCCCTGTCTTTCCTTTCACATCTATTCAGATTATGTATCTGTGATCTGTGATTATGAACTGTGATCTCATGGGATGGATTCCCATGGGAGGAGACTGACTTAGAGTATGTGTCTGGCAAATGTTAGTTAGAATTAGTATCTTCCAGATTTTTCAGTCTAAATTAATCTAGAATCATTAATTTGATTATTGTAAATTCATAGTAATTTATTTCACACTGCTATGGGCTATATATATTTACCCCAGACTTTAAAGGGCTTTCTTTACATTTTAGAAATTTTAGACTTTAAAAATAATAGTGTGTGTTTGTGTGAACCATAATTCCCAGCTTAAGTCATGGGAAGGGAGTAAAATCTAGTAATCAAAGGTACTGATACTTCTATAAGGAAACATATTAATAGTCACATTACTTTAAATAAATAAATTCAGTTTTTGTCACCATATAAGTTAAAAATATATATGTATATATTTTAATTTTGAAAGCTTTTTAGATTCTAGAGATGTTGATCTATACTCATGACAACTCTTTAAGTTACAGCTATTTTATACCTATTTGTAAGATGGAAAAATAGGCATGGGGGGTGGGAGGCTAAATAGCTTGCCAAAGATCACAAAGGTAGAACATAATGGAGCCAGGATTCAAGTCTAAGTTAACGGGCTCAAAAGCCCACGTACTTATTATGTTCCTCCTCTATCTTTCCCTCTCTGGTTGTGGTAAATAACTATTCTGAAGAGTTCTGTTTCATATTCAAGAGTTTCTATATTCATTAAACCTCAGGATTTTCTTACCTCAAGATGAGCTAATGTTTCACAAGATAGGAAAGGAACCGTCAGCAGTTGTGCCTATGTGTCACATGCCCCAGAACAGAGGTGTTCTTGGTGCACGTGGTTTAAAGGGTTTTTCATACAGATCTGTAGCCTTTATCTCCCAAATACATTATGCCTCAATTGCAATCAATTACTAATTATAGATTAAATTTGCTATTTGTGCCAGAAGTTAGTGTCATATTTCAAAACACAGATCCTAGGTTAATGTGTTCATGCCTCATGTAAATGAGCAGCACTTTGCTGGCTTGGACCTGGGTGACAAGACGCAAACACACTAAAAGGGCACGTGTGAGCATGTGCCCATTAACAGTGACAGGCAGGTACCTGAGCTCTGTAACTTCAACAGCTTTGACACATAAAACTGTTCACTTGTGTGACCTACCCACAAAACAGTTGTAGGATGCTGTGGCAAAAGATTATCACTTGTAGATTAGAAACCTACACTTACATATATGATGGTGCTGACTCTTACTGTTTATTTGAGGTAAATAAAGGAAAATACTCATGTAATACTTCTAAGAAAGAGTGTCCAGTAATTTAGAAGTACTTCACATCTCAGCACTTGGGATATTTTCAATTATCTGATGCTGCAAACTGTAATTATATGTGATGAAGCCAGTGAAACAGTTTTATTTAAGCTAAATGCCACTATCCCACTTGGAACAGCAAGAGGTGCCATCCAACACAAAAGCATAAAAAATCATAAAACATCCATGCCTATTGAAGCATCCTAATCAAATTATTTAAAACAAAGATCACTCATTGCTTATGCCTGAAAAACTTAAATTTAAGTAATATTTTAGTAATAAATTGGAATCATTAGTGAACAAACACACGTTTCTGAAACATTCCACCATAATCAGGCTTTCGAAAGTGAGAAAGGGTCTACAAGTGCCTTACTTTAAAGTTTTTTTTTATTTTTAAATTTTTAATTATTATGGGTACATAATAGCTATATATATTTATAGGGTACATGTGATGTTTTGATACAATGTGAATTAATCAAATCAGGGTAATTGGGGTATCCATTTATCATTTCTTTGTGTTAGGAACATTCCAATTCTACTCTTTTAGTTTCTCTGAAAACACGTTTCTCAAAAACACTACAACTTACGGTATTCTTGGGACTCTTTTTCAACTTAAGATATTTTCCTATGTAAACGTGTCTTATCTATACAGTGGGTGAGAAGAATCTGTAAATGTTTCAGTAAGGATCATGATCTCATATTTATCCAAAATAGGGTAATTAAAATAATAATTTTGGTGTATAAACATGATAATGTAGGCTGTAACTTCTAATATTCTGTTTTAAACATTTTTCTCTAACTTCTGTGCACAAATTTGGGTATTTTTGACAAACTGAACAGTCATTGTTATGAATAAATTCGATCACTTGAGGAAATGCCTCACTTTGGCTTTCAAACCACAATCCATTTTGTATTTCATGATTATTTCCACAAGATAACCTTATACCATTCAATGCCTATTAAAAGAATAACAAAAAGTGACAGACATAATAGAGATAAGAACAAATCAGCAGTAAAACATTTGATTATCACTGGCAAGTATTTGAACCCTTGACTTTTTTGTCTTTTCAGATTCACCAAGGAGTTTTTTATACCTCATAAAAACAGCATATTTCTGATAAGAAGAACAGAACTTAATCAAGTCTTTTACCATATAAAGGAAATTCAAAAGAACATATATAATATTCTATCCACTCTCAGTTTTCTATGTTCTTTACTGTAAGAATTTCTCTTCTAAAAATACTGAAGTCACACCAGCAGTGTAGGAGTGTTCCTATCTCTCCGCATCCACGCCAACATTTATTGTTTGGGGACTTTTTGATAAAGGCCATTCTTACTGGAGATAAGTGATATCTCATTGCAGTTTTGATTTGCATTTCCCTGATGATTAGAGATGTTGAGCATTTTTTCATATGTTTGTTGGCCATTATTCTGTCTTCTTTTGAAAAATTTCTGTTCATGTCCTTTGCCCACTTTTTGATAGGGTTGTTTGAGTTTTCCTTGCTGATTTTCCTGAGTTCTAAATAGATTCTAGTTATCAGCCCTTTGTCGGATGTGTAGCTTGTGAAAATTTTTTCCCATTCTGTGGGTTGTCTGTTTGCTCTCTTGACAGTTTCTCTGACTCTGCAGAAGCTTTTTAATTAGATCAGGTCCCATTTATTTATTTTTGTTGTTGTTGTGATTGCCTTTGGGGTCTT
>VBSM01002608.1:74828198-75004628 GCA_008086735.1 Cheirogaleus medius | reverse complement strand
TGGGTAGTTTAGACATTTTAACAATGTTGATTCTGCCAACCCATGAGCATGGTACGTGGAAAGCAATATGAAGATAACTTAAAGCAATACAAGTAGATCTACCATTTGACCCAGCAATCCCATTACTGGGCATCTACCCAAAAGAACAAAAGTCACTCTATGAAAAAGACACCTGCAGTCGAATGTTTATAGCAGCACAGTTCACATTTGTAAAGTTGTGAAAACAACCCAGGTGCCCATCAATACATGAGTGGATTAACAAAATGTGGTATATGTATACCATGGAGTACTATTCCGCTTTAAGAAACAATGGTGATTTAGCACCTCTTTTATATTCTTAGATACAGCTGGAACCCATTCTACTAAGTGAAGTATCTCAAGAATGGAAAAACAAGCACCACATGTACTCACCAGCAAATTGGTATTAACGGATCAACACCTAAGTGAACATATAGGAATAACATTTGTTGGGTGTCGGGTGGGTGGGAGGGGGGACAAGGGAATGGGTATATACAAACATAATGAGTGAGATGTGCAACGTATGGGGGATGGTCATGCTTGAGGCTCTGCCTCGAGGGGGGAGGGGAGGCATGGGTAATATATGTAACTATAATATTTGTACCCCCATAATATGCTGAAATAAAAAAAATAATAATATTTTCAGTCCTCACACAAAAAAATACTGAAGTCAAATCTGTTTAAATTTCAGGTAAACAGTTTTTCTCCACCCCAAATATGTCATACTCCCTGTATTCTGTAATCATACATCTTTGAACATGTTTTTTATGGTATATATGATATATTAAATGAATTTCACCTGTTTACTTTTCTGCCTAATCTATTAAAAAGTCAGCTTCTGATTTGTCTTGATTGAGTGGAGAGAGATGTTTTATGCATTTTCTTTCATTTTTTATTGTAAATTGATTATAACAGTATATATTTGTGGGATACAAAGTAATGTTATGACTTATGAATACAATGCAGAATAACTAAATCAAATGAATTAATATATCCTTCACCTCAAATACTTACCATTTTTTGTGGTGAGGCGACTTGAAATCTCCTCTTAGAAATTTTGAAATATACATTACACTATTATTACCTATATTCACCATGCTATACAAAAGATCTCAAAAAAAAAAAGCTTACTCTTCCTGTCTAACTGAATCTTTTGCCACCATCTTCCCATACTCCTTACCCTCCCCAAGCCTCTGTAACCACCATTTCACTCTCTACTTGTATAAGTTTGATTGTTTTCCATTCTGGATATAAGTGAGAGCATGTTGTATGTGTCCTGTGCCTGGCTTATTTCACTTAGCATAATGCTCTCCAATCCCATCCATGTTGTTGCAAATGACAGAATTTCTCTTTTTAATGCTGAATAGTATTCCATTGTGATATATATAATTTTTTCTTTATTCCTCCACTGATGGAAACTCAGGTTGATTCCATAACTTGGCTATTATCAACAGTGCTGCAATGAACATGGTAGTGCAAATGTCTCTTTGCCATACAGATTTCAAATCTTTTGGGTGAATACTCACAAGTGGGAATGCTGGATCATGTGGTGGTAATTCTATTTTGAGTTTTTGAAGAACTTCTATACAGTTGTCTATAATGGTTGTATCTATTTATATTACCACCAGCAGTGCATAAGGGTTCCCTTTTCTCAACATTCTTTCCAACACTTGTCAGCTAAACTGACCTTAAAAAAAAAGAAATTTCAAATTATAAAAGTCAGGAAGAAAAGAGAGAATATTATTAATGACCATGTAGGAATTAAAAGAAACATAAGAGAATATTATGAATGCATGTATGGTATCTAGGTAGATAACTTAGATGAAATGGACAAATTTCTAGAAAAATACAAATTACTGAAATTGACTCAAGAAGAAATAAAAATATTAAATCTCTAACAAAAATAAAGTGACTGAATTAGTAATACAAAAAAAAAACCCTTCATACAAAAGATAAAACTGAAAAACCTAGACCCAGATGGCTTCATTGGTGAATTTTACCAAACACTCATGAAATAATTATTACTTCCAAAATATGAAAGAGGAAGGAAGACAGTGCATCTAATTCTGAGTCCAGTTGTATGCTGAAAGCAAAACCAAAGATATTACAATAAAAGAAAATTTCAGGCCAATATCCCTATGACTATGGACTCAAAAATCCTGAATAATGTACTGCCACACTGAATCCAGTAACACAGAAAAAGAATTATGCATAGTAACCTAGTGAGATTCATTCCAGGAATGCAAGTTTGATTTAGCATCTGAATATCAATTAATATTAACATATTATATTAATATAAAACAATAAAAATCACATTGTCATCCTTATAGGCACATAAAAACATTTTACAAAATCCAACACCCTTTCATGATAAAAGTACTCAACTAAGTAGGAATAGAATGTAATTTCATCGACCTGGTAAAAGACGTCCATGAAAAATCCATAACTAAGATATTTAATGATGAAAGGCTAAATGTATTCTCCTTAATATAAGGAACAAAACAAGGATGCCTGTTATTCCCACTTCTATTTAATATTTTTATAGAAAGTTTAAGCAAGAACAACTAAGCAAAAAAAAATCAATTCACATTTAAACAGAAGTAAAATTATCCTTACTTGCATATGGAATGTAGAATATTCTAAGGAATTCACTAAAAACCTATTAGAACTAATAAATAAATTTAGTACTATTCCAGGGTACAAGATCATGTACAAAATTTAACTTTTTCAATAACCCGACAAGAACGATCTAAAAATAAATTTAAGAAATCAATTCCACTTATAATACCATAAAAATAAATACGATATTTAGGAATAATTTTAACAAAAGAAGTATATATCTCAACTCCAAAAACATTATTGAAAGAAAATAAAACCCTAAATAAAATAGATAAAAGACATCTTTATATTGATGGATCAGGAGACTTAATATTATTAAGAGGACATTATCACCCATAGTATACTACAGAGTCAATGTAATCCCTATCAATAATCCAGCTTCCACTTTTACATAAATTGAGAATATGATACTAAAATTTCTATGGGAAGACAAGAAATCCAGAATAGCTAAAAACAATCTTGTAAAAAAAAAAAAAAAGAACAACAACAAATTTGGAGTACTCAATCCTTATCAAAAAGATACAGTAATTGAGACATTTCTAGACATCTATTATAGACAGACATATAGATCAATGGAATAGAATTGAAAGTCCAGGAATAAACATTTACATTTATGGTGAGTTGATTTTCAACCAAAACGCTAAGAAATTCAAAGGGGAAAAATAGTCTTTTCTACAACTGGATATATACATGCAAAAAAAAGAAGTTGGATCCCTTCCTTTTACCATACACAAAAGTTAACTAAAAATTAATGACAGAACTAAAACTAAGAGCTAAATTCTATAAAAATTTTAGAAGAAAACACAGGAGTAAAATCTTCATGATCTTGGATTAAGGAAAGTCTTCCCAGTTATTTATTTATTTTTTTAATTGAGACATCTCACTTTGTCACCCTGGGTAGAGTGCAATGGCATTATCATAACTCACTGCAACCTCCAACACCGGGGCTCAAGCGATCCTTCTGCCTCAGCCTCCAGAGTAGCTGGGACTACAGGTGCACACCATGATGCTTGGCTAATTTTTCTATTTTTAGTAGAAATGGGGTCTCACTCTTGCTCAGGCTGGTCTGGAACTCCTGAGCTCAAGTGATCCTCCTGCCTCAGCCTCCCAGAGTGCTAGGATTACATGCATGAGCCACTGCGCCCAGACATTTTTCTCAGTTATGAAATCAAAACCACAAGCAACAAAAGGGAGAAATACATTTATTAGAGAATATTACAATTTTTTTTTTAGAAAAAATTTTTACTGCCAATGGTACAATCCTGGAAAAAAAAAGACAACATACTAAATGAGAGGAAACATTTGAAAACCATAAGTCTGAAAAAATACATGAAAGACTTTTCAATCCAATAATAAAATGACAATAACTGAATTTTTAAAAATTGGCAAAGTGTCTGAATAAACTTATTTGAAGAAGATATATAAATGGCCAATTAACACATGAAAAGATTCTCAACATCATTAATCATTAGGGAAATGTAAATCAAAACCACAATGAGATATTACTACTTTACACCGAAGCAGATGATTAATTTTTGTTTTTTAAGAGACAATAGCAAGTTTTGGAAAATATGTAGAGAAATTGGGACCTTCATACATTGCTAGTGGGAAAACATTTTGGCAGTTCCTCAAAAATCTAAACAAATATTCCATATGACACAGCAATTCTACTCTTGGTATATACCTACATGAAATGAAGAAATATCAACATGTTCGAAAAAAACTTGTATACAAATATACATGAATTGTTCTTAATAGCCAAAAAATAAAAATAAAAACATCTATACATATAAAAATCCAAACATCCATCCACCGATGAATAGATAAGTAAAATCATATATTTCTATACCATGGAATATTGTTCAGCAATGAAAAGGGATGAAGTACTGATATATGCTACAGCATGGATGTATCATGAAATGATTATATTAAATGAGTAAATCCAGACACAAAAGGCCATGTGTTCTCATATTATAAGATCCCACTATCTGAAATGTTCAGAATAGTCAAATATATAGAGACAGAAAGTATATAAGTGGTTGCCAGGGAAGGGTTGAGAGTGTGGAAGGAAATGAGAAGTGACTTTTAATGGGTTCAGTTTTTTTGTGTGTGTAAACAAAAAAAGTTCTAAAATTTTATTGTTAGATGAATGCCCAACTCTATGAATATATTTAAAATATTAAAATGTACATTTTAAATGAGTGTATATGAGTTATATCTCAATAAAGCTATTTTAAAAAAATAGTGCAGACTCTGGGATCGTGGAGAACACATATCAGCTGTGAGTCCCTGGGCAAGTAACTTCTGAGTGCTCAATTTCCTCAATCTCTAAAATGAGGAGAAAAAAATTACCTCTTTTTGTGATAAGAGAAATTTAATAAGATAACACCCCCAACACCCACCCACACAGAATCTGGAGTGTTTTGAGCATTTGATGCATGTTAGTTGTTATTATTGTTGGATAAAATTGTCATAGCACTGAGTATTTTGGTTTCCTAGAGCTGATGTAACCAAAAAACTGCAAACTGAGTGGCTTAAACAGCAGAAGTTTATTGTGTTAACAATTTGGAAGTTAGAAGTCTAAGGTCAAGGCATCCACAGGGTTTGTTCCCTCTGAGTGCTATGAAAATGAGAGGAAGTTGGTAAACTGATAGGCTGATCTGTAGCTACAACAAAATAGATGGGGACACCCGGCAGAGTGTGACAGGGAGAGGACCTCAGACAATGCCAGGGGACCAGGTGCACATGGACACTGCCAAGCACTTCTCTGTCCACAGGCTGAAAGCTCATCCCTTCCACTCTTAGCGTCTGGGTGTTTGTTTTTTCTGTTTTCTATTTCAAATATTTCCTTTCTCCCATTTTGGAGGGGAATGTTTTTATACCATTTTCCAGAATCTCAACTTGCATGCTTAGTTTTTCTACGTTTCTCTCTTTTTAACACTAAAAGCGATTAATGCTGTTAATTTACCTCTACATATAGCTTTGGCTGTTAATTCTACTTTTAAAAATTATTTTCAAATAGTTCTTTACTCTTGATTTTCTTCTTTTCCTAAGGATAATTTGAGATACTACTTGTTTTTAGATTTCTAAGTGGTGTGTTTTATATTCTTGTTAGTTGTACTGTATTTTGATCAGAGAATGGCTTCTAGAGTTTCTGCGTTTCAAAATTTACCAAAATATTCTCCGTAGCTTAATATTTATTGAATTCTGTCACCGTCCATGAAACTTGAAAAGAACTTGTACCCTTTGTTTTCAGGGTAAAAAAATTTATATGTTCATATCTTCTATGTCTTTATTTATTTTTTGGTTACTTATTCAGAAAATGTGTTAGAATATTTCCAATAAAACTGTTTCTCATGTTAAAAAAATTTTTAAAAATGAAGTTTTTCTAATTAAGATGACTACCAAAGACCCATATATGCATAGCAAAGAATGACACTTCTAGCCTTTGAAAACTGTGTCAATTTTGTACGATGAATGAACTCTACCAATGAGGCCCTTGATTTTTGATCCCCTCTTCTTCCATATGGTCTTTTTTTTTTTTTAGCAGCTTAAAAGAGCACTCATTTATTTTCTCACAGTTTCAGTGTGTCAGGAGTCCTTGCACAGCTTGTTTAAATGAAGTGTCAGCCAGGACTCCATTTACTTATTTTTGGAGTCTCAACTGGAGAAAGGGCCCCTTCCAAGCTCACTCACATTGTCGGCAAAACTCATTTTCTTATGGCTGTAGGATTGATTCGCTTCTTCAAAGCCAACAAGAAAAGCAAGACCTTAGAGTTAGACCTTACTCCTTCAGGAACAGCAACAGTAATACTTTGGTGTGTGTCACAAGCAGGTGAGAGGAGAAAAAACAATCTCGGATCATGCAGTAGTTCTATTAGTTTTGTTCTATTTTATTATATTTTAAAACTTTTTACTGTAGAAATGTTCAACCATACATGAAAGTAGAGATGATAATATGAAATTTATTATATTTCTCAATTATTAGACTACTTTTTGATCAGTTTTAAGTTTATGGAAAAATTGAGCAGAATAAAGGTTCCCATATCAGGCTACTCCAGAAGTTTCTACCATTAATAACATCTTGCATTAGTGTGGTACATTTGTTACAATTGATAAGCCAATGCTGATACATTATTATTAGCTAAACTCCATAATTTATTCTAGGGTTTACTTTTTGTGTTATACATTGTATAGATTTTGGCAAATGCACAATGACATCCATTATTACAATATCATACTGAATAGTTTCTCTGCCTTACAAATCACCTATGCATCACCTAGTCACCCTTCTCACCTTCTCCCCAGAACTCTGGCACCTATGCATATTTTTACTGTCTTCATAGTTTTGCCTTTTCTAGAATGTAATGTAGTTGGAATAATACACTCTGTAGCCTTTTCAGACTGGCTTCTTTCATACAGCAATATGTATTTATGGCACTTCCACGTCTTTTTTCTGGCTTGAAAACTCATTTTTATGGCTGAATAATATTCCATTATATAGATGTACCACACATTGTTTATCCAGTCACTCAGTGATGCCATCTTGGTTGTTTCCAATATTGGCAATTTAAATAAAGCTGCTATAAACATCCATGTACAGATTTTTGTGTAGATGTAAGCTTTCACTCACTTGGGTAAAACACCAGACAGTGCAATTGCTGGGTCTTGTGTAAGTGTATGTTTAAGGTTGTAAGAAACCATCAAATTGTCTTTCAAACCAAGTGCACCATTTTGCATTTCCACTAGGAATAAATAAGAGTTTGTGTTGTTCCATATTCTCTCCAGTATTTGGTGTTGTCAATGTTTTAAATTTTAGCCATTCTAATAGGTGTGTCCATATGATCTTTTTATCTTCACCAGTTGGTTTTTATATCTTATCAGGTTAAAAAGTGCTAAAATCCTAGGAGAAAGTAGATACTTGATCTTTTTTGATCAATATATTACTCCCAGGTCCTTGTGTATATGTAGAATAAATGAAAGAGTCTTTGAAAAATGTATTTGAAATTTCCTTTAGTATATAATTTTGATGTTTAACAATTTTCATTACAAGAAAAAATATGTATACAGAAATCCTGAAAATTTTTGTTTAAAGCAATCTTTTCTTCTTATCACTAAAGAAACAAAAATATTGATTTTATTCTTATTTTCCATATGTGTTCTATGTTTAAGACCACTGAAGAGAGTCCATAATATAACATTTGAATATCATCTACTCTACTACTTTTTGGAGAGTAATAAAGATAAATTACTCTATCTCTTCTATGAATATTTACATTCTGAAATATGCTTTTCTTAGGACAAATCATAATTTGCATACTTTTCCAAAGTACTTTTATGTGCTATGCAGATGTTAGGTTAAAGAAAACTTCAGTCTGCAATTTTAAATTTGCCACTGATAAATATGCAAGAGTTACTGAGGTATAATATATGTATATATTTTTTTCTCTTTCTTCTAAAGCAAAGCTTTCCTAAGTGCAAGGCATCTTAAAGTCTGCAACATCAAATGTAAAAATGATTTGCTAGATTCCAAGAAAATTATCCAGCAATAAAGCATGAAAATCAAATCACACTATGACCCACACTGACTTAATTCATTGTTCTGTCATAGTTTTCATCAAAAGAAAAACATGCCCCTTTTTTTTTCATTTCAGGGCTTTTGTCAGTTCCTCTTGAAAAATATAGAGTTCCATAAACGTGGCATTTTAATTTAATAATCTTCAGGATAACTGATTTTGTAACTTCCGTTAGGCAAGTATCATTCTTATATTATTCCTAGACAGCAATCACCACACAGCTATTTATTTCCTAAGTGTAACAGGTCAATTCTTAGACTAGATAAGGAAGGGATTTTTTGTTTTTAGCAAGCAGCTATTATGATATATGATATTATGATAGTTCAGATGTATTTTAAATTAATCTGGAAGTATTAGTTCTTCCTGTGTAAAATTTTGTGTAATTAAAAAGTATATATATAAATAAACATGTGTAAGTATTCATCAATTTTAATATATGTTCCTATATAAATATGTACAAATTTATACATATATAGACATATTCATCAAAATTAAGATATGTAGAAATATTCCTTAACTTATTGATTTTAAATGTTAAGCAAATATAATTATCTATTTTAGTGAATGGTTTTGCTTCTTGAATTGAAGTTTCTAATTGATCTATAAAAATCTATGATGAGTTTATAGATTCTATCCTGAAAGGTGAGAGGTTGAGTACAAACGAAGAAGAGATAGTCCCAAATTGATAAATTTAGTGATTGAATTTTTAATACTTATTTTTAGTGAATTGAGAACAAGTGGAACACATTTTTAAACGTTTAAGATTAAGGTGCTAAAATATTCAAACTGTTAAACCTTAAAATACCAAACCAAACAACTTCATGCACCACAACCTAGGGTGATGAAATTGACTCCATCAGACTGTAGGAGCCACTTAAGATTACCAAATTAGATACGGACAGGTGGGAACATGCCACGCTCACAGATGGAGGAATTCAGACGCAGAAGGATTAAAGACCTTGTTCAGGGATCCACAGCTGTTCAAGTTAGTGCTGCCATGACTGGAACCCAGGGTGAATGAGATCTTATCCTAGGGTTTGTTCATTTGTTTGACCTGCCTTTTATTTAGTTACATTATACTCACATTTTTAATTTTTTGTTAGTAGAGTGCCATAAACAATTTGGCACACTCATGTATGATTTCAATTAAATTATTAAGTCTAGTGTCTATAAAATTAAGATCTCTACTATATTCATTTTTGTATTCATAGGAAAATGAATGCTAAACTCCCAGGTCCATTTATCTATTTAAATGTAAATAGGGAAAGTTTGTCTTCTTTAGTCATGAATCCCCATACCAATGCTCTGGTCAGACAGCCAGGTCCAGAGTGGCTGTGTCCAAGTCCCAGCCTCACACCAGCTTTCAGGTAAACAGAGTGTTTCCTTAACAGGAGAGGAGCATTTTCTTAATCCTGGCCTAGAACCCGGGTCTTATGGTTCAAAATGTCCCTGTTCTGCTTCCTTCTTCACATCAATTTATTATAATTGTAATAATGAATTATAATTTGTTTAATAATGTCCCTTCTACTAAATGGACTGACAAGAAATGACTCTTCTTTGTGCAGCAACTGACACAGTACTACTTGACATTAAATAAACTGAAGTTTGTAGCCGAGGATGACCAGAATTTTCTTAACATCACTTTCTGTTCTCAGGCTTCTTCTATTTTACCTCTCTTCAACCTCTTACATTTTATTTTAGAGGATTTGTTAATGGGGGGAAGGGAATAGTATAATTAACCTATATTATTGAGGATTTACTCTGAGAAACATAAGGCTGTTTGTCAACTAATTATGTTAATCTTGCCAGATGCTTCCTGAGAAGAATAGATTTCTGGACCAAAGCACAATGGAATACTTTTGTGTATAAAAACTTGAACATTCTTGGTTGGTCTCTAGTTACATTCTAGAACTAAACATAGATGATTTTACTGTCCTTTTACTATGTAATATACATTCCACACATCTTCTAAAGATAACCAAGTGTTTACTGGCCCTACCTTTGGACTTGAGAAAAAGTATTCAGGATCTTCACTCCAAACTAATTTGGTACTTATTAACTTCAGTGGAATTTCTCTGAAACTGATTCAAAATATATATGACAATGAACTCAATTAAATAATTGGTCCATAATTCCTCTGTGCATATAACGGTGTGCATATAACACACTGACTTTTGTGACCTTTATTTTATTGTGTAAATAAATTTGTCACTTTCATCCATGTTACTCTAAAGGGATTTCTATTGAATCTCTTCCTTGGAATTTAGTATTGTTCTGAAAATATTGATTGATATCACTTAATTTTATAGTATAAACAATAAAAAGAGTAAAAGTATTCCTCAGAATGCAAAAGACTTATGAGATTTGTCATTGTCTCTAGATAAGGAAATAGGGTAGGGGAATGCAGGGAAAGTGAATTTGCTTTTTGTCATTATACTTTGAAATATAGCATTTTGAGCATTTGAAAATTCTAGGTAAATATGTGTATGCATCTGTATATGATTGTGTGTATGTATATGCATATATGTGTGTGTGTGTATATGTATATTCTATTAGTGCATTTGGACTATGTATTAGTCAGTTTGGGATGCTATAACACATATGCCATAAACTGGATGGCTTAAATAGCAAATGTTCATTTCTCAGAGTTCTGGAAGCTGAGAAGTCCAAGACGTAGGTGCCAGCAAATCTGTTGTTTGGTGCGGGCTGAATTCCTGATTTGCAGGCAATTATCTTCTCATTGTATCCTCATGTGGGAAGAGCAGAGAGAGGGCCCCTCTCCCACATCTCTTCTTCTAAGGGCACTAATCCCATTAATGGAGGTTCCACCCTCATGTATGAATTACCTCCCAAAGTAGTCCCTACCTGCAGGTACTATCACATTGGGGATTTAGGCTTCAACATATGAATTTTGAGTACATACCAACATTCATTTTATAGCAGGCTACCATAACAAAATACCACAGTCTGGGTGGTTTAAACACAAAAATTTATTTCTTATACTTCTAGAGGCAGGGAAATCCAAGATCAATGTTTTGGCAAGGTTGCTTTTATTCAGAGGCCTCTTTCTGGCCTCCTAAATGGCTACCAATCTCCCTGTGTGCTCATATTACTACTTCTCTGTGCATGGAGGATTAGGAGAAAGACCCTCTGTTGCCTCTTCTTATAAGGACACTAATCCTATTAGATCAGGATTCCACCCTTATGACCTCGTTTAATCCTAATTACTTCCTTCCAAATACAGCCATACAGTTAGGACTGAATTTTTGGAGACACAGATATTCAGTGTGTGTGTATAAAATATAAATACATATATATGAATATATACATATATATAATTACAGTTAAAACAACCTTTTAGGTTGCTCTATAATATAGTTAGGCACCCACATATATAGAACTATACCTTCCAACTAACTCAACAATGAGTAATACTACTAACAAGTACTTCTAAGTAATTTTTCTCTGGAGCTGTTCACAACAATTGAGCTCCCAGCATAAATGTGAATCCTGTCATAGAGCGATTTACTATAAAAGTAAATCATCTATTCTAAAGGTTCCTAGAATATTCAGTGGGCAGTAGGGTTTTGTATTTTTGTTTTGTTTTGTTTTTCTGGCAGGATAAGATAATGGAGAGGGAAAGAAAGGGAAATAATATTGCTGTGGCTGGTATCAAAATAATAATAGTCTCTTTCCTAAACTGTTTTCCTAAACTCTTTCCTAAACTGAAGAAATTTTAGAGGAGGGTATTCTTGAATCAAGAGTAGGTTAGATAGGCCATTGCACAGACAGAAAATCTCATCAATTTCCAGAAGGCAGAAAGTAAAGAGAATGAAAGTTTAAATAATTAGATAGAAAGTAACAAAAACAGCTGAAAAGAGAAGTGATAGTTTCACAGAGAATGAGATTAAAAGATTCTCACCTCTCTTTTCAAAAATATTCAACCCACACATTATAGTCATGTGAAGAAAGAGAATCGAATCCAGCATCATAAAAATACGGTGAATGCCATGTTATTTCCTAAATAAATTTGAATAAAATATACATGAATTGATGTTCTATAAAAGTTCAATTGACCCTTAGTAAGACATGAAAGGAAAACTAGTAAAAGTTGGAATATCAGCTGAGGTGAGGATAGCTTGAATGAATGTTGCTGCTTTCACATGCTAAATATAGCCCATTTTCCATTAACCCTGTTAGCTCTGGAGAAATAGGGACATTTTAGAAAAGGGAAAAGGGAAAAGGAAAAAAATTATGACATAACAACTTGTTTTTCTTTCAGTCAGTCAGAATGTTGCCAGCCCTCTGCAGAGAGATTCCCCATCACCACCTTTAGGATAAATAGTCCCATCCAATACAAGGAAGGTAAAGAACAGAAAAATAAGTACAATTCCCCCCTTGGGAGGGAAAATCTCATGAAAACAAGTTCATGTTTGTTTTTGCCATCACCGTATAACTGTATAACCTCCACCTAGCTCAGTGCCTGTGCACCGTAGGATCTCAATAAAATTTTGTTGAATAATTAATAAATTATAGAATTATTTGGTCACCTAAGTTTTCATGGCAGGGGGTAAGGTGTCGATAACAGAGCCCTGACTTTTGGGTCCCTGGGTGACTCCTCTGCCTGCTGTGGCAACAATGCACATGTTCCAGGTACAACTTGGCTGACAGCATTTTCCCTCCTCATTGCATTGGCTGCTGCTCCTCTTGGCACTAGGCTTCTTGGCTATGTGAGTGGCTGAGGTTGAATCGATCCAGGCTCTCTTCACAGATGTAGTCTCTACTCCCCTACGCTACTGCTCATCAGAACCTATTACAAATAGAATCCTCAGGAGTCCACATGACCATGCTTTAAACCCTAGGAATTCTAAGGCTGATATACTCACCATTTTCCTTCCCACCATGATTTCCACTTTGTACATGCCTATTTAACAGAAAGATTTCACATCTCATTTCCCACAGCCATGTGTTTCACATAATTGTCATTTCATATATCAACAGCCTTCAGTCAAGTGATTTTTCCAAAGCCATATAACTAGGCTTATTTACCCTTGCAGGCTGGGGAATTTGATGCAGAATGCCTCTGGGAAGGCGTGTGACTTTATTTTTATTTATTTATTTATTTATTTATTTATTTTGAGACAGAGTCTCACTTTGTTGCCCAGGCTAGAGTGCCGTGGCATCAGCCTAGCTCACAGCAACTTCAAACTCCTGGGCTCAAGCAATCCTCCTGTCTCAGCCTCCCAAGTAGCTGGGACTACAGGCATGCGCCACCATGCCCAGCTAATTTTTTCTATATATTTTTAGTTGGCCAATTAATTTCTTTCTATTTTTGGTAGAAACAGGGTCTTGCTCTTGCTCAGGCTGGATTCGAACTCCTGACCTTGAGCGATCCTCCCACCTCAGCCTCCCAGAGTGCTAGGATTACAGGCATGAGCCACCGCCCAGCTGGCGAGTTACTTCAGATGTGGCGATTCTTCAGCCAGGCGCAGTTTCTGGAGATGATTGACAAGCGAGATTGACAAACTTGTCATTTGGCAGTACATCAAGGCGGGGAAAAAATTCTTCAGTCATTGAGGAGGGATGAGAAGTGGACCACAGTGTCTGCTAAATACTGGCTTCCATTTATTAAACTTCTATTATGTGTTAGGTGATTTACTTACATTATATCACATTTTTACAAGTTCTTAAAAGAGATATTAATATTTACTCCTTATACTAAATTTCCAACAACATATGGCTAATAAAATTCCAGTTAATGTTATGACTCATGGCTGTTTGACAAAATCTAGGGTTGTTTTTTTTTCTATTATGTATTCAACAGGTTATAAGACATAAAAGTTTGCTCAAAACAGCTCACATCAATTTTTTTTTAAATAGCCAGATATACAAAGAGTTGGAAAATGGACTGTGCCTAGCTGAGATTTATGCAATATACCAAGCAAAATCATGAACAAAAGATATTAAGGTAAAAGGTTTATTGTCTCAGTCTGCTTTCCTCACACTCCTAATGTATTTTTGTTTGATTTCTGTTTCTGTCTACTCAGTTCCTTTTTCTGTTCTTGACCTTCAATAAATATTTTGTCTGTGCCATCTTTGTTTGCTGAGTGTGATGCTTAATTTTATGTGTCACTTTGAGTGGGCCACAGAGTGCTACGGAGTGCCCAGATTAAAAATTGTTTCTGAGTGTATCTCAGATGGCGAGATGGTGTTTTCAGATGAGATTAGCATCAATCAATGAACCCAGCAAAGTAGATGATCCTCCCCAATGTGGTTGGGCATCATCCAATCTGTTGAGGGCCTGAATAGAACAAAGAGCAGAAGAAAGATAAATTTGCCCCTTTTTTGTCCTGCTTCACTGCGTGAGATGGAGACAAGACATTTCATTTTCTCCCTCCCTCAGACTGGGATTGACAACCCTCCCTCCACTAGCTCTCAGTACTGAATGACATCATTTGCTTTCCTGAGTCTCTAACAGCTTGGAAACTGCAGACTGTGGGACTTCTCAGCCTCCATAATCCATGAGGCATTTTCTCATATACACTGAGGCTATCTACTGGTTCTGTTTCTCTGGAGAACTCTTACTAATACAGATTTTGGTAGCAGGAGTGGCTCTAAAGGGAAAAAAAAATTAAGAATAAGTTTTCTGAACTGGTTCTTAGGCTTCTGGAATTGGCTCTCTACTCTCATTAGATTTAAAGACACTAAGGACTCTCTTTCTACTAGTAAGAGAGCATTGAGAGTTCATGACATGAACTGTTTATAGAGATATACAAAATATCTGCATTGGATACTCTTAATCAACCATTTATAAACCACCCGTAAGAATGACTTACTAATGTAAGAAGCAAGGAGCTAGATAATTCTGTATAGGCTTTCAAACATTTTTGGAATAATAACAAATATAATAGTTAGTTGTTCCTAATGTCCCTAGGAAAAGTGGCAAAAGAAAAAGATGAGCTAAGAGATTCAAATACCCAGCTCAAAAACCTCCTAAACGATGGAAGAGTGAGTCTCATGTATGCCCTGAAGACCTTTAGTTCCTATAGCTGCAGGGCTGAAACTCTTGAAAATCAAACCCAGGACCTCATCCTGTAACTAGCTGAATTACAATGCAAATTGAACTCCCAGCCTCCCAGAGTGTCTGCTGTTAAAACCAGGGCATTGACTGAAAGAGAATGGGATCCTATAAACTGGGATGGGGCTGTCCGGGAAAACTAGGATGAAGCTGGGGATACTGAGCCCCCAAATTCTGATGAGTCTTATTTACCAGTAGGAGAGGCCTTTCCACCCCAGTGAAAGTGGCTCCCCCAACCCTCAACAGAATTAACCTCCTCACCCATCCCCAGCAGAATTTGCATCCCTAATCCCAGTGGAAGTGACCTCCCTGTCCCCAGTCACAGTGGCATTCCCACGCCTGGTATTAGTAGTCTCTCCACCCATAGTGGTATCAGCCTTTCCACCTTGTCTGAGAGGATTAATCTTGCATTGCCTGAGAAGACTTTAATGCCCCCTTGCCAGCAGTTTCCAGGCAAGACAATGCTGTGATTCTAGACCTATAAATAGACTCAAGTCCCAGCAGATCTTTAAAGGTGAGATACAATGTGTTATCCACAAGGAAGTGCATTATACTCCCAAATAACTAATTCAGTTTTCTAATTCATACAGACAAAAATCCAGGGAACAGGTGTGGAAATGGAGACTAAGGGTGTGGAAAAAGGAGCATAAAGTTGTATCGGGTCTAATTTATTGACACAGACTTAGTAAGCACATTCTGCATTTAATGTTGCAGTTTGGGAGTTAGAAAGGCTCAGGTAGTTTGTTTGACTGCTTGGCTGAAACATGAACCAATTCCAGCCCACAGTGAGTGAACTGAAAATGCTGGGTATGTGTTGGCTTAATGTAGAAAAATAAATTCAAAGACTTAAAAAGATTGAAATGTTAGAGTGGGTTTTTCACATAAGACTTATTCATCCACAGTGGCATGTCTAGAAAACATACTTTTCTTCAATACTGTGAGAAATAAATTTGAAAGGGGAGCTGCAAGATTCTTGAAGCACTTTGTGCTTGTTCTTCTCTATAGGCCAGACCTTATAGTCAGAACTGCAGTCACTGAATTAGGAAAACTAACTGGAATGGAAGTAATCGGATTCCAGGGTGGCAAGGGCCAAATGGCAGAACTCAAATACCAAGAGTAAGGTGAATATGTTTACCATAATGTGTAATAAAGTTAAAGCAGCACTTAGAACAGACTGACTCGCGCAGACCTCTGTCACATGATCAACACTAATTGATCATGGTGTTCTTAGATGTGGCATAGACAGGAAGCTTAATAAATTCCTACCTGATCTGTATAAGAAAAGTTCTAGATCAAGTGAACAAAAATCTAACCTTAATCATAAAAACTGTCATGGCTTCTCCATCAATTGCCACACTTGATCCAGTCTACAGACTCAAAACTCCTTCAATAAAGGTGAGGCCATGTCCCCTTGAGAAACAATCCAGTATACTACTAGGATTAACTGAAAATGTTAATCTTTCCAGTCTTCTTCAAAGGGACTTATTGGGAACATGTACGAGCTAACCATACATTGGGGAAAAAGAAATATACAAACATTATGGTAATTACTGGGCACTAGCTCTGAACTGACACTAATTCAAGGAAACCCAAAAGTCGCTGTGGCCCACCAGTCAGAGTAGGAGCTTGTGGAGTCAGGTATCAAAAGAGTTTTAGTTTAGATCCATCTCACAGTGGGTTTCTAAACCCACCCTGTGATTATTTTCTGTATATTATAATGTGTAATTGGACTATATATCCTTAGTGGCTGGAGGAATCACCACATAGGTTCCCTGACTTGTGAAATGAGAACAATTATGATGGGAAAGGTCAAGTGGAAGCCATTAGAACTGCCTCTATCTGGGAAAATAGTAAACTAAAAGCAATACTGCATTCCTGGAGAGAATGCAGAGATTAGTGCCACTATCAAGGACTTCAAAGACAAGGAAATGGTGATTCCCACCATATTCCCACTCAACTCTTCTATTTGGCCTGTGTAGAAGACAGATGAATCTTGGAGAATGACAGTAAATGATCATAAGCTTAACCAGAACATGACTATAATTGGAGTTGCTGTTACCAAATGTGTGAAAAAATTAACATATCACATGGTAACTGGTATGCATCTATTTTGATTTGTCAAATGCCTTTTTCTCCATACCTATTTGTAAGGCTCACCAGAGCAATTTGCTTTTACCTAGCAAGTCCAGCAATACACCTTCACTGTCCTACTTGAGGAATATAATAGCACCCCAGCCCTACATCATAATTGAGTTTGCATGGATCTTGATTGCCTTTCCTTTCCAAGATATCACATTAGTCTGTTATATTGATGACTTTATGCTGATTAGATCAAGTGAGCAACAAGTAGCAACTATTCTAGCCATATTGGTATGACGTTTATGTGTCAGAGGGTGGGAAAGAAAACTGATTAAAATTCAGGGGCCTTCTAGCTCAGTGAAATTTTTAGGGATCCAGTGGTATGAAGAATGTCTAGATACTCCTTCTAGCATGAAGGATAAATAGTTGCAACTGGTTCCTCCTACAATAAAAAAAAATAGATTCAGAATCCCTAATGAGGTTCTTTGTATTTTGGAGGCAACATACTGCTCATTTGGGTGGGACACTCCAGACCATTTACCAAGTTCCCAGACAACTGCTAGCTTTGAGTGGGATCTAGAACAAGAGAAGGCTCTGCAACAAACAGGTCTGTGCTGCTGTGTATGCTGCTCTATCTCTTGGGCCATATGATCCAGGGGTCCTCAAACTTTTTAAACATGGGGCCAGTTTACTGTCCCTCAGACCGTTGGAGGGCCGCTGGAGAGTGCGGTGCACATTCCACACATGCGCATTGTGGGCCCAGGACAAGTCGGCTGCTAAGCAGGACAGGCAGTGGGGCAAAAACACCCAGTGGGCTGGATAAATGTCCTTGGCGGGGCGCATGCGGGGCCATAGTTTGAGGACCTCTGAACAATCCAATAGTGTTTATAATGTCAGTAGCAGATAGGGATAATGTTGGGAGCCTTGAATTGCAGTACAAGTGTTTTGGATTTTGGAACAAGGTGCTGCCACCCTCTATAGACAACTATTCTCTTTCTGAGAAACAGCTCTTGACTTGCTACTGAGTCATAGTAGAGACTGAATGTTCAACCGCAGATCACCAAGTAACCATGCAACCTGAGCTCCTGATCATGAACTGGGTGTTATCTGACTCACTAAACTATAAAGTTGGCTGTACATAGCAACACTCTCCCAGAAAATGGAAGTAGTATATATGTGATTAGACCTGAGCAGGCCCTTAAGACGCAAGTAAGTTACATGAAAGACCCAAATTCCCATGGTCCTCAATCTTGCCACACTGCCCTCTCTCTCCCAGTCTGCACCTATGACCTCATGGGGAGTTTTACATGATCAGCTGACAGAGGAAGAGAAGACTTGAGCCTGGTTTACAGATGTCCCTGCATAATATGTAGGCGTCACCTTAAGTGGACTGCTGCTGCACTATAGCTCCTCCCTGGACATCCCTGAAGGACGCTTGTGAATGAAAATTCTCCTAGTGAGCAGAATTTTGAGTAGTTCACCTAGTTGTTCAATTTCCTTGGAAGAAGAAATAACCAGACATGTGACTGTATAATGATTTATGGGCTGTAGCCAAAGGTTTGGCTGGATGGTCAGGGACATGAAAGAAATATTATTGAAAAATGGATGATGGAGAAATTTGAAGAAGAGGTATGCAGACAGACCTCTTTGAATAAGTAAAAAAAAAAAATAAGCGAAGATATGTATGCCCCATGTGAATGAATGCACACCAAAGTGACCTCAGCAGAGGATCGTTTAAATAATCAAGTGGATAGGATGACCCATTTTGTGGATACCAGTAAGATTTTCCCCAACTACCTCTGTCATTGTCCAATGGGCTTATGAACAAAGAGGCCACGGTGGCAGGGATGGAGATTAAACGTGGGCTCAGCAACATGGCCTTCCACTCACCAAGGCCTATTTGGCTGTGGCCATTGCTGAGTGCTCAATCTTCCATCAGCAGAGACCAACAATTAGCCCCCAATATGTAACCATTCCCTGGGAAAATCAGCTATTTACTTGGTGGCAGGTTGATTACATTGCATCATGGCATGCAGTGCTCTACCAAAAATTCCACCCACAGACTTACAGAATGCCTAATACACTATCTTAGTATTCCATGCATAATTGCTTCTGATCAAGGAACTCACATCAGTGTGAAAGAAGTGCAGCAATGGACCCAGGCCTATAGAATTCATTGGTCTTACCATGTTCTTCATCATCATGAAGCAGCTGGCTTGATAAAATGTGGAACAGCCTCTTGAAGACTCATTTATGGTGCTAGTTAGGTGACAAAACCTTGCAGGGTTGGGGTTAAGTTCTTCAGAAGCCTGTGTTTTCTGAATTAGCATCCAGTACATGGTACTGTTTCTCCCAAAGCCAGGATTCATAGTTCCAGAAGTCTGAGTGGTAATGGAAGTGTTACCACTCACTATTTTCCCTACTGACTCACTAGCAATATTTTTGCTTCCTATTCCCACAACTTTATTTTCTGCTAGACTAGAGGTCTTAGTCCCAAAGAGAAGAATACTCCTACCAGGAGACAGGACAATGATTTCATTTAACTAAGCTAAGACTGCAGCCAGGCCATTTTGGGCTCCTCATACCTCTGAATCAGCAGTCAAACAAAAGGGAGTTACTGTGCTGGCCGGGGTGATTGATTCCGACTGCCAAAGGGAAATTGGACTGCTTCTCCACTATGGAAGTAAGAAAGAGTATCTTTAGAATATAGGAGATCCATTAGCACATCTCTTAGAGATATCATGCCCATCTATTAAGGACAAAAGGAAATCACAAGGACCAATACAGGTGGGACTACTAAGATCTCCAGGAATGAAGGTTTGGGTTATGCCAAAAGGTAATGAACCAAAACTGGCTGAGGTTGCTTGTTGAGGACAAACAGAATACAGAATGGGTAATGGAATAAGATAATTATAAATTTTAGCCATGGCCACATTACCAGTTAAAAAACAAGGACTATAATTGTCATGAGCATGTCTCCCTTAGTTTGCAATGAAAAGCTCTGTGTGTGTGTGTGTGTATGAAATATCTTTGTTTTCTTCCCTCTCTTATCCTTATTATCCCTCTTATTCCTATATTATGTAAAATAAAATGTTTTAACTTTATATTGTAGTTTTTTTAGCATTGTTAATTTCATATTATAGTAAAATTAACAAGATTGCAATGTAACAGTAGGGTATAGGATATTAAGGAGAAGAGTAAACATCACTCAAGGACTTTACCTCCTCTTATGGGAAAAGGATTAGTGAATTTTGGTTGTATGAAGGATTGTTTTATCATGTAAGGTGGAATTATGACTTTGTTATTGTCACTATTTGGAGATTAAGTATGGTTTAAGGAGTTGTGTATGAGTATCAAGTTGACAAGGAGTGAACTTGGGATGTTTAATTTTATGTGTCAACTTGACTAGGCCACAGAGTACCTAGATTTCTGAGTAAACATTATTTCTTGGTGTGTCTTGAGGGTGTTTCCAGAAGAGCTTAGCCTTTGGATAATGAGTATAGAGTGAGTAAAGCAGATGGACCTCCCAATGTGGGTGGATATCATCCAATTTGTTAAGGACCTGAATGGAACAAAAAGATGGAAGAAGTTTGGATTCGTCCTCCTTCAGCCTAACTGCTTGAGCTAGAACATTGATCTTCCCTTGGCAATCCTCGTACTCAAATCTTCAGACTCAGACTGGAATCTCAGACTATCAACCCTCTGTCTCTTAGGCATTAGAACTATACCACTGGCCTTCTTGGGTCTCTAGCTTGAAAACGCCATATGGTGGGACTTCTCAGCCTCCGAATAATCACGTGAACCAATACTGATGAGGTGTGTGTGTGTGTGTGTGTGTGTGTGTATGCTATCTCTCTGGAGAACCCTGACTGACATATATGACATGGGGAAGAAAAAAAGAGACCATATGTAGGCTGCAAGAAATAGATCTTTTGGGTAGAAAATAAAGAACGAGGGAGACATTTTGGGACACAGCTGCCATCCCTGGGGAACATATTAAAAGTGGTAAAGGACATTTTTTAATGTGTTTCATGATCCATTAAGCATATAGTATCCTCTTTAAACACCACTACTCTGTTTGAATAATTTGCTGGAGTCTAAAAAAATATTTAATAGCTTTCTGTCTCTCTTTCTTTCCCTCTCTCCCTCTCTCTCTCTCTCTCTCTCTCTCTCTCTCTCTCTCACACACACACACACACACACATACACACACATTTTTTTCTTTATTTTATTACATGCTACTACTTTTCAAGCAGAGAACAAATGATGGAACAGTCAGGCTCCCAATTACCTTTGAGTGAAAAAAGAAAACTTGAAAAGTAAATGGAAACTTAACAATAACAACAATGAACATCAGCACTTGGATTAATTTAAACATACAGATGGAGTAGAGTCTTTAATCTTTGTGTTCTCAGAGATATTTTATGTATATAAAAAAGTACATATATTTTCCTTTTTTTACACGAATGGTTGCATTATGACAGCTTTGTTACACTTTGCATTTTTTCAATAAATTTAGCTTTGTGATCAAATCATATCAGTTTAAAATACGCTTCTCTTTTTAATGGCTACATAATATTTTATTGTATATACCTAAACAATTTATTTATATGATTACATATAGACAAACATGTAGATTGTTCTAAGTTTTGATATATGGCAGAGAGCTGTGTGCCTATCCAGATGTATATTTTTTCCATCCATAATATTGATTTATCACGTGGAGGTAGGTAAATGCTCAACCTGAGACTGTATGTCTAAGATGCTCTTGAATCTGGTGGTCATGTGATTAGTTCTCACCAATATAATGTGAGAGCAACATATGTCTCATCCAGGCCAGCACTTTCAAGAAGTAG
Source organism: Cheirogaleus medius (assembly GCA_008086735.1). Classification (NCBI taxonomy): domain Eukaryota; kingdom Metazoa; phylum Chordata; class Mammalia; order Primates; family Cheirogaleidae; genus Cheirogaleus; species Cheirogaleus medius. The sequence continues at coordinate 74,982,402 of VBSM01002608.1, read as the reverse complement.
GAATCCCTTTCTCAACCTTCTCCTTCTCCCCTCTACCAGCTGGGTGCTGAAGGTAATGAACGGCTCTGAATACAGGACCCTGTTCTGTTGTCAGTGCCAATATTTTGTGTAATAATCTAAATCCTTTCGTTGTCTTTTGTGCCCTTCCACATCTTTCTGAAAAAGATTGTGTGGGAAGCAAATATTTTTAGATTTTGCATGTCTAAGAAATGTGGATTTATTTGTCTTCCAGTTTGAATGATACTGTGACTCGGTATAACATTTTAAGACAGAAATAGTTTTTGTCAGAATTTGGAAGATGTGGCTACATTGTCTTTTAGTATCCAGAATTGATGTTAACAAATATGAAGTCACCTGGTTCTGCTCCAATATAATATGTGCATATTATCTATGTCTTGTTTTTCTTTTCTTTTCTTCCACCTTACAAGATTTTAGGATATTCTCTTTATACTTGATGTTCTGAAATGTAATAGGGTTATTTTCATCTCACTGACAGGGTATTTCATCAAATACCTTTTGAACTGCAAACTGAGAAATTTTCTTACATTATTTAATTAATGAATTCTTCTTTTCCATTTCTCTTTTCTAGGGGTCTTAGTCAAATGCTGCCCTCCTGGGGCACAGGTGTACGTTCTGCACCTTTAATTTCTCTCTGACAGTATTAATAATCACATTTTTTCTTTGATTTTCCTCTCTTTTTTCCTCTAAGTTGTTTTTTCCTAATGACTTCTTTTGTACTCATACTTCCATATTATGTTTTTATTTCTTGTCTGGTAATTCCTACTTGTTGCTTATGATTCAAATAGTGAAATTAACTGTAATTTTAAAGTTTTGAGCAAATGGAACTTGTAAAATTTGAGCTTCCAATATAACATGATTCAGGAAGATAAGTTATTGGGGCACACCACATAGAAAAATCTTTAGTGTTTTTCCTTGATCTGGTCAGGATTCTGATAAAAGAAAAATTCTGGTTTCTTGCATGGAGGAGTCAAGATGTCAAATTTGGAAACAAATGTGAGAAGAGAGAAGACAGTATGTCATTTAGCATAAGTGTGTGTAAATTAATTAAAGCTTCTGCACACCCAAGGAAACTATCACAAGAGCAAACAGACAACCTACAGAATGGGAGAAAATATTCGCATGGTACACATCCGATCAAGGGTTGATAACTAGAATCTATATAGAACTCAGGAAATCAGCAAGACAAAAGAACACAACCCCATTGAAAAGTGGGCAAAGGACATGAACAGAAACTTTTCAAAAGAAGACAGACTAACAGCCAAAAAACATACGAAAAAATGCTCAACATCTCTAATCATCAGGAAAATGCAAATCAAAACCACAACAAGATATCACTTAACTCCAGTGAGAATGGCTTTTATCAAAAATACTCAACACAAAAAATATTGGCGTGGATGTGGAGAGATAGGAACACTCCTACACTGCTGATGGGACTGCAAACTAGTACAACCTCTGTCGAAAGTGGAGATACCTCAAAGAGAAACAAGTAGAACTACCATTTGATCCAGCAATCCCACTACTGGGCATATACCCAAAGTAACAAAAGACATTTTATAATAAAGACATCTACACTAGAATATTTATAGCAGCAAAATTCACAATTGCGAAGATGTGGAAACAACCCAAGTGCCCATCAATACATAAGTGGATTAATAAAATGTGGTATTTGTATATCATCTAGTTCTACTCAGCCACAAAAAACAGTGATGATCTAGCACCTCTTGTATTATGTTGGATAGAGCTGGAGCGCATTCTACTAAGAATACTAAGTATCACAAGAATGGAAAAACAAGCACCACATGTACTCACCATAAAATTGGTAACAACTGATCAACACTTATGTGCACATTTAGTAGTAACATTCACTTGGTATCGGACAAGTGTGTGGGGAAGAATGGGCATATTCACACCTAATGGATATAGTGCACACCATCTGAGGGATAGACATGCTCTAACTTGGGTGGGGCAAAGGCAATATATGTAACCTAAACATTTGTACTTGCATAATATACTGAAATAAAAAAATAAACAAACCTATGAGTTCAGGGTGAATACTCCTTCCAAAAATAAACCTTCAGACTTCTGCTCTAGGAAGTGAGAGGCAACATCCAGATGTATGGAGAAGAGAGGGTGCCTAGAGATCTTGCTTTTTCATTCTGTGTTATTTTACCTCCCCAACTCCCTACCCTGACTTAAAGCCCACTTGTTGAGGTCCTTGGGACTGCTATTGTAGGATAAGAATTAAGCTCCAACTGATCTGCTAATTCAGTGGTACTCATCCATGTGCTTCAAGATTGAAAAGTTGTATTGCTTTTGTCTCCTCACATTCTCGATCCTTGAATGTTGTATTTCTTAAAAATATATCTATTTTTAATTTCGTTGTAGTGAAGTTTTAGGACAAATAAATTAGATGTGTATATAGTATCTGAAATCATAATATAGATCTCCTAAGTTTCTAACTACTACTTTGTAGAACTCTAAGGAATACATTTAAACTATAGTAAGTCCCGTGCCTGATATATAGTAAGTGCCAAATATATTTGATATTTACTATAATTCCACTAGACTCATGCTTCAGTGAAAGAAGAAACTATGTCAATCTCTTTCTTGTAACTTCTTATCACAACCTGGAACTTAGGAAAAGATCATAGACTCTATTTACTTAGCCCTGTGTTAAGTGAATGAATGAATGAATGAATACAAAAATAGAAACAACTAAACATGAATGTTCCAAGAGACATCGTGATATTGAGTTTTGTGCTTTAACTGCAGTAATCTTTTAGCATTCCTTCTGAATCCTCAATTTAAACTGGCCCCGGTAATGGAAGAATGCCCACAAAGGCAGCACATGACTTGGAAAAGGTAAACAAATAGCAGCCAGTGGCTTTATCCATGCCTTTTTAAGCCCATAGCTGTCCTCTTATGTTTCCTCTCTCTGTTAACAACAATGAGTCAGATCTCTCCCACTCCCTGCTGTTTCTTAAGGAGAAAAGAAGCGGCAAGAATGCTAGCAACCATCCTCAATGAAGCCTTTTTCCCCCCTTACCTTCAAACCAGGGCAGTTTAGGAGAGATGATAAACTATATCACACAGAGAAAAAATGCATTCAGATAAAATTATAAGAACCAAAACAAACAGAAAATGCTGAAATTGCAATATAGATAGAAATTTCTCAAAGTGAAGGCACACGTTATTTGGAGACCGACCTCCTATACACATTGTAAAAAGATATCTGTTTTAGATAGAGACACCAGCAAATATTTTGGGAGACAATAGCAGTTTCCTCCTTGATATTGAACTCAAATGATTAGAGATGTACACTTAGGATTTTTTAAAATACTCTATTGTCTTTCAACTTACCAAAACACTTCTTATGTTTTCACATATTTTTAGCTAAGCCAATAGAGGTTGAAAATATATTTCAGTCACATGAAATATGTCCTGTCTACATAGGACATCTACATAGCAGTAGGCAGTGGGTTTCTGTAGCAGCCAGGAACACTGGAGAGCACCACGCTCAGATCATGTGACTTTTGTTACAGTTCCCACTTTGTTATCGATTGACTGAACTGGAGCAGGTAATACACACTTTCTTTCCTTCCTTTCTTTTATATGTTCATAATATTGCCAATCTATCTCATAAGTTTGTTTCATCCCGTAAGATAATATACATGCCAATACGATGATGATTACAAAATATCACTAAATATTAAGCCTCAGTGAGTTTGTTTATTGCCTATTGCCAATTCATTGTTTATTGATTTATGAAAATGTCAGTATTGTGTCTTCTCCACATCTGAGCGGGAACTCAGTGTGACATTAAAAGCATGGGCTGTAGACCAGACTGCTTACAACCAAATGTTACACGTAATATTTTCTTAGGGAAGTTGGTTAACTGTTCTATGTCTGTTTCCTTTGTTTTAAAATGAAGAAGTGCCCCACGAAGTTGCTTAATAAGGTATATATTAGGTCATTAAATATGAAATGTCTGATTTTAAATCAAAAGTTTAGCTTAGAAACAGTACAGTTAATCAAAGTATGCGCTTGAGTTATCCACACAGTTTTGCCATCTTAATGGTAGCTTGTTTATGTCAGCAGTGAAGAAGCCTGGAGAGTGAATACCAAAAGACATTTTTCACAGCTTCTTGAGAATTGAATTCCTTGTAAGAAGTGATCCAAAACCTGAAAGAAGTGGCAGTTAGTTGGTGCAAGGTCTGGTGAATATGGTGGATGACAGAGTTTCCAAGTCCAGCTTCTGTAGTTTGAGTAGCATTGTTTATGTGACACATGGTTGAGGATTGTCTTGCAAGAGGATTGGCCTGTCTCTGTTGATCAATTTCAGCTGCTTCATAGCAAGCATCTCCATCATTTCGTTCAAATGGTTCCAGTAGTCATCCGCTGTAATTGACCAGGTTGCATTAAGCTGTAGTGGATAATACCCACACTGTACTACCAAACAGACACCATTAGCTTTTTCAGATGAATATTCGGTTCTGGACTTTGTTTTGGCACTTCATTTTTTTTTTTATTTTAGATTTTTAAAAACCAAAACATTTATCGTATGACTAATTTTTGAAATTCTTAAGATGAACTGGATGCTGCAACAGCTGCCCTCTTGGGTTTAGGTGTTGTTCCTTCACGGAATCCATGCCTGAATCTGCGGTATACAATTTTTAGGAGTCTCATCTGACCAGTCCCGGTGGTATTTCGTCTTTTAGCCTTGGCACTCCAATTATACTTTCTCTTGTGCTTGGCAGGGTAGCCACATTTGCCACAGGTTGACTTTTGAAGGTGGTAGGCCTTAGAGCCACAACGGCGGCATAACGTATGTGTCTTATTGCGACGCTTACCAAATGATGACATCCCCTTCGTCATCTCGCTTCTGTGGCCGAGACCAAAGAGACCAGAAAAAAAGCTGGCACTTCATCTTTATCCTACCATTGTGTCAAGCCTTTGCAATTGTCAAAAAGAATCTATTTTTCATCACATGTAACAATATAGTGTAGAAATGGTTTGCCTTTATGTCGTGATAGCAAAGAAAGGCAAGCTTCAAGACGATTTCTGCTCTAATGCTCATTTATTTCATGCGGTACCCAGCTACACAGCATCTCTACTTTGCAGATTTGTTTCAAATGATCCAGTATTGTTGGAATAGTAATGTCAAACCTTGCTGCTACTTCAGGCATAAGTTCAGATGGATACGCTTCCACTACAGCTTTCAGTTCATAATTATGCACCTTGATCTCGGGTCACCCACATGGCTCATATTCAATATTAAAATCACCAGAACAGAACTTTTCAAAACATCCACATATTATATATCACATATCAAATACATAGAGGCTCTATGCAACATTTTGGATATATAAAATTTTATACTTAAACACTTGTTTATTAGACTTACTTTTTCTTATGCTATAGATAACTCTTATAAAATACAATTTTTGGTTGCCAGGTGATATCTAGAAAATACCAGGCCTATGTTTGCTTCCTATTTCTGCTCTTTGAATAGAATTATTTTAGAAAGTTTTCTTTTTTCTTGAAGTCCTTCAGAATAGGTGAGGATCCAGTTATTATTTTCAACTTAAAGAAGATGGAAAAATTAGAATATGAATCAAGAGAACATGATAACATATATATATGATAAATATTAGCAACTATGAATGACCAGTTTATTAGGAAACAAAGTTTCCTTCAGGAAAGAAATAAAAATGTATACTTTTCTACTTTTTTATTTTGTTTAGATTCAGTTCAAGCTGATGGATTTGAAGATATTAGTTGCTCAAACTAATTTTTACTTAAAATATCAATATTGGTCACACAATTAAAAACAAATATGTTTTTAAGGGAAAGACTCTTCAGTTTTCAGAATTTTTCCTTGGGACTGACCTCAGTTGTATTAGGAATCCGTAACATGCCTTTGTTTTAACTTTACAATGTTTCCATGCTTTGTAAATCTAATCTACAGCTATCCTTCTGAAAGCAACTGGCTTTGGAATTATGGTTCTGTTCCCGTTAAAAAATGCTAATTCATAGTTAAGAAGCCTTTTGAATTTTAAGGAATAAGTTCAATTCTCCAATAATAACAATGTAAGAAAAATCCCTGTTATAACACATCAAATACTTTTAAGAAAGTAATTTTTCAAGTAGCTTAGCATCTATGGTACGACAGGCACTGAATTTGGCATTCAGAATTCGTGAATTTACAATACGTATTCTGAGATTGCAACATAAGGAGCATGAAGTTTGGGGAGATGAAATATAGTTAACTACATGCCTGGTAAGAAGCATCTTAAAATCAAATCAGAACAGATATTTTATTTTTCCCAGAATGTGAGTATCTCCTCTTAGTTGTGCAAGCCTATGTATAGCATTGTCTAGGACAAATGTTCCTTCACCACCACTACCTCACTACTCACAGCAAAAGTCTGTCCCAGCTCAGCATTGCCTAGAATTGAGCAAGTAAATCTGCCTAGATCTGGAATTCTTAGAGTAGGCCCATCTATCTCTTACACTGAGTTATGTCCCCTTACCTAACTTTACCAGTGGTAAAGGTGATGTTTAGGACTCTTTATAACTCTTTTGTCTTAGTTTTGAAATTGCTCAGATCCTTAGTGGGGAAGAGATATAGTACTTATAAGAGGTCCCCTCTGCAGCCTAACATCTCAAAAGGAGGCCAAAAGAGTTTCTGATTAACTTAAAGATTCATTGTCCTTTGATACCAACCTTATCAAAAGAAAAGAATAAAGGGGGAAAAAAGATTCAGTTGTCCGAATTAAATCTATTTAAACTTGATGGGCTGCATTTAGGAGACACCATACACTCAGAACTGCTTCTATAGCAAAGAGTGAACATGTCTTTGTGAAATTATAAAGGGCAAATGACTGGCAGGTGATTCTCTGTGGATAATTATACATTGAACCTATAGAAAAACTCATTATGCATTATTTATCAGGCATTACATTTTTAATACTCTCAGATAACATACCATTAGAAAACAAAAGTAAAGGAATCAAACTAACTTTTTGAGTATCTAACTTGTGACAAGTCCTTAGCAAGAAAAATGTCATTTCATAGATGAGAAAACTGAGTCTCAGAGGAGTAAAGTAACCTAAAGATACATATCTAGTAGTCAGTGAAATCAGGCTTAAAGCATAAGAGGTTTGATTCCAAAATCTGTTTTTATTAATGGATATACACAACTCTTACAACTCTGCAAAATTTCCACCCTGGTTGGAGATATCAGATTGAAAGTTTTAGATACATATGTATAGTTTTCAAATTCTCTCTGCTCCAAAAAAGAACAATTTTTAAAAATATATAAATCAAAAGAGTGATAGTATGAAGTTCAAACTCAATGAAATCAAATTACAAAACATTATAGAATGAGGCCAGTGAAAGACTGAGTTGAAAAAAAGGAAGAAAAATCATATATATCCATATATGTATTCAAATTCCCTTCTCAAAAGATAGACCTTCCATTAACTTCAGTAGGCAGCTGCTTGAATTGTACCCATTATCTGTATAAATATATATAATGTCCCAAGTGAGCAATTATGTTAGCCTACAGTGAAGAATGACTTGGTTTTAAAATCTATGTGCTGGGAACCTGACTGATTCTGAAATATTTGCATTTGAAAGGATAGAGACTCTTCATTGAAATTGTCAGTAGCTCAGTGCAGCCTATTAGTGCACATTTCATACTAAAGAAGGAGCATTATAGCTGAGAATTCTCTCTTTCTCTTCAGCCAGAGAGACATACTTTCCCTATCACAGGTTGATAAGTCTGGGGTTAGCTGGCTCATTGCCCATTCTTCCAATGCAGAACATCCTCTACATGCACATTTGGGCTTATAATATATAATAAGAAGTCCATATCTGAAACACAATATGGACAGTCCATTAACTGTTTAATCGATACTGTCAATCAGGGAGCTAAATATACATGTTTATTATTTCACCATAATTGCATTATCATCGTGAAAATCTTCCACAGTCTTTTCTGTAAGTGCCTGACTAGACACAAAATGGTTGTGTGTTTCCTTAGGAAGTAAACAATTTAAATAAAATTGCAAACTTTGAAAATGCAGTGAATGACTATATAGAGATTATCTGTTTAATTTTATATAAGATTAGCACATTTTATATAATCTTATCATTAATATTTTTAGTGAAAGATTTGCTATATCTTCAACAGCTACTGAATTCTGCCAAGCAAAATTAAGTAGTTTATTTGACAGCATGCTAACTATTGTACCCTAAAGCAAATTCTAGTAATTTGCGGAAGATAGGACTCCTTTACATGTGAAAATCATTTAATGATGTAAGGTATGTACAATAACTTTTTTAAGTGACAGTTTAAGTGAGCAAAGGGAATTCTGAGAAAAAATTGATGACAGCAGATAAAAGTAAACATGAAATATTACATAGACTATATGGTATTTAAACGAATTCTTGAAGGATATATAATAATTTTAAAAAAGTTTGAAGAGGAAAATAACATACATTCCTCAGGCCCTAGAGAGAAGATCAGATCATGTTTCTACCACTAAATAGACTTCTAATAAATCAGAAGAATCAATATTGTTAAAATGTCCATAAGGCCCAAAGCAATCTACAGACTCAATGCAATTACTATCAAAATACCAATGTCACTTTTCAAAGAATTATAAAAAACAATTCTAAAATTCACATAGAACCAAAAAAGAGCCTGAATAGCTGAAATTATCCTAAATAAAATGAACAAAACTGGAATCATCACATTACCTGACTTCAAATTATACTACAAGCCTATAGTAACCAAAACAGCATGAAATTGGCATAAAAGTAAACAAATAGATAAATGGAACAGAATAGAGAACTCAGTAATAAAGCCATATGGCTACAAGCAACTGATTTTCAACAAAACAAACAAAAACATACACTAGAGAATGGGCACCCTCTTCAACAAACAGTGCTAGGAAAATTGAATAACCATATGCAGAAGAATAAAATTGGATCCCTGTCTCCCACCATATGCAAAAATTGACTCAAGATGAGTTAAAGACGTAAAAGTAAGACCTAAAACCATAGCAATCCTAGAAGAAAACCTAGGAAAATCTCTTGTGGACATTGGCTTAGACAAAGAATTTATGACTAAGACCCCAAAACAAATGCAACAAAAACAAAAATAGACAAATGGGACTTAATTAAACTAAAAAGCTTCTGCACAACAAAAGAAATAATCAAAACAGTAAATAGACAACCTACAAAATGGGAGAAAGTATTTGCAAATTATGTATCTGACAAAGGACTAATTCCAGAATCTACAGAAACTCAAACAAATCAGCATGAAAAAATAAATAACCCGATTATAAAGTGGGCAAGTGACATTAACAGGCATTTTTCAAAAGAAGATATACAAATGTCAAAAAACAAAAAAAAATGCTCAACATCACTAATCAAATGCAAATTAAAACCACAATGAGATATCATCTTACCCAGTCAGAATGGCCATGATTAAAACTTTAAAAAACAATAGGTGTTGGTAAGGATGTGATGAAAAAGCAACACTTATAAACTGTTGATGGGAATGTAAATTAGTACAACATCTATGGAGATCAGTCTGCAGATTGCTCAAAGAACAAAAAGTAGATCTACCATTCAATCCTGCAATCACCTTACTGGGTCTCAAAGGAAAAGAAATCATTACATCAAAAATATACCTGCACTACTATGTTTATTGTGGCACAATTCACAATTGCAAAGATATGCAATCTACCTGTGCTCATCAACCCGTGAGTGGATAAAGAAAATGAGTGTGTGTGTGTCTGTGTCTGTGTGTGTGTGTTGTGCATAAAACCATGGAGTACTTCTCAGCCATAAGAACAAATGAAATAATGTCTTTTGCAGCAATTTGGATGAAACTGGAGGCCATTATCCTAAGAGAAGTAGCTTGGGAACAGAAAAATAAATGCTGCATATTCTCACTTATTAGTGGGAGCTAACTATGGCAATGCAAGAAAACACAGAGTGGTAAAAGGGACATTGGAGGCTCAAAAATGGGGAGGGTGAGTGAGAGTGGGGGATGAAAAATAGCCTCTGATTTACCACATACACTATTCACATGATAGGTACAAAAGCCCTGACTTCACCACTATACTATATAGGTGTACCAGAAAAAAAAAAGAAAAAGAAAAATTGCAAAACGAAACAAACAAATAAATATATAAATAGACTTGAAGATATTATCAATGAAACAGATAAGAACAAGGGTATTTGGCATTACAAAATAAAGAATTCAAAGATGGGTTGCATCTTGGTTTCTAGCATTCACTGTACTGTCTCATACAGCTAGGCGAGGTAAAAATATAGTAAGATAGTGGACTGAATCAGGGAAGTCAGGTGGGCATCATTTCAGTCAGGCAAAAAGATCAGGGGGCTTAAGAAAATGGAATCCAGGCAAAAGTGTCACTGCCACTGTGAAAAGTCCATCTGATAAAGGGCTTAAGTGGAATTGTTTCAGGATAAAAGAAGTTGGGGCTCCATAAAATTGTTGTTCTACAGAATTTGTGGGATCATCAGGCATTCAAGAAATACTTGTCAACAACCTACTGTCTGTTTGGTATTCTAAAAGTTATTGAGGAAATAAAGATAAGTGGAATACACAATACAGCACTGACTTCTAGGAATTGTAAATTCTAACAGGAGATGATAGATTATATAGGTGGATAGATACATACCTATTAATATATACATATACAGATCCATGAAATAACAACCCAATAAGTGGTTTAACAGAATAGGAGAAGGTGCTCATAAAGGGATAGGAGCTTTATTTTGCTAGAGACATGCGGCATTTGAACAGATTCTTGAAAGACTAATCCCTAGGAGCAATTCCTATTCTGTGAATCCATACTGGTTGTCTCCTATCTTCCCTGCTTTGGACTGTTGCACATGATATCTGTGCTGAACATCTTAGGCCACCTTATAATTACTTTGCTATACATGACAGGCTCACCCCAGTAGCCGATAGTCCAAGATACAGAGAAATTCTTCCCCTTAATTCCCTAAGCAAAGCTAATACAAGGCCACACACTTTTTGACTCTTTCCCAAAGACCTGAGAGCAGAAGAGGGAAATACAAAATAGTAAACACAAACATGGAACTGGTGGTTATCAAGTTCTCTTGTTTCTAGATCCCTGTGATCTAGAAATGAATATGAATGTGCTTACTACTGGATATTTTTCTTCTTAGAGACAACAGACATGTATGTTGCTAAAATGCATCATCTTTCTAGAAGAAATCAACTTTACTCTTTTTTCTCTTACATCACTGCTCCTATCCTATTGTCTTTATGGCTAGCTAGCAAGAGTAAAAATTAGTTATAATCACTCCCTTCAGACCAGAGAGTGAATCTTTTTCAGAATAGTGTTTGAGGGTGAACAGTGCAGGTGCAGAAGCCAGATTTTCTAGGTTTCCATTTTACCTCTTATCTTTACCAGCTGGGTGACATTTAGGAAGTTATTCAACCTTTCTGTGCCTCAGATTTATCGGTAAAATGGGGTTAATAATAGCTCCTTTTTCATAGGGTGGCTATGAGAATTAAACGATAATTATTTGTTAATTATGTCTAGCAAATAATGCTCAATAGATATTAAAATACCATGACAATTATTATTAACAATAAACACTGTATTCAACATCCTCATCTGATGTTCAGATATTCATCCTGGGACAAATCTTAAAAAATAATGGTTTAGAATCTACCTTATATTTGTTTAACTAAATGATCTATCCCAGAATAAAGTTTCTGCTTCTAATGTACACAAAAATTGAACTCCAGTAGCTATTAAATAAAAAGGCTGGTAACTCACAAGTAGCCAGACATTTGCAGTTTTGTCTTTGTTCTGCTATCAATTTGAAGGGTCTTTTCATCAGATTTCCACGGCATTACAAAAGTGAAGGAAGACTATAATTTGAAAACACATGGAAGACACAATGTCATAGTTTCCAATAGGAGCATAAGGACCCTTTTATTAATGTAAAAATGTTCTCAGAACCTCACAAGATAATCTTTATCCTTTCAGAATTCTTTGCCTAAAAAAATGCCTAATTACAATGTGCCACTTTGTAAAGCTTTTAAAGAATTTATATTTTATTAATTACAATCATGACTCCAAAGCTTAATTTTCTCCCCATCTGGCACCAAGATGTCAAGTGATGTCCAACCTGAAAGTCATAAAACAAGGCTAGCCGATTCACTGTTGATCGCCATCATCTGCTTCAAACGTGCACCGAGCGCTCCTCAGGATCCCTCTTCCAAATCTGGGAAGCTCTCATTTTGCCATGTGTCTCACAAACATTCAAACTCTCTGTCTGCAAACTTGCAACCCTCCACTGTTTCTCCTTCCAATCACTCTAAAATATAATCTCAAATTCTAGTGTCTGGAGAAAATGGAAGCCATTCAAATAGGAAATACTTCATTTTACTAATACAAAAAAATATGGACCTTCCCATATCTACATCTGTTCTATCTTTCAACAATATAGTTATAATAGAAATGCACTTATTCATTTTATGGATAATTTCTTCAACTATGTTTTAAATACCATTCTATTCTCAGTTATCTAATTTTATAATATCTGGCAACAGAGATAAGGAGAATTTTTTTTCTTTTTTTGTATAAAAAAGTCCCCCTTAACTGGGTTTTTCCTATGTCTTTTCAATATATTCAGATCTCTTCTACTATAAGAGAAAACTTCTTTCAAACTACCTCAAGCTACCACCATTTCTCCCTTCCTCGTACCACTTAAAGTTTCACAAAGTTTTGTTAGTATTTGTTCCTTCCATTTCCACATTTCCCATTTATTCTTCAAGCCATTTCAATATGACTTCCTGCCTATTTTTTTAAAAATACGTTCCTGCTAAATTCATTTCTATAATTTTGTTGACCGTTTTGCACAGAATTGCAATGATCTGTTTCATATATTTTGAATAATTTTCTCCTAAAACTATTCAGATTTGGTGTTAATAACTGAGCAGACTCAAAAATTTTAATGGTTATTGACCTATCATTTTTTCTATGCAGTTTTTGTAGGCTATATTGTTTGTAAGTAATTTCGCAAGTTTTCTGATGTAAAATTGTGACTAGAGTGATTTGAAATAATTTTTAAATTCCTATTCTAGGATGATGGCACTTTTATCTTTTCGTATTTATATTTGAGTGCCCTTTTCTTCTTCTTCTGTCTTAAGGAATCTTGTAGGAGGTTTATTTATTTATTATTCTTTTTAAATATCACCTTCTTTGTTGATCCTTTTTATTTAATGTTTGATTGTTACTTGATCTCTTTATTTTTCATTCCTCTTGGTTTCTTTGAGTTTATTTTGTTATTTTTTTCTAGCTTTTTATAATGAATACTTACTTCATTGCTTTTTAAATTTTCATTTTTTCATATATAAGAATTTAGTTCATTCTTGATATGGTATACTTTCATTATTGTTTGGTTCATGCTTAAATTTTTGTTACATTGTTTTTTGACCCGTTAGTTATTTGGAAGCATACTATTTAATTTCTGACTATACATGGTATTTTAAAATTATCTTTTTTATTATATTTTATTTCTAATTCAATAACATTGTAGTAATTTATATAATTTACTATGTTATCAAGTATTTAAAGTGTGATCAAATTTACTTTACAGTTTATTGCAAGGTCAATTTTTATAAATAAGCTATGTATGCTTGAAAAAAAATGACCTGCTCTCTAATTTAAGGATTCAGGGTTCAATATAAGTTCATGTGAGCAAATTTATTAACTGTATTTTTCAAATTTTCCATATCTTTACTAAGTTTGGTTTTGGATCTCTTGATAGAATGAAATCTGCCTGTATGTTGGTGGATTTATTAAATTCTGCCTACTATCTGTTAATTTTTTTCTTTATACATCTTTGAATATATTATTAGGTACAAAACATGTAGAATTGCTCTATATTCTTCACATGAATTGGAAGCTTTTATCTCAAATAATGGTTTTAGCCTCAATTTCTATTTTGTTCCATATTAAAATAACTTTGGCTTTGCCTTGGTTGGTGATTCTGTGCTTTTTCTTTTAACATCCCTGAGTCTTTACATTTTATATGAATCTCTTGCGAATTGCATGTAGATGGGTTTCTTAAAAAATGAATCTGATGATCCCTACAGGTGTTTATTTCAACTCATTCTCACTTCCTATTACTACTGATTTTTTTTGTTTTTCCCCATGTATAAAATATGCCATCTTTTAAATTAATCGATATTTTTTCCATTTATCCATAAGTTTTTTATATCAAATGATTTATTTATACATTTAATGGTTACATTTATATTTAAATATATTTTAAAAATTCTAAAATAAGGCACTATCTATACACTCCCCCAAATAATACAGAACTTTAGTGTATTTTAACTATGATCATAAAGAATCTAACAATGCTAAATATTAATATTTTCTTTGTCAAATATTTCAGTGCTATGTTAATGTTTTAACCCCTCATTTGTTTTACTTATTTAACAAACAATTATAAAATGCTTATGTACAAATCACAATTTTAAATTCTTTAAAACTATTATCTTTTTAATCTTCAAAAGAATCTTATGAGATTATTGTTTTATGTTTTAACATTTTTTGGTTTGTTTTGTTTCTGCATTTATTTAACATTTTATTTCACCATTCCTTTCTAGATAGAAGTCTTTTTTTCTGTATTCAATTTATTTGTTTCTAAAAATACACCCCTTAGAAGTTCTGCTAATAAGAGGACATTGCTGATAAACTTTCTAATATTTGTCTAAAAAATAACTTTATTCTGCCATTTTTCTTGAATGATGGCTTAACTACATAAGAAATACACACAATTATTTAAATTATCTTTTTTATTACTTTTGCACAATTTTTTATGTTCCATTGGTTTTCAAGAGAAGTCCGTTGTTGGTATCATTGCTTTTTCTTTATAGGTACTTTTTTTGTTTCACTTTCAATGCTTTTTAAGATCTTTTCTTGCTCTTCAGAAATTTAAAACTTTACTAAAATTTGCTTAAATGTGGATTTATATTTGTTTATCATGTTCATGTTTTACTGTGCTTCCTCAATTTGAGTATTTATGTCTTCTCTCTCTTCTGGAAAATTCTGATAAATTATTACCTTAAATATTGCTTTTCCCAAACCTTCTGGAATTCCTTAAATGTATCTTACACTTTCTTGTTTTAATTCCATATCTATGATTATTTCTCTTTCAAGTTTTCTTTTTTCTTTTTTTGTAAATTTATATATATTAATAATATATTTTAGAACATTTTCTCTTGAGCTATACTCATATGTATATGTAAATATATGTAAATATATTTAAATATTAAATATAATATTTATAATATAATAAATATTAAATATATATATAAATATATATTATTATATATATAATATATATTATTATATATATTATTAAATATAAATAAATATTAAATATAATATTTATAATATAATACATATTAAAAATATGTAAATATATGTAAATAAACATATACATATGAGCTATACTCATATGTATATGTAAAATATACATTGAGTTTTTACATAAAATAATTCTATTTTGCATTTCTAGAACTTTTCCAAAGATGCCTATTCAATTTTGCTGGTCTAATGTTGCTTTCTCATGTTTTTATCTCCTTCTTTGAGTTCATTAAACATTTTATATAATTATTTTGTAGTCTCTAACCATTCCAATACCTTTTGCCCTTGAGGGTTTTGCTCATATTCATGGTGGCTTGTTTCCTTATATGTGATGTAATTTGGCATTGTGCTCATATTTGATGAACAAAATTTTTGAGAATTCTGAGCACTTTGATTGTGTTTCCCCAAAAGCGATATGCATTGATGTCATCTATTGTCCCAAAGTGGTTGTAATCACATTAAATAGAACTTCATGGCTGGGGTTTTTCTTGGCTCCAAAAGGGGTGAATACTTGAACTTCTTAGCAGAACTCTAGTTTCTGATTTTCAGTGTAGAATTTATTTCCCAGCAAGAGCAGAGCAATGCACCTTGTTGTCTCTCTTTTCTACAGAGTAGAAATTTTTGTTTGTTTGTTTTTGTTTCTTCTTTCTCAGTGGGCATGGTCTAGCTTTTACAGAAGGATCTCGATTCCAACTCAGCATTTTGCATAGACCCAAAGCTTTGTCTTCTGGATCCAGCACAGCCACTAAAACCCAAAGGTTTAAATTCATTAAAAAAAATTTCAGTCACAACACAGCAGCCATCATTAGGTTATGTCGACCATTCCAGTTTTAAAGTTTTCAGTTCTCTTTTAAGTTTGGCTCCTGTCAGTAGTCTTACTTTCCTCTAGGCTTAGTGGAATATTTTTGAAAGAAGGCTTATGGTACTTACCAATAAATTCAGGATTTACGTGTGTGTGTGTGTGTGTGTGTGTGTGTGTGTGTGTATAACACTTAGTCTTTCAACATCCTCTTGCTAAAATAAAAAATAAAGTCTATGTCTTTATATACAGTCAAATTTGATTAATTCTACAATTCAACTTACCTTTCTGCAGCACTGAATACAGTGGGCTCTCCCTTCCTTAAAATACTTTCTTTGCCTGTTTTCCATTATACTACCACACTATTGTTTTTCTCCTATCTCACTGGTTGCTCTTTCTGACTTCTTTAATATCTCATATTGCTTTAACAGACAAAAATGATGAAATTAAGCTTTATCTAGATATTCTCTTTTTAAACTATAGTTTCTCTATGAGTGTTCCTGTCACTTTGGTTGTGAATAATTACTAACAGAAATATCTTTTTAAAGCACAAATCTGATTATCTCACCCCACTACTTACATTTGTTCAGTGATTTTCAGTGCTCCAAGAAGAAAGGAAAAGTTAATTAGCATCGTCTGCAAAGGCCTTGAAGATCTATTCCCACCTTTCTCCCTGCAGTGTGCTTGTTCTCCTCCCTTCCTGTCTGCACTGGCCTTCTTCAATCCTTTCCCTTCACTGTGTTTACTCCTAATATAGGACTTCTACATAGCATTTCCCTTTCCCTGACACTCTTTTGTTTCCTTTGCATCTACATAATGCCTATTCTTTAGAACCCAGTTTAGCTTGGCTATCCCAGGGTCAAGAAGCAAAGTTCAAGGCAATCAGCCTTGCATACCTCAAATCAATCTTTAATTGACTCTCACTTATTCATTGAACAAATATTACTGAAACCTATTATGTGCCAGAACCTGTTCTATATGTTGGAATATATCTAGCAGTAAACAAACTAGACCAAACCTCTTTATACATGGTTGAGGGATGCAATAGGGACTAGATCATAAACAAATACACATGTATGTATTATTCAGAAAAATTCTGAAAATTTTTCTGAAGGAAAAGCACCCCTTCTTAACAATCCTCACAGTTTTAATTTCAAATTTGTTTTGATGTTTATTTAAATTTATTAGTTTAAATGCTAATTTTTGCTCACTGACGAACCCCCAGTATTTTCTGTAATTTCTGTCACTCCTTAAAAGCTCAATAAAAATCTATATTTTGATGGATGTCCCAATTACCCTGATTTGATCATTATACATTGCATACATGTTTCAAAATATCATAAGTACCTCCAAAATATGTAGGATTATTATATATCAATAAAAATTTTGTTTATGTGATATTTGTATGTAAGGAGACATTTTCTGTTTCATCTGCAGATATCTTGGTATAAGATCATTCTTTTAATTATACAACAAACATTTCTTACTTTATTTTATGTATAACTCTATGTACCATGTGTTGTATGTCATCACTTAGCTTGCACTCTATTGGGTCAGGAGGTGAAACAATATACATTAATAAAATAAACATACAAATTGTCAGACCCATCATAATAATTCCATGCCTTTTAACAAGGGACCATTACTTACCACTTGGAGAATATGGATATAATGATTTTATCCTCTCTGAAAATCATGTCACCTCTAACATGCTTTGCATTACAATTCATTAGTCCAGAGCCAAAGCTAGAACTCATCTTCCCTAGCACTCAAATTAGGTCATTTTGTACCACGTATGTTATCCCTCATGTAATGCATAATTGTGTTTAACAAAAAAGATTACTTGATGTTAAAATTCCCATTACATAAGCAAAATACCTAGCACTGTGTATGATGCAAAGTATGTGTTCAATAATATTAGCTCCATTAGCACAAGTACAAGAGTGTCTAAAGAGATCCATCCTTTCTCTGTCTCTTTTTTGGAGAGAACTGGGGAGTATTCAGAAGGCATTCTAATCTTTTGCCATTTGTTCATAGAAAAAGGAATAAAAATGGTGTGGTAAAATGTATCTTGGGATCTGAGTCCCCATGTATAATTGAGTAATTTCTAATCCTTCCCCACTTCTGCTGCCCAGGCTGGCTGTTGCCCTCATGCTAACATCCGTTGCCCAGAGGCTTCCATTGCATCTCCTGAATGAGCCACCCACTGAAGTCGGAATGATGAACGAATAATTACCCTTCTCACCTGTATGAGACCAACAAAAATAAACAAGAAGAATCCAAAATTAAGAAGTAAACATATACTATGTTTTTAAAAGAGCAAAGTAATAAAATAAACTCTAAAATACAAGTGACAGAAACAATGAATTTTAGAGCTCAACCAAGAGGTACTCACGGTCCTGTAAGCCTCTCCCCTGTTAGAAACAGTACACTCCAAAAAAGGGAATCTTTCTGAAGGCCACATAAACAGCTCTTAACTTAGAGAGAGAAAGGGGTAGAGCAAAAAACAGAAGGGCAAAAAAGGGAAACAAAAAAGGGGGAAAAGGAGGAGACGGGAAAAGCACCCAACTTGAGGACTGTTTCTACGACACTGATGGATGGAGTAAAATATGTGAATTTTATTTCTCAACTATTTCCTAACTGTGCGAGGAAAATAAAGTTAGATCAGAGGCAGGAATCATTACTCTGAGAACTTGACATAAAGCAGCTGACCAAATACAAGACAGAAGACATAAAGGATGATCCATCAAAGAAAGAGCCCTTTGATCTAAGAATCTTTACAGTGACCCAGACTCCTGCTGGGTGATATACTCAGCTAAAAGTGAGGGGAAGTATATGCATTCCTAGACCGCCTTTAACCTCCTCCGTCTTTGGGAAAAGAGCATGATTCAACAGAGTGTAGGGGAACTGCAGTCTGATTCACCCTACTGGTTCCGCTGAAACACAGGATTAACTGAAGGCTCATAAATGAGAAATGTGCAGCCTCCCAGCCTAAACACCAAAGCAACGATTTAAGCAGTGCCTAGATATGCTGTTAGAATAGAATGGAGAGAGGAAAGAGGAAGGAACTAAAAATGGCCTGATTCACCCTACTCTTTTATATATGAGAATCAAAAGTGGATAGCAAAAAGCAGAGAAGTGAAAAGCACTCAAATTGGAGATCGTTTTCACAGCATATTATTTGGATATTGAAGTTAATAACTTGAGAAATGGCTTAATGATACTGTTTAGTGTTATGAAAATAATAATTATCCTAATCAAAACCAGGTTTTAAAACTTACAGATTATCAGATTTTATATATCCATTTAAATGTATATAAATATATATCTCCCATACACTCATATACACATGTGTAGCATAGGTATCAGTATATTAAAATAACATATAAATACATATCACATAAAATATAGGCATTCATATATTATATATATGGACATATATATAATTCACATATAATAAGATGACACAATGAAAATATATCTAAAATAATACTAAATGAGAAAGAAAAGGGACTCAAACTTTGGGTTGAAAACATAAACTAATGTAATCTCCAATTCTCTAGGACAGGTTTCTCATTCTAACACACTACACATTTATAGGGAACTATGCAATAATGGGAGATTCCTGGCCCAGGAAATGGCCTGGTTAAAAAAAGAGGCCTCTGGAACATAGCAGATGGTGTCAGAGTGCGCCTACAGTAAGCCAACCCATAACAACTCCCCCTATGTTACAAAAATGGGGGAAAGGACACAAAAGCGTGCAAGGGAAAGGCAGCAAGCTTTTCAAGCCAGTGGAGTTAGCATTCTTTCAAGTTCAAATATAATCATATAATAGTTTTATGTTATGTATACAAGTCATATAGCATCAAAATATATAGCCAAATCTTTAAGAAACACAAACAGAATCTTAAGGTAACAAAATTGCAAATTTTGCCTCAATTCACTCAATCCAGGGAAGAAAAATGGCCAAACATAATAAATATTAGAAAGGATCTAAATTATACAGCTAATATGATTGAGAATATATCATATATATGTATGTATGTGTATATATATATGCAAAGAAAGAATATGATAATAGAACTTATTTAAAATGAATTCATGTATTAGGCTATAGAGACAAATTGGATCTCAACAAAATCTGATAAGGGAATAAGATGACCTGAGTACTAATCCTAACTCTTTTTTATTTTTTTTCTGTTTCTTTGTTTTTTTCCTTTAGTAATTAATAGAATAGATTTTTCCAGCAGTCTTTGGTGTATATAAAAATTGAGTGGAAAGTATGGAGTTCCCACATATGCCTCATCTCCTGTTTGCCCAGTTAGTTGCACCTATTAAAAAGATTTTACATTAGTGTGGTACAATTGTTATAATTGATGAGCCAATATTGGTACATTCTTGTTAACTAAAGTCTAAAGTTTGGAGTTCACTTTGTGTTGTACATTCTGTGGGTTTTGACACATGTGTAATGACTTGTGTCCACCATTACAGTATCATAAGGAATAGTTTCACTGCTGTAAAAACCCCCCATACTCCACCTATTCATCCCTTCCTCTCCCACACCCCCATCCTGAACCCTGGTAACTGACAATCTTTTTACTGTCTCTATTGTTTTGCTTTATCAAGCAAACCATATAGTTGGAATCATACAGTATATAGCCTTTTCAGATTGGCATCTTTTACTTAGAAATATGCATTTACATTTCTCCATGTCTTTTCATGGCTTAATAGCTCATTTATTTTATTACTGGATAATATTCCATTATATGAGTGCACCATAGTTTGTTTATCCAGTCACCTATTGATAGAAATATTAGTTGCTTTCAAGTTTTAGCAATTATGAATAAAGCAGCTATAAACATCCATGGGCAGACTTTTTGTGTGGACATAAATTTTCAGCTCATTTAGGTAAATGCCAAGAAGTACAATTGCTGAATTGTATGGTAAGAATATGTTTAGTTTTGTGATAAACTACCAAACTCTCTTGCAAAGTGGCTGTATCATTTTGCATTCCCACCAGAAATGAATGAGAGTTTGTGTAGCTCTACATCTTTACCAGTATTTGATGTTGTCAATGCTTTGGATTTTGGTCATTGCAATTGGTTGGCAGTGGTATCTCATTGCTGTTTTAATTTGCATTTCCCTGGTGACATATGATATGAGCATCTTCTCAAACACTTATTTGTTATCTTTATATCATCTTTGGTGAGCTGTCTGCTCATATCTTTATCCATTTTTAATTGAATTATCTGTTGTTTTATGCATTAGATTTTTATGCCACAAACTTAGCAGCTTAATCAATACATTATACATTGATTATCTCACAGTTTCCTTGGACCAGGAATCTGAATACAGCACAAGAGGGCCCTGGCCTTGGAGTCTCATAACGCTGTTGGAGGCGGCTGCAATCTCATTAAAGGCCCTGGGTCTTTTTTTTAAGCTCACTAATTGTTGGTAGAATTCAGGTCCTTTCAGCTGTAGAAGTGATTCCCTCAACTACTAGAGGTTGTCCACAGTTCCCTGCTCTTTGGCACTCTCCACAATATGGCAGTTTTCTTCTTCAAGCCCACAGGATACCTTCTACTGTGACTTCAGGGGCTTGTCTGATTTGATCAAGACCACCTCGAATTACATCCTTTTTTATCAAAGTCAGTTGATGGGGAACCTTGATGACATCTGAAAAATCTCCAACTTTGGCCGTATACACAACCTAATCCATCATATACAGGTCTTATCCACATTCAAGAGGAAGGATCATACAGAGCATGACTCATTTGGGGTCATCTAGGAACGTGTCTGCCACAGTCAGTCAGCTCTGTGGCTCTCAGGCAGTTAAAATATTTCCTGCTCCACTACCTAAATATTGCCAATGCTTAACATCCTGTGGGCATTTAAGTGCACACAGGTTCTGTCCGGTGTGCTTTCTTTCGCAGAAACCTGTATCTGTGGATCTTCGTCAGTGGGCTCCCTTTGAGTCAGTACAGTCACTCTAGTTGTAGACACAGGGAATTTATGTCTCCCTGTCTCAATCCTTAATCAATAATTGACACCTGTGAGGGAAAGGCATATAAATACTACAGTTTTTTTGCCCCTGCATGAACAACTATGGCTGTGAACTTTTCTGCAATATTGACTCTATACGACTTGGCTTGATATTGCCTCCTTGATGGTTTTCTTCCCTTCTCCCATTCACTCCCCCAATCCCTTGCCAGCTTTTTCCTGGGGAAACTTCCTAAATAACCTCTTTTACATAAATTCTTATCTATATCTGCTTCTGGAAAAATAAGCTTAAATCATCGATATTGGGAGATCCTTCAAGGGCCCTTTCAGTTTTAATTTAGTCATCCTTACAACCTAATTTGTGCTAAATTGTTGGAGACTGCTAATTGGATATTACTGCCAGATAAGTTGTTTTTGTTTCTACAATGGCATTCTGGAGACAAAGCCTCAGTATGAAAGAGACTGGTGGTTATTTTAGATACACAAAGCCAAAACAGAAAAAAACTATTTATGAAGTGTGCTGCTATGATTTCAGTGGGCCCCCCCCCAAAAAAAGCATAAATTGGAAACTTAATCCCCAATGCAACAGTGTTGTTAGGTGGGGGCCTAATTATGGAAGGTGTTTAGGTCATGATGACTTCACTCTCATAAATGTATTAATGCAAGTAATAAAAGGTATTGAGGCTGTGACTTTGATCTCTTGTACTCTCATGTGCTCTCTGTCTCTCTCTCTCTCTCTCTGTCTCTCTGTCTCTCTCATTCTCTGTCAATCTTGCCCTCTCCTTTCGCCATAGGATTAGCAAGAAGGCCCTTGTCAGTTGCCTGCCCTTTGTGCTTAAACTTCCCTGCCTTCATGACTGTAAGAAATATATCTCTGTTTTTATTAATTACCCAGTCTCAGGTATTCTGTTATAACAGCACAAAATGGACAAAGACAACTGTTTTCTTATAAATATTTTATAGGACAGAGTTGCCTTTACTCTACCCCTTCAATTATTTAGTCCTAACTCACTTAGAATATGGAGGGTGTGGAAGAAACAGCAGAATCTTATTTCTGTTCCTCAGTGTAGAACTCATGGTCTGGAAGGGAGTACCAATATAGTAATATGTATATCCAAAATATATCCAAATCATTTAGTTTTTTCCAACTTTACT
Organism: Cheirogaleus medius; assembly: GCA_008086735.1. Classification (NCBI taxonomy): domain Eukaryota; kingdom Metazoa; phylum Chordata; class Mammalia; order Primates; family Cheirogaleidae; genus Cheirogaleus; species Cheirogaleus medius. The sequence goes on along the minus strand of VBSM01002608.1, from coordinate 74,958,963 downwards.
GCTGCCACCACATACCAATCCAGTAGCCCTTTGACATAGCCTCATAACTAGTCTTCCTGTTTCCTCTCTTGAAACAAGTGCATCATTTTCTACATATCAACCAAAGTAAGCTGTTTTAACCATAATTTGATCATATACTTTCCTACTTAAAATCCTACAGTGGCTTCTCATTGCAGTTAGAAAAGAATCCATTTTTATAAACAATGGTCTGCAAGGTTCCACATCAAGCCCTGCTGACCTTCAGTGTTAACCAGCTCAAGGCAACACACTCCAGCCATACTGACCTCATTTCAGTCTTTCAATCCCCTCTTTCCTAACTCAGAGTGATCCTCCTGCCCAAAGTTCAGATTCTTGATCGCCACATACTTGGCTCCTTCATATTCAGTCTATTCCCATTTCAAATAGAGTGTATTCCACACCATCCTGCTCTACCATTTTCATAGCACATTTCACTCTATGAAATTATCCTTCATTGAGATATTTACTTGCTTATTGTCTATGACCTTCCTTCACACAAACACACACATTAAAAAAGTACAAGAATGAGAATAGTTACCTTCACTGTCTTTCTCATTGCCATATCCCCTGCCTCATAAAAGTACTGTGGAATCTGTAATGCCTGAAATCAAAAAAAAAAAAAAAAAGAAAGAAAGTGAATGAAGACACAAATGAAAGAATGAACAGATGGAATTTTTTTATATCCTCTCTTCTATTATAGGGAATTAGAAAATGTAAATCCAAGTCACTCTTACAGGCTTTCTGCTAATTTTGACTTGTTAAATGTTGGTGTCTGCTAGGTGCAGTGGCTCATGCCTCTAGTTCTAGCTACTTTGGAGGCTGAGATGGAAGGATCGCTTGAGCCCAGGACTTCAAGGTTGCAGTAATCTGTGATCTTGCCACTGCATTCCCGCCTGGGCAACAGGGCAGGAAATTGTTGTCATGTTTTGACCTGGTTAAAATCACAGTGAGGTGGTGTATTACCAATATGCAGGAAGGTTTTGGGAAAATATGTACTTTAAATACTGTTAGTGGATAATTATTTGGCTATGCATATCTAAATATAAACTTTTTAATAAAATGTCAGACCTTTGTCCCACTAATTCTATGTTTAGATATTTAGCCCAAGACAGTGATATAAATATGTGCCAAATTAAAAAGTGTAGCATTAAGCTCCTGGATTAATAAGTACGGAGACATACAAAGTGATGTTGTGTGGTTGGTAAAAGTAATCCTACAGGCAAATACTTGTTAAGATAAGATACAGATATCACCAATATTAAGTCAAGAAGTCAGTTACAATAAAGTATGTAGTGCTTCTTTTAATTTTTATAAATTAGATAATTGTGGGCATGTATCCACCCAAAATACATTAATGGTGGTTATGTGTAGGTGGTAGAAATTGAGGATATTTTGGAATTGCCTTCATTTTTATTGACATATATCTATACTTCATTGGTTTTCTTAAAATATGAAATAAAATGTTCCTATTTTTAAAAAATTAAGTTACGAATAATGAATCCTCTATGTGGCAGATAAAATAATGATCCCTCAAAGATGTCCGTGGTCTAATGCCTGGAACTGTGAAGATAACTATAACATGACTCAAAAAATACACACAGACGAGGATATTAAAATCAAGTTTTCTTTGATGTTTAAATACAAATTTTTAAACCTATTATCTTCAGGGCTTCCAATACTCATACCCAGATTTATACAAAGGTATTCTGGAAGTGGTATTGAAGCACACCAAAAATTTCACTACTGGGACATATATATATGAACACTCTAGAACACCACCAACAGCAGCAGCAAAGCTCTATTCCTTTCTGTTCCTTCCCCTTCAAGTTTGCCTTAGTCACTCATTTTAATCATTATTTTTAGCTTGAATAAAAATGATAAGAGAAGCAAATGAGTGTAATTTATTCCCAGTCCTGTCAAGTATAAATGTGGTTCATTACCTGCTTTTTTAAAAACACAAAGGCACGAGTTTGTGATTTGGTAACATTTTTCTCCACCAAGATATGTAAATTTCATTGTAAGTAAGTGGAAATATTTTTAGCCTACTTCAGAAATGTGGTTGTTTAGAAGCATTCTTCTCCAAAACCTATGATCATGGAAAGCTTAGAGATATTTTTTTCTTTCCACTGGTTTTGGGCTGACAGAGTGCAGAAACAGCATGCTGACTTGTTGAAGTGGGGGAGACTGTATTCTTTATATAAATATATATTTTAAATCATTCAAGTGATTGCATTTCAGTAGCAGAAAAGAAATTCTACCTTTGGGCTGAAGTCAAACATTTTAAAATTAAGAAGATTAATTTTTTAGTGATGAAAAAGGTTTTGTACAAAGTGCAGCTTTAGAATTAAGTAATTTGGGTAAGTTGTTATTGCTTGTTTTTATTTAAAATTTGTGTTGTCATTCTATATTCAAAGTTGTGACAGCTGATGGGGATATGATCCAAACTTCTGAGACATACAAAGTGACTTAAATGACCAAAAGACCAAAGACAGCCCAGGGGTAAGTTATGAAGTTGACAAATCTGTTTTGCTCCTCCTTATGTTCCTCGATCTAGCAATTTCCAAGCAGCCCAGGGACTACAACCCTCAAGTCTCTGCTTCTGTGGCTCCCCCAAGACCCACACCATTATGACACAAATAACTTTTGTGCTATTATCCAGAGAAAAGAATGTGCCTTCTTTGTTTCATTTAGGATTTTGTCATGTAATTTGTCTAAAAATATTGCTGAGACTTCCAGTCAAGATGGTTTTATGATCTCATACTTTATTATTCCTCCTCTACTTCAAACACTAAGATATCTGAAAATAAAAATAATTAGCACTGCTCGAAAACAAGAGAGCATTTCTAAGGCTCTGGAGAGGAATAGAAATACAGAGGAATAATCTGGGAAGGTGGGTGCTGGATTACTGGATCTGGGTCAAGAATTGAGCAGTTTCCCCATATAAGGTAAATATTTCAGGCATGTGCAATGCAGGAAAATAGCTGGCAGGACTCAGGCTCCTATAAACAGGAAGTCCATCTGTACATTTTCATTGTTATGACTAGGTTAGTGCTTTTATTTTTTTAATATTAAGAAATCTTAGTTTATACCAAGATTGAAAGGATTTTCTCTTATGTTTAATCCATAAATGTTATAGGTTTACTTGTATATGTAAGTCTATGATCCTGTTGATATTAACTATTATGTTTGGTGCGAACTATGGCTTGAAATTAATCTCATTTCATGCATTTATCCAATTCATCTTTAACCTCAGAGATTTTCAAAAATCAACTGAGTTGGATATAGATGAGTCTATATCTGGACTCTATCTGGACTCTGTTTGTCTATCTTTACACAAATAACACATTGTCTTGATTACTTTACATTTATTATAAGTCTTAAAATCAGGTAGTATAAATCCTCAAAATTTATTCTTTCTATTAGAAATGTTTAGGCTATTGTAAGTCTTTGCATTTCCTTATATATTTTAGAATGAATTTGTTCATTTTTCTAAAATAATTCTGGGATTTTGATTTCATTTTTTACTCTACAGATCAATGTAAGAAGAATTGATATCTGACAATAATGTGCCTTCTACTCCATGCAGTGTCTCTGTCCACTTATATAGGCCTTCTTTAATTTTGGTAATAGCTTGTTTTTATAGTGTGGAAGTTTTTGATGCTATTGAAAATTGTACTGTTTATTTAAATTTATGTTTCCAATTGTTTGTTGCCATCATAAAAATACTATTGAATTTTGTATATTGACTTTGCACACTGAGGTCTTGCTAAATTCACTTATTAGTTCTGGCAATTTAGTTCTAGTATTAGAGTGGATTATTTAGAATTTTCTATGGAGACTCTCAGATCGACTTCAAATAAACAAACCCTTTAATTTCTTATTCTTTCTTTTTTATTGTACTGACTGGGTCCTCCAATATGATGTTAAACAAAAGTGGTAAGAATGAATATTTTTCCTCTTTTTCTGATTTTTAGAGGTACTATATCCAAACCATCACCATTTAGTATAAGTTTATTTGTGGAGTTTCATAGATGTTATATTAATCAACTTGGGCTGCCTTAACAAAATAACATAGACTGGGTGGCTTAAACAACAAGCATTTATTTTCTCACAGTCCTAGAGTTTTGGGGCCATCAGGATGGGTTTCTGGTGAGGTCTCTCTTGCTGGCTTGTGGATAGCCACTCTTTTTCTATATCCTCACATGGCCTTTCCCCTGTGTGTGCACAGAGAGAGATCTCTGGTGTCTGCTCTTCTTAGAAAGACACCAATTCTATTGGATTCAGGTCCAACACTTACAATCTAGTTTAACTTTTATTATCTCTTTAAAAGCTTTGTCTCCAAAATACAGTTACATTGGTGGTTAGGGTTTCAACATGTGAATTTGCAGGAGCTACAACTCAGTCCATAACAGATGCCCATTAATACATTCAGAAAGATCCCACCAATTTTATTTAGCTGACATAGTTTATCATGAAAGGGTGTGAATTTTGTCAAATAATGTTTCTGCATCTATTGAGATGAAATTGTAGTGAAATGGTAAATTACATTATTTGATTTATAAATATTGAATGAACTTTGCATTTTGGAGATGAAAGCTCACTTGCTCGTGACATATTAATTCTTGTATATTTTATTGAGCATTTTTGCATCTATGTTGTTGAGGAGTGCTGGTTTGTAATGTCATCAGGTTTTGGTATCATTATGTGACTTATAAGATAAATTGGAAAAAGTTTCTTTCTCCTAAATTTTCTGAAAAACTTTTTGTAAAATTAATATTATTTGTCCCTTAAACTTTTTGATAGAATCTATCTGTATAACCAGGATGGCCTGGAGTTTTCTTTGTAAGAAAATTTTGTTAGCAATTTCAAATTTACGAGGGCTGCCCAGAAAGTATCCAGCCATGTCATAAGAAAATTACATGTCAACAAATGGCTGGATACTTTCCGGACAGCCCTTGTATATGCGGCTTTAGATATAGGCGTTAGATATATTCAGATTTTGTATTTTCTCTTGAGTAAGCTTTGATAAAACTAGCTATCACTAACAAAAAACAATTTGAGAAAGTATACTCACAGAAACATCTATTAAATAAAGTAATTTAAAACACTACTTCAGGCAGAAGACTACAAAGAAGCTGGCAAAACTATATTAGTATCACCCAGTAAGTTAGAATTAAAGAATAAAATATTAATACAGATAAAAAGTTTCAATTCATTTGGAAAATGTAACAATTTTAAAATTATATGAAACTAATAATGAAACAACAAAATGTATAAAACAAATATTAACAGCACTACAAGGAGTAATTGACACATTTGCATTCACAGATTTTTGGCACATCTCTCTCAGACACTGATATATCAATTAAACAAACAAAGTAGGAAAAATATGAAGGACCAAGGTAACAAGCTTAACCTAATAAATATGTAGAGAATTTGTTTCTAAAAATATAATTATAGAAAATGAGCTCCATTATGGTTTTATACATTCTTCAAAGCCTTGCTTCTGTATTCAGATCCTAAAATTACGAAATATAGTTCTGTTGTACCTTAGCCATAATGTACAAGTTGTCAGCAGTCACTATTTTATGTTTCTTAATTCTTAAGAAGCAATAAAAACACACTGTTTAAGAACTGCATGTAAATTTAACAGCATATTTATAAGCATAAGTGGAACATTAATATAGAGAAAGAGTATTCAGATATTAAGATTTCATAGTTCATCTAGATTTTGATGAATTTGTCACCATCAAAATATATTTTTTGTAAAAGCAAATAAAATTCTAACACAGCTCAACAGCATCATGTAAAAATAAGAGGAGCAAAGTATGTGCCATGGCACTAGAGTTATACAAATTTAGTTAAGAAAAGAACAATTTTTACTCTGTAGAAATATTGACTGTGTTCAGAGAGAAACAATTTATACAGCACTATGAGGCAGTGCATTCCAGCAATAGACAACATACTTCTTTTGTTTTTAAACATTTTCCAAAGATGTTACGGAGATATTGCTTTATATTGATGAAATATTTTCTCTGCTACTGTATCAATAAAAAATGCTTCTGGTAATGCCCTAAATGATGCACAGGGCAGCACATTTATTGGTTGTAAAAGTGTGTCTGTGGGATTAACTTTACAACCTTAATGGAGCAATAATTTAGAGGTTGCTGAAACCTGAAAAATAATTCATGGTTTAAGCCAGATTAAAGCTACAATTGATATTGAGAACTGCTGGCAAATTCCCCAAGCCATTACTGTTTGTAGATCTCCAATGGTTGTTGACAATATTTGTTGTAAAGGAGATGCAGAAACATACAGTTCAGTGATAGCTTCATTTTTCAATATCCGTTCTTTGGACAAATGTTTGAAATGTGAGATTCATGTTCTTAACTGAGAAAAGTATATTAGCTTATAGCTTGAGCTTTTTAAAAAAGTTACTTTCAATAGATTTAGGGGGTAGAAATGTACCCCTTAAAGGGTGTTTTGTTACATGGATGAATTGTAGTGTGGAGAAGTCAGGTCTTTCAGTGTACCTATCACGCAAATAGTGTACATTGTACCTGCTAGATAATTTTTCATCCTTTAAAAAAGATTTAACTAATCTAAATAGCATAGACAAACACTTATAATTCCTAAATGTTACTCATTTAACATTAGTTCCTTCTATATGGATAGTATAGGATTCTACTTGACTTTATAGAGCTTATGTCTGTGCATTTATTTAATACTTCTTCACTTACTCATTAGCTTCTTTCTGATTTCCAAATATTGTAGTGGGGAAATTATTTAACTTTGAAACAAGAAGCCAAAGCTTCTCTGCTTTGCTACCTGGAAGGCCTGAAGGATAAAAGCCCTCTTCCACTTAATTCCCATAAGTCAAGACTATGTCACATGACCAGTTTAATTGGAAGGGAGATAGGGAAATGGGTTTTTTCCAAGCTGTGTACATAGCTATCCCAAACAATAATTGTTTCTGTTAATGAAAAGAAGATTAAATGGATATTGGGGTAGGCATCTCGCAGTGTCTGCCTTAATGACCACTATCTAATATGATTAATGTTTGATTTATTATCTTCATGTTTCACAACAAAAGTCCCAAAAGAAAAAAAATGCCACCTGCCATCCAACTTGGAGAAATGTTTAGAAAAGCCAATGAAACTTGTCAACTAGAATGAAGGGGAGAGTCTGTTTTAACATCATCAGAGTATTATTCTCAAAGGGTACCTTCTTTCCATGGACCAAATAATTTGCAAGGGCAGTTTCAGAAATCTTTATGTACATGACATAATCAATTACTTGAAAAAACTCTGTTAAAGAGCTTGTAGTTTCCTCTGAATTTTTATAAAAATAGAATAAGTCCTTATAATATAAAATTCAAATCTACATCTTTAAATCTGAATTCTTTGTTAAGAGGCAGAAATTTATGGGTACTCAAATTCATCATTTTGTTCATTTTATAGATTTACTGAGTTTTTCATTGTTTTTTATTGATTTATGTTGTTTTCATACATTTCTTTACAGATTATCTGTAAAGTTATTTTGAAGCACTCTTTGTACCCTTCTCTAGTTTTTGGCTTCTTTCCTACACAGAAAGACATATATGAATTTCAAGTAATTCTGCTGCGAAATTGTTGTGATTGTTGAACCCCCAGCTCTAAACACATTTCACATGTTTGTGAAATATTCTATATTGTATCTTCATGACTCTCCCAAGAATAGAAGTTAAAACTCACTTGCCCAGCCTTCTTTATCTCTTGTCTCTATCAGTCAGAAGCAATCATGTGACACTTGGATTGGAAGCATGACAAAACAGGTGTAGCAGAAAAACCATCCTGGAAAGGGTGCTTAGCAAGACATCCAGTGGTTAGTGGCTAGAGAAGGTTCTAGCAAAAGCATCTGGTTTCCAGCTTCAGAAAATTGGGAACAGTAGATTTACCCAGTTTGGGTAGCAGTGGGGTCTTTGCTACATTGTCTTAGTTGTTAATATAGGCTATAGCCCTCACAGCCACGTTTGAAAGCCTAGACATTTTGGATTTTTGCTGAGCTTCCTACTTTTCCAAACTAGGATGCTTTTGAGTGAGACAGGCATAATCATGACTTATTCCAGGCAAACAGGCACATATGATCACCCTATACAGAAAGTAGTTGTACATAAAATGGATCACAGAAGAACGATCAAAACTAAGAAAAATTTCCTAGAGTCACTGTTATAATCATGATAATTAAATATTAGGAGTAGCTTTAAATTTAAAAAAATCGCCAGTAGCTAAACAGGCTGAAACTAATGATCAATGGAAAAAATAAGCAAGGTTATAGAATAAAGGGAGAAGAAAATGTCAAAAAAGGGCAATATGTAAACACAGTAAAATACAAACATAAAGGGACAAATTCGTGATCAAGTGAAGCAGTCGGAACTCATGCTTTGTTTGAAAACAATTTCATTGTAGTTGTTGAAGAAATATATGGGAGCCTTCCAAGGAAGTTGATTCAATTTTCTGGAAAACACTAATTATTATTATTGATGTTGTTGCTGTTGTTATTGTTAACTCTAGATTTACTGACTCTCCTATAGCCTGAAGTTGGATGAAGAAAAGTAGTAATTAAGATATAAGATATATTAAAAAAAAATATCTCTAGAAATAGAACTGGTCTTGAATACAGAGTTAACACCATCTCATACATGTCCCTGATTAGCACAAAAAGCTAATCATAGAAAGAAATATATTCTTCTTCTAAATAAAAATATTATTACAGAAAGGAATGATTATAAATAATGCCTCTAAAAAAGAGAACTATTGTTAGAAAGTGCCATTTAAATGCTAACTACACTCTTTACTGAGATCATAACCAGGGATTCAACTTACATAGCAGCTTTTGCCTGAGTGTGTGCCAGTGTGTGTGTGTGTGTGTGTGTGTGTGTGTGTTTCTTGAGAGCAGGAACTCTGGTTACTGTTCATCTGAACTGAAATCAATCCATCCGTCTACAAGCCAAGATTCTATTTAGTAGTTTGATCCATCACTAACTAAAATATTAATTTCCTTTAAAATATTAAATGACTTGGAAACTATTGGTCTTGTGTGTTACAAGAGGAAGACTCAAGGGAGCTGAGGAATGAAGTGACAATAAAAGCTACAAAATAACATCTCCTTAAGGTTTGTCACTTCACTCTCCCCATGTGACACAAAGAATCAAGTGGGGGAAATGGCAACCACTATTTCTCACAGCTTTAAAAAGCTGACAAACATTTCTCACTGCCATTCTCCTTTCTAATAATACACGTTTCACCTTTGTGATCCATGATGAGTATCTGGGGAGTTACATGTCCAAGAGAAAGCATCTATATGACAGGGTGAAATTCTGGTGCATGGCCAATGTACCACAGGTAATTTAGGGTTATTGAACAGAACCCTTCAAATTAACCACTGCCATGAGTTTCCAGCCCCCCCCTTTTTAATTTTTGGTCTTAAATTAGGATGTGGGGGAAAGGAATTCATAACCTAAAAAGTGAAGTAATAGCCAGGGTGTCAGAAAGAGAGTTGGAAGGATTAGCTAATATTTGAAATACATACCAGGCACATAAATCAAATATAGATTTTTTTATGACCTCCAGGTAATTTAAAATTGACACTAATCTATAAGAATAGCCAAAGTCTTGGACCACTGCCAAAATTCTAGGTTATTTGCAATGGAGCAAGAGTGGGACATCTAGTGTACTCACTTCCTTGTTGACTGTGGCAGAGACCTTGTTTCTTACGTGTCCTATCTGACTTAGAACTAGATGCCCCCTGAAGAAGTTGGTATGCATTTAGAATCCTTTTGTGGTAACTGTCAACCTTGTGCCCTGCCAGGTCATGGAATAATTTAGCCTAACCCTCGCATTGAGCAAGTAGTCGAATTTTATTCAAAACTTTTTTTCTGCCCATGTCCAAGGGTATAATTAGTGAAATGGCATTGCCCTTGACTACAGTTCTTGCATTATTTTGTCATAAATTTTTCTTTGTTCATTAATCCAAACCACATTAACCTCTCAGCTTTTTGAAATCACTGTTTCCTATCTTACTTTAGGGGCTTCATATATGTTTCCTTAGGCTTGAATATTCTTCCCTTCTCTCACCCATCATCTCCAGCCCTAAACCCCATTTTTCTGGCTTATATCCAAACAACCTTCAGGTTTTAATATAAAATTAACCTAGTCCCTCCTTTACATGTTCTCATAACATCTTTTATTTCTCCTCCATATCATTGCAATAATTACATTAATATTCTGTATGCTACTTTTTGTTTAAAGTCTGACTTAAGTGACAATATTTAACATCTATGAATATAGAGAATAATTTATCACTATCTTCTGTGCCTAAAATGTGCCAGCCTAATAATAGATATACAAGAAAACTTCCTGAAAGGTATAAATTGAGGTAAGAAATACTTCTCTTCACAGATAAATAAATATCTATGGAAAAGCTCTTGTGTGTCCCCAAAAGAACCTTGATGACAATGTTGTTTATTAGTACATTAACACACTCAAAATATGGAAAAAATCAGACCAATTTACAGTTCAATAATATTCAGTCTTTCTACATTTCTTGCTGTCGAGGCTGGCATTGAGTGATAAAATTACTAACCAAAGACTTTTATTGAAAATTGGCTAAAGACTCTGCTTTGGTTTGAATGTTTTTGTTTACCAAAAATTCATATGCTGAAGTCCTAATTCCTGATGGTGTTAGGAGGGGGGGCCTTTGGGTGGTGATCAGTGCATCAGGGTGGAGCCATCATGAATGGGATTAGTGTCCTTATAAAAGAGGCCCAAGAGAGACTCCTTGCTCCTTCCATTATGTGAAGACACAGCTAGAAGTCATCATCATTGAGGAAACAGGACCCTAGAAGATGCCAAATCTGCCAGTGCCTTGATCTTGGACTCCTCAGCTTCTAGAAGAATGAGAAATAAATTTATTTTGTTTATAAGCTACACAGTTAAGAGTATTTTGTTAATAGCAGCATGAATGGACTCAGACAGATTCAAACACCAAACACATACAATTGTTCTCACCCTGCAAAAGAGTTAAGAATATTAATATATCTTGAGTTGGCATTTATGACTAAGACTCTGCAAGCAAATACAGGAGTAATAAAAATAAATAAATGAAACTTAATTAAAGTAAAAATTTCTACACAGAAAAGGAAATAATCAAAAGAGTAAATAGACAACCTAGAAAGTAGGTGAAAATATTTACAAACTATACATCCCACAAAGGATTAATATCTAGATTCTACAAAGAACTCAAACAAATCAGCAAGAAAAAAACACATAACCCTATCAAAAAGTCGACAAAAGACATAAACATATTTTTTCCAAAAGAAGACATACAAATGACCTATAAACATGAAAAAATGCTCAACATCACTAATTATCAGGGAAATGCAAATTAAAACCACAATGAGATACCACCTTACCCATGTCAGGATGGCCATTATTAATAAGTCAAAAAACAATAGATGTTGGCATGGATGAGGTGAAAAGGGAACGCTTATACACTGTTGGTGGGAATGTAAATTAGTATGAACTCTATGGAAATCAATATGGAGATTCCTCAAAGAACTAAAAATAGATTCACCATTCAATCCAGAAATACCAACAGTGAGTGTCTACCCAAAGGAAAATAAGTCATTTTATCAAAAAGACACTTACACTTGAAAGTTTACTGTGGCACAATTCACAATTGCAAAGATATGGAATAAACCTAAGTGTTCCTGAACTGATGAGTATATAGAAAATGTGGTATATGAGGGTCTGTCCAGAAAGTATCCAGCCATGTCATATGAAAAACAGAGTTATTTATTGAAGAAGATACAAAATACAAAAAACATTGTACATAAGACAATGATGCCTCAATCCCCTTCAAAATAGGCATCTTGGGACCTCACACAGTTCTCCCAGCGTCTCTTAACCTAAACATATACGTTTTCAACATTCTCAGGTATTCTGCTTGTTGCAGGCCCTCCAGAATGTGGATCATTTTCTTTTCTTTTTTTTTTATTTCAGCATATTACAGGGATATAAATGATTGGGTTACATATATTGCTTTTGCCTCACCCAAGTAGAGCTTCAAGCATGTCCACTTGCAATAGATTCTCGACCATCTTTGAAGCATTTGTGCCACACTTTTATTAATGCCGCACTCATTGCATTGTCCCCAAAAGCTTTCTGAATCATCCAAATAATTTCCGCGGAGGAATGTTCAAGTTTAAGGCAAAATTTGATGCAGATTCATTGCTCTACCTGCTCAATCATTTTGAATGCAATGGCCACACAGTACACATGCTCACTCAATGGCATCTTGCACCCCACTGACTAGTACAGCGAAGTCATCATTGTTCACACATGCGCATTCCAGTCCACTCTCCTTGACTGCCAGGTTACATCAATGTCACTCAAACCATTCTAGTTATATTAACAATGGCCGGATACTTTCCAGACAGACCTTGTATATGAACAATGGAGTATACTCAGCCATAAAAGGAAATAAAATAATGTCTTTTGCAGCAACTTGTATGGAACTGGAGGCCATTATCCTAAGTGAAGTATCTCAGGAATGGAAAGACAAATACCACATGTTCTCACTTAGAAGTGGGAGTTAAATGGTATGTATATATGGTCATAAAATTGTGTAATGGACATTGCACAGGTAAGAAGCTGGGAGGGGGTGCAGGATACAAATTATCTATTGGGTACAATATATGCTATTCCGGTGACAGGTACACACTAAAAGTCCCAACTTCAGCAGGAAACAATTTATCCACGTAACAAAAATCACTTTTACCTCTTAAATCTATTGAAATAAAAAAGAGAAACTTTTACCTACCCCAAAGTAATGAAGAAAAGAAAGAATATTAATGTGTTGTCCTAAAAAGAAGCCAGAATATAAATGTGGTGTCCTAAAAAGAGCCAGATTAATACTTGCCTCTATGACAAGTATTTGTAACTAATTAGCATTATGAATTTTACATACATTTGAAGTGCTAAAGCATAATAAATAAATATGCAGGATGACTTAGGTATACTGTTGTAATTAAGTCAATTAAAGATGAAGCAAGCTTGTGCTGATTGAGATAAAAATTTCTGTCAAATGTCTTAAAATGCCATTTTGCAAATTTTTAAAGTTTATTATAGCTACAAAGAATATGTTTGTTTTCTAAAGTGAAACATACTTCTGGTTGGAAAAGCATACCAAATGTATTTCATTGGTTTATTAGCTTTAGGTAGAAAGTATAATAATATGAATACCTTACATAGGAGTAAGAAACTATTTTACTGAGTCAATTTGGAATAATTCAAAATGAACATTTTGTATTTCATTTCATAATTCATACTCTTTATGCTGATAATTTTGATTCTTTCTCATTATACAAATTTAAAACACAAAAATTCATCTTTTACAGTTTGTATATATTTGCCATTTTTTCCATAAACAGAAGTTAGCATTTCTTTTTGTATGAATATTGTGTATATTTTCATCATTTTTTTTACTAGGATTGTTATATTTTTCTTACTGAACTATAATCATATTTTATTTATGAAGAATTTTAACCCTTGTTTCGACTTATTTGGGTAGATATTTTCCTTTATTTCTATGTATGACCTTCTATCTTATTTATCATGTATATTGATGAAATTAATTTTACTTTTAAGTCAGACCTGCTTCTTTTGTTGTGATTGGTTGTTGTTCTTGGAGCTTTTTTTCACTGCTTTATGCTTGGAAAAGCATAATGACAAAAAAGTCATTAACTTTTTAGATTAGAACTTCCATGTCTCCAAATTTTACATTTAAATGTTAGTGCTTCTGCAGTTATATTTACTGTGCCACGAGATATGTATCTAATATGATTTTTCAAATATTTATCATAAATCCATGTGTCAATTACTAATTCCTCTTTCCCCAGTTATTTAATGACCACTTTTATCACATACTCAATGAAAATATATGTGTGGATGTGTGTGTGTCTGAGACATTGATTTTTATTTCATTCCATTGATTTTTTGCTTGATTCTTAGTCTTTATTATATTTTTTAAGTTATTGTAACTTTATAAATATATTTTGATATTTAGTAGCATAAGTGCCCCTACATAACATTCAGAATTTTCATCCAGGAGCTTACATTTCTCTAATAAGTATTCATTTACATCTCAGATAAAATTTTGTTGTTTTCTGCTCATAGAGAGAGTCCAGAATATTTATTACTGTTAAATTTCTTGCATGGATTTTTTTTTATTTTGTGGCATACAATTTTTTAAATTTTTTAAATAACTGGATTTTTACTTTTATAATCTATAACTGCTGATGTTGTTATTTAGTACATTTATGAATGTTTGTCTAGATTTCTTTAGTGCCTGGTTGCCATTCATGCTGCTGTAACAAAATACCTGATACTGGGTAATTTATAAGCAACATAAATTTATTGCTCAAGGTTATGGAGGCTAAGAAGTCCAAGATCAAGGCGCTAGTAAGTTTGGTATCTGTAAGGGTCTATTCTCTATTTTCAAGATGGTCCCTTGAATATTGTGTTCTCTGGAGGGGACAAATGCTATGTCCTCACATGGCAGACTCTTCTTCAAAGGCTAAAGGAGGTGGAAGGGCAAAAAGACCTAGCTCATTCCCTCTAGACTTATTATAAACTCACTAATCCCATCCAGGAGGGCAGAGTCCTCATGGCCTAATCACCTCCTATAGGTTCTACCTTTTAATATTGTTGCATTGGGGATTAAGTTTCAGCATGAATTTAGCATGACACAAGCATTCAAACCATAGCAGAGTCATCATGTTGATATTTTATAATACACAAAATATATCTACTTGTTCTCCCAAGGTTCTTAAAGTTAATTTAGACTTATTTTTTCCAAATTTTGTGTCCTCCTCCCATCTTTATAAGACACAAGTCTAAGGTTTCGTTTTAGTTTTAAAATTCTCATATGAGGTATTTTCTCTAGAATCCCTCTACCAACTGAAATACAATAAGGTCAGTTTGGTAAAATAAATCGTATATCTAATTAATGTATTTTTATATCAACTAGGAGCAGGTCTGTATCTTATAACAGTGTTTATTAGTATAACAACAATAAACTAGTGTGTGTAATTATCATAGAGGCTATATTAGTTACCACCAGATGAGTTTTCTAGCAGTTGTAGAGAACATCTTACCAATGTGAAAGAGTTAGATTATGGTTATCAGTCAAAATTCTCAGATCCTAGACCTTGGACTTGTCATTATACTTGTCTTCCAATCAACAGAGTTCAATAAGGCAAATTATGGATTATAAGGACCAGATTCATTAGAATTTGAGCTATAAGAATAACCCTCTTAAATGTCTCTACACATCTTCTGTTTCTTACTATCTATACTAATCAAAAATTTTTCCCAGTAATTTCATGGTTGGCATATGAAGCCTTTAGTTAAATGTTTCCTTTTTTGGTGGTAACTGAAATCATTTCTTGGGTCTTTCTGTCTGTTCTATGAGTTGTAGACTTCCCTGAAATTTTGAAAAATAATCGAAAGATTGTCTCTTTCTATTTGTCACTTAGGTGCTTCATATCCTTCTGGTTAGCCTAGTCCCCAACAAATAAACTAGCAGAGAATGTACCAAAATGTTTAATGAGTTGGAAATTGAATTTGGGGGGTTTTGATACTTTTTAGATACTTTGAAGAGATGAGATTACACAGGTAAAAATGAAATTAAAATATATCAAGAATAAGCTACTTTTTATTAAAATAAATGAGTTTCTCAGACCTTTAACTTATTCAACTCACTATAATTTTATTAAATATTAAATTATCAACAAAATGATAACCTAATTTTGTGTGAGACCTAAAACCCTTTTTAAAGTATCTAATTTCTACCTAAGAAACCTTTTTTTATTAATTATGATGCATTGACTCCCTCAATATGTAGTAAGAACAAAGTACATTAGGTTTAATGAAAACTTCTATTAGATGATTTTTTTGTGGAATCATTATAAGTTTAACATTGCATTTAAAAATATCATATATCTGCTGCAGAAAATGTGGACTAGTAATACTCAGTGAAGAAATGGGTGCTGAGGATTAATTAGCTAATGTTAACCATTACATTGTTAAAGTCAGACTCACACAAATCTGAATTCTTAGTAGAAATTGTTAGTAGCAATTTCCAAGATATAAACAATCAAGAAGCACAGGTAAATTAGAGAGAGATCGAGAGCATTATATATGGCTCTCCATGTCTTTTTTATCAACATCAGCACGTCCTCTTCGGTCCAGAGTAATATACGAGGTTTCCTATAAGGTTTACAGAACACCTCAAACAATGGGAAGAGTTTAGTTTATAAAACATCACCATTCTATATGCCCAGATAGTCATATGGCTCAGATGACATTTTCTAGGAAGTCATGTCTTATTAATTCTTAAAAGTTTGTTTACCATAAACAAACTAGGAACATCCTGATAAAAGTATTCCAAAGCTAAGTACTATCCCAGCAAGCCGCATTTGTCTATTATTGTCTGATGTTCACTTAACAAGATGTTTACAAAAAGATTATACCGACTTACCTACCTTCTTTCTTTCTTTAGAAGTGATCACAATTCAACTTTTTGAACAACTTTTCACCCAGTTAATAACTTTGTTTATACCTAAACAAAATTCCTATTCAAAACCACCCTAAGTTTTTACATTGACGTTTAGGTTTAAACCTTCCAGAAAGGTTCCCTTAATCATTTTTGACTACAGAGTAACGAGGTGACAGCAGTGAGACTAATTCATTTGCTGACTTCCAGGAATAAAGGTGTGTGTATGTTAGACAAGACAATCAAATGTTTCCAAATTCAGTAATACTTATTTTTATTGACATGATATATAATTGGAAAATCCTAGAAAATAAAATGTTTATATTCACTGAAGTCTGCTTATTTGTGTAGCAAAATTTTTCTGGGGGAGGAAAATAACAAGTATGTAGGGATATTCAATTCTGTAATTGTTTTAGAAATGTGCATAATTTTAGTGTTTGATTTCTTATTTTGTTGTGAATAGGGTGTGGGTCAATTGAAAGAGGTATTCATTAACTGCACAACTTGACAGAATCCTTACTTAAAGAATTAATTTATCTGTAGGGATAAATTAACTTTATCTCCAATGTCCTCAGATTTCAGAGTCCATATAATGTATGTGTAATAGACTCAAGATTCCTGGGCAGTATGCAAACTTTCACTATAAATTTTAAAAGTAGTAATATTTTATTCATAAAAAGTCACAGCTCTTGATACATGAGCCTTGAGTTAATCAAAATATTTTAACAACTATCCTGAACTTTTAGTTCTCTTGAGAAAAAAAATGCCAGTTATCTGAGTCTTCAACCTCAGCTCTCACCTTTCATTCCACACTGGCATATAAATTTAGATTTGCATTTGAATAATTAAACTTGATGTAAGGATTTATCAATTACCCTGTCATAATGGACCATTGGTAAGTAGTTCTACTATGAAAAGTATTGTGTATTTATTCAATCTTCTTTCTTTAAGCAGATATCCTCTAAAGAGGTCAGTGCACTACCTGAGCTATCATTTCCTTTATAGTTTTGAAGGCCATGATTAGCATATATCATCTAGTAATAGCAATTTTTTATATATATATCTGAGGCCTTTAGGATGTAAACATTTGAAATTAAATCATGGTGGCATTATCATTTCCTCAATAACTTCAGGGATTTTCCACATATTTTTTCTTATGTTTAGTAAATGGCATTATATCAGATTAATGCTAGGTTTTTTCTTTATAATTCATAAATTTTAAGTCATATAGACACATCTGAAAATGTATATTAATAGAAAATGGACTTGAATTTGAGTCCAAATTCATAAGAAGTATCACCATAACCAGTTATGGAAAAGGAAATTATTTATTTCAGAAAGTAATACCATACCAATATATAGGAAAGAAAATTATTACTTATTTCAAAAAGCCAGCATCAAGTAACAGCTACACAAGTAATTTTTTTAAAAAAAGGTAACAAATAAATAAGACACAGTTAGTGAATCCTCTTTAAGATGAATATTACAATGATTTCTGGACCCCTGGCATAAAAAACTCATTGTGAAGGAAGCTTAAGATCTTTTATAGAATAATAGCACATTATCATTTCTGTGAGTCTAACCAAAGCCCTGAGAAAACTGATACATTCAGTACATTCCTCTGTGAACTATTAATTTCCTTAGTTCTGGAGTGTCACTCTTGAGTTGCAAAGATATACCCTAGAAGCATCTCTCAATGTGTCAAAAATTGCTTTAAAAAATAAGCCGATGACAACAGAAAAAAAATAACAATATCAGTGGTAGTTTTAATAAATCTATACTAACAAATTCTGGGCTGGATGAGGAGCAGCTGCCTCTGCACATATAAATGCCACTCAGTTACATATGAGAGAGCATATGTGTCTGATGAATGAAAGAAACTTCCTTCCTGCTCCTTGAATGTTTATAAAATTGGAAATATCACAGAATAGTTAAAGTGGAATTTCAGTCTACACAGACCTGTTGTTGACTCTGGGCTCTACCACTCTCTACAAGCTGTTTAGGTCTGATCAAGTTACTTAATCTTGCAAAACCTCAGTTGTCTTATTTATAGACACCTTTGACATAGTAGAGTATCAAATTGAATTATGTGAAAGCATCTTCGGCACATAGGATAACTCTATTAGCAATCATGATGCTGATTATTGTGATGACATTTGTTCTCGGTAATCTTATTCACTAGTGAATGCGCAATGAACAAATATCATTATTCTAGGTATCCACTGTGAAACCACTACTAAAGTATATTTATTCATTAAAAAAGGAACCTGAGCACCTATTATCTGCTAGACATTAATTTAGATACTTGGGGTACACAAGTAAATAAACAGAAATAGATTTCTTTTTTGTGGAGCTAAACTTCCACCAGATAATATTAAATAAATGTCACAAAAAATAAGTAATATAGCATATTGGAAGGAGAGAAATTATATTAAAAAATAGAAAAAGATCAGAATGAAGGGGACTGGGAATAGGGAATGGTGCATATTTTAAATAAGGTGTATATTTCTTTGAGAAGTTGAATTTTGAGCAAAGGCTTGAAGGAGGTATGAGCCTGAGCCACACATATGAGGAATAGCTGGTAAAGACCCTAATGTATCAAAGAGGCAAGTGTAGCTAGAGTCGAACTAACAAAGCAGAGAAAAGTACGAGATAAAACAGGAAGGTAAGGGGACCAAGATAAGCTATCACCTTGTTTGTCATTGCAGAGCCTTTGTATTTTACTCTAAGTAAAATAGAGAATAATTTCAGGCTTTTGGGTTTTTTTTTTAATAAAACGAGGGTAGGTAGTGAAAGGGAGTGGCAATTTCAGGGTTTTGAGCAGAGGAGTAACATGATTACAAAATGACCGTTCTAGATGCTGTGTTGTGAACAAACTAAGAGGTAAGAGGGTAGAGAAGACAGTCAGAAGGCTATTGAAGCACTCTAGGAGAGAGGCATAGATGGCCCAAGCAGGGTGATAGCAAGGAAGGCAGAGATAGGGTCAGATTTGAGATACTCTTTGAGTGCAAATTCAACAGGGTTTCCTAGCAGATAGTCAGTGGGTTGTGTGAGAAATAGAAGAGTCTCTGTAAGCTCCAAATTCTTTGACCTGAGTAATTGTGAGGAGTTGCCATAAACTAGACCTAGGATAAATTCATTGAAAGCAGGCCAATTTGTGGATTCATTTTGAGGGGGGGGGGAAGTGGGGATGGGGGGAGTAGTGAGAGAGAAGAAAGGGGCCAATCTGAGAGTTCAGAAATATTGTTTAAGATATTTAACACATGTCCAAGTGAAACTATCAAATAGGCAGATGAATAAACAAGTCTGAGGTTCAGGAGAGATATCTGAATTAGTTATACACATTTGAGAGTCATCAGCATATAACTGGCATTTAAAGCCATGAGTCTGGAAAAAAATCACCATGTGAGTGAATTAGATAGAGCAGGGAAAGAAAGGCCAATGTCTAAGCCCTCTGACTTTAAGAGGCAGGAGAAAAGACAGCAAAGTAGATTTTAAAGAGTGATCATTGAGGTAGGAACAAGAGTGTGTGATTAATTATGACAAATGATCCTAAGAGATAATAGATAAGGGATAGAGAATTGACCACTGGAAATAACAAGATTAAGTTCATTAGTGACCTTGAGGCAAGCTCACTCATTATAGTTGTATGGGGTAAAAATCTGATGAAAGTTGGTTTAAGAGAGAATAAGAACATTGAGTATAAACAACTACATATTTAATATGTAGTTCTAACCTGGAAATTATGAAAGTGAGAAGATCTGTGGTGGGAAGCTGGAAAGATGAGTGAGGAGAGGTTACTCTGGGACAGAAAAGACATTCTTTCTTATGAATTAGTAATAGCGTACATGGAGAAGTTAGCTGAGGAAAAAAAGTAAAGAACATTGTAGAGCAGAAGAATCATATTGTTCTAGACTCATTGTCTTCCAAGACAAATATTTCATTTACAGAAGGAGGAATATGATTTTGGAGTGAATCTCAGAGACTGATAGAGTAGGCTATAGTATATGTGGTTGCTGTGGGTTGAATTGTGCCCTACAATGAACTTACTCAGAAATAGAGTATTTGCAGAAGTAATCAAGTTAAGAGGAAGTCATATTGGATTAAGGAGGACTCTAAATCCAATGACTGGTGTCCTTATGAAAAGACCATGTGAAGACACAGTCTCGGAGAAAAGAGGCAATGTGTGGCAGAGAATAGAGTGATGCAGTCTGCATGCCAAGAGTTGCCAACAACCACCAGAAGCTGGAAGAAGCAAGAAATGTCCCTCCCTCAGGGAAAACATGGCCTGCTGACACTTGATGTTGTATTTCTGGTCTCCAAACTGTGAGAAAATGAATATCTGTTGTTTTAAACCAGCCAGTTTGTGGTATGTTGTTAAAGCATCCCTAGGAAACTAATACAATGGCATTGTTCCAAAAATGTTGTAAAGATTGTTTTTGTTGTTTTAATACTTTCCCATTCACAGGACTTCTAACACTGAACAATTCTAAATATGTACCATCAACAAAAGTATTGATGAAGAAGTAAAATCTTAAAATAACCTTGATATTATCTGTCATATAATTGGTCTTAGTAGAGTTGAATCTCAAATTATTTTATTAGTATGATCTGGTAGAAGGAACATCAAAAGTAACCTGAAATAACAATGAAAGTAACTCAGATCACTAAGGAAAATTAATAATGAATCTGCTCAATGTCAGTTTCAAAATTAGACTGATCCTTCAACCACCTTAATTGCTCTGTCATCTCATTTGATGTGTATTTTGTTCCAGCTGTGCACTGATATCCCCATGCCTTTAACTACCTCTAGACAAAACTAGCAGGGCTGAAATGTGTGGTTGGTTGTGCCAATTGCTCCCGGAACACTCGGGAGAGGTAGGAAATAGAAATTCAAATTGATCGCATACTTTGCTCATCATTCTATGCTCCCTGGTGCATTATTACATAGGCCCTAAGGAAAGCAGGTCTTTTTTTCTCATATTCACATAAGTTTCATCTGTGTTAGCAGGAATTGCTGGGTTTAGCTTTGTCGTAATGAATCATAGTACCTACATTTGTTTAACAAATACTTATTATACCTGCAGTATGTTAGAGGATATTTTGGAGCTGAGATTACCACCATGAAGAAGACAAAGTGCTTACCCTCCAACAGTTTACAGTGGAAACAAGGGAAAAGGAAGCAATTTCCAGATGGCATAATAGTTGCTAATACAGGGCTAAGAACAAGGTTCTGGAGCACTTTCTAGAACTTTTAGGAGGCACCAAGAGAGGTAATCTAGAGGAATCACTCTTTAAACCAAGAGCTCAAGATTGAGCAAAGAATTAGCCATGTGAAGAAATGGAATATTGGAAGTTTCAATTAGAGAAAGAAATTATATGCAGCATCCAAGAAGCCAGAAAGAGCATGCTTGTGCATGAGACTGCAAAGTATCCAGTTTAAGTGGACCTCAGAAAGGGAGGTGGAGGGGCAGAAGGTGAAGCTGTTATAAGCTGGGGTCAAATACTGAAACCCCCTAATGCCATATTAGAGATAAAAGATAAAGAGCTTATGACATATTTAAAGCAAGGAAAATAGTCGAATTAAATTTTAGAAAGATTTACATAATATGTATTGGGAGAAATAAATTGGAAGGACAAAACTACAATCCACTGAAGAAGTGAATGTAAAAATCCAGGAGAGAACATGTGGCCTAAACCATGATTTTGAATAGGCAAAGAAGAAAAGAAGAGAACATATTTGAGAACTCTTAATAAATAAATGTGGTTGACTGCCAATGGGAGTGGAAAATTAAGAAATCAAAAAAGATTCTCAGGATTTGGGATGACAATAATGACATAAAGATAGAAAATAATGGAGGAAGATGGGATGAAGATAGGGAGACGATGGGTTTGGTTTTTGAATACATTGGATTTGAGGTGATTGTAAGGTATTTTAGTAGAGATGTTTAATATTAATAATAAACTGTATACACACATTCAGGAGCCAGATTCAGTATGAAAATACATGAGTCATCATCTGCACATACACGTGATCTGAAGAAAAGCAGCTGGAGTAGGTTAGCTCCATAAAGAGAATGCATAGAAATGTATTAGAATATGGCTAAGAAGAGAACCTTGGAAAACCATTGAATATTATGGCACAAATGGACAAAAAGGAGACCAAGAAAGGAATGTAAAAGGAATAGACCAAAATCATATGCTGTTCTGTGGGAGCCAATGGAAAGAAGTGTCCCTGTGGAAAGGGGGCACCAGTTTCAAATGAAGCAGAGGATTACAGTAGATCAAGACTGCAAATTACCTTAATTTAGCCACAGAGAGAGCATGCATTGTTGATTGTATATAACTGACCTACAAGAAAATCGAATTTCTTTAATTAGAATTAAAATTTAATTTTAATTTTAATTAAAGTGTTTTAATTAAAGATATAAGCTTACAAGTAGTATTATTAGTAAGTACTAACAAACATGATTGATGAAGTAATCTTTTATTATCATAATCAATTAAGATCATTTACACAAACTGTGTACATTGGCTATGAACTCAGAAATCTTGTGAACAAATTTAAACAGGCATTTTTAAAATGCTACAAATTTTCTCTTAATTAAAAGTCATTGTCTAAATATAATGGAATGCCATCCTTAGACCATATCCAGGAGCCTGAAATCCAATCTATGTTTGCTAATTTGTAGCTATACCAGAAAACTGTTTCAAGCTCCGTATCTCAAATAAATGACAACACTACACCCTGGATAATTACTTGGCAACACTGTGGAGTTGAGATTTGTTTTAGGAAATACTGATTCCCATTTATGTGTGCATTACCTCTGCAACAGGTCCTTCATGGCTGCTTACCAATTGAAAAATGATGAAATGAATGAACATGTGGAAGAATAAAAAAGAAGAAAAGTATGTAATGGAAAGCAAATTGGGAAAGACTAATGGTGTTAATTCAGATTTGCCTAAAGAGAAATATTAAACTGTTATTCATGAGTAAATAAATACTTCTGTGGAACAGAGAAAAATTATAGTAGGGTTATCATCTGTAGGTGAAGTTTGCCTTAGTGCCATTCCCCTGTTTTCAGCCTATTCCATCAGTAATGTCTCCATTAATAATTGTCTCTCATTGTCACAGTTCTGTTTTGAGACTTACTCTATAAAGTGTACCCATAAATCAAATACTATTTTTTGCCCTCTCTCACCAATCTAAGAGAATCTGCACCTAAATCTTGACTTAATGGTCTAGCTACTAGGATGAACTAGTCTCAAGGGTAGTGCATTGGAGATATCCCAAACCCCTTCAGGCTACACGTGTACGTAATAGGCATTCAATAAGGCATTTATAGACAGTTTTAATTTTTTCCCACCATTGGCAGCATGGAAATTCACTACGTTGTTAAACTAGTGAGAAGCAAAAGCAGGCATTCTAATTTCTTAAATTCTAATTTTAAGTAAGTTCTTAATAATTTGATTTTATCACAGTGTTTTACTGGTTCAAAACAAGGTTGAAGAGAAGCAACATTAATTAGGTTTTAAAAAACTATGTTCTTATTGTTATAATATTTCTAATCCAGGCAACTGCTGATATGGCTGTAAAGATTGAGATATAGATATATTTTCCTCAAAAAAAATTAAAAAACTGAAAATTTTATGAACTCATTAATGATAATAGGCTTAACCTGAAGGAAAACTTGCTAAATAATTATGGAACATATACACAGAATATTCACATTCACTGATAAATAATCTGTTAATTCCATTTGATTTTATGCTTCAATTTAGAGCTTTTAGACAAAAGGGAGATGGGTTGAGGCAAAATCAATCTTATCTCTCTGTCTCTCTCTCTTCCCCCTTGAATTTTTTCTTTTTATCAACAGATATCAAAATGCTCAGGGATAATGTTCTTCTTTCCTCCTAAATCCCCTGCAATATTACTGATTTATGGGGTTTTTTTCCAGAACTTTTGACTTGCAAAATAACATCTGAAGAGGTAGTCCCAAAATATAACTCAAAATCTAGTCTTTCCACATTCAATGTACCCTGAATTCTTTACTTGTTTGCATTTTTCTTGTTGAATTACCTCACACAGATTTTTAACATAAATGTATAATAGTATTTAAAATTGATTTTTAGAAAAGGACAGGACTTGATGGCTTCATTGCTGAATTATACCAAAAAATTAAAGAACTAATACCAATTTATCTCAAAATATTCCAGAAAAATGAAGAGAAGAGATTACCTCCAAACTCATTTTACACGTTCAAAATTACCCTGATTCCAAAACTAGACAAGGACACAAACAAAATAAGAAAACTACAGGCCAGTATCCATGATGTTCACAGACGCAAAAATCCTCAACAAAATACTAGCAAACTGAATCCAACAGCACATTAAAGAGATCATTCACTATAATCAAGTGGGATTCATCCCAAGTTTGCAAGGATGGTTCAACATCAGCAAATCAAGAAGTATGATACACCACATCAACAGAAAAAAGACAAAGAGCATTTGATCATCTCAATATATGCAGAAAAAACATTTGAAAAAATTCAACATTCCTCCATGATTAAAACTTTTAAGAAATTACATATAAGAGAAGGTATGTACCTCAACACCATAAAACCCATATATGATGAACCCACAGCTGACATCATGAATGAGCTCTTCCTCTAAGATCAGGAACAAGACAAGGATGCCCACTTTCACCAGTTCAACATAGCACTGAAATTCCTAGCCAGAACAATTAGGCAAGAGAAATAAATAAAAGGTATCCAAATTGGAAAAGAAGAAGTCAAATTATTCCTGTTTGCAGATGACATGATCTTATATATAAGAAACACTAAAGACTTCACAAAAAAACTGTTAGAGCTAAGAAACTAATTAAGTAAAGTTGCAGGATACAAAATCAATATATAAAAATTAGTAGCATTTCTATACATTAATAGTGAACTATCCCCCAAAAAATAGAAAAAATAATTCCATGCAAAATAGCAAAAACAAACAAAAAAAGAACACCTACAAATAAACTTAACCAAGAAAATGAAAGACATCTACAAGGAAAACCACAAAACATTGATGAAAGAAATTTAACAGCACACAATAAATAGAACAATAGCCTATGTTCATGGATTAAACAAATTAATATTGTCAGAATGACCACACTACCCAAAGTGATATACAGATTTAATACAATCCCTTTCAAAATACCAAGGCATTCTTCACAAAAAAAAGTCCTAAAATTCACATAAAACCACAAGAGATCCCAACTAGCCAAAGCAGTGTTGAGTAAAAAGAACAAAGCTGGAGGAATCACACCACCTGACTTCAAAACATTAACCAAAGCTATTAATCAAAACAGCATGTTACTGGCATTAAAAAAAAAACAAAAAACAGACCCATAGACCAATGGAACAGAATAGAGAGCTCAGAAATAAATTTATATACCTACAGCCAACTGATTTTTTTTCAAAGTTGCCAAGAACACACACAAACTGGGGACGATTTCTTCAATGAATGGTATTGGGAAAATTGTATATCTGCATGCAAAAGAATGAGACTACATGCCTACCTCTCATCATATACAAAAATCAACTCAAAATGGATTAAATATTTAAATTTAAAATCCAAAACTGTAACTACTAGAAGAAAACACAGAGGAAATAGTTTAGGACATTGGGCTGGGCAAGAAGTTTTTATATAAGACCTCAAAAGTACAGGCAACAAAATTAAATGGTATTAAATCAAACTAAAAAGATTTTGCACCGCAAAAGAAACTATTAACAGAGTGAAGATACAACCTACAAAATGGAAGAGAATAATTGCAAACTATACATTTGAAAAGTGGTCAATATCCAGATATATATGGAACTTAAGTTAACAGCAAATAAACCCAAATAATCCAATTTAAACATTGGCAAAAAAAACCTTTACTAGACATTTAACAAAGGAAGACCCACAAATAGCCAACACATATATGAAAAAATGTTCAATATCACTAATCATCAAGGAAATGCAAACAAAACCACAATAAGATGCACCTCAATCCAGTTTAGAGTGGCTAATATAAAAAACATAAAAGAAAACAATTATCGGCAAGAATGTGGAGGAAAGAAAACATTTACACATTGTTGGTGGGATTGTAAACTGGCGTAGCCATTATGTAAAACAGTATGGATTCCTCAAATAATTAAAAATAGAACTACCATATGATCCAGCAATCACACTGCTGAATATAGATCCAAAGAAAATTAAATCAGTATGTCAAACACATATCTACACTCCTATGTTTACTGCAGCACAATTTACAATAGCCAAGATATGAAATCAATCTAAGTGCCCAAAAATGGATGAATGGATAAAGAAAATGTGGTGCGTATATACACAATGGAATACTATTCACTTACAAAAAAGAATGAAATTCTGTCATTTGCAACAACATGGATGAACCTGCAAGACATCATGTTAAGTGGAATAAGCCAGACACAGAAAGACAAATATGACATGGTCTCACTCAGAAGTAGAATCTAAAAACCAAACAAAAAATGTTATTATCCTAGAAGCAAAGAGTAGAACAGAGACTAGGGAGAAAAGTAGAGACGTAAGAATGGGAGATGTTGGTCAACAAGTACAAAGTTACAATTAGATTAAGAGGAATAAGTTCATTGATGACTATGGTATTGAACATTGCAGAATAGATAGAAGAGATGCTTTTGTGGTTTCATCACAAAGAAATGATAAATGCATGAGGTGATGGATCCACTGACTTCCCTGATTTGATCATTATGCAACACATAAATGTATTAAACCTCCAATTGTACCCCATAAATAGGTACAATTATAATATATCAATTAAATATAAATAACTAAATAGATTTTTACTCTGAAAATATTTATATAACTTACAAATATCTTTGAAAATTGGATTCAAACATAATTATGGTATATTACATTCTAAATGTGACCTCACAATGCCTTTCTGAACTTTGAAGATTTCCTTATTACTTCTGCCGTTATGCTTTCAATTGACACCTCCCACTGCATGTTATAAGTAGAGTATCCTATGGCAGCGGAACAGCTAATGGAATAGATTTTCCCACACAGTCAAGATACTTTCATTTAACCTTCAAAAGATGGACACCAACAGTAAATATTAGACTTCCTGCAGCAGTCCAATAATGAATATTTTAAAGCTTATAAATTCTCTACCTATGGCCATACCACCCTGAAGGTGCCTGATCTCATCTGTAAGTTCTGCAGCCCCCAAATCAAATCAGGTAAGTAATAGATTACTCCATCCTCCCCAGGGGTAGCCTTATCTTCCATACTGATGAAGTATGTAGTAGACAGCATGAAATATTGAGCTAAGTTCACCTGTTACTCTTGGAACTATACCATCAGAATTTGTCTCAATATCTAGCACCTAGTAGTTTGAAGTACATATCTGTAATTTGACATTTGACCTCAAATATCCTAGTAATTTTTTAACATTTACAGCAAAATCACTCTTTGTGTTAGGAACTCATAATAATTAAAAATAATTTTTTTTAAAAAATTCACTCTTTCAATCCCCAAAGACCTAAACTTAAAAAGGTTTCAAAATAAGAAAATATTTCTGAAATTATTTAATCTAAACTTCACTATTTTAAAGATATTTACAAGCCATGAATTTTTAAATATTTTAAATGCCTAAAAAACAAAATAAAAGAACCACCTAATCTTTATAAACTACCTTAAAAAACTTGAAAAAATTTATAAGTATACAAAATTTTTAAAAATAATTTTAACACTTCATTGAAAGACTTTAATAAAAAAAAATCCAAAAGCTCAGAACACAGTCCAAAGCCCATTTACTGTCCCACAGAGCCCTGTGAAATTGATTCTTAATACACTGCTACATTTCATTCTCCTTACCATTTACCATTTTGCTCCCACTTGCCTCTAGGCTTATTTTTCTCCTTGAATATGAAATGTTATTCATCCAGAGATCAGATATCCTCATTTTTTAGAGTTCACTTGAGATGTAATTTCAGGAAGCATTTCAGCTCTTCCCTTTTTCTTTCTCTTTATCTCCACACACATATATTCAAGAATTCTCTCTTACGTGGTATTATAGCACATGGGATTTTTCTATCACAGCCTCGCTCATGTTACATTCTAACTTCCTGTTTAAACTATTATCCTGAAGGAAAGGGATCATGACAATCATATTTAACATTGTATCTCAAGCGCTTAGCCCAGTCACTAGCCTGTATTATGTGGTCAATATTATTTATCCACAAATCAATGAATGATTGCATGAAAGAATTAGTATAAACATTAATGAAAATACACATTAAAATAAAAGATAATATATTAATTTTAATAGGAATGTTAAATAAAAAAAGCTTTGATGAAAATAAAGAGGAAAGCACAAAAAGAAAATACACCATGCATTTATCTTAAAAATTTGAATGAAAACCTATTTTTGAGAAGATATTATAGCAAAGTAAATTTCTTCTTGAAATAAATTACTTTAAAAGTACATGCATTTGGCTGTTCTAAAATTATAACTTTCCCATTTGTCCTACAGTTAATTCCTTCTTATGCACAGTGATGTGCATTTTAGTCATTTTGCACATCATTGTTATGCCTTATTATTCTACATTTATGAAATAACCCTTCCATATTTTACTAAGATGTTCAGGTCTTCAAGCTAAAAGAAAAAAAATAAATTTACATTTTTTAAAAATGAGGTTCAAAGTAGACTTGACCCTTAAGAATGTCATAAGTTCTTTTCTATTCTTTGCTGCCTCTAAAAAGTTTTGATTTTTAAAAAGTGATTTTTCTACCACTTTTACAATTTTAACAATAACTTTATTTTATCTGTTAACATAAGTTTTTCTGAAAAACTTTAGAAAATATAACTCCATTTAAATGCAATGGATATATTTCTTCCCATCATATTTGGAAACATATTCATTGTTCATCACTATAAATTTACATAAAACCTCACAAAATAATAAAATTAATCATTATCATAATATTAAGAGCTATTTATTTCTAAGTATTTTTTATGTGAGATTTATTTTATTATATATCAGCCAAGGAATTCATTATAGGAACTCTAAACATGTGCTTAAGCAACAAAGGAAACAATTAACAGAATGAAGAGACAACCCATGAGTTGGAAGAAAATAATAGCAACCCATACATCTGATAACATCCAAAAGTTATGAAGAACTCAAACAACTCAATACCAAGAAAACAAATAACCTGAATAAAAAATGGGTAAAGAAGCTGAACAGACATTTCTCAAAAGAAGACATACAACTGGCAAACAGGTATATGAAAAATGTTCAACATCACTAATCATCAGGGAAATGTAAATTAAAACCAAAATAGAGTATCACTTCATATTTGTTAGAATAGCTTTTATCAAAAAGATGAAAGATAACAAATGTTGGCAAGGATGTAAAGAAAAGGGAATCCTCATACACTGTTGGTAGGATTGTGAATTAGTATAACCATTTTGAAAAACAATATGGAATTTTCCCAAAAAACTAAAAATAAAATGAATATATGATCCAGCAATCCCACTTTTGAGTATATATGCAAAAGAATTGAAATCAATATGTGGAAGAGATATCTACACTCTCACGTTTATTTCAGCATTATTCACAACAACTAAGATATGAAAGCAACCTAAGTATCCAAAATGTTACGGTCCTGTTCACAGCTGGACTTTGCAGTGTTGCCCCAGTTCTTGGGCTCTGGACTTGGAAGAATCACAAGCTTTGACCTGTGCAAGGGAGAGAGATGACAGACACTCAGCAAGTATGCGTGAAGAATTTATTGTAAGTAAACTTTAAGGGTGCAAAGCAAAAATAGATTTCCTAAGGGGAAATGGATCTGTCTCCAAGAGTAGAGAAGACTCTGTCTACTTCTATGGGATTTTTTTTTATATGTTAGTAGTTCATGTAAATGTTAGTTATAACTATTCATAACTATACATCACTGTTTTGGAAACTGAATTATTTTCTATGTTTGAACATCACGTATACATTATATGTACTCTGGGGAAAGTTCCATTTCCATTCTCTGACTAGTGGTCAGTGCTCCATGGTCTAATTATCCCATTCATTAAGACTGAAGTACCCATTTCCTCTTTTTATTTTTCTGCAACCATTTCCTCCTCATTGTTTTTCTATAAATGTTTTCTTCTATCTGTTTTTCTGATTTCCATTACTTCTCACTTGCTTTTCTGTCCCTAACACACAATGCAAATGAGAGTGGTAGACTTCCTTGCTATAGTATTATAGAAAAACAACATTTGCTTTTCTCATTTGGTTGTTTTTCATTTATTTCCACAATGCTCAGAGGTGGGCACACACCAGAACAAAACATAAATATGTCCCTGGTTTTGAAATTCTTATCATCTCCTGGAAGAGAAAACATGAATATAGAAATTATTTAGAGGAAAATAATAATTCATCTTTGGGTAAAATGATATACTATACTTTTATTTATTTTAAAAGAATTTAGGAGATGTTATAATGTTTAAACAAGTCTGGGTACTACACAGGTCTGTAATTAAATCCTAAGTATATGCCATATGACCTCTATAATTTGGGGATATTTGCTCAATTCTAAGATAAGTTTCCTCCTTTATCAAGTGCAAATGTAACTGTTTATATTTATGTGGAAATTATTTATGGAAATTAGTTCATGGATAACGTGGGGTATGGATGGGATCACTTCATGGACTAGTGAAGAGGAAAAATGGGTACTCCAAGTGGAGAACATTATAAAAGTGCTGTTAAAGAACATGTTGTGCTTTGTTTCACTTAAGGAGATCACTTAAGAAGCCACTGACGCAACACAAAAAAGCAATAAATGCAGCCTAAATGAAGGCTTTTGTTAGCAGTGCTTCACAAATAACTCCAGGTTTTCAAGCCTGGGAATCTTGGGTTGAAATTGGGGGAAGATAATAATACAGGCATCTACATTTAGGTAGGACATAAATTTGTACAGTTAATTTGAACTTATTTATTCCCATATGTTACTTGGCCCTCCATATTTCTCTCTAGCATCCCTATATCTGTCCTCTTGCCCAAATTCTAGCTACCCTTTAAATATTCAAACACTATGTGAAATCTTCCATGATAATCAAATCAGTTATGGTGTTGTATTTATTAGCACTATTCACCAGGATTACTAGTTTACTCCTTCCAGTCACATAATTGGCATACAGTAGTTTTACACTTTCACTTCTCCCTAAAGTTGGTTGTGGCCATCTGAATTGCTTTGCCCGATAAAATGTGTGACACTACAAGGTGGAATTCTTAAAGAGACAGAATGCAATGCCCTGTAGCCCTTCATTCTGCCATAGACTGAAAGCTCCAAAAATAATTTGTGTCCCTATAGCAAGTATGATATGGAATAGAACCCCTTATCTACCTTAAATGGACATGCTTTGTGAGCAAGAAATAAACCTACATAGTTTTAATCTACTTATATTTTAGGACTGTTTGTTACTATAGTGTAACAGTGAATATCCTGAGTATAGTCTCTTCATTCTCTTATTTGGGGAGACTAGACAGTAAAAAGAGAAGGCAACATTTTGAAACACAGAGGCAGAGATGGGAGCGATGCTGCTATGAGCCTGGAAATGATGACAGCCACCAGAAACTATAAAAGGCATGGAATCTTGTTTTAAGCCACCAAAGTTGTGGGAATTCATTACAGCAGCCCTGGGAAACTAACATACGTGGGTTCTGGAGGCACACTATATGCACTTCCATCTAGCATAGTTTTTTTAAATGAGCAATTCATTTTCTATGGGAACTCTTTCCACATGCCTCTTCCCCAGTTTCTACCCCCAAGTAGTTTATCCCATAGGCTCTTCTTACTGCCTGACTCTCTCTCCCTAGAAGGTATTCCCCTTTGGTGAATGTCAAGGTTACTTAAGCCTGTTACATTTTGCAGCATTTACTTGGCCACCTAGACATTTCTAGAAATTTCCTCTTTCATCTTGTCTTGCTATAAGAAATTCCCAAATTTAAAATTCTTTCAGTGTTGGAGACACCCCAAACTCCAAAAAGCTTTTAAAGCAATTATTATTAGGGTACACCAGGCTCGGTCTTAGGATATCTTCAGTTCAACAAACATCTCATTGAGGAGCACATATTATTTTCCTTTTTTGGCAGGCACCATCAGATCTCTCCAAGCAGTGCCTTGGATTCCTTCTCACTCAGAGGTAAGAAGAGAAAATGTCACTACACTTACATAAGGCTGACATTTCTTTCTCACCAAACCCTAGACATCTATGTATAAAAGCTGTATATAGTAGGGATTGCAGATGGGGAGAGTAAAGATAGTGGGCTTGGTTTGGCCCAGGGGTAAGGAACCTGTAGCCTTAAGGCCACATGTGGCTTTCTAGGTCCCTTATTGTGGCCTTTTGACTGAATTCAAATTTTACAGAACAAATTCTTCCATTTTTATTAATATTTTTTATCTTTTATATTTTATTTTATTTTTAAAATGAACATATTTAAAATACCAAAGAATAAAATAAATTTCAAGGAAATAATCCTCCCATGTTGACCGGCACAATTAGAACATTAGTAAGCAATAAGGACTAAATTGACAGCTGCTGACTCATGATTTAGTTCTAACTTTTCCTGCCTGACTGGTGCCACTACCACATGGGGCTAGTTGGTGAGAGTTTATGGGCATCAGGTATGTCGATCTGTTATCAGCTTCCGACAACGGTACACTATGTTTCTGTTTGAGGTAGAATTTGTGAATAGTTACATGGCTCAACAGTATTTTTTAATTCTGTCTGCTTAACAGCCCATCATGTCAAGGAAGACCAAGAGAACACTGAAGGAAGAAAACAGATTTTTTAATGAGGATTGGGAATTGCAATATTATATTGTTTCAGCTAAAGATAAGATGATTTGCTTGCTTTATGATACTGCAATATCAACATTAATGAAACTCAATGCTCATCAGCATTATAACACTCATAAGGACCACCACAAATATTTTAAATTAGAGAGAGAGGCATGAAAGATTTTATTGCAGAAATTAAAAGATGAAAAGAAAAGCAAAGACACTTTTTCAAGCAGCAATAAGACCTGGAAATAATGCCACTGAAGCAACTTATAAAGTAGCTTATATACTCATATAAAAAGGGAAGAAATTCAGTGATATAGAAATTGTGAAAGAAAGCATTGTCAAAGTTGTAGGATGCTTAGACCCTGGTAATGTTTCAAAGTACAAATCACTGCCTCTTTGAAGGAGAACCATAACTGATTGACAGTATGAATTAGCCTTCAACTTAACAGAACAACTTCATGAAATACTTCAAAAGGAAAACATATTAATCAATTGCTCTGGATGAATTAACTGATACTACTAACTTGGCACAGGTTTTATACTTCATTCGGGTCATAACAGATTTTCTTTGCTAAGAGGAGTTACTCATTTTGGGTAATCTTATGAGCAGAATACAAGGAATAGATATCTTTAACAACTTGGAAGATAAATTGTCAAGAAGTTGGACAGAATTTGGTAAATTTAGTGAATGTATGTACAGATGGTGCACCTTCCATGACAGGAAAACATGAAGGGTTTGTTGTGCAGATAAAAGAAGTATTAACAGATCCAGACACTCTAATTTATTTTCATTCTATCTCGTGTCAGCAAAATCTCTGTGCTAAAGCTACTGTTTTATGGGACACTTTGCAACAACTTATAACTATTGTTAACTACATTTGTGCAAATGCAACACAGCATCATCAGTTTCATAACATGCTAAAGTCAAACAATGAGGTATTCAGTGTGGATTTGCCATATCATTCTAAAGTCCATTGGATATTGCAGGGACGGTCAGCCAAAATTTTATCTTTGCGAGAACAGATTGTTAAATTTTATGAAGAATAGAATCAGTAACGTGAATTATTGAAAGAAGATTTCTATAGGAATGCATCATTTCTGTGTGATATTATGTCGAATCAAAATGACTTGAATATTTTTTGTGAGGTAAAACTAAGTGTATATATATTATATCTGGCCAAAAATCCAAGCATTTCATATAAAGCTATACTTTTTTCAAAACACTTCTCCTTCAGAAGGAAATTTCAGATGAACATTTTCCCCAGTTAGCAAAGGTCATTCATGAGCAGGATGATATATGTGAATAATCTGAAGGATACACAGCTTTTATAGACCTGTTAATTGGAGAATACAATGAAAGTTTCACTGACTTTGAATTAGTATTTCAGCCTCACCTCATTGAAATCAGCAAGGCACCTAAAGAACTAGAGATGGAATTGATTGAGCTCTCAGTAGATGGCATTTTAAAGTCATTGTTTGATGCTAAGAAAGATCCAATTGAAATATGAAAAAATGTAGTAGAATACTTGCACCTTTGGCAACATACATGAAAAATGCTTTCTTCCTTGTCAACCACTTATTGCTGTGAATATACATTCTCCTGCCTGACCCAAATCAAGAAGCCCTTAAGGTCACAAACGACTGATACCCATCTAAAGGATCAACTGAATCTGCAGACCTCCATGCTGCAACCAAATATCCAAAAGCTTTCCAACAAAAAGCAGACACAACAAAGTCATTAAATGGATAGTTAACTTTAAAATTGACAAATACTTGTCATTTTTTGAATTATTAAGTACATAGCAGTTAGATTTTTAAAAAAAAATAGTGTACATTGTTAAGTATATCTAATTGAAGTTTCTAGAATGTGGCCTTATTTGATGATAGCTAAATTAATGCAGCCTTCCAACATGAAAATGTTCCTCAGCCCTGGTTTTGCCTATTTTTATTAAATCATGCCAAAACCTATCTCTACCAGCTCTTCTTTAAAAATACTTCTCTCTTAGTTTTCTCAACTTTGGAGCCTCTGCTGAATTTCCAAGACACCAGGAAATGACCCTTTGGTATGTTGATACACATGATGATAGAAAAGTAGAAATGCTCAGATGTGTGTGTCCTTTGAGGAACTCTCCATGGAATGCTATTCCCATCATTCTGTATGTAAATAGATCCCTATTTCCCTTCTGACAGTTAGGCAATGTGCAAGTTACATGGGCCTTTGTGGAGACCCCCTTATCCTTTAAATTCCCATAATGTACAGCATAGTTCCACACAAACAGTAAATGTTTAACAAATAAACATTTTTGCCCCTAACTTACTGAGATACACCACCAGTTGAGAATTTGGAACTACAGCTTTGATAGGTGTTTAGTGAAAAGACTTTCTAGTCTGAAGTCACAAGTCTTATCTCTTCATTCAGTGTGTATTGAAATTTCGGCTAGTGTCCTTCACATAATCCATGAGTACTTATAAATGGGTTAATAGAAGTGTTTTTAAATGTTTAAGCTTTAAATGTTAAGTGTTTTAAATGTTTAAGTGTTTTTTATGTTATGCAAGGGATTTGCTTTATTTTGAATTATTAACCTTAGGACCTAAGACCCATAGTTTTATTTTTATTATTTTTTTATTTTTCATGATGTCTTTCATTTTATTGAATTCATACATTCATCAAGATCTTATTGAGGACCCAATACATGCACATATATTACTAGGTGTGGGGGAGAGACCCCAGAAAATAAGATATAAGACAGTGGAAGATATTGCTGGGAATGGAAGGATATGGAATAAGGATGAAAGAAGGCTATATTAAAATAGTGTGTCTGGAATAATATAAAGAAGGTGTTAGGAGAGTGCAGAGAAAATGAAAATTAATTTTCACAAAGGGAATTGAGAATAAGGTTTAACTAAAAGGAAATGTTCAATTTTTTAATAGGCACCTTGCAAAGACCTCTAAAAAAGAATAAAGATTTTGCTGTAATTCTAGATATTATAGCTCAGTTACAAGCCAAATTTTGCATGGCTTCATCAAGAAAAGATAAGCACGTATATTGTCCCTTTACAAAATTCTGATTGCAAGCAAGCTGATCATCTCCATATGCCTGCAATTACCCATAATAATTTTACATTTCATTTGATTAATTCTTCTGCTTCTCTACATACAAACACATAATGATATGGACCTCTCTTACCTTGCACATTGTTCTAATTATTGTTTCATTTTATTTAGTAATGTAATGAAACTGGAGCATTCAATCAAGGGATTATCACTCATACTTTGAAGAGAACATTATTAATTATGTAGTAGCAAGACTGCTGCTTCAGGGCCATGCAGAAGGTTGCCTAATTACCCAGTGATTTCAGGACAATTTACACTGTCAATCTGAGTAAAAAATAAATAAATAATAAAGCTAGGTTTCTACTCCTTCCTTTTCTGCTTTACATTCATTGATACAGTTGGCTTACAGATACAAATAAATTTATTTCATAAATCCATAAATTTAGTACCCTAGGCCTGGATTATTTTATACATTTGTAAAATTTCTATCCCAACCCCAAGTCCCCACACACACAACCCAAAAAGAAGAAACTATATTTACAGGCCTCATTCCTGAAAGACTACTCTGGAATATTGATGAATGGTTCATTTTAGAATTTTTGAAAACATTCTGAATTCACAATTTCTTATTTAAAGTCTACTATTTGTTAAAGCTAATGTTAAGAAGGAAAACAGGGACATAAATAAGTTCTGGAAAAATAAATGTCAGGATGTAAAGTTAATTG
Source organism: Cheirogaleus medius (assembly GCA_008086735.1). NCBI lineage: Eukaryota > Metazoa > Chordata > Mammalia > Primates > Cheirogaleidae > Cheirogaleus > Cheirogaleus medius. The sequence goes on along the minus strand of VBSM01002608.1, from coordinate 74,921,691 downwards.
GAAATTTTGTTGATCTAGGACAGGGGTCCTCAAACTTTTTAAACAGAGGGCCAGTTCACTATCCCTCAGACTGTTGGAGGGCCGGACTATAGTTTAAAAAAAAAAGCTATGAACAAATTCCTATGCACACTGCACATATCTTATTTTGAAGTAAAAAAACAAAACGGGCAAAAACACCCGGCGGACCAGATAAATGTCCTTGGCAGGCCGCATGTGGCCCGTGGGCCGTGGTTTGAGGACTCCTGATAGGATATCAAGGATCAGTTTCAAAGATTGTCAGCATGTTTCTAATTCTAATCCCCACAAATTACTCTGCTGTCAACAATCAAAGCCAGAATTCCCACACCTGATGTAATCATTCTCATTTTTCATGGAATTAAATTCTTCCAAGAGCAGCTGAGATAACTACCAGTGTAATAGATGTGTAGCTCAGAGTATAAGATTAAATTAGATAACACTGTTTAAACATCAAAGTTTATTAATCTGTATTCAATTAAATCCACAATCTAGAAATGTTTTCATCTAGGGAGACCAGGACTCCATATCAGACCAATTAAATCAGGATCTTTAGAGATAGCATACAGGTATCAGAATTTAAATTTTTTTTTCAAAGCTTCCCCATATAATTACAATGTGTAGCCAGTTTGAGAACCACTTGCCTGGAGGATAGTGGGAGGGATGCTTTACAAGAAGCATGCATGGATTAAGACCTAATTTTCTGTTTCAGTAGGGCAAGACTCTGTGTCCTTCTGCCTTAAATTTAGCTTTTCATTTATTCATTAACTTGCCATAGATATATTGAGCACCTACAGAATCAACCTCACTCCCCTAATAACAATGAAGTTCTTCTCCCTTCTTCTCATTTCTCCCTTCTTTCCTGTCTTGTTCAATACTTAAAACTCAGGTTCCAAGGTCTTTGGTCACAGATGAATACAAGAAAAAAGCAATCCTTTCAATGATGATGAGAAAGACAGAGACAGAGAGAAGTGGAATGAAGATAGGGAGAGAGTGACAAACAGAGGGAATACACAATTAGCTTTGATAACACAGTTGAAAGTATAAAAATGTAAGAACAATGTAAAACTTTGTCAGTCTTCTTTTGTCACTGAAGATTCTTTAATTAATAGAATAAAAATCATCCAGTTAACTCCTATAAAAACTTATAATATATCATCAACCACACTTGTACAGACAATACAAGTTCACTATCCCATTCTCCTCTTCTTTCTTAGGAGCGGAAAATAAATTTTATCTAAGGTAGCAACTTGCCCAACTAAAAGACTAAATTCCCAACTTCTCTTTTCAAGGCATGGCCAATGAGATTTATGGAGAAGTTTTTGGGTAGTGCCAAAAGTTATCTTGGCTCTTCAAGATAGAAAACACATGTTATTGTTTTTTCTGATCTTTTATCTCACTCCTATTCCCCATTATCTGGGGTTCCCATCAGTAAGTTTGGTCTATAAGGCAATGTTAAGGATGAAGTAACCCCAGTATGAAGACTGGGAAGATAATGACATATTGTTTAAGCCAGTGTTATTACCAGTATATCTTTAACAATTAATATATGACAGAAATATTTTTTTAAAAGGAATTTAAGTATACTGAAGGCAAGGCTCATTCCTAAAGTTTAGAAAATACTGCATCCCTGTCCTAAAGAAATTTAGAAACTAAATTATAGGCAATTTAGGAGGAGAACAGAAAGCATGGATGATGGGTCAAATACAGGGACACTCAATATAAGAATGCTTTTTACTGAGACACAAAGGGTAATATATACTTCTGTACCTTTCCATTAGCATATTTCTTAAATTTTTATTATGAAAAATTTCAAATATACAGAGTTATAGAGAAAATACATGCAACCATCATCTAGACATAACAATAATACATTTGCAATAATATAAAGTAATTTCCTTATTTTTTCTTCTGCAGTGCTTAAGGTCAATTACAAATTGTGGCTTTTTCTTCATAGTACTTCTATTTGTCTCTGTAAGAGTAAAAATATTTTCTTACATACCCACAATAGCATTACTACATCTAGTGATTTAAATAATGATTTCATATCATTGTTTATTACTCTCTCCATATATAAACTTCCACAATTGCTACCAATTTTTTTTATTTTTAATGAAAGACACTTTAAATGTTGATGGAATATGAGATGAGTTGCATGAAAAGAAGAAGTTGGGGTAAGAGAGAACACATGAAGAAGAATTGAAACAAAAGATGGAAGGGAACAGAGTGAAGAGAATATCTGGGGAATGGGCAGGGAAGAGATATAAAGGATTACGTTTTTTTGTATTCATCAATGAGATGATGGCCTCTTTGATACGGAACAAAACTAAATTCTATAGAGCTTTAGTTCATCCCATCACAGATTACTTTAATATCCCAGACACTTGTAAATAATTATTTAATTGAAGTAGTTTAAAAGCTAAGATTAGATTTAAGCAATTTTTGAAAATTAAATTGGACTTTAAAAATCATGAACTAACATAAATGGGTATAAATATTTTTAACATAATTAATTTATAAACATTTACAGTACAAATGACACTCTAATGTAATATACAATAAAACTCATTTTTTCACCCTTTCCGAAAATTTATTTGAGGAAACAATTCTCCCTTGATTGTGCTTTTTTTCATAAGTTGGAAATTAGGGTATCCAAACTACCAAAAATTAACTTTGTATTTTTCTCACTATGTAATATATCACTACATGATCCAATAACATATTTTACCAAGAATTATGTAATCCTTAGAGATCAGAATACAATTAATTCATTCAGAATAAGCAGTCACTGTGTTGTAAGGACTTGTGGGTCTAGCACTTGTTGGAGCTCACACTGATTTCCCTGAGTCATAAAGAAAATCTATTCTCACTCAGGAGCATCTCATAAGTGTTTATTTAATGTCCATTATATGCCAGACCTTTTGAGTACATTCTGAAGATGTAATAAGAAGACAATGCTATCAAAAAACTCATAGTTCAGTATGGTCTATTTTGAAGGCACAAGGCAAGCTCAAATGGATAAGAGGGAAGAGACAGGAACTAAAATATTATATGTGCATACAACAGGTGACAGCAATGGCCAATGTCTAATGTCCAGGAAGATACTAAGGCACCAAGACCAGAATACAGGATGATGGAACTTAACAAAAGGTTTTTTCACATATCAGAATAGCTACAGGACTTGAAGCCAACTGGATTGGAAGAATTATGCCATTAGTATCAAAATAGTTTTCATTGACTCTGATTCCACAAATTATAAAATGATAGCATGGGCAGAAGTTTAGAATTCATACAGAATAATTGTCTTACCATCTAGGCAGTCCTTGCACAGTAACACTGACAGATGGTTGCCTTATCTCTCCTTGAACACTTCCAATTACAGAGGTTTCACCAGTATTTTCTAAATGTTTATAACGGGTGTGTTAAAAAGCAGTTGCTTTCTATATTTTAATATTGTAAGCAGCAGCTTTTTTATTTAATTATTCTGTTGTTTCTAGGAGTTTTTCCACAGACTTTCTCATGTTTTCCAGGTATAATACTGTATCATTATCATCAGCATATAATAATAAATTAGATTCTTTCCTTCTAATGTTTATACTAATTATGTCTTTCCGTTACATACTTGCATTGTCAAGTATTCCCAGAAAGTGCTTAAAAATAGTGGCAATATTGGACATTGTTGACTTTAATGGAAATGACCTAATATTTCACATTTAAGCATAATTGTGGCTTTTGTTATATGTGTGTTTACATATATCAAAAATTTTGTATCAGAACTGAATATTAATTTTATTAACTGCCTTTTAGCAACTATAGAGATTTTTTAATGCTATGTCACATTTGATCAATTTTGTCAGTAAATTAAATAGTAGATTTCCAATAATGAGCTTTATATTTTATTAATGGAAACTGTCTCACATGTTGGTTTTTTCTTTCAGTGAGTTGCATATATCTATTTGCTAATATTTTAAAGCATGTTTTCATTAAGTTTCAAAAGTGAGATTAGTATATGGTATTTTTCATTTGCATGTTGTTATGAAATTTGGTACAGTATTATACTTTGCAAAAATACTTTATAATTTCCTCCCTTCTCGACTCTATAGCTCTATAAGTTTAAGTAGCAATGAAATTGTATTTCTGAAAGTTGGAAAGAATTGACACGGAAGCCCAGAGCTTGGTACACTTTGTGTTCTAATTTTCTTCCACATATTTGGTCATTGGTTTTCCAGCATTTTTGGAGTCCATTTAGGCTACTTATATTTGGCATAGAATATTTCATTTACTCTTTTTTTTTACAAAGTTTAGTAATATATTACCTTATTATCTTTTTTATACATTATATGATGTCACTTCTCATTTTTTCTTGATAGGCTTATCTGTTTTTTATTTTCAAAGAAGCAATAATTTTTAAAATGGGTTTGTTGGTTTTTTTCCATTTATTACAAAGTGTTTTTATCTTTACTATACCCTTTCTTCAGATTATTTTTGGTTTGCTTGGTTGATCATTTTTCTAGCTCTTTTAGATGAGTAGTTAATTCAATTAACTAAATTATTTTCTGTTCAGTAATGTAAATATTTAAGTTATGAATATCCTTCTGATTGCTGTTTTTGCTAACTTACAAAAGTTTAGCTATGAAGTGTTTAATCATTATTATGTATAAAGTATATGGCAATTTAGAGTTGATTTTATTCTTTGACATGAAAGAATCATTAGGGGCAGTTTGTGTTTTTTCATGTTCAGATTTCTGAGGTATTTGTTTTCTATGTTTCTAGTAATTTTCAGTTTCAGTTTCAGTTAATGAATTTTCTATTTTATTAAAATTTTTTAAAGTTCCATTCGCCCTTTTGAAAAATTGCACTCTTTATTTCAGGATGTGAATTTAATATATGTCTATTGGATTTATTCATTAATTATGTTACTTGCATCTTCTCTAGCCTTTTTTGTCTCCTTAACTCTTACGTTTCTATCTCTCCTTAAAAAAAATGTATTAATTATTGATGCAACATTATATGATAAATGATTTCATCAAAGTTAGAGTCTTATGTTGTACTCCCACTTCAGGAATTTAAGAACAAATTACAATTTCTTTAAGGCCGCTCCATCTTCTTCTTGTGTGTGTGGTGGTGTTTTTTTGTTTGTTTGTTTTTTTATGCCAGTGCTAGCTAGCCCCAATTCCTTCAACTTTTCCTTTTATGAAGGTTTCCAATCCCATTTTCTTGAATGTTTTCTTCTATGTATAGTCTTATTTGGCAATATCCTTCTAAAACGTGATATTGAAATGAAGTATAATCTCATATGTTATCTGATCAACATGGATTATTATGGAAATGTTAACTCTCTTGGTTTAGCCACCATGCTTATGCTAATTTCTGCCTAAGCAGTCAAACCCTCTAGGTAGCTCACATTGAACATGAATTCAGCATGAATTCATTAACATCCATTACATTATATTGTTGATTCCCTTGATATTCATGTGCATATTTCTTTTCATATATCAGGTACTCTAAAAATATTTGTTGAATGAAAGAATAATATAAATGAATACACAATGTATAGATTATAAAATTTATGTAATTGAGGTCCTCTATAAAGGGCAATATTTATTAATTTTGTGTTTGTAGATAAAAGTTTCATTTCTAATTCACTTCAATTAAGTCAATAAATGTCATTCTTGAGAGTTACAGGTTCGTAATTGCAGTTATAGCAATTATGCAACACTTGCTTTGATAAAGGACAAGCAATTTTGAACTGTGTGTGTGGCAAATGATACCTGACGTAATGTAAGCAATTTATAACTGGGTAACTCTTTAACAGTCCAAGAGCTACAATAAATACTTCAAGTGATGTTTTACAAGTACGGAAATAATTGTCTAATTAGTAATGCACTACTACAGAATGACAAGAGCTTTATTAAAAAGAAGTATATGCTCCACAAGTCGGAGGATAAATTCTGGAGTTTACAGGAAAGGAAAAGTCACATTATTAATGCATAACTCCTACTGAATAATCCATCAAAATTGCTTTGAAAAATATTCTTTAAAGTCCCCAATATGTGGTACTAAAAACATTGTTTCTAAATGTTGATCAAAATACATAGATTTTGCTTTTAATCTTCCTGTAAAGATAAAAAAAAAATCTCCTTTCACTACTTTTTCGAAGCACATATTGTTAAGTAAGAAGCGATTATTGCAATATATTTTTGTTAAATTATGAACATATATTATCAATCTTAAGTGTTAGCAATGACAGGAGGAACCCAAGGATGGAAATTGTGGCAACAATTTATTTCATATCTGCTACTGTGATTTATCATCATAAGTATTTATCATTTTCTGAAATTTTAATACTTGCTACTTTGTTTCTCTCCTCTTACAGTGAAACAGATAAGGAATTACATTTTTATCACTATTCCGTGTCTGCTACGTGGAAGAACTCTTGACACTTAGAAGGGACTCAAAAATATTGTGGCATGCATCCATGAACACATAATGCCATCAGCTGACTGGTAACATAGCTGAATACAGGTTCAGAGAGACCTAAGATCATTTTGGCTAGAATGGTTGGCAAAGCTTTCTCTAAAAAGGTAATTTTTGAGTTGATAAGCATGATGAGAAGGAGCTAGCCATATAAAGATATGGATTAACAGAATTCCAAGCAGAGATAAAATTGGATATAAAATCCTTTAGTTTGTAATTAGCTCAGTGTATATTATTTTCTCAGTACAGTGACAAACAGAAATACAAAACTGATTGCACTATATGGTTCCCAACCTAAGGGAACTTAAAACTTCTCAAGGAGATGTAGAATAGTGTTGTTAGAGTTGTTGTTGTTTAATTCATGGATATTTCTGATATATTGTGAATTCTCCTTTTTGCAAGTATCTTTATAATTTTAATAATAAATTACTGTTCTCTCCTAGTTTCCAAAAATTTCTTATCAGTAGGTAGAGAACTAAGTCAAATAATTTTTCCTGAATATTTTGAAATAATTATATTATTTTATTATTTTTATTATTATTCTGTTAACACATTGAACTATATAGATAGATTTTTGAATAGCAAGCCATTCTGAAATTCCTAATGGCCTGCTTGGCTCCTGGCATAATAGTATCTTTATATCACTGCATTTTGTTGGTTTATAATTGTTTAGGATTTTTGCTTTTGAATTCAGGAAAGAGATTGGCTTATACTTTCTTTATTATCATAACTTTGCCAATATTCAGTATCAAGGTGAGTCTGATTTCATAAAATGAATTGAGAAATATTTCTTTTCTTCTTATTTACTGTTATAGTTTATAAAAGAGAGATGTAGTTTCATTTATAAATATGTGGCAGAATTAGAGAAGCAATGTGATACTACAGTTATAAAAGATGATTAGTTATGATTGCCTTTGGGGACTTCTTCATAAATTCTTTCCCTAGGCCAATGTCTGTAAGAATTGGGACCTGATTAAATTAAAAAGCTTCTGCACAGCCAAGGAAACTATCACAAGACCAAACAGACAACCTACAGAATAGAAGAAAATATTCACATGCTACACATCCAAGAAAGGGCTGATAATTAGAATCTCTATAGAACTCAGGAAAATCAGCAAGAAAAAAAATCAAACAATCCTATCAAAAAGTGGGCAAAGGACATGAACAGAAACTTTTCAAAAGAAGATAGACTAATGGCCAACAAATATATGAAAAAAATGCTCAACATCTCCAATCATCAGGGAAATGCAAATAAAGGAGTGAGATGTGCAACGTCTGGGGGATGGACACACTTGAAGCTCTGACTCAAAGAGGGGGGCATGGGCAGTATACATAACCTTAACATTTGTACCCCCATAATATGCTGAAATAAAAAAAAAACACAATGAGATAGATATCACTTAACTACAGGGGGAATGGCCTTTATCAAAAAGTCCCCAAACAATAAATGTTGGTGTGGAAATAGAGAGATAGAAATACTCATACACTGCTGGTGGGACTGCAAACTACTACAACTTCTGTGGAAAGCAATATGGAGATACCTCAAAGAGCTACAAATAGAACTACCATTTGATCCAGCAATCCCATTACTAGACATATATCCAAAGGAACAAAAGACATTCTATAAAAAAGACATTCTAGTGCAATACATGAGTGGATTAATAAAATGTGGTGTATGTATTCCATGGAGTTCTACTCAGCCACAAAACACAATGGTGATATAGCACCTCTTGTATTATCCTGGATAGAGCTAGAGCCTGTTCTACTAAGTGAAGTATCACAAGGATGGAGAAACAAGCACCACATATGCTCATCATCAAATTGTTATTAATTGATCAACACTTAAGTGCACATATAGTAGTAACATTCATTGGGTGTTGGGCAGGTGGGAAGGAGGAGGGGGGCTGGGTACACACCATCTGGGGAATGGACAAGCGTGAAGCTCTGACTCCAACCCTGTAATATGCTGAAACAAATAAATTAACAAATAATGATTAGTTTTAAATATATAACAAAAATTTTAATGCTTTATTTTTTCTTGTATGGGTTTTATAAGTTTAATTTTCTAGACCTTGTACATTTAAATTTTAAAAATTATTTACTCAGCTTGTTCATAACCCCTATGGATTTTTTCTCTAAAATTAGACATATCATTAGTAATATATTTTCCCAATTATGATATTTATTACTTATTAGTTACTCTTCCTTGATTAGTCTTGCTAGGTGTTTCAGACATTTGTTAATTGTACTGGTCTTTGCAAAGAACTAACCTCTAAATCACTTCTACTGCTAGCTTTATTTTCTACCTTAACTCTCTACCTGTTTCCATATTGCTTTCTACCTTTTACTATCTTTGAGTATAATTTGCTGTTATTTTTCTAACATCCTTCAGTATGGTCTTAGATCATTGAATTTCGATCTTTCTTCTTTTTAACGTATGCAATTATGGGTCTGCATTTCCTTTTAGTGAGATATAGCTGCATGCCTCAACTTCTGAGGTATTGTATGTATTCATATCTATTTTGATGTTTGCTTTAAATCCAAAAGTTATAAAATATGTGTTTTATAAATTCAAATTATTTGTGAGATTTCTACCTTTCCTTTTGTTACTGATTTCCATCTTAATTCTACTAGGTCTGAAACATATTCTCTATGATTTCATTCATTTGAAATTGTTGATACTTGCTTTGTGCATCAGCATATGCTCAATTTCAGTAAATTATCTTTGAGTAATTTAAAGAGATCTTTATTCTTCATTCAGTGAGTGCAATGTTGTTTATATGATAATTAGCTCATGTTTGTTGACTTAATTTTTGTTAAACTCTTCTGTATATATTCCTAATTTTCAGTCTACTTGTGCTACTGAAAGAATTATTTGAAAAACCTCAAACATGATTGTGAATTTATCCATTTATCCTTGCTACTCTTTTCAATTTTCTTATATATATTTAAAGTTATTTTAATGGGCTTTTACAATTTAGAATTGCTGTAATTCCTGGTATACCAAAATTTTTATTATTCTAAAACGTTACTTATTAGCTAGCTAAATGTTTTACCTTATCCGATATGTAAACATTTTTATTAACTTTCTTTTATTTTGCATTTGCATAGCATATATTTTTCCATTATTCTAATTTTTATTTTTCCAACTGTCTCTCTTTTAAGCAGCATATTGTTGTTTTTAATCTAGTGTCATGGTCTTTTCCATTTAATTATGGTATTCAGTGTAATAGCTAATACATTGGAGTTTTAAGATGCCATTTTACTATTAGCATTTAATTTGATTCACTTAATCTATGCCCTTGGTTTTCATTACTTGACATTTTTGAATTAATTATTCTTTTCATCCCATATTTTTACCTCAATTGACTTTTTCCTATACAATCTTGCAATACTCTTAATAGTGATTCTTTGAGAGATTACAACACAGATTCTTGACTTATTCAAGTCTAATAATACCATGTGTTGAACAATGCAGGCATAATAATAATAATAAAACATTGATTTCATATTTTCCTCAGGCTGCGACTAAGATTTCCTTTTTGTCTTCATTGTATAGCAAATTTACTGACTTACCTAGGTTTTTTGAATGAGCCAGTATTCTTTCGTAATTTCTTGCAGACTTTGGTGACTATTAAATTTGGGTAGATTTCTAAATTTTCCTATATGAGGTATCATTTATTTAAATAAAGTGCACCCATGTAAGTTGTGCAATTGCAATAGCTATCACTTTCAGTACAATACTGGTTAAGAATTGTGGAGAAAGGCATTCTTGCCTTTTGCCTTTTCCTCAATCTTAGAAAGCATATTTCAGATTTTTTTAAATCTTAGCTTATGATGTTTCCTGAAGGTTTTTCTACATATGCCATCTATTAGATTAATGAAATTCTATTCTTCCTCATTTGCTGATTTTTTTAATCATGAATTGTGTTGAATTTTTTAACAGACAAAAGTATCTTTCAAATGCTTTTTCTGCCTCTATTGAAATGATCATAGCTTCTTTTACTTTTATCTTTGACATGGCTCTTTTAATGTTGAACAACATGGAATTTTTTCCTAGACATTGTGAATAGCATTGATGCACCACCAGCCCCTTTGCCATTGGAAACCCGGAGCACAGATAGAGGTGGCAGGCACAGTCGCGTCACCATTGCAGCAGTCTTGCGTGTCTTGAGAGGGTAGCTCTGTCAGCATTTGGCTGCCACTCACTCTTCATGACCTTGAGCAGAGTACTCTTATTGTTCTGGTATATAGCTTGAAAGGGTATTTTTGTTTTGGCTGGCAATTAACTTAGTGAAGCTCAAACTGTAAATTCTGCCATGTCTGAAGCGTGCAGCAGTTAGGATCTCAGTTAGAATGCTTTTTGTCTACTCTAAATATGAGCAGTTAATAAGTCAGGTAGCTACAACGGCAGATACCATATACTAACTTGGCATGTACTCTCTCTGGCTCTCTCCTTTCTGAAGGATCCCTTTGCCCAGCCCCGTAGCACCATGCATAAGCTTCCTTTGATTCCTATAGTCTAAAAGATGATAGGTTTTCTTTCAGAGTTTAGTCATGAAAAAATGTGAAACTCACATCATGATGGCCACCTTTAACAAAATCTGCCTGCTTTAGTTCGCTTGTATAGTTGTTTTAGTATTTTAGAGAAAATAGTTACATATCTGGATGATTTATTTGTTAGAAGTCTGATCTTTCACACCAAAAGTGAAATTAAGTTTGGATTGGTTTTGAAGGACTTCATAGGGCTTGTTGAAATTTTGACTTGATGTCTTTCATTAATCTTGGAAAATGCTATACTGTTATCTCTGCAAACATTTATTTTCTTCATTTTCTTAATTTTCCCTTTCTATGACTTGAAATATACTTTATTTATATTTGGCCTTTTAACTGTATACTACATATACAGTGACCATCATACTTGGATTCGCCAATTAGTCCAAGTTTGTCTACAGAGATTGATTAATGTCTGTTGACTAATTTGATGACCAAGTTTTGCTCTCAAAATAAAATAATAATTTTGAAATAACTTACAGTCATATGCCACATAATGACACATCAGTCAACAACCGAATACATATATGATGCTGGTTCCATAAAATTATAATACTATATATTATAGTTTCATAATACTTAGTACAATAACATTCTGTACAGCTTTATAGCCTATGAGCTAAAGGTTATATCATATAGCCTAGATGTGTAGTAGTTTATACCATCTAGTTTTGTGTAAGTACACTCCATGATGTTCACACAGTGATGAAATCTCATAATGGCACATTTCTCAGAATGCATTCCTCTCATTAAGTGACATATAATAATATATTGTCATCTTACCCACATGTTTAACATTTTGTGTTTTCTATCTTTCGGAGTCTTCAGACATCAGTCTCCATGCTTTCCTTAGACCTATTTCCCTGTTCACCAACTTTCTCTCTTTAAATTATTGTTAAACACATAGATTGAGTTTTTAAAATAAGTTACAGTATTTTTATCTCTGTTCATTAAGAATTTCTTTTTATTTCTTAAATTATTTTCCAGTTTTATCTTAATGTCAGTAATCATTTCTACTATTTTTTCTGGATATTTCCAACTGGGATGCACTATAGGTCTCTTTGTCTATTGTTTCTCTTGATTTTCAGTGATGTAGCATTGCCTTCTGGAATGCCTGGATGCCTTGTTATTTTTTACTGAACATTAGTCATTGTACCTAAATTAGAAGGATAATTTAAGACACTAACATATGTTTTCTTTTGTAAAAGAGGACTTATTTCAACATATGCAAATCAACAAATATGATTCATCATATAAACAGAATTAAAAACAAAAGCCATATGAGCATTTCAATCGATACAGAAAAAGCATTTGATAAAATTCAGCTTTCCTTTATGATAAAAACCCTCAACAAACTAGGCATAGAAGCAACATACCTCCAAATAATGAAAGTCATATATGGCAAACCCACAGCCAATGTCATCCTGGGGAAATATTGACAACATTCCCCCTAAGAACTGGAACAAGACAAAGAAGCCCATTTTCATCACTTGTATTAAACATAGTACTGGAAGTTCTAGCCAGACCAATCAAGAAAGAGAAAGAAATAAAGGATGTCTAAATTGGAAGAAAGGAAGTCAAATCATCTGCTTGATGATAATAGGATTTTACACCTAGAAAACCCTAAAGACTCCTCCAAAAGATTCCTAGACTTGATAAATGAATTCAGTAAAATCTCAGGTTATAAAATCAATGTACAAAAATCAGTATCACTCCTATATACTAATAATGACCAAGCTGAGCACCAAATCAAGAACTCAATCTTGGTCAGGTGCGGTGGCTCACGCCTGTAATCCTAGCGCTCTGGGGAGGCCAAGGCGGGCAGATCGTTTGAGCTCAGGAGTTCGAGACCAGCCTGAGCAAAAGCGAGACCCTGTTTCTGCTAAAAAAAAAAAAAATCGAAGGAAATTAGCTGGACAACTAAAAATATATAGAAAAAAAAATTAGCCGGGCATTGTGGTGCATGCCTGTAGTCCCAGCTACTCGGGAGGCTGAGGCATTAGGATTGCTTGAGCCCAAGAATTTGAGGTTGCTGTGAGCTAGGCTGATGCCACGGCACTCTAGCCGGGGCAACAGAGTGAGACTCTGTCTCAAAAACAAAACAAAAATAAATCTCAATCTCATTTAAAATAACTACAAAAAAATTACCTAGGAATATATTGAACCAAGAAGATAAAAGATTTCTGCAAAGAGAGCTACAAAACACTGATGAAAGAAATCATAGATGACACAAACAAATAGAAAAATATCACATGCACATGGATTGGAAGAATCAATATTATTAAAATGAGCATACTGCCCAAAGCAATCTATAGATTCAGTGCAATTTCTATCAAAATGCCAATGTCATTTTTCACAGAATTAGAAAAAACAATCCAAAAATTTATGTGGAACCAAAATAGAGCCTGCGTAGCCAAAGCAATCCTAAGCAAAAAAGAACAAATTTCAAGATATCACGTTACCTGATTTTGGATTATACTATAAAGATATAGGAATCTAAATGACATGATATTAGTATAAAAATGGGCACATAGATTAGTGGAACAGAATAGAGAACCCAAAAATAAAACAATGTATCTACAACCAAATGATCTTTGGCAAAGCAGAAAAAACACACACACTGGAGAAAGGACACCTTAATCAACAAATGGTACTGAGAAAATTGGAAAGTCATATGCAGAAGAGTGACACTGAATCTCTATCTCTCACCATATATAAAAATTAACCCAAAATGGATTAAAGGCCTAAATGTGAGAGCAGAAACTGTAAAAATTCTAGAAGAAAACCTAGGAAAACCTCTTTTAGATATGGCCAAGGCAAATAATTTATGACTATAAGACCACAAAAGCAAATGCAACAAAAACAAAAATAAACAAATATGAATTAATTAAACTAAGAAGCTTCTGCACAGAAAAAGAAATAATCAACAAGCAGACAATCTACAGAATGGGAGAAAATATTTGCAAACTACATATCCAACAGAGGACGAATATCCAAAATCTATAAGGAACTCAAAGAATTCAACAAGAAAAAAACAACAACCATTGAAAAGTGGGCAAATGACATGAGAAAATATTTATAAAATAAGATACACAAATAGCCAACAAGCATGTGAAAAAAATGCTTAAAATCACTAGAGAAATTTAAATTAAAACCATAATTAGATACAATCTTATTCTAGTCAGAATGGACATTATTGAAAAGTCAAAAATCAATAGATGTTGGCAAGTATGTGGAGGAAAAAAAATGCTTATACATTGCTAGTGGGAATGTAAATTAGTACAACCTATATGGAAAACAGTATGGAGATTTCTCAAAGAAATAAAAATAGATCTGTCATTCAATCCTGAAATCCCACTATTGGGTATCTACCCAAAGGAGAAAAAATCATTATATCAAAAAGATACCTGCACTTGCAGCACTATTCACAATAGCAAAAATATGGTATCAACCTACATGTCCATCAATGGATGATTAAATAAAGAAAACGTGATACACACACACACACACACAGACACCATGGAATGCTATTTGTCCATAAAAAAACAATGAAATTATGTCTTTTGCGGCAACTTGAATGGAACTGGAGGCCATTATTCTAATGAAGTAACTCAGGAATGGAAAATCAAATACTGCATGTTGTCACTTATAAGTGAGAGCTAAACAATGAGTCTGCTTAGGCATACAGAATTGAATACTAGATATTGGAGACTTCAAAATGTGGGAGGGTGTGAAGGGAGGGAGGGACGTAAAATTACCTATTCGGTACAATGTACACTATTCAAGTGATTAGTTCACTAAAAGTCTAGACTTCACCACTACACAATATATCCTTGTAACAAAACTGCACTTGTACCCCCTAAATCAATAAAAACAAAAAATATTTAAAAAAAGTACTTATATCTAGTGCTAAGGGCACCAGCAACCTCAGAACACCTTAATCCAATCAATTTGAGATTTGTTTCAAACTTGAGTTTATCCCTGTGAGAGTCCATATATTTCCAGTTTACCTTTTACTATAAAAGTTTTAGCCTTTTGAAAATCTCCATTCAAAGACTAGGTAGTTCACCAAAGCCACCCTCTTGGAAATCTCTGGAATCCAAATTTTGAGTCCAGGAAGTCCTTTGAATTTTCCAAGTAAATTGAAAGAAATTTTCTGAATATCTCAGGACTGAAAAATCAACTCGAAACTATTTAAGATGATATACCTTGATTCTTTCAAGAATGTCCTAAATTCTCTACAATATGGTACACATTTCATGTTCTTCAATGCCTCCAAGTAAAGTATTTTAAATATATAGACATTAGGTAACAAGTTGAAAATCAAAGACATTGGATTTGATTTTGTCTTTGAAAATCAAAGACAGCTGGCTTCATGTCATTTTTAAGGTAAAATTACCTAATCTGTATAGTTAATCAAAGAGACTATAATGGTTCATTATGTCCAACTGTAGGAAAATGAGACATCTAAAATTTGTTCCTGACATATCTTTCACATATGCCAGTTAATTTGTAATTGCTCCTTAAAATTAAATTAAAAAAGAAAAAGCATCAATTCTTTCAAAAATCTAACAAAATAATACTTTTAGAAATCAATTATTGAATTACATATGTCATAAATTACCATTTAAAACTTAAATCATCAGAGAATGAAGTGAAAGAATAAGAGATGGGGAACCAATATTTTCTACTGAAAATGGATATGCCAGGTATTTGATATAATGTTATATCATTTAATTTTTATAGCCACTATGTAAAGTAGACATGATGATACCATTTTATATATATGAATAACCTGAGGCTTGTAGCAGTAAAATAACATGACAGAAATCATAGCTAGTGGCAAACTCAAGATTTTATTGTAACTGAGATCTGAATGACTGAAAGCGGTGAAGGTTTCTGTTCCAAAGAGCTTTGCTTCACTGAATAATATGTTTCAGCATTGATGTAAATAATCCATGTGGCACATATTTTCAAATTATTTGCATTCAGTAGAATATGAATATACTGATTACTTCAAATTCATACTGATAATTCAATAGGCAATTTAGAATTGTAGAAAACCTCGAGTTCATTTTTAAACAGAAATAATTAAGGTGCATACATACATGTAGGAAAATTCTGACAAAGCTTTCTAATTGTGTGGATTCTATTTAGCAGGATTCTGCTTTACCTAGAAATGAATATCACTATAAACTTCATTTTGAACATCACAAAAGCTCCGTGGTTATTGATACAAACTTTGAAGCAATGACCTATAGTCCAAAGAAAATATATTGAAACAATGTAATTGATTAACAAATTTTTAAAGTTCCCTGTTTTCCCACTTGGTTCTAACTTTTGTACCAAAAAACAGTGAATGTGGGATGTTCTCTTGAATTTGGGAGTTAAATGTAGTCGTATTGCTATTATTTGGTAAATGAAAACTTGCTGCAAATCAGCAGATTCTGCACATTTGTTCTACATTGGTTCAGATTATCTTTTCTTGTTCTGTAACTCTATATACAAGAAAGAAAGAGAAAATCATTTTAAAATATTTTTCTTCATTTTAAATAACCTGATGACAAAATTGTTGCTATATATATTGGTCAACACATGGTCTTTAGTGAGACTAAAAAGCCAATCCTTTGTTATCAACGAAAGAGTAGCCAAACCTTCCAATCAAACCCTCTATGGATTGAACAAAGAATGTCATGGCTTTGCTTGGTTCATAGCAGGTTTATTATTACCCATTAGGCAATGCTGGCTCTATCCTTGATGTATATTGGAGATAATTTCTAGTAGTTTCTTTGAGGGTATCTGTACAATTCATATGTTTGTATATTTACTCAATTAATATTGAGGGTTTATAATATATAAGACCCTATGACATGAGGGCTTAGGGAAAATAAACTCAACAATCAAGGCAAATTCCAAGTAAAATTTTAAAAAGCAAATTCATCTTGCTTTTTGCTTTTTTTTTTTTCCAGATAACCCCACAGTTTATGTAGAAGCACACTCACATCTTTTTAAGTACTAGCAACACACTTTTACCCAGATGTACCTAGGCCACTGACCATTCCTTACACAGATCAAGGAAGAGAAGTTATAGAGTTATATAGACTGTGTTAAGGTCGTCTTTGTGCTATTTGTGCTTCCGGCCAGTACTGCAGACATGCTACTACAGTAGACTCCAAACTACTACATGAAACAACCATGTAGTAAGTTACATTGTAAATATAGTCAGGTCTGCAGTGAAACCTCATATATGTTTTTAGGAATACCATGCTTAACAAAATCAAGCCATGAAAAATCAGCCATGGAAAATTTGGTTATGGCACAACACTCAAGACCTCAACAGTGAGACATTTAAAAAAAAAAGATAGAACTCCCTCTGCAAAAAAGTAGCAAAATTTTACACATTAGATATTTAATAAATGCATAAACACTACAATTAATATGGAATTTTATTTGAAAAGAAATTTTGCTTATAACAAAGTGGGAGAAAAAGGGTTATCTGAAATCAGATGGAAAGTTATGATTCTACATGTGGCTGAGTGTGGTTCATAACACATGCTGTGTATAAAGGTGTGTGCTGCATGTGTGTGGTTTGTGTATCCTACCAGGCTCAGTTCATCTAAAGAGAGTTTCCTGCATGCACTTAGTGTTTCTCATGGATGAAATAGGCCATAAATAAGTACAAAATTAATGTTACACTTACATTGCTCCCTAAAATATTAATCACATTGAATAAACTTGCACTTTCAAAACAAGTATTACAGAAGAGCTGACCATATTAAAATTGTCTGACTGAGCCATACTCTGATTAGAACTGAGAAGTAGAGAAATAGCCTGACAAATCTGCACATAGAGCTCTGATCCGCATAGGTAAAGAGACAAGTATGTGTAAATTTGTTTTCATCTACACCCTATTGGTAATTACTAATCTGAAGAATCTCAGTCAGGAATAGCTCTTCAGGGATGATTGGTTTCATTTGAAATACTATATTCACATTCAAAGATGGTTACTCCTTCAATTACCTTTATCTCTGACCAAGCTCTCAAGAGAGACTTTGTCAATTGACATACCAGGTACTAGAGATTATCTTCCCTGGTATAATGAGTAGACTCAAGCATGTGAAATAGTAAGAAATATTATATAGGTATTTCCTTACTTGTATGAAGAAGGTATGTATTTAAAGTTTAGGGGACTGATAGATCCTCTGTCCAGACACATTACAGGTAGATTTTTTGACCCCATTCATACATGAAATTTAGCTAGAATGTTGTTGCATGTATCTTGATGAAGCTTTAAAGAAAGATATTATCAAAAATTCCTAAAAGACTAGAAAACTGAGGCTTCATAAAAGTGTGTGTGTGTATGTGTGTGTTCTAGTTATGTGCTGTATGTGGTATAATGAATTTCAGATTTGCTTTCACTACTACTTGGTAGGATGAATTAAAAATAAAATCCTAAACCTCTGCTAACTGAATGGACCCCTCTCCACCAAGGGACCCCAGAATCACCTTAAAACTGAGTTCACAGTCATAATGGGATGGGTAAGATAAAGCACAATTACATGTATATGATTTCCCATCATAAATATTCATGACTCCTCCTATAGCTTGCTGAATTTTTATATTTGACTGCCCCACTCATATAATATTCTGTTCCCTTTTCTCTCTTCTTTGGAGCATGTGTGACTGGCTTCTGGCAGGAAATGTCCTTCCAATAGGATGCTACCCTTCATGAGAAATAAAATTATCTTTTTCCAAAGTGTAAACCTTGTTAATTTTTTTTTTAGTTAACACTAGTAAGTTTGTGGGGAAAGAATCTAAGTTTCCACTCACCTATAATTATAAGAGATTTATCTGTACTCACCAAAAATCATCCAATAATTGTGAATGACCAAACTGACTTGGTTAACAGTAATTCTATAATCAACCTGTTTTCTAGCTGCATTTCTTGTATTCTCCATCCACCATAAATACTTATTCAAATCTTAACATTTTCCCCAAGTTTCTTAATAGACTGGAAAATAATGTAGAGAATCCATGTATACACATATACACACATATATATCTATATTAAAAGGCATCTTTATTCATAGTTTTATTTGCAAAGTGCTGGCATAGCCTTTCTAAGTCCTTTTGTATCCACAATCTCATTTTATCACTTTAGCACTTTAACAATGTTTTGGTATGGGAAACATCTCCATTTTATACATGAGGAAATTCTGGAAACACTGGAAGGTCAAAGAATTTGCTTAATGTCACTTAATAAGCCTGAGGCAGAATCATAACCATTCATGGCTAACAGTCCCCTGCCCTATCCACTTAGTACCCAGCCACAAACAGCATTCACCTTTCTGATGCACCTTTAGAATTTGGGTTACTCTGTAAAAACTTTACTTTTAGGTAGTAAACTAGGATTTGGAGAGTTTTCATTTTATTTGTTTTAATGTTATGTTTTTATTTTTATTTGGTGGAGATCAAGTTCCATTGCTATTACTCTAACAACTAAGAAAAATTAAAATCTGTCCTCAAATGGCCAATTCAGGTCAGAACTATAGGGCATAAATGAGCCCATCATGTAACTACACCTCTTAGTCATTTAGCTGAGGTGTAGTGAAATGGACAACTGAATTTTCAGCCCTGATCCTATCTGTCTCACACAGCTACACATTTATTCCCAGGAGATAATCTACCCCCTGGGAATCTCCCACTGATTTTAAAGTGATTTTCTCATGCTGAGTTTTCTGTAAACCTAATACAAATCCCTGACTTTATGAGTTAGTGTAAGAATACAAATGACACCTGTGGAACCACATGCCCTTCTCTGAAGTGTGTAGAAATTAATTGTCGTTAGCAGGTCCAAAGTTATAGCTGTCCAGGGCAGATAAAATATAAAAGTGAGTAGAATGACATTTTTGCAACAGTGCCTTAAGTCTGAGTTGAAGATACTCTTGGGGATAAAATTCTCAATCATTCATGCACATACACAATAAATTACCTTAGAAGTAAATTACAGCAAAGTGTTGTACAATGGTGAAATTATTGATTTAGTTTGCCTTTTATCCTAAACTAGATGTGGAAGATCAATTGTTAATATTGTCTTGATCATTTCTAACAGTGCCCAGAGGCATATGAGCAATGACATGGTGTAAGGATGGAAACATAAATAAAGAAAAACAAATCCAAGAAGATCATTTTCTACTTAAATTTGTTTTTCCTTTAGAATTTGCCCTTTGTCCCAAAAGAATTGTTATGCATTTTCATCTGCACAGCAAGGATATTGTATTTAAAAACTCTCTTTCAAGAAATATTAAATAATATTTTAAAACTAAATGTTTTTAATGAAAAACTATAGCACTCTGTGAAGAGTTCATCTGCTTGTGGCAACAATGATTTCAATATAAACAGGAAGAGAGCCCACTAAATATTTTCCCAAACAGTACATATTGTATAAAGAAATAAAAATTTAAGGTTTTCAGAACCACCCTACCCAAGTTGTTATATCTGTTGCTCTCACATCTTGCTTTAGCCATTTGTGAAAACCTTATCAGCTATACAATAAAGATTCATTTATTTTGGTTTTATCCATAAAAATATTTATCAATCCATTTTGAATTGCAAAGAAAATAGTAGTGTGGGAGGAAAAATATGTAAATCAGGGAAAACTTAGAAATTGAGAAATAAAATATAAAGACAGACCCCGCTCCTTCCCAAGGAAAGGTGAGCCCATGCACTATTTCACGCACTTGACCTGCCCCTTCCCTATTTTGAGGTCTTTACAAAAGCAACTGACCACTCTGAGTAGGTGTAAGGGTGGTGTCAAATATGTAATCTGTATGCTTTGCCCTATGGTAATGTCCACACTAGGTAGTGTAGTCATTTATTCACTCAAGAACACATATTTATTGAGTATGTACTATACCATATATTGCTCCTGATGCTAGGATCAGCAATAAGTAAAGTAGGTTAGCCCTCTCCCTTCATGGAAATTATATTCTAGTGGGTATGTTAGAATATTGCAACTATATACTAGTTTTTTTTTAAAAAAAGATACACAATCTCAAGTGATAAATGGAGGTAAAAATAAAGTGGAATAAGTACAGAGAGTTGGGAACTACTATTTTACATAGGGTGTTTGGGAGATGTTCTCTTAGGATGTGATTTTAGCAGAGAGCTATAATAAATGAAATGATGAAGCCAGTCAAAATGATAGCTCGGTAAGAAGATATTTAAAGATCTCCTCATTACACCAAAAATAACATATAGGAAAGTAATCTACTATCCAAGAGCTAGCATTTGCTTAGCTCACTAGGGATTTTGCTATTCTGATATTAATAGTATCTTTCTTTTTGAAGCCAAGATACATCATTTTAGTGAAATAAATTAAGCAGAGCAAAGGTCAACCCCCACTTTGTATCATGGTAATCAGATCTCTGTCCTCCAAATAATTAAAATATGAAGAAAATCATTGTATTCACTTGCATGCGCCAGGCACTTGTTAGAAGCTAAATGAATTCACATTAAATGAATTAGAGGTATCTGGAAAGTCACTGGTTTGGTACAATGAAGAATATGGATTTTATAAGATGGCAAGCGACTTTATACTTATTGAACCTAATTAATTCCATTTATAACGATAATAAAACAAATCTTCTCTCACTGAAGGAATCACTTTTTACTTAATTGGCAATAAAATAATAACTTCATATATTTAAAGGTTATTAAACTGTATTATTTGCCCTAATGAATATATTCATAACAGAGAAAAGAACACTGGATATGTTCATATTGTAACATAAATCTATTAATATTAACCTTTAAGTGTTTAAACTTTTATTCCTTGTCATCTTATTGTTATTAAATCTTTTAAATTTTGAACAAATATAATCCATAATCATCTTAATATTACATCAAGATCAGAATGAAAATGTGTGGTAGCACAATGATTTCCATGGTAACATCCAACCTTGTCATAAACACTTCAAGAGATAACAGCATGATAAGGTAGTTGGACCCAAATGTAAAATTCTCTAGTAATTAGAAATAACAAAGAAATTAAAGGAAATTGTTGGAAAAGCAAAGTGCTTTTTTGAAGAGGCAAACCTATCTAATACTGTTTTATTTTGGTTCAAGTCCTCCATTGAAAATAAATTTCTATTAGTGCATGGCACTGCAAACCTTAGGCAGGGATTCATTAGGGCACAATATCTTAACCTTCGAGCAGAATAGAGACTCTGAAGAGTAATGGATACCTAGACTAATGTGAGCAGGATAAAAACAAGGTCTCTTAGAAGCAGGGTGCTTGCCCATGTGACGTAAATAATAAATTATTCTTTAAAGAGATGAGAGAATTCAACTTTTCAAAAATAATTATTCTTGGAATTATAATGCTAAGTAACATTTACTTTATTCTCTTCTACAGACTATTTTGATACTTTCATATTTTTCGATGAAAAAGAAACATTAAATTGAAAATTATTCATCTTTCCCAGAATCTTTTGCTTTATAATACATAGGTTCCAATGTTAGTGATTTGCTCTTCTATAATCATTGCTTTTGAATTTAAGTTTTCAGAGATTTGTCTTAGATTCAGATATTCCCTTAAGCAAAATTTGATCTTGTTTTTGTTGTTTTTAGGCAATATATATATATGAACATGTTAATATCCATGTGAATAGATCTGTTGACTATAACTTCTGGGGGGCACTGTGGGAGGTAGGGCATAATTTGGGTGTTTTATAGATATAGATTATTTTAGTGATTATTTAAATGATCCAATTTTCAACTTACTATGTATATGTTATGATCACACATAAATCAGCAGAAGATTGCTAACTTTATCTGTGCTTCCCAATGGAAGCAGGTAAAATGGTAGCAAAGTTCTAGTATAGAATGCACCATAGAATTTAAATGACCAATGGGATGAAATCACCCATGTAAATGTAATCACCCTTAGTAAATGTTATCCAGGAGGCATATTTTACAAATACAGTTTACTCAAAACCACAGAATAGTTTCATCTCAAATTTGTGCAAAAGATGTATTTGGGGACCAATAGTGGACTTCAAAATAGCTAACAAATTTCAGTTTTTAGCCTGTCCTTACCACAGTCCCTCACATGTTACAACCTTGCTACTCATTGTGTGAATGAAGAATGAGGAGCATAGACGCATCACCTAGGGACTTGCTATAATTATTCAGGCTCCCTTAAGACATTTGGATTCGGAATCTGCATTTTCACAAACTCCCTCAATGATTTATGGGCATATTAAATTACAAAAAGTTCTAGATCTTCTCTGAAATATTCATTTACAAATAGGTAACCTATAGTCTTCACATAGCCTATTCCCATGTGCACTTACTCCTGTGTTTTTTGTTAATTGCGGTAAGAGCATTTAACATGAGATCTACCCTCTTTGACAAATTTTTAAGTGTACAATAATATAGTGACATTAACAATAGGCATATCATTGTACAGCAGATTTCTAGAACTTATTCGTCTTGCATAACTGAAACTTTATATTTGTTGAATAGCAACTCCTCATTTCCTCTTTCCCTCTTACTTCTGTCTTAATTAATTAAACAATACAAAACAACGCCTGAAAGGCTCTGAGTTGTCTGATTCCTTACCTGTTTGTAATATAAGACACTGAGTTTGCAAAAGCAGTTCTATAAAAATCACTAACTCTGTCATTCTGATGCCTATGATGGTTGTATCAACAGATGGAATTATACAAGTAAAACATCTAGACTTGGTTAGCAGTAAAGAAATAAACCTAAATTTTGGTTTTTGTGTATTTTAAGTAACTATTTTAAATATAAATTTTTACTATAATAAAAGCAAATTGGTTATTTATTATCATAATATATTTGCATATATTTTGAAATATTGATAATTATAAATTTATTTAGAACTTGTCATGTACCAGACACAGCTGTTGGCACTTTTACATATATTAGTCATTTAATTCTTATAGGTACCTGATGAATAAGGAGCCATTGTCTCTGTTTTACATATAAGAGGGGTAGGGCTAAGAAAAATTAAGTAGTTTTCCCAAAGTAACACAGCTAGGAAAAGATGGGCAAGGATTCAAAGTAGAGAGCCTACCTCCAAGTCAGCATAATATAAAATATAACATAAAGAATTTTTATACCCTAGATATTAGGGTATGGTATTATATGAAAATGATATTACATGAAATGATATTACATGAAATTTCAATTTTATCTCATTCTGTAATTTATCCATTTAGTTCAGGGGGAAGATTCTAAAGGACAGGAGAACTCTCTGAATCAGATATAGACAGGAAGTTTTCAACAGAAGCAACATGTTTGGAAGCACAGAGACACGGAAGATAAAAATCAGTGGAGCTGCATCAAGTGGGTAGCACTGAGTCAAAGGGTAGGAGAAGGAAACCGATGATGAAAGCTGTGGGGTTTGTGAAGTCATGTGGTTCAAGAGCTAAAATAATAAATGCTAGACATTCAGTAAGTGCTGTTTTCCTCTTATGTGAGCCCCAGAGCTCACTAGGGAGAGGGTAGCTCAGGGGGCTGAATCAGGCCAAATGGTTTGGGATTTACTTTGAAATTAATTAACAAAATCATTCTAAGTACTTCATTTGGTGCAAAATATTTTTGGCTCTCAATTTTGACTCAATGTTAGCTCACCCTTGAGACGAAAGGATAGTCTCAATTTGAAAAATTCTTACAGACAGTTCAAGTTTCAGCTTTAACTATAAAAAAATACCACTTACCATATAGAAATTTACAATTACTCCCTTAACATTCCTGTTTTCATCCAAGAGCCCTTGGCTACTAACTAGGGCCTCTAAACACTTCTTCCCTGACCCTTACCATTTTTCAAAAGGAAATGATAGCCTGGTTCCAGAATCCCTGTTCTCTAAGGCTTCACTATCTCATTAGAAGAGATTACGAATTAGGAAGCTTACATTTATTTGCAACAATCATCAGAACATTATTCCTGTCTTGTATAATAGATAACAGAATCAAGATTCAGAGTAGTTAATACTTTGCCTCAATCACAAAATAGAAAAAAGTAAAATCAGGAAATAAACTGAGATCTCACTCCAAAGCTCTTTTTCTTTATAACATACTATGATTCAGAGTAGTTAATACTTTGCCTCAATCACAAAATAGAAGGAAGTAAAATCAGGAAACAAACTGAGATCTCACTCCAAAGCTCTTTTTCTTTTTAACATACTATGCCTCTTCCACTACACCAGCATGAATTCTTCTCTTTCTTTTTCTACTATTAGAAATCACCATCTTTATGCCACTCACTTTCCCTACCATCAAGTCATCAGTTGCATACAATTCATACCCTGCAGAATACTAACACTTCTCCCTAAAACAAGCAACTCCATGCATGGGTCTTTAAGAAATTGAAGAATTGTTCCTTTTTAATTCTCTAGAAATAAAACTTTAAAAATTGGACTTTTACTTTCAGTCCTGATGCAATAACAGACTTATTCTCCAACCTGGAATAGCCAAAAGCAAACAAACACAATACATAAAACAATGGTTTTTAAAACGTTAGCCAACAAAAGA
Organism: Cheirogaleus medius; assembly: GCA_008086735.1. Taxonomy (NCBI): domain Eukaryota; kingdom Metazoa; phylum Chordata; class Mammalia; order Primates; family Cheirogaleidae; genus Cheirogaleus; species Cheirogaleus medius. The sequence goes on along the minus strand of VBSM01002608.1, from coordinate 74,896,083 downwards.
CAATGATCCGTGAAACAGGAAATGTATTTCCTTTCTATTTCTGCTTTAATAAATTACTACAAACTTTGTAGCTTAAAACAAAGCAAATTTATTCTTTTCTAGTTCTGGAGGTAAGTTGAAATTGCCTTCATTGGACGAAAGCCAAGTACTGTACCAGAGAAGTGAGAGTTTGTTTGGATTTTGTTGGTTTGGTTTTGTTTGGGAAAAAGACAGGTGGTGGGAAGAGATAGAAATGGAAATATATTCCTGTAAGATTTGTATAGTATTTGAGAAGTGCTATCATATGACTTGACAGTGTGATAAGTGGAAGATATGTACTAGAAACCCCAAAGCATTCACTGAAATAATATAATAAAAAGGATAATTATTGAAATTTTTAAAGTGTCATTTACATTAGAATAAAAAACTGTGGAGTACTTAGGCATAAATCTGACAAAGGATGAGCAAAACCAGTAAACTGAATGTAATAAAACATTGTGGATGTAAATTAAAGACCCAGATAAATGAAAAAATGCAATACAGAAGAGTTAATATTAAAATAAAATTTTAAAAAAGACATCAATTTTCCCCCATGTAATTGCAATCAAAATCATTACAGAATTTTTTGCAGAAATTGACAAGCTGATTCCAATATTCACAAGGAAATGTAAAGTCCCTAGAAGACCCAAAAATCTTTTAAAAAGAAGAAAAATTTGGAGGGCTAACACTACCTGATTTCAATACTTGTTATAAAACTATGATCTATAAAACTGAGATTTGGGTATAAAGATAGCCTAATAAAAACAGAATGGAGTTCAGAAATAGACCCAAATGTATACAAACAACTGATTTTTGACAAAGTTGCAAAAGGTAATTCAGTGGAAAAATTGTAGTCTTTTCTACAAGTGATGCTGGAACAATTAGATATTCATATACACACAAAACAGGAAAAGAACTTTGATTAATATCTCATAACATAAATAAATATTAACCCAGAATGGATCATAGTTATAAACGAAAATCTAAACCATACAACTTCTAGAAAGCACCAGAGAAAAACTTTATGAACTAGGATTTGACAGAATTTCTTAGATATGATACACAAAATAATTGAGGACATAAGGTAAACAGTTTCCGACTATCCTGTAATCCTATACACATAATAGAGATACTTCAAGGGTGGGCCAAAACCCTCGGTACAAGCCTTGACTGAAATGTCAATAGTGTGGTTCAAACTACCGTGTTTCCCCGAAAATAGGACAGGGTCTTATATTTATTTTTCCTCAAGAAGACACCCTAGGGCTTATTTTCAGGGGATGTGTTATTTTTTTTTTTAAAGTACGGTACAACAATCTACATTTATTCAAATATAGTTAAGTCACCTTCTTCTGGAACATCATCATAACTCTCCAAACCCCAAATTCCATCCTGAATTTCTTGCAACTCTATTTCCTTTAGAACCATTGGCCCCAATCTCTCATGTGGAGCAATAGAGCTCTCATGGGGCAGATGAGAAGGGCTGCTCATCTTCTTTACAGCTCCACGAGGAAATGCATGGGTTGTGCAGATACGACGCATAGCCACACCCATCACTAGGTCTCATTTTCCAAGTACGGCTTATATTGCGCAAATGCTTAGAAATCCTGCTAGGGCTTATTTTATGGGTAGGTCTTATTTTCAGGGAAACATGGTAATAGGGAAAAACAGCCTCTTAAGCAAAAACTTCACAATAATTTCCAATGTAATTTTACACCCATTGAGTCAAATTCATATCTCCTACTTAGTTAGACTGCTTGACTTAGAGTTCTAAACACAGTATTTAATACATAGTAGGTATGCAGGAAACATGGCTCTGATTGTGTTGAGGATGACAACGTCCACAGCCATAAATTAGACTCTTTAGGGAAACCTATGGGCTGTGCAGAAGACAAAGGAAGATAGTTAAAAGAGAATATGAGCAAGATAAGCCTTCAAGTACCTGGGTGCAATTCTCCATAACTCAATCATTTTACCATGCAGAAAAAAAATTCAAATAGGAAATAAATATAATTAATGTGCAGAAGAATTGCAATGGCCTCAATGGACATGTAACATTGGAAATTAAAAAACCTTTATTTTTTGCTGCGCTAAGGATTGGTGTTTATTACTGTAGCATAACCTAGCCTGTCATGACTGGTGGGTATGGGAAGCATGGTCATAATTGTACTCGGAATGAAGTCTTAGTACAAACTAGTTAAAAGAAATGGCAGATATGTTTTCTTCTTCAGTGTGGGAACTGGTTACTCACGTGTATTCAGTTTATGAAAATGCATTGATATGAATACTTATGGGTATTTTCCCATATACATGTGTTTAGATAGATATATACATACAAGAACATAAACATATATACATATTATATGTTTGTAAATGTGTTATGTATTTATATAATCATTTATCTAAAAGTTTCTTTTAAAATAATCGGGTAGAGAAGTTTAAAGTAATTTTTTTTTTGTAAGTTGCATAAAGACACTAAGGAAACCATCATACTGGGTGCAGGAGGCATCCTAGATGATCTGAAAGCTATATACAGAACTATTTAGAAATAGAAAGGATGGACAATGGAAAGCCAGTAAGAAAGGGATTGTGGCAATATAGTTTTGTGTCATTCAAAGTAAAGATAAGGTTTTGGGGGGTAAAAAAAGAAAGAATTTTGTAAATGGTAGCAGGGGATGCTGATAATAGAAGTGATTGAATGTAACATGACAGAGAGAAATTAATGAATTTAGGTCCAGTGTATATTAGACCTCAGGCAGCATGTAGCTAATGATAAAACACAGAGCAAAGGAAGAGTCAGACACAGAAGTAGGTTTCTAGAAAAATCTAGTGCTCTGTCTTCATTGCAGACAGTTTGGGATGGAGACAATATGTCAAAAATAAGATATCCTGAAGATGGTAACAAACCCAGGCCAGGAAAAGAACCAAGCAGCATAGATTTAAGGTTGGTTTTATTTTTCACATTGAAACAACATACCTGATGCCAAATCTTTATCTTTTTAGGCATAATTTTCTGAATGATCTTTATTATTAGTTTTCTAAAGTTTTGTACATTTTAGTTTTTGCCAAAACTTCCAGTTCACATGGTGAATTAATAATATCTTCTGCTCTTAGTGGATTCTGAATAAAATGTGAAATACCCAAACTTAGCACATGTTCATAAGTTCAGTATTCTTCAAACTCAAATTCTTCTTCATCAAAAGCTGACAAAATATAGAGTTACAGGAAAATTAGACACACAAGTTTTGCAAGTTCATAGTTAACCTGTACATTTTTAAATGATAGTCATAATAAAAGAAATTATTACAGGTTGCTCTACATTTTCTATTCTGTTTCAGGCATATTGGCAAATTCTGGAACTCCCAGTGACCTGGGATGAGAAAGGAAGTCCCTAGAATCTGAATTTTGAACCATCTTCTAGGACAGGAAATAGACTTCCATTGCAGGTCTCGAAAAGAGGGTGAGTTGAATGAGGCAAAGCACAAAGCTAAATCAGTGCTTTTATAGTTTCCCAGAAAAACCAGGCAGCATAGATTTGGAGTGTTGATATCAAAGGTGTGTAATAGAATGTCCGAGCAGGCAAGTGCACAGCAATCCAGCTGAAAGATGAAGATACAGAGTGCAAACTTTTGACAGGTCCATTGGTCAACAGGTACCAGCCACCAGAAAGGAAGATGGAAAGAAGAAAAGAAACTACCAATCTGAGACAGAAGGATATATTATATGAACCAATATTAGCCTGAGGATACAGGAGCAGTAAACAAGAGAGAAGCCAAATTATATAAACTGCAGGAACCAGAAAATCATTAGAGATGATTTGAGGCTGAACCACAGAATATAAGGTTGGAGTTGTTAAGTAATTCATGTCTTAGACAAGTGTTTATTCCAGAAACTGGAGGCAAGGTGAAGGAGTCCTACAGATGGAAATCATGTGACCTCAATTATAGCAAAATAAGAGTTACTGAGGCTGGGAATCAGGGTAGGCCTGACAGATGATTGATTATTTATGAAATGCTTCTGTTCCCATTAAGAAGCATAGGCATACCAAAATAAAGTTGTTGATCCGTGAGAGATTATAATGCTTGTGTTTACTCTCCAGTTTCCAAGGCTATTTAAAAGCATTGCGATGGCATGCTAGGAAAGAGAGTCTCAAACTTTAATGTACCTATGACTCACCTAAAGATCTTAAAAAAAGGCAAGTGCTGACTAAGAATGGAACCTGAGTGTCTGCATTTCTAAAATGCTCCCATAAAATGTCCTCGGTGCCAGTCTTTGGCCTACACCTAGAGAGCAAGATGCTAGGAGATCTTAAGGACATTCAAACAAAACAGAACAAAACAAAACGAGCCTGAAAATTGAAGCATAAATGTAGAAAAAAATCTAATAATTAATTCCTGGAAATTATTTTTCTAAATTTTCAACATAGTAGATTTCTGCTAAAACAAACAATATTCGAAACAAGACATTTTAACCCTTTCTTTGGCTACACTATTGAGGTTTCAAGAGAGAAAAATATCCCCATATTCTTTACACATAAAGATTACTTGGCATCGAAAAAATCATTTATAATACCTCTATGGAGAATTTCTTTAATCAGAGGTATTCTGCAATGAGTCAGCAAAAAGGGAATCTAGAATGTACTGTAAAAGCACTTATGAGTAAGATATGTAATATATAAGGCCTTTAATTCTATGTGGGCACTTTCAGCCACCAGAACTGAATTTCTCCATTTTTTCTAAGATACGATTAAATCATAAAATTCGGAGTGACCTCCAAAACCACACAGAACCTATGCAATGCGAGGAGAATCTGATGGATTCTTTGTATTCAAGTATTTTAGTGTTTATCTCCACAATGATCAATTAACTATCTATGAAAACAAATTCTGTGCACACCATCCAATTAAACTCTTAACCCTGTTCAGTTGTCTTATCAATGATGTATAATAAAGCACCTATGTTTTTGGAATTTGTCATATGACTGGTACTGTACTGACATTTTTTAAAGATTTTTTTTAATAGCAAATTTATGTGAAGACCATAGATGTCAAGCAACTTTAGAAAAATGAACTTGCTGATAGAACAAGTCAATAAAATATAGTAGGTGGAGGAAACCTATGCCATTTAGAAGCAATTAATAAGGATCAGGGTTATTGAAAAAAAAACACTAAATGTTGGTATTGTCCAGAAAAAAATTTAACAGACAAATGTATCATTGTTGTTAAATTGAACTACTGAAATTTGTATATTGAAATATTTTCAATGACTTTAGTATTGTATACCCCTCACAATTACATGACAAATTACATATAAATGATATTGGAAAAAAGAAAGCTGCCAAAACTACCTGAATTTGACTCTAATTTACCATTTGCTATGGCAACCTCAGATTTCCATGAAGGAAAATATCTGGCATTCAACAACTGAATGAAGAAATATCTGCATGAACAATAAAATGTGGTACAGTATTGTATAGATTAGGCAACATACATGGCAGGGCAGCTAGATATCTTTCAATATGATTGTTACATTTTTGGCATGAATTACACATAATCGTTATCTTCAAACAGACCAACCAGCTCACCGTAAGCCCTAGAGAGGAAGTTTACAATCAGAATATGTCTGATTTCATGGAATGCCAGGGGAAATTAAACCTTTGAAGAAAGGTACATTTACATGAGAATGGTTTGTAGACAGTAGCTTCCAAAATTCTTTCCACTAGCAAGTACAGAAGATACAGAGGAATCTTCTCTATACAGAAACTCCCTGTGTTCAGGATACATGATTAGAGGAGGGCCTAGGACCACAGAGAATTGCTAACAGAGGACACATAAAAAATGTCTAAGCACTTCCCAAATATAGCAATCATTTAATCATCATAACTATTATTCCCATTTTCCATAAAAAAAAATTGGGGTCTTACAGAGACTAAGTACTTGTCAAAGTATACACAGATAATAAATGGGAGGGAGAGAATTTGAATCCATTCAACAACAAATATTTCTTGAATACATACAACATGTCAGACACCGTTTAAAAAGCCTGCATTTTTAACCATCACATAACATGACCTTCTAATACTGATCACTGGAATACAGAGAAAGGGAAAATGATAAAGACATTTTCTATTCAATTCTAATTTTTTTAAAAAAGCCACAGCTTTATATTTAAAAGGTAGACAGAAGCAGTAACTTCATATTTAAAAATAAGAGTATTTTTTTTATCCTGGTACTTGGAAAAAATACCTGGCTTTGTTGTAGTCATAGTCCAACTTTGTATCATCTAAAATATGAACAAAACATACATGTAGAATAAGAAAAGCTACTACAATTTTCAAAGCATTAGTATTTCAACAGAACCAGAGCCTCAAAATGTTTCAATCATCTTGAGAAAATTCCTTCAGATAATTATTCTGGAATTTAATCATTCTTGGTATAATTTAATGAAAAAAAAAGAATGTAAATCTATTTGATTAATAAATTTAATTTGCTGTCAAATGTATAAAACTAATATACATCTTGCTCAAAACAATGCTAAATATTCAAAGATATTTCAGAAACATCTAGAAAGATGTATAATAGCTTATTCATTTTATAATTAGTTCTGAGGCTGCTACGAAAGTCTTTAGTCATTAAATATCTGAATTCTATTTAACATAATTGATATACGTGCATATGTAATACTTCTGATTGTAATCGATTCTATAAATAATGCATGCCATTTACAGCACACATCATTTTGATTTGTTTTCAATACTTATTTAAAATATATATGGTTTTTACTTCTGTATTTGATTTTTGAAAGCCATAGATTGAATATTCACAGAATTTGTCTGCTATTTAATCACTACTTGATTCCTATTTATGTATCAGTCTTCAAAGCATTCAAACTAGAGGTATCATTAATCATCAAAAACCCCTTTAAAATAAGAAAGTTTAGTTAAAGTTAGTTTTAACATTACTTCACTCTTAAGAAACAGATACAAATGTCTTGCTGAAATGCAGCAGTCTGTCTCATTTTGCATTTTTATTTTATTTTTGAATTATTCTTTGTTTCTGTCTTTTTATTCATCCAATTTCCTTGCCATTAGCTTTATATCACTCATATACTACATTTTTGGCAATGTTTTTTAATGGACTTGAAAATCCCTCAGTGAATAAAGGGTAAAGTGAAACCCTGACTAAGGACGTTTTAAAGTCAATATCCTTAGAATTAACTGTCTAATGCTCTGGGATCTATTTCTATATCCTTTGTTCAACTTATGCAAGATTTTCAAAGAAAGCAAATTGTTCATTAGTAAATGTCTGAATATCTTTGCTCTACTGTGTCCACCCTCTTTCCCATATGTGTTGTTTTGTAACCCAGGAATTATTTAGAAAATGATACAAATGTGATCACAAAAATATAAAAATTAGTTCATTCATTGTTTCGACAAATATATATTGGCTATCCCCTGTGCCCTGGCACTTTGCTACATGTGATAAACAAGATGTAGTTGCTATTCCCAAGGAATGTAACATATACCCAAGAGGTCCCAACCTGGTAAGGGCTACAATGGTAGGAAGTATTCATTACTCTGGGAACAGTGAAGGGGTCTTGTCTTAGTCCATTTGGTCTACTATAACAAAATACTATATACTGAGTGGCTTATAAACAGTAGATTTTTTTTTTCTTGTAGTTCTGGATGCTGAAAATTCTCAGGTCAAGGCACTGGCAGATTCAATGTCTGGTAAAGGCTCACTCTCTGGTTCATAGTAAGGGCCTTGTGCTATATCCTTACATGTTGGAAGGAAAGAGGGATCTCTCTTGGGCCTCTTTGATAAGGGCACTAGTCCCGTTCATGGGGGCTATGCTTCTATGACCTAACCACCTCCCAAAGGCCCCATCTCCTACTACCGTCACCTTGGGAGTGAAGATTTCAACATATGAATGTTGAGGAAACATATACATTCAGACAACAGAGGCCTCCATGCTAGCCTTAGTTAGTATATTAATCAGGGTGCTCCAGAGAGATAGAGCCAATAGGATATACAAAAGGAAAAAGTCCCACAATAAGCTGACTGCAAACTAGAGAGCCAGAGAAGCTGGCAGCATGTCTCAAAGCAAGTAGTGTGGGTCAGTACAGGTCTGAAGCTTCAGAACCAAAGAAGCTGACAGCGCAGCCCCTAGTCAGGCCGGAGAGCCTCTGGGGAGACTGCTGGTGCAAGTCCCAGAATCCAAAAGACAAAGAACCTGGAATTTGATGTTCAAAAGCAGGAGGAAAAAAAAGTGTTCTGCTCTGGAAGGGAAAATGGAAACAGAGAGAGAGAGAATCCACCTTCCCCTGCTTGTTTATTCTAGCTGGGCCCCCAGACAACTAGATTGTGCCCACCTGCATTGAGGGTAGGTCTTCCTCTCAGCTCACTGGTTCACATATCAATCTCCTCTGGAAACACCCTCCCTCCCACAGACACACAGAAATAACGTTCACCAGTCATCTAGGTATCCCTCAATCCAGTCAAGTTGACACCTAATATTAACCCTCACAAGGCCATCCCTTATCAATTTGGCACCCATATGCATCTCCTTACACCATACTTAATCTCCAAATAAAGACAACAACAAGGTCATAATTCCACTTAACATGATACAACTATCCTGAGTAAAAGTGAAAACACTCTAATCCTATCTCCCAAAGAAGAGGTAATGCTCTCAAGTGATGTTTATTCTTCTTCACATATCCCGTAATTTCAATAATATGATATAAAGTTAACAATACTTACCTACAGAATGTGAGAAAATATTTTCAAGCTACACAGCTGATAAAGGGCTAATAACCAGAATCTACAAAGAACTCAAGCAAATCAGCAAGGAAAAAATAAACAACTCCATTAGAAAGTGGGCAAAAGACATGAACAGAAACTTTTCAAAAGAAGATAGACAAATGACCAATAAGCATATGAAAAATTGCTCAGCATTACTGATTACCAGAGAAATGCAAATTAAAACCACAATGAGGTATCAACTTACCCCAGTTAGAATAGCTTTTATTAAAAAGTCCAAAAGCAATAGATGCTGGGGTAAATGCAGATAGAAAGGAGCACTTATACACTATTGGTGGGACTGCAAATTAGTACAACCTCTATGGAAAATAGTATGGAGATTCCTCAAAGAACTAAAAGTAGACCTACTATTTGACACAGCAATGCCTCTACTGGGGATTTATCCAAAAGAAAATAAATCATTTTATCAAAAAGACATCTGCATGTGAATTTTTATTGCAGCACAATTCACAATTGCAAAGATATGGAATCAACCCAAGTGCCCATCAATGCATGAGTGGATTAACAAAATGCAGTACATGTATGCTATGGAATACTACATAGCCATGAAGAAGGATGACTTAATGCCTTTTGCAACAATTTGGATGGAACTGGAGATCATTATCCTAAGTGAACTGTCTAAAGAATGGAAAAACAAACACCTGCTATTAAATTGGAACTAATCGGTGAGCACACATGTGCACAGAGGTAAGTAAAACTCAGTGGAAATCAAACATGGGGCAGGGGAAAGGAAGGGATGGGTGAAAATCTACCTAACAGGTACAGTGAACACTATCTATGTGATAGGCACACTTATAACCCTGACTCGAGCATAACAAAATTGATACATGTAACCAAAAACATGTATACCCCATATTTTGAAATTTAAAAAAAAAATTAACAAAAACAATACTTAAATACAAATATAAAGTCAATAAATTCTATGTTACATTATAAAGGAATAGGAGGAAAAAATAAAATATTTGCTTAATATATGTGTATATATATGCACAAACATATTCTTAGCAAAATAAGGAGGAAATACTCATGACAATTACTGTCCTTATTTCCTTATTTCTGTTACGTGGTTGTAGCTGGTATTTACAACTACCTTATTACCCATTCTGTACTTCCTTTCCCTTCACAGGCACCTCAGCTGGCTGTGATTCTTTACCTGGTAGAGTGACCCAGCCTTTATTTCTGAAGACTCTGGGCCATTTGTAGTCCTGATTGGATTGATTTATCATAATCTCCCATTGACCTTAACTATAAGGTATAGTAATAGTAAGAGATACCATAATGGATCTCCTGTATCTTAGACATATTCTTCCTTATCTCCACTGTGGAATAGTAGTCCAATTTCCCCTTCTAGTCTGGATCAATCACCCCAGTCACCAGTGTAACTCACTTCTTAGCCTGTTGATTCAAGGGCATGAGGATCCCAAAGTGGTCAGTCTTAACTTCAAGTTCAATGGAATTGTTGTATCTCCTGGTAGAAGCATTGCTCCTTCTGAAACTAAGACTTGTAGGCCAGCAGAACATAGCTTCGTGGGAACAGAAGGCAAATGTTTTGTTAGTGAGTCACTAAGGGTAATGCTACTTCCATTTCTACTCCTTAATTACTGAGCCCATGAATCCTGGCTATGGGAGAAAATGTACCACATATTGGATAATGATTCAGAGCATAGGCAGCCTTCTGGAGAAACTTACTCCAGCCCTGCAAAGTATTATCACCTAGTTGACACTGTTACTGTGACTTCAAAAGGCCATTTTGCCATCTGTTAAGCCAGTTGCTGCAGTATGATGGGTGGCATGGTAAGACCAGTGCATTCCATGAGCATCTGCTGCACATTTTTTAGGTGTGAAGTGAGTTTCTTGGTCAGAAACAATATCGCATGGAATATCATTAAGGTGGGTAAGGCATTCTATAAGTCCATGGATATCAGTTTTGGCAGAAACATTGCTGCAGGCAAGGCAAATCCATATCCAGAGTACCTATTCCAATAAAGACAAAATGCTGTCCCTTCCATGATGCAAGCAGTCCAATGTAATCAACTTGCCACCAGGTATCTGACTGATCACCCCAGAGAATGGTGTCATATTGGGGGCTAAGTGTTGGTCTCTGCTGTTGGCAGATTGGTCACTCAGCAGTGGCCATAGCCAGGTCAACACTGATGAGTGGAAGTCCATGTGCTTATCCTATGCATAAGCTCCATCCCTGCCACCATGGCCACTATGTTCATGAATGTTATGGTTTGGATGTGGTCTGTCACCACCAGTGTTCATCTTGAAATTTGATTCCCAATGTGGCAGTGTTGGGAAGTGGGACCTAGTGGGAGGTGTTTGGGTCATGGAAGTAGATCCCTCCTGAATAGATTAATGCACTTCCACAGGGGTTAATCAGTCTTACTCTTGAAGGATTGGATTGTTTCTCACAAGAGTGGATTGTTACAGAGTCTGGCTTCCTCGGTTTCTCTCTTGCTTCCTGTCTCACCACATGATCTCTTTGCATGAGCCCACCCCACCTTCTGATTTTCACCATGGGTGGAAGCAGCATAAGAGAGGCTCTCACCAGATGCAGTTGCTCAACCTTGAACTTTCTAGTCACAGAATCACAAGCAAATAAATCTCTTTTCTTTAGAAATTACCCAGCCTCACATATTGTTACTATAACACAAAATGGAAATACAGTTAGTGAAAACCCCCTAAAGAGAGTAATATCTAAAACCAGTCCTAAAGGAGGATTGGAATTTACTTGGGAGGATAAAGAAAGAGAGTTCTAGACAAAAGGCAAACCACAAGCCAAGGACTCCAAGATGGAAAAGAGCCTACTCATCTTAGGGAATGCTGAGTCATTTATAGCAGCCAGATAATCTTAGATCATGCTGAGGTGTCAAGTGTCAATGTAGGGAGTGGAGGTTCTTATGGACCTTGGAGACGTGACGATCATAAAGCGTCTTCCTTATGACCTGAGTTAATGTACATAAAGGTCCTAGGATGATATCTGCTTCAAAGAAAGCATTTAATAAATGTTAGTTATAATTGTTCAAAGCAGTATTACTTTGTTATAATGGTTAGTGTAATTTTAATCACCCACCCATTAGAAGAGGCTGAATAGGAAAAGGAATGACATATATAAACTCACAACTTAGAATTATGTGAGTTGACAGACATTATAAAATAGTTTATCACATATTTATGGAGACAAATACAAAGCTGAAATGTGGCCTTACTATAGTAATTAGGAAGAGATGATAATATAGTCTTTTTGAAACCAGCTTCTCCTTACCTTAGTGCCACTTTAGCACCATTCTGGTTGATGAGTTTATTTTCACAGTGCATTTAGAAAAAACAAAAAAGCAAAAACAACTACAGTTTCTTCATAAGTGAAATTGAGTTCAAAGGGGGTGATTTAATTTGATATTGCAACCACCAGGTGTTTAATTCAGTCACACCTCATTATAAAACATTTCCCCATCACAGGAATCCAGCTTTACTGCAGGTTCAATCATGTTTCCTGATAGGTATTTTTGTTCAGTGCCTCTTTCTCACTTCTCTTATATCAGAAGTAGGTAGCATGATGGGGCAAAAACTCATTTTTGTTTAAATGTTAATGTGTTTTGTTTGTCTGCTAAGTATCACTTATGTGATGGATGGTTCTAGCTCAATATTATGCACATGTGTGCTTTTCGAGAAACTAGATTTTGTGGTGGGTAAAAGAAGAAAAAGTACGTACACAGGCCTTTAAAAATAAATGGAAACGTGAAATCTGCCTCACTTTGATGGGAAAATCAACAAAGCATTCATACTCCACTAACAAAATAAGAGAAAAAGAATATCTCTGGACTGGTTAAAATTAATATAAACATCCCTGTCACCTTTCAGAACACACGCTGCCTGTTGAAACAAGTATATCTGTATATTGACAGCAAGTTGCAATAGCCTGTTGTACATAACTCAGTATACAAGGCCACCTATATCCAGAGGAAAATACAAAATTTTCCTGGGAGAACGGGATAAGTAATGTTTTTAAGTAACATACATTGCCTTCATATATACAACAACCCTGTGTTATATACTATTGTTATTCTCATTTTACAAATGAGGGGAATGAGATTTTCTCAAGATTACACAGTCAGTGAAAGAATGGTGGCAAAGGAATAATTATTTAGACTCTAGATCTTCATATCCTGCCAACCCCCATTCGTTGGTATAGAAAAGTGATTTTTTTCAACCTAATGTAAATTATTACTAATATGCCAACAGCTTCAAATCACGTCATCTATGGAAACTTCTCTAACCTTGCTTCTAAGCTTGGTAATGCAGCTATTGTCAACATCTTTAGGCAATCTGGTGATTGCAATTTTCAGCTAACAGGTCAACATCGATTCTGATTTTATTGGAGGAGGAGTGAGCATTTTGGCAATGGTACATTTACTAGGCAATCACTTGAAGTTCCCACCCTCAAATGTCGAGATCAAAGCATCTCTGATCTCAACTCTCAGGAGTTGAAGAGGGAAGGGGATAGTCACCCCTTGGGAGCACTGCACTTTTACAACAGGTGACCTTTCTCCCACACTGTCCACTTCCTGTATCAATAGAAAAAAAAACAAACTGGTGGCAAGTGACTTTTCTGTTGTTAGGTACTTCTCAGAAAGCCTAACAGTAAAGTGACACCAACAGCTGGTTGTTTTTCTGACAAAGTGTGTGGGATACAAAACAGCTTTTGTCCCCAGATGTGGGCCTTAGTCATCGAACCATGCACTTGGCAATTAGCACTATCGTGCTTTACAAATTTGTGACTAACATAGACAAATAATTCTTAAATTTTAGGAAGCATCAAAATCCCCTGGAGAGGCTTCTTAAACCACGAATGTCTAGGTCCCACCCTCAGAGTTCAGAGTAGGTTTGAGGTACAGCCTGAGAATCTGCCTTTTTAAGAAGTTCCAGGGAAAGCAGATGCTGCTGGCTCTGGAGCCGCTCTTTGAGAACCAATGACATATGCTAAACCCAGTGCTTGGTACACTGTTCCATAAAACGATGACTCTTCTGTCTTGTTTGTTTGTTAATATCCACCAATGTTAAGATTGCATCAATTATATTTTATATTCAATAAAAATAGTTAATGTTCCATAGACTTCTTTTCCACTTCCTTACACAGTAACTGCTTAAAATACATGTAGGTTTATTGGCATTTACAGTACAGGATTTAAGGGTAATAACTACAAGTTCTGGTGTGCATTTAACCACTTCGGTACCGCGCTCACCGGCCGCAAAGCCTTGCCCAAAGCCGGCACTCACAGTCCACACAGTAGTTTGTGCTGTGCATTGACGATGCATCCGTTTTGCTCTTGTGCGATGAGGAAAGCTTTAAAGCACTGAAAGCTTGTTTGACTTTATAGGCAGCTTTAGGAAAATAACTATAATAACTCCTACTAAGGACTTGTTAAAAAGGTCACAGATTCGTAGTAACTTACTAGCTGAACGTACACACTGCAACTGCAGAGATAAAAGCTGTAAAAGTAAAAGCTTTTGGCTGTCGGCTAAAGTCAACGCTCGGCTGTGCACGTTCATCTGTGGCTGACGACTGTAGTCAACGCTGGTACCAAAGTGGTTAATGGTCACTTGCTGTTAAGATCATGTATCGTTTGTATTATAGCATTTTCCATCTTTGAAAGGAAAAAGTAGCCATCAAAATGTTAATAAATATACTGGCATGTTCTATATGAGATCAATTTTGCTTAATCATTTCTAGACTAACAGGCACCAGTTCTTTGTTTTAAAAAAATGATATGCCAATCAAATAGATTATTAGACATCTATTTTCATTTATAAGATTAAAGTGCATTCTGAATTATGTGAGATTTCTTTTCTGATATCTATACTCAATATTCTTTTTCTTTTTAAATCTCATTTTAGCTCTATTGAATTGAGTAGTGATTAAGTATTTTTCTTTTACATATTGCAAGTAAATCTTGAACGTAAAGGAAAGGCTATCAGAACTTTAGCTACAGCAGTAGTGCCAACAAGGCTCTGTATCAAATGTGTTAATTATTTATTCACACCTGGTTCACCACTGATTAACAAAACCTATTAAGGCCTTCCCTTCAAGACCTTGCTGTTGACATGTATTTGCAGCTGTTGTTGATTTTTTTCCAAATTAGCACATTATGTGTTTGGAAAACAGACAAAAAACAGCTGTAGTGTCTGAATGCATTTATTATATACTCTTCTCAAATGCTATTTAGGTTTACTAGTAAATGATGAAGTCAGAATGAAATGCACTGTTAACTCTACACTTCTAGCACTTATGAGTTTAGCAGAAACAGAACGCGAAGGGATTCACATTAAAATTTCAGCCTTCACTTTGGAAATGGATTCCACAAATTTCAGAAACTTACTGTTCAGTAGTATGAATAAACACGAGGGTTATGCTATAGCAATGTCTCTCTCAGTTTACCATGTTCTGGTAAAGAGGTGAAAGCAATTAAAAATCAAGATGGCTTTAGATGGACTTAAATGTTTATTAAAATAGCATTACGTTGACTTTTGTATTATGCCATGCTGAATGGTTTATTGGTTTTATAGTCCCTCCTAAAGCCATCTAACTCCAGGTTATAGTAATAAAATATTCTTTTAAAGGCTGTGTTAATAACTGAAAAATATTTTTTATATTTAAGATCTGCATTCCTGCTGCTTTATTGCAGCAACAAATATTACTGGAGTAAAATATCTGGCACTGAGTAGAGTTTAGAAATCAGTCTATCTCCAAAGTGTTAGACCCACCCAGATACAGGACAACTTTTGGAAAGTTAAAGGATTCTCTTTCATCTCCAAATATTGTGTAGGCTAATTCTTCTCATACAAAAAGTAAATAGGACAATGAGAAAAGGTTTCAGAGTCTTAAATTAAATTTCCAATTGCATATGCTTTCTCTCTTTTACCCTACACTACAAAATCATGGAAAACTTATTACTCTTGCTAATCTTTTCTCTATCTTAAGCCCCATTTTTCCAGAATAAAAGCTATTTCATGGAGGACAGACTGTGGAACAGGTGGAAATTCTTCTGTTATCATGGAAAACCCTGACAATACAACTTTCTTCCAGCCCTTAGTTCCATGAAGTGATACAAAGATTTTTACATTTTAAGACTGAAAATATGCACATCATCTTTATCAGAGACAGGTGTTGTCTAATTAGCATTTTCTATTTACTTCATGGTTCTTATCACAGATATGCTTACAAGATCAGACATACACATCTGTCCATGTTATTAATTATAGTGAAAAATACCAAATAGTTTTAAAATGTCAGAAATATATTGTAGGGCTACAACCCTTTGTTCATACTGTCTCCCTATCCTGAAACAGACTTACCATGGTTATTCACCTATATGACATTTGGCTGTGTCAACCAAGTTGTTGAATGCAGATGCTATCATAAGCAGAAGAGGAATTTACTAGTAGCCAAGAGAGTTACTGGAAAACTAGACCTAGAAAGCCAAGAAAACTCAAAGTGATTTTGGAGGGTCAAGCAGCAAAGAACACACCACCACAAATTCATCTTTGTCTAATTTGCTCCATATGAAAAATTCTAAGTAAGGAACATTTGATAGACAAAGTCATTCATCAGTGCATTCCATGCCAGTTGGCATGTTGAGGATCTGTGCTTTGGGAAGTAAGACATTTTTTCTTGCCAGAAAATACACAATTGAGAATTCCCCACAAATTAAGAACAGTTGTATATTTGTAGGCGAAAGAATGACAAACACACTCAACATTTTTCAAGGCCCAGCTCAAACTTCAACTCCTAAATAAAACCTTTCTTAACCATTTCAACTTTATTATTTTTTCCTCTGTCAAATAATCTCTGGATTATTTATAGTCTGTATTATTCAGTTTATCACTTACATACATAGTATTTATTTATACTTTGTTCACATTATATTTGTATTTTCAGATTGTATTTTCAGAAAGGTTGCTATTTCCTTGAGGATAGAGCACACATTTTAAATTTTTATATTTTATCACAACATGCAACATACTTTAAACAGAGATAGTAGGGTGATTGACTGCTAGATTGAAGTTGGGCCCAAATGAATGCTACCAAGCATGACATCTACGAGACAATATGCAAATAAAATTGATTTAAAATGATACTGTTAGGACAAAATATTTATTAATATTTAAGTAAAATTTCATATGACACTCCACAATGATTATTTGTGTAAATGATGTACATTGTGAGACACTGAGTATATAGTAAATTAATACATATTTTGTTCCTATAGTCTTTAATAAATTCTCTGAGATCATGTTAGGCAGCTTCTGAAATGGTCCCCAATGAGCCCTGCCTCCTGATGTTTGCACTAATGTGTAATCCTCTCTCTTCGGCTTGCTTCTAATGAACAAAATATGACAAAAGAGATGGTGTGTCAATTTTGAAATTAAACTATGAAAGACTGTGACTTCTGTTTTGTTCTCTCTCTCTCTCTCATTTTCTCTCACTCGCTCAGTTTTTAACTTGCTAGCTCTGATAAAGCAAACCGTCATGCTTTGATCTACCCTATGGAGAGACTCAAGCGTCACGGCAAGGAGCTAAGTGCCGCCTATCACCAACAGTGACCAAGGAACTGAAACCCTCAGTCCACCACTTCAAGAGGTACTGCACCCTACCTTCCACCAGGTTAATGAGCTTGGAAGTGGATCCTTCCCCAGTTCAGCCTTGAGACGACTACTGCCTCTTGACTTCGCTTGCCAGAGATTCTGAATAATATTAATGGAACTCAGCTAAGCCTTGCCTAGACTACTGCTCCAAGGATCCAAAGCAACTGTGAGATAATAAATGTTGTCATTTAAAACCATTAAGTTTCTGGTCATTTGTTACACAACAATAGATAACTAATACAGAACATAATTAGAAATAACAATATTTGATCCGCTTGTAATATTTTATAGCTTTATGGAGGTATTATTGGAAATACTAAGCCACATATATATACAATTTGACAAATTTTGTCAGTATATAAACATAAAGTCATCACCACACTCAAGGTAACTGAACATAACAGTTACCTTCAAAAATTTCCCTATGCCCTGTATTAGTCAGGCTTCTCCAGAGAAACAAAATTAATAAGATATACATAGATATATAGAAAGAGAAGCATTACTAGGGTTTGGCTCACATGATTATGGAAGCTGAGAAGTCCCATGATCTTCTGTGTGCAAGCTGGAGGCCCAGGAAAGCTGGTGGTACAGTTGCAGTCCAAACATGAAGGCTGAGAACGAGGGGAACTAATGGTGTAAGTCCCGTCCAAGTTCAAAGGCCCACGAACCAGGAGCTCCAATGTCCCAGAGCAAGAAGAAAGCAAATTTGTCTTTCCTTTGCCTTTTATTTTATTTATGCCCTGAATTGGTTGGATGATGCCTTCCCATGTTGGTGACTGCTGGTCTTTACTCATTCTACTGATTAAAATGCTAATCTCTTCCAGAAAAACCCTTACAGGCACCCCCAGAAATAATGTTTCACAGGTATTTGGACATCCCTTAACCTGATCAAGTTGACACAAAATTAACTGTCACAGGATGCTTTATAATCTCTTCCTCCTATCCTGCCATTTCCCTGCCAGTCTACACACAAAGCCTCTGTTCACTTTTTGTCACTATGGATCAGTTTGCATTTTCTAGAATATTACATAAATGAAATCATACAGTATGTATTCTTTTTTATTGAGCTTCTTTCACTAACTATAATTATCTGGAGATTCAAATTATTGTGTGTATTAATACATTACTTTTTATTGCTGAGTAGGATTATACTGTACAGATATATTGTAATTTTTTATCCATTCAACAGTTGATGGACACTTGGGTTGTTTCTAGTGTTCAGATTCTGCAAATAAACTTGCTAAAACATATGTACATGAATGCTGATTCATATGGTAGATATATGTTTAACTTTTTAAATAAACTAACAAACTATTTCCAAAGTGGTTTTACTATTTTATGTTACAAACATGAGCATATGAGAGTTCCCATTGCTCCATAATCTCACCAACACTTTATGTTAAGTGTAAGATTTATAAAAATATAAAACCTGATGTAAAATATTTACCTATATTTAATCCAGAGAATTGGTGTAGATGTAACAACTGACAATGTAGATAGTCTAGTTCATAATGGTTCAGGTTTCTAGAATAATTTTTTTGAGTGGAAGTTTTTCTCAAAAAATGTTAAATAAGAGAAGAAATGTATGTAGTTTGAGGGACTCATGCTAGAAATATACTATCAAATTTTAAACATTGGGCAATCTTTGTTCTCTATCTTCCACACTGTTGGCAAAATTAATAAGAAGATAATATTATCAATATTGATAAGGAAAGCATCATTCTTATGGCTTCTTCCATATATCATGGACTCTTGTACTTTATAAGAGCAAGTAAACCAATTTGACAGCCTCCATCCCCTCAAGAAAAAATATTTACCCCTGAATGGTGGTTTCTTTGGGGAAATGGTTGGGACTTGTGGGCAAGTGGGATGAGAGAAAGAGCTAAAGAATCTTTTTTATCCCCATAAACTAGATTATAAACTGGGACATTTAGAAAATATTGATCAAAACTACTCAGAAGATAGCTAATATGTGTTCTGTATGCAACTCTTATTTTTTGCTTTACTACAATAGATCTTATAATAAGACTACATTTGTTCTTTTTCTGTGACTCATTTCATTGTAGTAGACTTGAGTTAAAGATACTTTCTGAATACAAGTGTATTGGACTTAATAGAATAGATATGTTTCTTCTAAAATCTGTACACATAGAATGTCAGCCTGAGTTCTTTAACAAAATGCAGGATAAAATAAGTGAATAAAAAATTAGTGAAACAGGAAAGAATGAGAAGAATTATCCTAGCTTCTTGATGAGCCTTGCAAGTAAGTCAATAGCATGTTTGCCCACTCCGCCAAGTGGTACATCTCCAGTTATGCTAAAACTCGGCAATATAAAGTAATGGTCTATTAATAGACACAGTAATTAGAATCTCAAAATAATTATACTGAGTAAAAGAAGCCAGATAAAAAAGAGTACATATTGTGTGCTTCCATTTATATAAAATTCTAGAAAAGGCAACCATGCCCTCAAGGCAGTCTGTGGGAAGGACAGAAAAGAGGGATAGGTCTACCCAGTTCTCTCCTTTGGTCTATTTGCAATAGTCAAATTTCTCCTGACAGTAGGTTAACTCCACTGCATTTCTGGTTGCTTCACTGGCAATGATAGGTGGTCTCTCTGAAGGCCAGATTACACATTCCTAGGCGTGACATTTCATTCAAGTCTTGGGAAAGGACACAGAACTCCCGCACTGAGCTGACTAGCATAGGTGGTGGAGTCCTACAAGCTGGAGTAGAGTTGCTTGCCTAGCAATGTCGATGTCTGGAAGTTCTTGAGGCAATGCCAAGGGAATCTGAGAAAGTACAT
Organism: Cheirogaleus medius; assembly: GCA_008086735.1. Lineage (NCBI taxonomy): Eukaryota > Metazoa > Chordata > Mammalia > Primates > Cheirogaleidae > Cheirogaleus > Cheirogaleus medius. Next base: position 74,875,797 of record VBSM01002608.1, on the reverse strand, counting down.
AAAATGTGTAATGGAATTTTTGTAAATCAAGATGATTTTAAAGGCAATAAAGCAATGAAATTTTCGTGTGCATCAGCATAACCTGTGGATTTTGGTTAAATCCCAGATACCTGAACCAGGTGATTCTGACATTCATCAACAAAAATCATTTAAGGAATCCTCAAGGTGGTTTTGAGATATAAACCATCTATTTATTCACTCGTTTAAAAAGGGTATATTTTATCTCTATTTCTTAGAAAGGAACAACATCTCATTAGATATCTAATTTTTTTTCAAATACTTAAGTGACTTTTTGAGCTCCAAGAAAAGGAGAAATCAAGTGAATACTAAAATGAAATGAACAGTGTGAAATCAAGTCTATTTATAATCAACACACACATGCAGACACACATAAAACTGTACTATGTTTAACAAGTATATGAAGTTATTATTCTCCGTATATAAAAAACTGGTTTAGACCAAAATCACTTTAATAGTAACCTCCTCTAGGCAACTGAAACTTAATTCAACTTCAAGAACACTTAATTAAATTTCTTCCAACTTTTCAAGCATATTCATTGTATCTTTAAAAAGTATACCTGTGCATCATATTTTTCTAAAGATTTTTGGCAGCTGACCCATTATTTTCTACATACTCTTAAAGATAAAAAATTCAGAGTGATTATTTTAGTTCCAACCTATTTCTCTACACACAAACTAAAGATTAGAACAACTGTGTTTTGATTTTTTTGTTAGTTTTAATTTTATTTTGTAAAATGAAAACTGAATACTTCTGCTTTTAAAAAAAGCACATTTTCATTCTATTTTCAAATAAACAACTATGTCACTGAATTTGATTGTATATTATGTATATAAAGGCTGTCATTTTGACTTCAAGCCTTTATTTCAAATATCAATCCTCTTGTGGAAAAAAGTAGTTTCCATCTAAAAATCATAAATATACCCACAGCAAAACAATAAAGAAAAAAGGCACTTTGATTTTTTTTAAGCAAGAATGTCAACTCTATATATAGGAAAATTTAATTGGTTGCAAATATTGAGTCAGATTCTCCAACATTCAGCAGGGTCTGATTGCAGATAATTTTAACTCTATGTTAACTCTTTCAAATATAATTCCCTTCTTGTGTAAACCACTTGCAAAATATTAAATGTCATACTTTTAGTTGTTGGAAAGTGTTAAGATTCGATCGACAAATGAGCTGCTATTTTAATTCCTTTAGTAACACAGCAATTTTTATTTTATTTTTCAAGCTCTTTTGCAATTTTTTTATATTTTTGTGAGTTTGCAGCATTTAATTCCATATCATGAACCTTGTATATTTAAAAAATAGCAACTGATGAAAATGATGATGATAATGATAATAATGATGTGTTCATGATTTTGGTAGCTCTTATACGAACATTTTTTTGAGAAATTCTTAGTTTATGATGTGCTGCTTATTCTTTTAATAAGAGCCTTTTGCTACTCCCAAGATTCACATGGACTTGAGATCATCTACATAGCTAATTCTGCGCTTGTGTTCAGGAACTTCAGTTTCTAAATCTCTACAGGAGAGCTTTGAATCCTTATTTCCTTATTTTAATTTCTTATGTTTAAGATATTATTTAAATATAAGAAACATTTGAGTAGTTTGGATCTATAAATACATAGGATTTTCTAAGGAATTGTTAATTCTTCCTCCAGACTCCGTTTGGCAAAAGTCAATATACTCTTTCTACAAAGTAAAAAAATCACCCTTTATATACATAAAATGCTATCATATAGCAGCTAAAGCATTTTTATAAGGTTTTTGCAACTCTATAATGTTCTAATAGGGAAAGCTCAGTTTCAAAGACAGAAGCGTGGGATGTCTGGGACAAATACTGCCTCTGTCACATACACATGTGGTGCTCTTATGTGACATTGAACAAGTTACTTAATAATCCTGTGTTTCAATTGTTCCGTGTGCAAAGCAGAGATAATAAAACCTCCCTCATAGTGTTATTTTGAGGAATAAATTAATTAATATGTGGAAAGCACCTAAAAACTTAAAAAATATTTGGCAAATACCTGATGCTATGTATGTGTAGGCTTCTATCTTTCCTAATATACTAAAGTTATATATATAACTGCAAGTTATACAAAGGAATTCATACTGTTTTATGAATTGTCACTTCATCTGATAGAGTTTCTCAGATGGACTTATATTACAATATTTGTAGAAACATATGCCATGTAATTACGCAGCATAGAAAAAGAAGAAGAATGTTATACTGTGTATAGAATGTTATGTATTCTCCAACTCTGCCTTTAAAATTTTCTAAGTTTAAATTAAAACTGAAAAGTTTGGCAAATATTCTTTTTTAAAATTTATCCAATGACACTCGTTTATGTGTTTCTGAACCTTAGATGAATTAATAAATCATTCTTGAATTGAAACATTAATTATACAATACAGTCATGTGCTCAACAAATATTTATTAAGCACTGAGTATGTGCCAAGCATCCTGTTGTGCTACAGGGGTACATGGAATTTATCCTAATGACTTTTGAAATCTACTCATCTAAATATACATGTATGGAAAGAAATTATGATTCAAGTTAGGAGTGATACTCTATGTGGACATTTATTGCTAGACAGAATGCTTTCTAAGTTTAGGAAGAACTAGAGAGAAATTCATGAAAGGCTTTGCAGAAGACTATATTAAATATGTACTAAAGGATATTTAATACTACACAAATATCTCAAATGTTTTATTCCCAATATCCAATCAACAAAACCAATTTATTTTTTCTGCCAGCTGTCTCTTATTTTGTTCTTTCCTCTTTTTTTCTATCTTCCCTCTTCTACCTTCCAATTACAAATTTACACTGCTAATGCTTAGGATTAGTTCAAAAATCCCTTAGCTGGCTTTGCCAATTTCAGTCTCAGTCACATTCAATTAACTATCAATACCAATATAAACTTCTTCAAATGCTGCATATATCATGGTTCTTCTCAAAACCAAAACCCTTTTATATAATAAATAAAATCTAAACTGTTGGAGATCAAGTGTGGGAACATGGTGGCTCATCCCTACGTCCCAGGTACTCAGGAGGCAGGAGGATCGCATGAGTCCAGGAGTTTGAGGTTACAGTGAGCTATGATGATGACACTGCACTTTAGCTTGTACTCTGTTTTAAAAAAAAAACCTGAACTGTTTTGCATCATTTTAAAAATCCATCACAGTATAATCTCATTTTACTTTCTAGATACTCTTCTCCATCTGCCAATGCAGACTCTCCATTAAGGTTGGACTCAATTCCTCATGACCACAATGGCCATTGTGACAAATCTAGCGGGACTTTCTTCAATGTTGTTTATCTCTCTATGAATACTCCTTCTCTATCAATCAATCTTTCTGTCCCTATACTACCACTCATTAGAACTCTAACTCAAGTACCACTTCTTGCATAAAACTCCCTATTGACATCTTCTCTCTTTGGCTTTCGTTCTCTCCAGATATTTTTAAATTAATGCACAAAATTTAGCATGTTTCTAATGTGTATTTTACATCTGGTTCCTTGCTGTTGTAAACAGGATTCACAACTTGCAAATGTTACAAACACAAGATGGTAGAGCTTCTGTCACCCTGGTTTCCTGAATGGCAATTTGGAATATAGTTTCCTATTTTAATGTGTCAGGCATGTAGCATGAAGGGAAAAGCACATGTTATTGGGCAATTCTCAAGCATGTATTTCTCAGGACTCCTTTACGTTCTTAAAGACTACTGTGGATCCCAGACAGCTTTTTCTTATGTAGGTTTTATCTATCAAGATTTACTGTATTTCAAATTAAAACATAAATTAATTAAACTTTGTATATATTATTTTAATTAAAATATATTTTATGTAAAATAAATATATATTCCAAAAACAAAAAATTAGTGAGAAGACTCATCTTAATCAGTTTGAGCTGCTATAACATAAAACCTTAGATTGGGTAACTTATAAACAATAAAAATTTACTTCTCACAGTTCTCGAGGCTGGGAAGTCCAAGACCAGGTGCTAGCAGATTCAGCATCTGGTGAGGGCTTGCTCTCTGGTTCATAGATGGCACCTTCACACCATTCTCATGTGGTGGAAGGGGCAAACCAGCTCCCTCAGACTTATTTTATAAGGACACTAATCCCATTCATGACAGCTCCAACCTCGTGATGTAATGACCTCCCCAAAACCCTACCTCTTAATATTATCACCTTGGGGGTTAGGATTTGAACACAAGGATTTGGGGTGGGGGGCACAAACATTTAGACCATAGTAAGTTGCATTTATTTACATTTTCATAACCTCTTTAGCTCTGATTTTATAAAATAAAACTGGATTTTCTTATCTGGTTCTGCATCCAATCAATTGAGATATGTTGTTTTAGTATAAGTATATGAAGAAATCTGGCCTTGTGCAAATATGTAGTTGATAAAAAGAGGAGTGTTTTAATAGCCTTTCCAGGTTATTGTGTATCTTCCTTTATATTGGATGAAAATACTCAATGAGTCATAGTTTCTTAAAGGTTAATTGCAATCTGGAATCTAAAACTATATAAATGAACTTTTCATTTTATTACATTAATACATACTATCTATCTTGCACTTTGAATGGATCTTTTATTAAGTCATGGTTTTTTAACATCACCCAGTGATCATGTGAAAAAAAGTGGTCAGCTGAGTCATTCAGATCTTTTAGCTTTTGGTATATTTTACAGTTCAATATTTTAAAAATCATATGTTAATATTACCAGCAGTCTCATCTGCAAAATCTTCAGGTATTGAGGAGCTGTCAAACTCTCTATGGCAGATTTATGATATCCTAGATTCTTTCATTTGAAATCCTGAAATGTATCATTGGTCATAAAAATTCTTGGTTGTATTCCATGAAGTGATAGGCTCACTTCATTCTTTTGTTGTTGTTGTTGTTGTTGTTGTTTAGAAAATATCTGCGAAATACCCAATTTTGAATAACATAGTGTGTCAGTCATTATTCAAGTAAAAACAGTGTTCCATGAAAAATGTGCTAATTCAGTTTGGAACTCAAGCCAGTGCACAGGTGCTTTTCCTGGGGACAATTATCATACTTTGTATGCAGTGGAAGTGCTTCATGCATTCTCCTACTGCGTGACACAGAATATTAAAAAGACATGTACTCAAGGGTCAAAATTTAATTGATAATTCTACTGCCTCATCCAGTACTTTTTAAGAAAGACTAGCCTTTTCTTATTCTCTTGCCAGCACAATACAGTGATAAATAAAATGCCTAGTATTAGGTCATTAAATATGACATGTCCGATTTCAAATCAAAAGTGTAGTTTATTATATCTCCTCAAACAAGAAGCAGTACAATTAATCAAAAATATGTGTAAACTATTGTCACAGTTTTGCCATCTTAACAGTAGCTTGTTTATGCCAGCAGCTAAGAAGCCTGAAGGGCAAGTTATGATTAAATGGCAAAAGACATTTTCCACAACTTTTTGGGAATTGAATATTTTTCCTTGCAAGAATTGGTCCAGAGCCTGGAAGAAGTGATAGTCAGTTGGTTCAAGGTCTGGTGAATATGGTGGATGACAGAGAGTTTCCAAGTCTATAGTTTGAGCAGCATTAGTTTTTGTGTGTGTGCAACATGTGGTCGAGCATTGTCTTGCAAGAGTATGGGCCTCTCTCTATTGACCAATCTCAGCTGCTTAAGCATAAGCATCCTCCTCATTTCATCCAGTTGGTTGCAGTAGACATCTGCTATAATCCATTGACCAGGTTTCATGAAGCTGTAGTGGATAATACCAGCGCTGGATCACCAGACACTATTAGCTATTTTTGATGAATATTCTGTTTTGGACTGTGTTTCAGCACTTCATATTTATCCAACCATTGTGCTGAATGCTTGCAATTATCAAAAAGAATCCATTTTCATCACACATAACAATATGGTATAGAAATGGCTCACCTTTAGGGCATGACAGTAAAGAAAGGCAAGCTTGGAGACGATTTATCTTCTGGTGTTCATTTAATTCATGTGGAACCCATCTATCCAGCTTCTTTACCTTGCTGATTTGTTTCAAATGGCTCAATATTGTTGGAATGGTAATGTCAAATCTTGCTGCTAATTCATACATAGGTTGAGATGGATTCACTTCCACTACAGCTTTCAGCTCATCATTATCCACCTTGTTCTCAGGTCACCCACATGGCTTATTTTCAAGATTATAACCACCAATACAGTACTTCTCAAACCACTGACGTGCTGTGTGTTCATTAGCCACATCCTTCCCAAACACCTCTTTGATATTTAGAGCTGTCTGTTCGGCATTGGTTGCATGAGATGGAAATCATATTAAAAAAAAAACGAATTTTTGACTTGCCCATGGTTTCACAAAAATTGCTCTAAAAAATAAAAATTTGAAAAATAACCACAAGCCAAAACATGCATTTGGAAGACTGAGGATGTACCTTCACAATGAAAATAAAACAAGAAGTATCAAAGTGAAATGTCAGAGATATCCACTGTCAAACTTAGTACTTAAGGAAATCAGACATTTCATACTTAATCACCTAAATCTAAATCTGTTTGATGCCATTGCCTTTACTCACAATGTTACATCATTGGTGCAAATGTCAATAAAGCTCAAGGGACAAATGCCATTTTAGTATTATTTTGAAACTGGTTTGCCCTCACCAACACCCAGACAGGGTTTCAGGGATTCCTAGGTGCCCGTGGGCCATACTTTGAATACCACTGTGTGTGTGTGTGTGTGTGTGTGTGAGAAACTGTAAGTCATGGGTTGCATGCTACTTCAGCATAAATATATATCCTGATTAAGGTAAATAAGCAGGAATTTTACAGACCACAAGAGGGAAAGCATTTTTGGTTAAAAGGCAGCACTTGCAAAGGTAAAATTGAAAGAAAATTCACAACATATTTTGGCACCAAAAATTGTATCTGTGACTGGAGTTAGGATACATGAGAATGTAAGTCTGGTTAAGAAGAGTACTCCTTAAGAGTAGGATAGAAATAGATTTCAAAGGACTTTGAATTCTATGACACGTAGTTTATACTTTATTTTATAGGCAAAGAGTAAATAAATATACAAAGTGGAGCAACACAATGCAGATTTCTATTTTAGTAGATATAAGTCATTATAATGAAGTGGGTGAAGACAATTCAGAAAGTGGCAATGGAAATTTAAAGAGTGGTAAGATGTGAGAGAAACTTTAAAAGTATAATAAAATAAGTAGATTAGTTGAACCATTGAATACAAAATATATATGAGGAGATAATGCTGTGGTGGATGATTAGAATGCTTCTCATTTGAGAAAATTAACACAGTAAGTAAAAACTTATACAACATTTCTACATTTCAGAAAAATACAGAGAATGCAAAGGAAATGGGTTCCCCTTTTAAGAAACTTTCCTGCAGACTCCATGGAAACATTCATGCTTCAATCTCATTGGCAAGACCTATGTCTTTAAAGGAGGCTGAAAATTTAACTGGGCCTATTGCTACACCCAGTAATTCAATTCAGAAAATATTTATTAAACATTTCCTATGTGCCAGGCTTTGTACATGTAAGAATAAAGAAAGCAGACAAAAATTCCTGCACATGTGACGCTTATATTTTAGTGGTTGTGGATAAACAATAAGCAATAAGCATAATAATTATATAGTATATTAGAATATTAACAGTTTGTAAAAACTGAGCAGGTAGGAGGGATTAGGAGCATAGTATAACAAACAGAGGTTGTAGCTGGGTGTGATTTTTAATAAGGGTGGTCGTGGTGCCTCTCACTGAGAAGATAACATTTGAGTAGAGGATTTCCAAAGGGGAAGGGATGAGCCTTATAAATATCTGGAGGAAGAGTCTTTTGAGGAGAGGGAACAGCAAGGGCAAAAGCCCTGCATTGGAATCATGCAAGGCGCGCTGGAGAAAGCAACGGGGCCAAAGGCTAGAATGGGGAATATCCAGAGGGGAGAAGAGAAGAGTAGGAGATGGAGTCAGAGAAGGTAACAGGGGTCTAGATCACTTAGGGCTTTTTGGGGATACCTGAGTAAGAGCTTTACCTTTTGCTATGAATAGATAGAAGGCATTGCAGAGTTCGGGACAGAGGAAGGACAGATATCTAAAAAGTATCCGTCTACCTAATACCAGCGCTCTGTTAGTAAGAAGAACAGGGAGAAGTCCATATAAGGTAAGCAACAACCTTTGCCACACACCGTGCCAGCTGGTGAGGACATTGTGGACACTTACTTAATTCTTATCGATTGGCATAGGTACTGCCATTTTTTCATGCAAAGATTTTAATCCTGACTTTCTTTTTTTTCTTTCCTTTTTTATTTTTGCAGATATAAAGCAAGCCCTAATCAAAATGTTCAACTGAAATAAATGTAAATTATTATTTTATGACTTATATGGAAAATGTGGGTTAATGTTCTTGTTCCATAATTCGAGTTCAGATATGCTTCAATACTTTAAAAATGCTTCAAGTCCTGTTCACAAACTTTCTGAGGTTTCTCAAATTTGAGTTATTTACAGCATATTTAGGTATGCTTCATACAACGAAATAATAATTTGCTTATAATATAAGCTGTAATGGGAAAAGACATAAATATTTTAAAGAATCCTGTTCAAAGACCCATATTTGCTTTTATATACTAATATGCAAAATATAGAAAAGGAATTCATTGCAATGAAGTAAAATTTCTGCAACAAAATGGACTTGAAAGAGAGCTTTCTATTAGATTCCATCTCCCTTGCACACACATGATGCTTTATACATTTTTCATGGCCTTGTTGGCTTACCCACCCCCGCGTTGCTGATAATGGTGAAAGAAATTGCAACTGTTCTGAAGGATTACTTTTGTGAGTCTGGTTGCATCTGTCCAGGCTTCTAAATCCATCCAATCCTTTCTCATCACTTATCATTCACAGTAGCACCAACAGTCATGTATAACTCTCCATTGCCTTTCTTCCTCTCCTTAATGTACAACATAATCAATCTCTAATTCTATTGATTGTTTCTCTGAAATTTTTAAACGTCTCTCTATTTTTGCTGTACTGACCTATACAGCTATAAAAGATGCTTTGAATCTCTTTCCAGTTGCAGTTCATCTCACACACTGTTACGTGATGTCCTTAAAGGAGAATGTGGCTGGCCATAAGGACATGAAGAGGAAGACCTGTCTTTGGCAGATACATTAAAAACATTGACTACTCCCCAAAATGGCAAAATAAGTGACAGCAATGACAATTTAACTCTCATAGAAACAACTAAGGGATTTTACCAGATTGAGAATTAAGAATTCTCCTTGGACCCCTCCAATTGTTGATGGAGACTTAGAAACTCCCCAATTATGTTACTGTTTGTTCTTCCATCTGCCAATTTTTTTATAATCTCTAACCTTTTCTACCTTTGTTTTTCCCCTGGTTGTCCACACATGCTTTCACTAGCTTTTCTCCTTTACCCAGAATTTCATTCTCTCAACAGCTGTTTGACAAAGTGCCCGACAAGGCTGGCTAGAAATAATTCACCTTAGCAGGAGTGACGTTTGCTGTCAACGTTGCCACTTGCAGCCGCAACATCCACAGCCATATTATGCCAGGCCCTGTCTCTTCAGAACCTCCCAGGAAGGAACATGGTTACTTTATTCTAGGTATGAAATGGATGCAGATCCTTGGGTATAGTACAAAAAGAGAGTTGTATTTTATGCATGTCCTTTTATTATTTTTGATTGTTAAACTTAATTCCATAAAGAAAAAACAGCTTTTGAAGCCAATATGTATTTTAAAAAATTACTTATACTACATATTTTGTCCCATAAATTAATATTTATTGAGGTTTTATTAGATGTCAGGCCTAGATCTAAGGGCTTTACATATATTAATTCAATGAATCATTATAATAACCTTACAAATCAGACAGCGTATCAGCCCTATTTTGTATCAAGTCACAGGAAGGACAAAGGGAACAAGATGGAATTCCAGCCACTGGGAGAGCTGGACACACAGAGGTGATGCAGTAGCTAATCTGAGTGACCCCACAGAGGTACATAAACATAAGGAAACAGGATCCAAGCCACCAAGGGACTGGGAAAATAACACTCAAAATCCAAGCTGAGATGGAACATTATTTACTCAATTCTCCTCTAGAAATCACTAACCAATAATAATTTATATTTTTCAGGCCTTGGTATAACATCAGTTTCAGAGTCTGGGATAAGATTAAAGTTACAGATAATTGGGAAATAGTAGAAAGAGTAAATTTAAGTCAGCATTCATTCCTTCCACAAATTCTTATTAAATGTCTTCTACATGTCTTGCTCTGAGGATTAGTGGTGCTCAAGGCAGAAAATCCTGTCTTCCAAACAATCAGGAGAGATGCTTTCTGACTTTAAATACACTAGTGATTGTGTGATCTTAGGAAGGTCAGGAACTTCTCCTAGTGAGGGCAGTCAAGCTAGCTGCTGCATTAGGCCCCATCCAATACTAACTTTCTGCAATTCTAGAGTTAAGTAGACAGCTGTGTACCCTACGTATGATTTTTGGAATGTTTTGGATCAATTTACACTTTGGAAGATCCTATATCCACAAGTAATTTTATTTATTCCTCTGCTAAACAAGTTCATCTTTCTCTGTTTCTTCTATGATGGATATTTCATGTTATTTTTCTCTAAATTCATTGTTATTATATTCAAAATAAATGCATATAAACCACAACTAATCATATATGCAGAAAGGAGTAACCACCTTGGCTCTAAATATTAATATTATATCAGCCAGCCCAGCAACTGAAAATTTGAAATTCTAGATTTAATCATATGCAGACAAAATGCTTTACCAGAAGACAAAGCTACAATTATGTGCTCTAAACAATATCTGGATTATGATATTCAGATATTAAATCAAAATTCTTAATTGAAATATTCCTATGATTCTGCTACAGATCCTTACACTTAAAGAATGGAGTTCAAATTCAAAAATGCTTAAGAACAAGCTGTCAGCTGACAGTCAATGAACACTTACTATGCTGCTGGCACTGTTCTAAGGGCTTTACATTCAGGGATTTATTTCATCCTCATAACAACCCTATAATGTAGGTAAGTTTTACAAACAAAAACAAAACAATAAAATACAAGCAAGCAAACAAGCTATGACACAGAGAAACCAAGTACACACCTAAGTTCTTGCAGCTGGTAAATCCAGGCACTTTCAGGAAGGAGTGCCTTTGCACATCCTTGCTGTGCCCACATCCTCTGAGCTGGCTGGTGTGTCCCAGGGTAGATCAAAAATTAGATGGTCATGCTTTAAGAATAAATATTAGGAAACTTTGGAATGTTGAATCCATACATAAATTAGTTTTGCCATATGGCTATTAACATTAATCAACATTTGTAAGGCATCTTATATATGTAAAGCTTTATACCTCAGGATAATGTTGAAGAATGTATTATTAGTTCACCTGTTTCAAGAAAACAAACAAACAAAAAGGTCCCAGAGACCAGGCCATTTACCCATTCAGATATTAGGGTTGATCTTTCCTAAGTGTTTAATGCTCTTAATACCCTGGGGCCACAAGTTCTAAACTCACCAGAGTACTTTCTGATATTTATAATAGGAAATTCATTAGTAGATTTGCATGTGAAACAAGTGGTGAAAAGGGAGAAAATATGAAATAAGCAAAGGGACTGGAAAAGGAAAAAACAAGTGAGAGTAAAATGATGCAAAAAAATTGTAGCAAGCTTTCTTGTCATGCCAACACATCACAAAAACTTCTTTTAATTGGTACATCTTAATTTCCAAGTCATTTGTTTGAGTCTTTTATATACAATTATATAACACAAAATTCATAACAATCTTAAGTGGTTAATAACATTGCCAATATTTTACAAATACCTGAATCAAGTAGATTCATTGTAATATTTCTCCTACCCCTAAGTTTCTTCCCAGACCACATTCTTGGTATTATAGTTATATCCAATTACAGCTCCAATGAAATTAGAGTAACTTGAATCTTGAGTTCGATCCAACAACCTTTAGCAGAGGATCTGAGTGTAAGGGTGGCAGAAGAGTTTTATATTATTTTTTACCTATTTTATAGTCCTTGGGAAACCCAGTAAGCAGTAATATTCTGTATACGGGATAAGGTAAAACACTGGGGGCAAATCTCATTCCCTACTCACAGTATTCTTTATACTAGGGAAGATCTGATTAAATATGATCAAACTTACCTTTGAAGAGGAAACGAAATGACTGAACATTCCCAGGTGTATATTACCATCATCTGGAAGAATTTCTCTCTCTTGACACATCCCCCAGAGCTCCATTCCATGCCTTTCAAAGCCATTGTCCAGTAGACAATATTGCCAGACAGTTCTCTGCACGGCCTTGGACTGACTCAGTTCTCCCCACTTTCTCACTTATGTTTCTCAAGAATAACTGTAGATTGTGCTGGGAATGCAACATCCAGAGATAAAAAAGAACTGGCAAGAACAGCCCAGACTTTGTTCCTGCCCCTCCTAGAACATGATTTCCTACAATACTTTAGCCCAGGATGTCATTTTCCCTCTGGATTATAAAGCCCTGGGTAGACTGCTTTCTGAGGTCCCTTAGCTCCAGGGCAAGTGGGGTACACATCACACATCGCTGAGATTTCATCCAACCTGGGCAGCTTTTCTGAGCCTTAGGGTCTGGCTCACCACAAATCCTCGGCTTCTACTCTTCCTTGCTGCCTATGTGTGAATAATACAATTTCTTCTGTTAACTTGCTGTGTGAGCATTCTGTCTCACCAAATTCATGCAAGTAGTAGAAACATCAGTCTAACATGCAGTGGGCTGAAGAGGTAACCAGTGAATAGTCAACCTGCTTCATAAATACCACAAGGGAGTCCCAAAGTGAATGGGCCAGGATAATCAACTTGATTCATGATTCCTTAAGGATGTCTTTGTCCTTAGTATGAAATTATCACATGGTTACAAACAGAAAACTGGACAAAATTTTCCAGCCTCTATTGATCATGCAAACATATGCACAGATTCTCTTAAAAGTGTGATCCATATTGAAAACTGGGATTATTGGAAGTTAAATGTTATTTCATTTTTCTTCAGTATGTGCTTATATTACCTCAATCCTTTTGAGAGATTCTCAGGTAAATGTATACCTATCAGTAAAGGTTTTCATTTCCTAAGTTCCCAAATAAAATAATAATCAATTCTTATTTGAAAAGCTGGTTTCATTCTATTTTCTTGGTATTCTTAATACATACATCACCTTTTCTAATTGTAAACTAATACAATTTTAATTTTAAAAGTCAGAAATGCATATTCAAAACAAACATGATCTTACAAAATTGCAACAGACCTAATATTCTTGATCATCTCTTTTTCCAGCTGTTGCTTAAATAATTGTCGACCTAAATACATGTCTGAAGCACCTGGCATAGAGAGCCACCTACTAAAGTGTATTTTACTCTGCATATTTAATAAGGTTTTATATCATTTTTCAGAAAGTTTATAAAGCAGAATGATTCTCATCTAAGATTTTTGAGAGGTAGATATTTTAAGTATAATAAAAATCTATTCAGTGCATTCATATATAACATCTGCACAAACAAGTTCAGGTCTATTTGTTTACCAAAAAAAAAAAACCAAATCTATGCATGATTCATTGTATTGGGCTTCTTTAATGGCCAATTCTGATCCCTGCCAAGATCTCATTGATTGTTCTATTAATATGTCTGAGGAAAAAAATGAAGAATAAATCAAGCAATCCAGGACCAACTTAGTCATGCTACAGAGACATGGCCTAAAAGCCAGAAAGCAAAATTCTTTGCAAAGCTTTACTAAGTAAGTACCTGTTGACTTCCTGCTAAATCACTGCTGTTTCTGTGAATTAGGCTGGTCTGTGTGTGTGCTGTGTGTTGGAAGGGTTAGGGAAGGGGAAGAGTGTTTCTAGGGAGGGGGGCCAGAAAGGACAAGGAGCCATGGTGGATATGTGTTAGCTGTTTCTGAGCTTACATTCATAAGTATTATGCTATAGGTGACCTGAGTTTCCTATTATGAGATGCCTTGTCTTTCAAAATAAGGTATTGCCCCTCCAGAAACTCTTTGTAAAATCAAAGTACATCAGAGAGAGAAGGAGAAGATGTGCTAACAAATTTATTTGTCAATGACCAGCAAACTGATAAATAGAAAAGATCTTACAAACAGGGTGAGTTCTTCTCCTTCAAACAGCTCATACTCATACTGCCTGTCAACCTCCTCACCTCCCATTCACTCTTTGGCCTTCTGAAATTTGCCTTTGGTCCCTGCCACTATCTTTTTACGGTCACTGCTTATCTCTGAATTGCCAAATTAAAAGGGCACGTTTTATTGCTTACCTTATTAAAATGTTCTGCTGTTTTTTATGTTTGGTGATCATTTCATTGTTCTTAAAATTTTCTCAGCTCTTAACTTGTCCCCAAACTCCTATGATAGATCTTTCACCTTTCCTTTCCCCATGCCTAATAACCCTCCTTGTGCTCCATCCATTCCAGGGATCTGTTCTTAGAACTCTTTTCTTCTTACTGCACAAGCACTTCCTAGATCTTACCTACTATAAGGTTTTCAGTACCCAACATATGTCAATCACTACTCAATCTATATTTCCAGCACAGAACTTGTTATGGGTTCAAAAGTCATATGTCCAACTGCCTACTAAACTAAGTTAACTTACTTAATAGTGTCAATTCTCAATTGTCCTCATTTCTTACCCTCAAATCCCATTCGTCATCAAATCCAATTGCTTTTATTGCCTAAAAGAGTGGTCTGTCTTTGCCCCTACTCCCCACACATCCTTCACTCTTCTTTTCCTCAACCACCACCCTTCCCACCACCTTGATTCTTGCTGTCTCTCCTTGGAAAGCTTCTAGAATTTCTTGATTTGTTTCTAGACTCGAGCTCCTCAAAGCTGTCCTCTTGAAACTTACTGTTGAGTAGCAGAGGCAGACACAAAGCAAAATAAGTCACTGTGCTAGAAGATACCGAGTGCTATGGAGAACAAAAGGCAGGGTCAGGGATGGGGACATGCAAAGTGGAGCGCTGCTCACAAAACAACCCTTTGGCTGGCATGTACCTTTTTTAAAATTACCCTAAAATTTTTAAATTTTCACACCCACCTGGGTTTGTTTTTCCTAGAATACATTATGCTGTTTCTCACTCCTATATCTTTGTTTATGCTAGCCTCTGTACCAGAAATATCCATTTCCTTTCCAATTAAGAACGCATTCTCATTTAATCATCATTAGACGTACTCTAGTTCGGCCCAATAAATATATCCATCCACCTTGTTCCTTTTGCAACCTCTGCATCCTTCTACCATGCAATTAGAGTTCTTAATTATTATTTTTAGTTTATCTTTCTGTGTTATGAGACAAACCATAAGGCAGTGATCAGATCTTGCCTGTATTTGTATCCCCTACTTTCTCAAGTGAGAATTGCATTACTTACCCCATGACTATATTTCTTTGATTCCATGGTTGTTCAATTTCCATTCCCCTTCATACTGACATATTCTTTCATTAGATACACCATTTTATTCTCTATATTTATAGTCTAGAATAGGTGATTTAAGAAACCTCTTTTTTCTTCTTCTGCTTTTCATTTCTATATATTGTGATTAAATTTTCAGAATAATGCTCCAAATTACTCTTTCAACTGTTTTCAAATTCAAGGGTTGGAATGAGAATAAGAGGAAATCCTACCACATAGTTCCCAATTCAAAGTAGTCCAAACAAATACATGCAATTGAAAAATAAAAAAACCAATAGAGAGAAATTACTTTTCTACAAAATGGGAGCTCAAAAAAGAAGGAGAATTGGGGAAAGACACTGTATCTTTTTGGTCATACTGATTCACTATAGAAAGAAAGAGTGCTGAAGAAAATTAATCAATTGATAATAAGATAGATCATTGAGAAAAATAAAACAGAGAAAATCAAAGAATTTGAGGTATGAAAGTAGGAAGCCAAGGAAACTATCCCTTGAATTTTCTCCAGACTATTGGAAGAGTGTCTCCTCATCTAATTTTGAAAACTTTGTTCCTTTTAAATTATTTTTAATTTAGGTTATCTGAGTTATTGCAACTTGTTCAACTTCATATGTGTACATATACACAGCTTCCTTATAAAGTATTTATATATGTATATACTTATATTTTTATATTTGTAAATGCTAAATATGTAGTTTTAATGTTTATGAACACTATACCTTCAGCTGCAACAATAATTTTTATAAAGGTAAACTTTCATTTTTAAAAAACGTTTTAAGTTACATATACTGACAGTTTAACAAACATAAGGCAAATACTGCTAGTAAGCAGTCCTGTAAATTAACAGGCACTTGAGTTTGTTGCTAGCCATTATAATTAGTAATGGAAAACAAATAGCCAAAAGGTAAATGTGAACTAATTTACAGTATCTCATTAAAAATGCTTTGTCAAAGAAAAATAGTATCTTTCAAATGAAAAGTAATTGGAGCAATGAATTAGTCTAGGTTTTAATTAAAAATTGGAAATCCAGTATAACTGTTACCTAATTTTACCAGCTGGAAAACAGAGCACAGTAAAATCTAGTTAAACTGATTTAATATTTATATTACTAATGATGAATATCTGGAGCATTATGTTTGATATACATTTGTAAATTAAGTACAAATTAGGCATCTAAGAAGGAACATATTTGAAAAGAAATGTATTTATCATATATTGTGTAATTTTTGTTCAGATTGCAGTCGTGTGGTTTTAAACATGAAAAACAAACTAAAATAGCCTTTTAAGAATACATTAAAAGAGAAGTTTAATAATTTACATTATTCTGATATAAAATACATAATCACAAATTCCAAATGTGAGCATTTAAAAAGTTTAGCCATAGTGTAGTTCTAACATATGAAAGTAGGTATATTCAAATAACTAAAATACCCTACTAATTTCTAATATATTTACCTCATACTATAAGGCAAGAAGATTTGTTTTCATAATTTTCTTATTTTCACACTGGCTTTTGGATGTTTTCACTTTATATCTTTCTATATTTTCCAATTCATTATCGTCTCCTCACCTTCAAATTTCCTTTTCATGCCTCATAATACTTTTATTAATGAAACTCTATGTTTTATAGTCTATTTTGTTTTCTTGAAGTTCCATCCTGCTCATTTTATTTATTTATTTATTTTTATTTCTGCATATTACGGGGGTACAAATGTTTAGGTTACATATTTTTTTAACCAATACTTTGCCAAATGTTATTCCCAAACACGACATCCTTCAGTGACTTACCATTGCTTGGCAGTGAAATTCCAATTTTCTGAGAATGCCATTTGTATCATTTGTGACTTAGTCCCAAACTTTCTGAAGTTAGCCCCCACTATTAAATTAAAAAATTCTGTGGTATAAACAAACTGACTACATGTTATTGCACAGATGTACACTTTTTATTATAAATTATGAGTTCTGCTCATGCTATTCCATCACCTCTGTTTTGAATAGTCATTTTACTATTTAACTTAATCTCTAATTTCCTTCTTGTCAGGTTTCTATTTATCAAAATCCTATCCATACTTCAAGCCCTGTATCAAGTTTTAACTCATCCATGAATCTTTCCCTTTTCACTTCAAAGGTAAGTTCTTCTTCCACTCAATACCTAATATGAAAATGTAGATGCATTACATTTTATACACCTTTTTATTTTAATGTATTTATACTGAGTACCGACTATGGCCAAGACACTGTTAGACAGTATAGAAAAGCTATAGTGAAAAAGGAAACAATCAACTAAGTAAAGAAACAGCACATAGAACGGGAGAAAATATTTACAAATGACCCATCTGACAAGGAATTAATAACTAGAATATATAAGGAGCTCCAATAATTAAATAAGAAAAAATGAAATAATCTGATTTTTAAAATGGGAAAAGGACCTAAACAGACATTTCTCAAAAGAAGACATACAAATGGCCAACAAGTATATGAAAAAATGCTCAAGATCATTAGTCATCAGAGAAATGCAAATCAAAACTACAATGAGATATCATCTCACCCCAGTTGAAATAGCTTTTATCAGAAAAGCAATAGCAAATGCTGATGAGGATGTGGAGAAAGGGGAACCCTTGTACACTGTTGGTGGGAATGTAAATTAGTGCAACACTATGGAAAACAACATGGAGATTTCTCAAAAAACTGAAAATAGAACTACCAAATGACCCAGTAATCCCACTGTTTGGTATAAATCCAAAGGAGGGGAATTCAGCATGTTGAAAAGATGTCTGCGCTCCCATGTTTATTGCAGTACTATTCACAATAGCCAAGATTTGGAATCAACCTAAGTGTCCACGAGCAGATGAATGGACAAAGAAATTGTGGTACATATGCACAATGGAATATTATAATATGGCCACAAAAAAAAATAATGAAATCCTGCCATTTTCAGCAACATGTATGGAACTGGAGAATATTATGTTAAATGAAATAAGCCAAACACAGAAAGACAAATCTTGCATGTTCTCACTCATATATGGGAGCTAAATATTGAAAACAATTAAACTCATGGAGACAGACAGTAGAATGATGGTTACCAGAGTCTGGGACGGATATTGGGAAGGGAGGGATAAAGTGGGGATGGATAATGGGTGAAAAAATATAATTAGATAATTAGATAGAATGGACAATATTTGATAGCACAACAAAGTGAGTATAATCAACAATAAGTTAGTGTATACTTTAAAATAACTGAAAGAGTAGAATTGGAATGTTCCTAACACAAAGAAATAATAAATGCCTGAAGTTATGGATACCCCAATTACACAGATTTGATTAATTCATATAGTATGCCTGTATCAAAACATTAGGTGTACCCTATAAAAATATACAACTATTATGTACCCATAATAATTAAAAGTTTTTAAAAAGGGAAAAAAGATATCATCCCTACTCTCAAGAATATTATATTTTAATAGAGATACACAATGAATACATAAATAACTATAATATTAAATAGAGTGAGGAAGTTTCCCTAAGAAAAGTACATTAAAATTCTGGGGAGAATATTAAAAGCTTCTGTGGAGAAAATTTTCATTTGTGATGGTAACTGAGGTAGACCTCAAATAAAATGAAGTAATTTTAGCAGTCAGATAAAGTAGAGATGAATATTTGCAGTTAAATAAATATGAATCAATGTATGAAGATAAAAATGCTCAGGGTATGTTCCTGGAACTGTTATGGGCTGAATTATACCACTCCCCCAAATTCATGTGCTGAAGTTCTAACTTCCAGTACCAGCAAATGTAACCACATTTGGAGGTAGAACCTTTAAAGAGGTGATTTAGTAAAAATGAGACCATTAGGGAGGCCCTAATCCAACATGACTGGTGTCCTTATAAGGAAAGAAAATTTGGACATATAAAGAGACAGCTGTCATTCCTCATCCCACTCCTTCAAATCTCTTCTTCATTTGTCTTCCACAATACAACAATCCCTTGGGTTCTCTCTAATTCTCTGACAACTCCTTCTTTTCTAATTCGTCCACCTAAGTGTTGTTCTATCCCAGTCTTCACTCCTTAGCATTAATTCTCTGCCTATACACACTTGTTCATTCCCAAGGCCTTACATTCCATCTGTATGCTGTGACTCTGAAGTGTATAACTGTGGTTATCAACAGCTCCATTAAATTTGTATATTTAACTTTCTACATAACATATTCATACAAATATCTAATAGGGATCATAATCCTAATATATCCAAACAGGGCTCTTGATTCTTTCCCTTCCCACCCCAACTCATCTTGCCCAATAATCGTTCCTATTTCACTAATTGCTACTACTAAAGTGTAGTTGTCCAGTTGTAATCTTTCTTCCTTTCTCTCAATATTCCCATCTAATCCACCTCAGTCCTCTCAGATTTTCTGTCATGACATATAATAAATCTGATTACTTCTCATTACTTTAAACACTAGCCATGGGCAGAGAGCTCCTTTGTCTCTAGGGTAGATCCCCATATGCCATAGCTTCCTAAATCCCTTCTTGTTTCCTGTCTGACTTCTGATGGTCTATTTTCCATAAGTAACAAAAGTGATCTTTGTTAAATATTAATAATTAATACTATACATATGTTAAGTATTTTCATTCTCCCAACTACCTGATAAGAGGGTTACATTTACTTTCCCATTTCACAGATAAAAATGAGTAACTTGCTCATGATCATAGCTGATAAGTAACAAAGCAGGGATTGAAACTGAAGAAGCCTGCTTTCTTATCTCACACTAGTATATACTCACACCTGTGCTTAAACTGTTCAGTGGCTTTTCACCATTCACAGAATAAAATCTACACTCTACTGTGACTTTGGCCTTCACTATTTTATATGATTTTGCCCCTGCCTACATCTCCTAATCCTTAAAAACCAACAAGTTGGTTTCTATCTCAGATTGTTTGCACTTTGTGGCATTGTGTTTTCCTTCTAGTCTTCTACCAGATCTTTGTATGATTCACTCCCTCAATTATTCAGGTCTCTGCTCAATTGTCACTGACAAACTTATCTAAAACCACCTTCTCTTCCACATTTCTCCTCTCCCACCCCTTCACTGTCTATCCCTTTGTCACTTCCAGAAATTATTAAAACATATTTGTGTAGTGTTTAGCTGCCTAAAATCAGCATTTAGTGTAGTATTATTTTCTTTACAATTTTAATATTTATGTTTTGAAATAACTTTACAATTACTTAAAGTGTATTTTCTATCTACTAAGGCAATCCTAGAAGAGGTCAATGTACAAGAAAAGAGTATATTTAACCATCCTAACATCCTAATATTCATACGAAGTGCCCTCACAATGCCATTTCTATCACAGATATTGAAAAGTTGTATATAATAAATGAACACATGAAAGAATGGTTTTCTTCATATCATATATTTTAAAATATCATTAATTAATTAAATGGAATATCATTAATTAAAAAATGATTTTTATTTGGGACAAACTTTCTCTGGCCTGACAGCTTTAAAATACTCACCTATACTTGATAGCAACAAATTATCTCAGGAAAAATAGAGTTAATATAAATTAAGAAGTAATTGTCTTCCCTAATTTCCGGTGTCTTTAATTCTTTTTGGCTCCAGTCCAAATCTAACCAAGAAACTCTTAACCAAAATGCCATTAAACTACTAGTACATTTATTCTTGTTACTTGGCACCATTGCCCTAAAACCAAGGTGAAAATTTTAGCTGAATGTGAGCAGGGACGATTTTTGCAAGTCTCTAGAATATAGTTTAATATTTAGTCTGTAATACATTTTAAAATATTTCATTTCTTAAAGAATTTTTGGATTCCTTCATTTCTTAAAATACTAGATGTGAGTATAGCATTTGAAAAGATAGAAAGTAACATGGGGAAGTTTGGAAAAGCAGCAGGTATATGAGACATGCAAAAATAATGAGGCAAGAATATTTGCTGATCTGAACTTCAAGAGCATACTGTTCTCCAGGGAAGGCATTTTTACAGACACTTCAATCATTTATGCTACTACCCTTTGCTTTACTGGTGGGTGTTGAGTTGTTGTTGTTGTTGTTTTCCTAAGTGGGTCAAGAGCACATATGTTTTAAACACAGGAAATATGTTAAGGTACTAAATAATAAAGCCTTGATTTAAAAATTATGGCATTCACAAGGGTGTAGTTTAAGACTTTAGTTATTCCCAGCGTGACCTCCCAGGCTTGCTGCATTCTCAGCAGAACACCGTCTGCATTCTCTACAATGTGTGCAAATGCTACCAACTGTTATTGGAGAAACACAACATGTTAAGCACATGAGGTGTCAGGTAAGAGAAAAAGAAATGTGTTTTTCCTCTTGAATATTAGTCTTCATTCATTCCTCATTCTTTATTCTTTCCCAGGCAGTAAATCTGTGGTGCACAGTGACACATACTAACTCTTTCTGCCACTGGAGTTCCATTTAATGCCTTCTGGTCTTTATGCCCTCAATGGTGGTCTCATGGCCGGCTCGCACTCCAGATTCCTCAACAGACTTACTGCCTTCTGTTCTGTGTGCTTGTAAAATGTCCATTTATAACATTCCGGGGAGATCCAGAATGGGGGAAAAAAAAGAAAAAAGAAAAAATCTCCATCCAAACCTGAGATTCTGTGAGTTTATTGATTTGAAGAAATGACCAATGTAAACATTTATTAGAAGTCATGACCGATAGGAGGAAAAAAAGAGACAAAACAAAATGGAGAAGGCCAAGCTTGGGTCATGTGTCTGTTGATAGACTGATCTCTTTGTCTATCCATATTATTTATGCTCTAGAATTTCCCTTGTGAAGAAGCTTAGTGGGTCAGTTCTTCATAGAACCCAGGAACAAATAAGTTATCTACTGACATGTTTGGCGTAAAAATTATTACCCTGAAGGTTATCAAATTCAGAAAAATACTTTCAGAGTGTAGATTTGACCCTCCTTACATATTTCAGTACTTTTTTAATCCTAGAAAGCTATAATTTGCTTCTATTCTTTCATTAAATACCTACGCTAAAGCAGCACTTACAGATGAAATAAATTTAAACCTTTAAAGTAATACCTATGTACCAGTTTTGTCACCTTTTTTTATTAGAATAAACTATACATTTTTTTCAAAACTAAAAACATTCTTGTCATTCATGCTTGGCAGATGTTGTGAGTTGGAGAATACCCATAAGTGTTTAAAAAATATATTCACTCTATGATAAATTTATTTGTTCGTAAATGTCAGCTGGGCTTTTAAGCCTGCAGGAAGCAATGCCTGTAAAACTTTAAATTTTTATAAACTTTTAACTTTAAATGTAGTCTTGAGGAATACAAATTAAGGTGGCACCATGTAAAAACGTACGATTTTTCTCCCTCGGAGCTACTTCTCTGCAAACATGCTGTACAGTAACTCATGTCACACGACCAGGCTATGTTTTACTACTTAGTTGTGTGACAAGGGGTTTAATCAGCCTGAAAAATGTTGACATCTCAAGATTTGTGTTAGAAAAGAACATAATGCCTGATCTTTGGAACTTGGGACTAAAAGCTCACACTTTTCATTTAGTAGAAAATCAGATAACTATACACCAGTAGGAATAGATGGTGCAGAAAAATGTAAATTAAATATGAAAGATGCAAATTGTCAGGCATTAGAGTATGCTATTACCCTTGATTTAATGAAGCCCAATGTCTAGAGAAAGACCTATAACTTGTCAGATTGTTCTCTATAAAATGAACATTTTCTTCTGTACCAAGTTGCTCTTTTTAAAGGTTTATTTTTAATATAAGCTCTACTTACTCCAAGAAGCTATTGGAAACAAAACTCACAGACATGTAAAACACTTAGTAGTTGAACATATAAACTGACAACAATGTTTGGAAGAGCATATATAATAAACATTTTGAATTAAATTATTTCTTAAGACATTTAAAGTTCAGCTTTCTAATCAAATTTGACATTTAAAATAATTAAATTCTGCTGTTCTGAGACTGATATAACTGGCTCATGACCTCATTCATTCATTTCTTCATTTAATAAGTAATAATTGAATGGCTAACACGTGCCAAGCTCTCTTGGATTTTTAAGGGCATTTGTTTTAGTATCTCATGGAAAGTATTATAGGTGTAATCACTCTGGAGCTCAAATGGGTTTCCAAGACAATATTCTTAAATTTTATATCTCCAGAAGGAAAGACATGAACAAATCATGATATTTGACATCACACAGAATGAATTTGAATCTGAACACAGCAACTCACTAGCTGCATGAACTCGGTTGTTTGATTGCTCAATGTCTCAGTTTTCTCATCTGTACAGTGGAGAATAATATGATATCTACCTCATAGTGTTGTTATAATGATTAAATGTGAGAATATATGTAATGTGCTTAGTAGTGTCAGATACATAGAAAAATATCTAATAAATATTAGCTAGAACTAATATTACTTGCAATAGCACTTGATAGCAGCACTAGCAGTATTTGTATTTAGCCTAATGGACTTTAATATATAATATAATATATTGTAATACATTATATTAATATTTAATTTATCTAGGAAAACATACCTAGGCTTATTCTTAATTAGCTCTTAAGTGTTAAAAAATGTTAAAGATGCCAGTTTACTTTTCCTCAAATGACTACATGAAAATATGTACATATAAATAGAAACATGGTACTTGGAAAAAAGAATTCCTTAAGGTGATAGCATTATAAACTAAACCCATTGTGTCCAATGGCAAAGTGAAGTAAGAGAACTGGTTATTAGCTGCTACCAAGTGACTCGAATAGACTGCGTCTCAATAAGTTTGCAAGTTCAGTTGAGATGATAAAAATAAAAACACTCAAACAATTAAAGAATAAGAACAATAATCTTTTAATTCATTTGGTACAAAAAAATAAAATCCCATATACCGATTTAAAATAAAATAGTAGTAAAGAAAAATTAAGAAACATGATTGAAGATACGGTATTCCTAATACAGAATACCATGACCTGGAACAGAAAGAAAGGGTAGAACCCAGACAAATAAAAAGGATATGAATGTCCTTCCGTCAGTCCAGAGACACAACTTGGACAAAAGTCTAGAGGCAGGTGGAGGAAAGAGCAGTGAAGAAATATAACAGACACAGGAAATGTGGTGGGGTATGAACTAGTGGACTTAAAAGACAAAACAAATCGTCTAAACATAAGCTAAAAGTCTAGAAATATGATAGAAGATTTGTGATTAATTCTTACATTCCTGAACAGTTTAGGTTAAAGACAGAAGATTTTGGTGACAATGAATATGTGATGAACACCTGTTACATACCACCAAGCAAGACTTTTTGCATTCACTGGCTCATTATTCTTCATGAAATCCCTGGAGTAATATATAATTAGCTCATGGTTAAGGTAATAAAACTAAGGCTTATAGAATTTAAGAAATTCAACAAAGTCCAAAAAACTAGCCAGGATAGAATATCAGAAACTAATTTTAAAGATTAATGAATTATTCTCATTTTAAGATAGGAATATTTAACATTTATTTATTAGAATCCATTATTTCATTTAATTTCTTAAAATATCAATTATTTTCAAAAATAAACAATTATTATTGAAGAAATACACTTGAACAACAATTTCTTCATGATTCAAAGCTTATACTATCTCTTTAACAACAATGTTGCAGACAGTTATGTTATTCTAGTATTCAGGACTTAGTGAATTTGGCAAGGGAGAAGTAAGCACCCTGTGTGAACAAAACTTCAAAACAAATATGTCATCCATATGACATAAAAAGAAAAAATGTTCTTTTTTTCCAAATACAAGATTAATGGATAAATAGCAGGGGGTAGAGTGGATGGAGGAGGGACCAGGGGAGGGGCAAAACTACAGGATAGATTCAGCTTCACCGTATTACCAAATACCCTCTGCTTTCCACCCATCATTTGTTTTCGTCTCCCATTTCCTCAGTTGTGTCAATTATTATCCTGGCTTCACATCAGTTTGAAGGGGTCTCCTATACAAAAGAAAAATGTTTACGTATCAAGATATAAAAGTCCACATAGATCTTATAATTCATATTAAAATTAGTATTCCTCAGTGTATGCTACTCCTGAATCCCTACATCTAGAAAAGAGGTTCTGAAAAGATGTTCCAGCATTCTGAACCCCATAAACAACACTGATCTGTGTATGTTGCTTTTAGATTGTTTATTGCCCTACTTTATAGTTCTTGGATTTTGTATTATTCTCCATTATTTGGATTTCTTTTACAGCAAAGTTTGTGTTTCAACCACCTGTTTGTTCCCAGTGCAGTTGTTAGCGCCAAAACTTGATAAGTACTCTAAATACAGGTGAACAATGAAGTTTGAAGAATTAAGGACTCTGTCTTGAACCATGCAGTGAAAGTGGAAATAAAAAAAACCCTAAACATTGTTAATCTTTGATTTTCTATTCCAGAATAATTTTCTTCTCAGTGGTAATTGAGATTAAAATAGATACCTTGTATAAGACTGCTTTTTAATTTCCATTAAAATCCATTCTTATCTTTACATGTAATGCTATGTTTTTGACAAAGTAGGAGAAACAAGGTTAAAAGTAGTAATAGGAAAGTAGAAGAGAAAGTAATTTTAAGAGAGAAGAGAAACCCATAGAAAAGGAAAAGGAAATGACTATTACCATAGAGAATAATCCAAACCGACTGAGTAACAAGTGTCTCAACAAAGTGAGGTTAATAAAGTGACAACAGGCATTAGGTTAAATGTATTTCCTTTCATTCAGTGTAAATCCATAGAATCCCCAAGATTAACTTAACTGTAGAGTAATATTATCTTCTATATTTGATATGTTTCTGCACAGACTGTTTTTTAAAAGGAAAAACTAGCTATATTTGTAACTGTCAATTAAGACAGATTACACCAATGTTTTACAAATATGTAGGCCATTCATGATTGCCCCTAAACATTAATCTATCTACACTACTTAAATAGAGGAGTGTGTTCCTATTTGCAAATAATTACACCTGTGTTAGTTTCCTGTCTCACAGTTGTAGAGACTAGAAGTCCAAAATCAAAGTGTGGGCAGCGCCATGCTTCTTCTGAAACTTGTAGGAGATAATCTTTCCTCACTTCTTCCTGGCTTCTGCTAGTTTTCCAGCAATCTTTGGCAATTTTTGGCTTGCAGTTGCCTGAGTCTAATCTCTGCCTTTGTAGAATATGGCATTCTCCATGTATGTCTCTGTCTTTACATGCCCATATTCTTGTGTGTTTGTTTTGCAAATCCTCAATTGTTATGTAGACTTTAATGTCTGGAGGAGCATGAAAGTGTGTTTGTTACTAGAATAAAACCTTACTTTACAAATACAAATATGTAGAAATTAGTGGGTGTTATAGACAGTTCTTTCCTTTTTTCCATTTAAAATCCATACAGATTGTATGTTTAATGTGCATCTCTGTCGGTTTTCCCTAATTTTCCTCCTCTTCCACGGTGATCTTAATTTCTTTAGCCCTCTTCCCTCTCTCCATGGTCTGGATTATTGGTCAATAGGCTCCAATCATCACTCTTTCCAGCCATCTAGGAATATGGGTAGGCAGGCTGTAGGAAAGGTTAGGTTGCCTTAAAGATCCTATGGAAATAAGTCTTTAGATCATAAGTTAAACATCTACAACCAAAATTTCTCTTGCAAGTATCCATAACTTTTATTTGATGTTATGATAATAGAATCTCTTCTGTCTTTTCTCTTCTTACCTGCGGCTCTCTTCTAGGAAGCAGAATGCAGAAAAAAGTAGATGGAGGAGGAAGCAAATCTTGTCTTACTGCATAAAATTGGGAAAATAGAACAAAATCATGTAGCATGTTTTCTTTAGGAAATGAATACTGTAGTATTCTTGTCTTTTTTAAATTGATACAAATATTTATACCTATTTATGGGGTACATATGTGATATTTTCACATGTATAGACGATGTAATGATCAGGTCAGGATATTTGGAGTGTCCATCACCTTGGGTATTTATCATTTCTATGTATTGGGAACATTTCAAGTGCTCTCTTCTAACTGTTTTAAAATATACAATACCTTGTTGTTAACTATAGTCACCCTATTCTGCTGTCAACTACAGTCATCCTACTCTGCTATTGAACATTAGAACTTATTTTTTTAATCTTTCACCTAGTCATATTCTTATAAGTACATTAATCATATTGGATTATGAATTCAATCCAGTATGACCTTATTTTGACAGTCTGCCACGGGGAGAGAGCAACGTGGACTCCTGTGGGAAAAGAATTTCAGGTAAAATGAATTGCCAGTGCAAAAAGTAGGAAGATTACTGACAAGTCCAAAGGAGGTCAAGGAGGGCGAGGAGGTCAGTGTGAATGCAGAGGAGTATGCAAGCTGGCAAATAGTGAATGTCAGAGTAGAAAGAAGGAACCAATTTTTGTAGGGCCTTGCAGGCTATGTAATGACTTTGGCTTTTAGAATAAGGGAAGAGTTTTAAGCAAAGTGACATAATCTTTTATTTTAAAAGAACCTCTGTAGCTACTATAATTAGATAGAAAGGAGGCAAGGACATTAGTAGGGAGACAAGTTAAAAGACTATTGCTATCCAAGTGAGAAAGTAATGCCTTGGACCAGGGTACTAGAGACAGAGGTATGGCAATACGATCAGATGTGTTATGATCAGATGTATTTTGAAGCCATGAAGTCTTCTGATGGGTTTTGATATAGGATGTGAGAGAAATAAAAGAGTTAAAGTTAGATCTAAGTTCTACCCTCTAACTTTCAACTGGAAAGAAGAATCTGCCATTTACTGAGATGGGGACAACTGTGGGTACAGCAGATTTGTGGAGAAGATTAGGAGTTCTCTTTAATGTACTGAGATGGTGATTAGAAAGAGAAAAGAAGGGGAAATTTAAAAATAGGAGTTTATGAGCCTACAGTTTTATTTAAACCGTAAAACTGAATGAAATCACCAAGTTAGTGAGTTTAATTAGAAAAGACGACAAGGTCAACAACAATTTTAAGAGATCTGGGAGAAGAAAAAGAGCCAGGAAAGACTTCGTTTTCAAGATAAAAACTAATAATGTGTGGCATGCTGAAAGCTAAGTAGTTAACATGTACAAGGAGGCAGGTGTGATCAACTGTATCAAATGATGCTGCTAGATTACTTAAGAAGAGACTGAGATTTGCCCACTGACTTCAGCAATTTACAAGTTACTGTGACCTTGAAAAGAACAGTTATATTTAGTGATGGGGGCAAAAGCTTGACAGGAGTAGTTTTTAAAAAGAACAGGAGGACAACAATAGGGGACATAGGGTATAAAAATGTATCCAGAAGAGAATGGAATGACCTTGGGTGAGTTTCATAGTGGATTTCAACTTGTATAAAATGGTTTATTTCTTTTTTTAAAAAAAAAATTGAGACTAACTAGAAACATTCTAACATTTGTTAGTTTTGGCAAAATGGTACATAGGGGTTTTATAGCATACTTTGTACTTTATTTAAAAGAAAAGACGTAAAACAAAACCAATGAGTCCTTTGGAAGAGATTTTCAAAAAATTCAAACTTTAGAAACTTAATGACATCTTAGAAAATTATGTAAAGAGAGGAAAAGATCCTAATTCTGCACAGGTCGATTTATTATGATATCTCTTTCATTGTCAAAAAAATCTGTAGAGGTTAAGTATAGATATGGAGAGAATCCAAGTCCTGGGGCAGGTTGAGGGATGGGTTATGATCTTTAAAGGTAGGAGGTAGAAAAAAACCAACCAAAATAGGTGACATGCATATCCTTTATGACGTCTGGAATTGAAATAAGGCAAATTATCTATGGGTGTCAAAAAGATGACATGTAATGTTAGAAACTAAAGGGCGAGTCAAATAGACTAACAGAGTCAAAGCTGAAGGTAATTCCAGAATGTGTGGATGAAGGGGAAGGGAGTAACAGTAGAGAAGACGTAGTAGATGCCATATTGGACAGATGAGCTGTCCTAGACAACTTACATGACCCTCAGGGAGATCACCATATACCCCTACTTCATAAAGAAAACAGAATCACCTCTGGAAAACATTATAACACGATATATTTCTCTGAATTTGCTCAGACTGCAACTGGCTATTTTCAAACAAGTGTATTTATCTATGAAGAACAAGTTACAAATATGGATTTTCAATAAGCTCTTTTATGGCACTTACTTTGTTCTTTGTTATTTTATATGTATCCACTCCCTTAATCTGTTCTCAGAAAGTAGAAATTTGGCATACTCTATTCAGTGAATACTGATGTTCTTATAGTCAATGGATAAACTTTTTAAACAAATGATTTCAAGCATGTGTATGAAATGTTGGTGAATTAAATCATTTAAATTGCTTTTCTAAGGACTCTGTTGAAACCTTTCTTAAGGAGAACATATACTTATAAAATTTTGTCCATATAGCTAAATTGTGTCTGTGTGGGCATTACCTGTATTTAGTTTGCAGATTTAATGTAGTTCAAAATTTGTACTTAAAATATTAACTATTTGTCTGAAAAAAGTGAAAGAAAATAATAAAATTTCTTTGGAGTTCTTCAAAAAGGTAAATGTAATCAGTGAAAAACAGAAAGTAACAAAACTACTATATTGATACCTATTTTAGTCATGCAATAAAATTGCTTAATATAATTTATTTTTCACTCAAATGTATCAACTTAGACTTAAGTTCACTATATTAAATCGAAAGTTGATTGGAAAATGTGGTTGAAGTTAAATATAACAGGTTTTACTGAAATCAAAGATGGTTTCTTTAATAATTCCAAAGGTTACATTATATTTTAATATTTTTCCTCCTGAATATTTTGGAGTATTACTATGCAAAGATCAGCCTTTTAAGAGCTTTAAACTACCACCAAGTATGATCTCATTTTATCTGATATTTCTGAAGAACTCTTAAAAGTAAATAAGATGAGAAAACATTTCATTTGACATTTCTTGAATTTAAATATTCATAAGGTGATTGATATTTAAACATCTACTGAAGAGCTTGATTTCAAAGAACAAATCAATGTATCAAATTCAGCTGTATTACTTTGGGATGATGAGGTTATATTATAAAAATAACATTAGCTTGTTTGTATAGGAAAATGAATTTTAAGTTTATATCTATTTTAATCTATAAAACATTATTTGAAGAGATAAATCATTTTCTTTTTAACTAAAAATATTACTATCCTCTGAATTGCAATATTTGCTACATACTATTATATGGTATTTTAATTGAAATATCATTTGCTGTTCAAATTAAAGAAACATTTTGGACTTGGGAGAAATTTTACTATACTTTTGTCTTTTTAGAGCAAAAAGATGGTATATTTTATTATAGGAAACAAAAAATAAATTCCCTTGGCCTTGCACATGAACTTCATATAATTGGCCCTTAAAAACTACATTTAGAAACTGAGAAGGTACACTTGACTTAAGACCACAAAAGGCCGGACGCAGTGGCTCACGCCTGTAATCCTAGCACTCTGGGAGACGGAGGCGGGCGGATCACTCAAGGTCAGGAGTTTGAAACCAGCCTGAGCAAGAGCGAGACTCATCTCTACTAAAAATAGAAAGAAATTAATTGGCCAACTAAAAATACATAGAAAAATTAGCTGGGCATGGTGGCATATGCCTGTAGTCCCAGCTACTCGGGAGGCTGAGGCAGAAGGATTGCTTGAGCCCAGGAGTCTGAGGTTGCTGTGAGCTAGGCTGCAGCCATGGCACTCTAGCCGGGGCAACAGAATGAGACTCTGTCTCAAAAAAAAAAACAAAAAACGCAAAAATTTATGAAAGGACAGGAGTTAGGATATAAAATAAAACTCAAAATATGAGATTTTTATGACCTGTTGTAAAATTGTTCAGTATCCAAGGTCCTGTTCAACTTTTAAAAATAGTGGAGAAGCTGTTCTCAACTCAAAAGTCACATATTTTGAATAATATTTTGCAGAGATTAAAAAACTCAACCTTTTCCTTTTAAATAAAAATTAAGTATTTTATAGGTATGTATTTGTTTCGTTAGAAAATATATTTCAAAATTGTTTTGTTTGGCATGAGATACATAGGGAGTTTTGATTCAATAGAGATAGAATAAATTTTCAAATAACCTTAACATTTGTACCCCCATAATATGCTGAAATAAAAAAAAGTGCTGAGATAACTGTGGCAACTATTGAAATGTTGAAGTATCTCCCTTTGTATAATGTGTAAAATGCTAAAAAGTAAAATCATTAAATCACTGAAAGAATAGACTTTATTTTGCTTAAAGGAAAAGGAAGGCAAACCTACACATAAAAGCAAAGGAAGAAGCTATAGCATAAATGATGAATGGGTTTTTAGTACAGGGAAAATGTAAAACATTCTTGGTCAAACACTACCAGCAACAAATTAAAATGGGAAAACATGATCCATGCAGAAATATTTGCAACTTTCTGGGCAGAGAGCTAATGTGCTTACTATAAAGTAAGTTGTCATCAATTAATAAGAAAAAGCAAATAACTTGAGAGGAAAATATTCTAAAACAATATAGTTGAATAAGTATAAAGAGGTATAAATGGCATATTAGTAGTTGTGAAAATATACAACCTTACCAATAGTAAATGGATGACAAAATAAAATCACAATCGTGATGCCATTACTTTCTAACAAATTGGTAGCCTTTTAGACATAATCATAACATTAGTATCAGTAGTGGTGAGTTTGTAATACTTATCAGGAGCCTTGAAAAATAGTATTTATATTTTGATACAGAGAAGCTGCTTCACTCAGTCTAACAAAAATTGAAAACATAGTTCAGGACAAAATAAAATAAAATAAACCCATACAATTTATACACAAGGATGGCTACTGGAGAATTATGCCATATACTAAAAACTAAAAATACATTCAATGTATTAAAGTTAAAAGTCCATTGAGGCATGTAAGTAGAGCTTTACGCCTGAGAAAGGAAATGTTACAAGATGTGAACATTCCTTATTCACAAGCCAATTGAAAATCTCAGAATTAGATCATTTTACTATTTCTTGGCTGAGCCTAAAAATCCTTCCCACAAAGAAATCTAAGTGTCCATGCGATCAGAGTTGGCAGTTGACCTGAAACTTATTTTCCACTACTTGTTTGTGCTCTCACTATTAAAATAACCTAAATGTTGTAGTAACATAGTTACTCCAAATCTCAGTGCCTTTACACAAAAAATGTGTCTTTCTCACCTGGGGTGAACATCCTGTGTGACAGCAAAGGGTAAGTCCGTAAGGGGTTCACTCAGGAACCCCTGCTGAAAGAGGCACCAGTGTTCTTGCACCGTCTGGAGCAATTTTGAAATTATAGAACATTATAGAGTTCTTTTGATTTTTAAATTCATCCACATTATAAGAACATTTGTATCCCCTAACATTTTGAAATAAAAAATATTTTAAAAGTAAATTTTTTCAAGACCTTTACTTTTATAACATATGTTTTAATTTTACTCCAAAGTTATATAGTCCTCTTAAATATTAATATCATCTAATATCTTTATAATATTTCTGTGTTTAGGATTTTATTTGGCCTAACATTTACTTTTGTGTATTGTAAAAGGTTATTTTAATTTTGTTCTTTCAAAATGTTCACTACTATTGAATAATCCCTCCTTTCCCCTCTGTTTTGATATGCTGCTTTTAAAATAAAAGTCAATCCTGATTATGTCCACAGATTTGTATCTGGACTCTATTCAAATCCATTGATCCAAGGGCCTATTTATATATAATTGCCTTGCTAGTTTAATTGATATGGCCTAATGTTTTATTTTAAATCCTTCTGTATCTATTTTAATAATGTTACTATTAAATAATCTTTTAGTTCTAATATCATTGCTTCAGTTGCTTTCTTTCTTTTTTTAACATATGTCTGGTAATTCTCTTTTCATTCATTATTTCTAACATTCTTATGCCATTTTGCTTTAGATGTGTTTTTTATAAACAGTTAAATTTTGGTTTTGTTTATCCAATCTGAAAGTCTGTCTGTCATTCAATAGATGAATCTAACCCATGGGTCTGAAAACTTTTTCTAGACAGACTTTCTTATCTCTTAGCTCTTGGTTCATTCAAAACGGAATATGGCTCACTGACACCTGGGTTAAAGTTTAACTCATTCAAATTAAATAATTGTGATTAACAGAGTAGTTTCTACATGCTAAACACTGCTCTAAGAACCTTACATATAATGATTCATTTAATAATCAGAAGAACTCTATAATGTTCTATAATGGACTACTACCATCCCCACTCTACTGATAAAGATACTGAGGGACAGAGACTTGCCCAAAGTCACCCAAGTGGCAAATGATAAAGTCAGAATTTGATCCCAGGTAGTCTGGCTCCAGAGTCCACAGCTTTGATCACTACAATAATATGACTACCCAGCCGGGGGCGCCGTGCCTCACGCCTATAATCCTAGCACTCTGGGAGGCCAAGGTGGGCGGATAGGTTGAGGTCAAGAGTTCAAGATCAGCCTGAGCAAGAAGGACACCCGGTATCTACTAAAAATAGAAAAAAAATTAGCCAGTCAACTAAAAATAGAAACAAAAAATTAGCCAGAGGTGTTGGTTCATGCTGGTAGTCCCAGCTACTCGGGAGGCTGAGGCAGAAGGATTGCTTGAGCCCAGGAGTTCGAGGTTGCTGTGAGCTAGGTTAACGCCACAGCATTCACTCTAGCCCAAGCAACAAAGCGAGATTCTGTCTCAAAAAAAAAATTACTACCCATTGATGAAAGACAGAAGCATGTGTTTCACTATATGCTTAACTATCTTATTTCATGTTTTGTTTTACAAGTGGTTAGTCTTATATTGCTGTTGTAATAAATTGCCTCAAACTTAGTGACTTGAAACATTGTTAATGTATTATCTCCCAGTTGTGTAGCTTAGGAATCTGGGGGGTCAATTGAGTCATCTTGAGTCATCTTCAGGTCTTACAAAGCTGACATCAAGATGTTGACAGGGCTGCAGTCCTATCTGGAGGCTCTAGGCTGGAATTGGCTTCCAACCTCCTCTAGGTTATCGATCAGTGGTTGTTTTCAGTTTTGAGAGGCTTCCAACATTCCTTGGTTCATGCTCCCTCCATCTTCAAAGCCAACAATGAAGGGTTGAGGCCTTCTCATGCTTCGGATCCCTCTAACTCCCATTCTTGCCTCACTTTTCTTTTTCCCTCTTCCCTTCCATCTCTCTCTTCTATCTGCTCCATCTGATTTTATAAAGGCTGAGGTGATTACACTGGATCCATCTGGATATTCCATACCAATCTCCTCCTTATTTTAAGGTGAGCTGATTCATAATCTTAATTCCATCTGCCAAGTCCCTTAACAGCAATACCTAGATTCATGTTTACCCTGAGAACAGGAAACATAGAAGTCCACCTAGACTTCCCTCTTTCAGACTTTCTTTTTCACTCTTTTTTATTTTCCTACCTGCATTTTCAATCTGGAAGTACAGCCTCTTAAAATATTTATTCTACCTTTGGTATAAGTTAATTTTACTAGCAAGAGAGCTAGAGAAAACTTATTTCATCTCCATTTATGCTGCTTATCTTAACAAGTCCTTTCCCATCGCATCTTCAACTGTATTTTGCAAAAATTTATTTTCATTTCCCATAGGTTTTTAAGACTTGGAAGAAAAAATTTTCAGTTTATTTTACTTAGCTAGTCAGACCATAATATTAAATTTCCTTCTAATTGAACAAACTGTTTACTAACATTTCAAATAGGCAAAATATTTGTCTATTTTCACACTGCCTTCACCTAAGTATTTTTATATATTACTTTGTAATTCTCCCTGTTTACAATATGCATAACTGCAATCACAGTGTGTATAACATTGCCTTTTTTTCTAAATTCAAAGCTATATTATAACTGATTATTTCACTTCCCTATGAACTTTCTATCGCCTATGGAAGGCATCTGAGAAAGTGATATACAATCCTCCAAGCATGGTATAAAGTACCTTCCCGGACCAGTGTGCTGTCAACTTATCCTCCTCAAACATCACTCTACTCATTTGACCCTCATGTATTATGTATTACATTGCAGCATAATGAGAAATTCTCATCTTTGTGCACACGTTGCCCTCTGACTTCATTTTCTTCATCCGACTGACTCCTATTTACCTTTCAAGACTAAGCTAATGTGTCACTTCCCTTCAGGAAATTGTCCTAGTCTGAGTTAAATGCCTTTAAAGTCATTTAGAGTTTAAAGTCCTCGGGAGCAAAGCCTGTGCCTACTAGTTGTTTTATTAATACTTGAGGTGGGTTAGGTTTAGCTGCAATTAACAAACACTCTCAAAGATCAGTGATTTAAAACAGCATAAATTTATCATCTTCACACTACATGTACATCAAGGGGCCCCTGCTGAAGGCTCTGTTCCATGCTCTTTTCATTGACAAAGCTGCCATTATCTCTAATTGTGTCAGCTGCCATGGCAGAGGAAAAGAGAAACCATGGCAAAGTATGCAATGGCTCATGCAGCATCTCCCTGAAATGACACATGTTGTGTCTGCTCATGGTTAATTGCCAAAAAAAAAACATGCCCAAAGCTATCCTCAAGGGGTAAGGAAGTCTGAGCCTACCATACACCAGAGGGGAGAGCTATAAATATTTGGTGAACAGTGCTGACACTCAACAACCACAATCAATCTCTTTAAATATGCTATGGACTGCATGTTTGTGTCCCCTCAAAGTTTATATGTTGAAACCATAACCCCCGATGGTATGGTATTTGGAGGTGTGGTGTTTGGTAGGTAATTAGGTTATGATGGTGAATGAGTTTGGTGCCTTTATAAGAAGACACCTGAGTGAGTTGCTTCTTCCTCTCTCTCCTCTTTTCCATGTGAGTCTGTGATGAGAAGGTAACCACCCGCACACCAGGAATGAAACCTCATCAGACCTTGGATCTGCTGGTACTATGATATTGGACTTCCCAACCTCCAGAACTGTGAAAAATATACCATGAGATTATGGTAATTTCTTATAGCAGATTAGGTGGTTTAAACAACAGAAACTTATTGTCTCACAGTTGTGGAAGAGAAAAATCCCAAAACAAGGTGTCATTGGAGTTGGTTCCTTCTGAGGGCCATGAAAGAAAAATCTGTTCCAGGCTTCTCTCCTTGGCTATTCTCGATCTGGCTGTTTCTCCGTACGTCTCTTCACATCATCCTCTCTTTATGTGTGGCTGTGTCCAAATTCCCCGTTTTTATAACATGGTGGCATCAGATATTAATTGAAGAGTGAAAAATATACATGGAAAAATGTCATCTACAATAGTAAAATTGATTTTAAAGCAAATCTGAGGTGCTATTTTATAAAGATGGAAACATGATGAGAATAAAATTTTGGCCAGAATTACTGGGTTATTCAATGCCAGGGACATTATTAATTAGCAAACCCCTATATCCAGAAAGGATTTTGATAATATGTATTAAGATGTTAATTTTTAAATAAATTTATATCTAGTTATTCCATTGTAGGGATATTAGCCTTAAAAAAAACAAGTAGAAAAATAAGATCTAAGAAGAAAGTGTTAATTGTGGTTTTTCTGTTACAGTGAACAATTATAAATATTGTTTTACTCTGCCTAGAAATATATTACATACCCATTAAAATAACAATTATAAAGATTATATAGACACATGGAGAACAGGCATTATTTAATCACTAATTTAAGGAAGTTATTACTATGTGCCAATGACATTATTTTACATACTGTTATTGATTGAATTGTGTTTCCCCAAAATTCATGTGTTGAGATTCTAACCCCCAGTACCTCAGAATGTGACCGAATTGGGAGATGGGATCTTTACAAAGGTAATAAAGCTAAAAGAAGCTAAAATAGATTTGGGTAGGTCCTGCTACAATTTGACCAACATCTTGCATTAACTGCTCTTAATCTCATTTAGCAAAATTCTTATTTCCAATATTTGTTTTTAATCTCTAGAAATTTCATTTTTATATACTCTATTTCCCTTATCACTAAATTTTCTTTTGTATACTTGAATATAGTTATTATAACTAACATAATGTTTTTGTGTCGTAGTCCCGTTGTCTCTGTCACACCTTTTTGTTTCCATTGCATGACCTTTCTTTTAGCCATGGACATCATTTTCTTGCTTTTTGGCATATCTAGTAGTTTTTCATTGGTTTCTGGACTTTTATATATTATACTGTTGAGTATCTGGATTTTGGTGTTTTCTTTATAGAATGTTGGTTTGGCTTTTTTTTTTTTTGACGAATATTTGAGTATCTATCAATCAATTTGATACCTTCAAGATCTTTTCATAATGTTCGTTGTGGAATATGTAAAGCAGTGTTCACTTCAAGGATAGGTGATCCCTATTACTAAGGCACAATCCACTTGGGGTCTCCACTGAATACTCCAGGTGATTACTGAAGACTCTATAACTTCCCAGAGTTTGAATATCTCCTTGTCCTTTATGAGCTATGAGAATTGTTCAGCCTACTATTTCCTGGTCTTTCTTTCCCAGTTTTGTGGAGAGTCACTTACATGAATACATGACCTAGTTCTTAGTAAAGACTAGAGGGGCCAATATGCACATATCTGGATCTTTTTACTGTGTAGCTCCCTGCTTTACAAAACCTTGCCTTGCAACTTAGAGTAGCTTTGGCCTCCTGTTCTCTGATCTCCACCATCTTCATGGGGACACATGCCATTATACACTTTTCCAGTCCCACAGAATGTACAACAGGAGAAAACCCTAATGTAAACTATAGACTTTGGATGACACTGATGTGTAGATTCATCAGTTACAACAAATGTGCCACTCTGATGTGGGTATGTTGGTAATGGGGGAGGCTGTGCATGTGTGAGGTAGGGGTTATATGGGAAATCTCTATCCTTTCTGCTCAATTTTGCTGTGGACCCAAAATTCTTTTAAAAGTGAAGTCTATTTAAAAATGGTTAAGATGATAAATTTTATGTTATGTGTATTTTACCACTATTAAAATTTTTTAATTAAAGAAATTTCAACTATGAAAAAGTCCAAACTCAAGGAATATATTCAGTATAAATATACATATATATAAAATAAAATTGTCTTATTTTTATCACAATTTGGGTAATTGATTAATGATGGAAATGATTCAAAAGCAAAATTGGCTAAAGGGCTGTCTTTTTAAATTGCAGTATTCATTATGAAATAAAGTGTTTATAAATGCAGTTAATTCTATACTTGTTCCTTTGGTCCTTGAAAAATTTAATGGAACCAATAACATATTTCCTTGGTTTTAATTATGCACAGTATTTTTGATGTTGCCAATTTTCCTAAAGAATAGCAAATGTTGCCTTTTACTCAATAGCTTTGATTGTGTGCATTACATGCTAAACATTTTCTTTTTCCTATAGTAGCTATTAAGGATGCTGACACCCACAATGTCCCAGCATGGCTAGGCATCCCCTGAAATGTCTTTACTAAAGAGGACATAATTTTTAAATGTTCACTCTTTAAAATGCTATAGATAACTTATCTTAAATACTAAAACTAAAATATTAAGTCTAATGGAAATTTGTAAAATGGTGGAATTTGGGTGGAAATCTATCTAGTGCTTTCAAAAATGCATGTGTCTTTTTCAATTCTTTATTGTTTCTTCTATTTTACTGTGTATTTAACTGTGTGTGTGTGCGTGTGTGTGTGTGTTGATGTAGATCTGTGTATATCTGTGCATGACTGTGTATCATGGAGACGTTCTGTTGTATTATAACTCCAGGTATTCATGGCATCATTTATACAAGATGCCTTATTCTGTAGAAGACATGGTGTTATTGATGTTTGTTGAATTAAATCAACAGTTGTACTGGTACTCAGTATATTGGATTATACATTCCCACAAAACAAAATAGAACAAAATAAGCAAAAAGACTGTCTATTCATCTTTTATTTTTCTCTCTTGTATACTCATTCAAGCTAATAAATATGAACACAAAGCTAAACCATTATGAATTTATAAATACTTTTTAATGGTGTCTTCTGAATGATCATTTATTCTTTTTGCTTTCTGAATAATGGGAGCATTATATGAGCTACATAAAACACCTGAAGTAGGCATATTTCAAATTAACTATAATGGTGACACTTTTTTTCTCACATAATATTAAGCATCTTTGAGGAACTCTAGATAAAGTTTCATTTCAATTTCTCTCTCTAAATGAAACTCCCCAAAGCCTTTCTAGAGCCCTATCCATAAACATTTGGTCAGTTAGATGAGAAAATTTACAATGGCTCTGTTCCATAGGAAGCAAGTGCCAGGAGGAAGAAAGGGAAAGAGTTTTACCCAAGGTCTCAGAATGCATGCCAGTAAGGGGAGCAAGGCAGAATTGTAATTAAGTAGAATGCAAACATTGGCAGAGTAATGCAACCATAAAGTCAAAATTTAAAAAAGGATGATTGTATATGGATGGGTTAAAAATAGATGCTATATAGTCAAAAAATTATAAAGTGATGATAGTTAAATGTAGATAGATAGATGGATGGATAGATAGATAGACAGATTCAGAGTTAACCCAAAGATAAAGATATAAATAGGGTTGAGAGTTGAGGGCTCTGGAAAGGGAGTGTGCTATTTTAACTGGTTTCCAGTTCCCATTGCTAAGGCTGGCTGAGGTATGGGAAGAAATGTCACTAAATGAATATTAACCGTTCACATGCTACTAATAATTCATGGAACATGTGTACGTGCAAATACTGTACAATGTAGTTTGTTCTAAATCCTTATAGTAGTACAACTTTTATCATTTTACAAACAGTGAAATAGAAGCTCAGAGAGTTTTCAAAACATGCACAAGGTCATATAGCTAATAAGTAAATGACAGTGTCAGGATTTGAACTCAGATCATTCTAATTCCAGCCTCTGAAATCTTAACCAATAGACTTACACTGTCAACTATCATAGTTACTAGTCACATAATAATTTAAATTATTTAAATTCAATAAATTAAAAAATTTAGTTCCTCAGTGTCACTAATCACATTTTTTTTTATTTCAGTATATTACAAGAGTGCAAATGTTTAGGTTACATATATTGCCTTTGACCTGCTCAAGTCAGAGCTTCAAGCATGTCCATCCCCTAGACGGTGTGCACCACACCCATTAGGTGTGAATATATCCCTCCCCTCCTCCCCCTCCCACCTGCCCAACACCCAATGAATGTTACTACTAAATGTGCACATAAGTGTTGATCGATTAATACGGATTTGATGGTGAGTACATGTGGTGCTTGTTTTTCCATTCTTGTGATACTTCACTTAGTAGAATGGGCTCCAGCTTTATCCAGGATAATACAAGAGGTGCTAGATCACCATTGTTTTTTGTAGTTCAGTAGAACTTCATGGTATACATATACCACATTTTATTAATTTACCCATATATTGATGGGCACTTGGGTTGTTTCCACATCTTTGCAATTGTGAATTGTGCTGCTATAAACATTATGGTGCAGATGTCTTTTTTATAGAATGTCTTATTTTTCCTTTGGGTAGATGCCCAGTAATGGGATTGCTTTTAGCTCTTTGAGTTATCTCCATATTACTTTCCACAGAAGTTGTATTATTTTGCAGAACCACCAGCAGTGTATCTGTGTTCCTATCTCTCCACATCCGCACCAACATTTATTGTTTTTGGACTTTTTGATAAAAGCCACTCTCACTGGAGTTAAGTGATATCTCATTGTGGTTTTGATTTGCATTTTCCCTGATGATTAGAGATATTGAGCATTTTTTTCATATATTTTTTGGCCATTAGTCTATCTTCTTATGTAAAGTTTCTGTTCATGTCCTTTCCCCACTTTTTAATGGGGTTGTTTGATTTTTTCTTGCTAATTTTCCTGAGTTCTATATAGATTTGAGTTATCAGTCCCTTATCAGATGTGAAACATGCAAATATTTTTTCCCAGATAGATTGTCTGTTTGCTCTCATGATGGTTTCTTTGACTTTGAAGAAGCTTTTTAATTTGATCAGGTCCCATTTATGTATTTTTGTTGTTTCTGTGATTTCCTTTGGGGTCTTTTTCATAAATTCTTTCCCTAGGCTGATGTCTGTAAGAGTTTTTCCAACATTTTCTTCTAGAATTCTTATAGTTTCGTGTCTTAGGTTTAAGTCTGTTATCCATCATGAATTAAGGTGAGTGGTGAAATGTGCAGATCCTGTTTCTGTCTTCTGCATGTGGCTATCCAATTTTTCCAGCACCATTTATTGAGTAGGTATTCTTTGCCCCATTTTATGTTTTTTTCTGCTTTGTCAAAGATTAGATGGCTATATGAGGATGGTTTTATATCTGGGTTCTCAATTCTGTTCCATTGGTCTATGTCTCTATTCTTGTGTCTGTACCATGCTATTTTAGTTACTATAGCTTTGTAGTATAGTTTGAAGTCTGGTAAATTGATACCTAAAAATGATAAAAGCCATAAATGACAAACTCACAGCCAACATCATACTGAACAGGGAAAAGTTGAAAGCATTCCTGCTTAGAACTGGAACCAGACAAGTTTGCCCTCTATCACCACTTCTATTCAACATAGTGCTGGAAGTCCTAGCCAGAGCACTCAGACAACAGAAAGAAATCCAGGGCATCCGAATGGGGACAGAAGAGGTCAAAGTATCACTCTTTGCTGATGATATGATCTTATATCTAGATAAACCCAAAGATTCTGCCATGAAACTGCTAAAATTG
Organism: Cheirogaleus medius; assembly: GCA_008086735.1. Classification (NCBI taxonomy): domain Eukaryota; kingdom Metazoa; phylum Chordata; class Mammalia; order Primates; family Cheirogaleidae; genus Cheirogaleus; species Cheirogaleus medius. The sequence goes on along the minus strand of VBSM01002608.1, from coordinate 74,833,572 downwards.
ATAAACAAATTCAGCAACGTCTCAGGTTACAAAATCAATGTACAGGAATCAGTAGCATTCCTATACACAAACAACAGGCAAACTGAGAACCAAATCAAAGACTCAATATCCTTCACAATAGCAGCAAAGAAAACAAAATACCTAGGAATATGTTTAACTACAGAGGTGAAAGACCTCTACAGGGAGAATTATTAAACACTGAGGAAGAAAATAGCAGAGGATGTAAACAGGTGGAAAGGCATACCATGCTCATGGGTCGGCAGAATAAACATTGTTAAAATGTCTATACTATCCAAAGTGATCTACAGATGCAACACAATCCCTATTAAAATACTAGCATCATTTTTTGCAGATCTAGAGAAAATAATTCTATGCTTTGTATGGAACCAGAAAAGACCCTGTATAGCAAAAGCAATCTTAAGCAAAAAGAACTAACCACATTTTAAATGCTCACTAGTTATGGGTCTAATGACTACTGTATTGGACAGTGCAGGTAAAGATTGCCATCATTGCAGGAAGTTTGATGGGACAGCTGCAATAGAATGAACTGCTTTATCAAAAATGATTATTCTCTTATGTGATGCACTACAGCTTATATCAAACATAAATAGCTTACTACCCTCCTTCAAGAGGTTCAAGTTGATATATTCTTAGTCTCTATTCAGGGTTTCTTAACATCAACACTATTGACATTTGGGAGCTGAATAATTTTTTATGAGGGGCTGTCTTGTGTATTGCAGGATTTAGCAATTGCAATGGACTGAATGTTTATGTCCCCCCAAAATTCATATGTTTAAATCTTAATCACCAACATGATGGTATTATGAAGTAGGACCTTTGGGAGGCAATTAGGTCCTCAGGGCAGAGACCTTATGAATGGGATTAGTCCCTTTATAAAAGAGACCTAAGAGAGATCTCTCACCCTTCCTCCAAGTGAGGTTACAGTGAGAAGAAGACCATCTATGAGGAAATGGGCCCTCATGAGCTTCTAAATCTGCAGGCTCTTAGATCTTGAACTTCCCAGTCTCCAGATATATAAGAAATAAATTTATGTTTATAAGCTACCAAGTCTATGATGAAGGATAGTTCTTCAAATGACCTTGGATCAAGTCAGCCCTCCTCCTTTCCTTGCTTGTAGTTCTCAAGAATAACTGTAGAATGTGCTGAGAATGCAACATTCTGAGATAAGAAGGAACTGTCTAAACAGCCCAGGACTTGTTCCTGTCCCTCTTAGGAAATGAAACATCTTGAGTTAGGGAGGAACCATTAGAGCCAGACCTAGCTTTGTTCCTCTCTTCCCTAGAAGCAGGATATCCTAAAAATTTTCAGCCAGTGAGTCACATGGTCCCTGAAGTATATAATCCAGGAACCCAGGAAGGCTGCCTTTTGTGTTCCCTCAGCTGTGGTGCAAAGTAGGGCATGAACAGTCAAGACTCCATATCGCTGGGGCAGCTTTCCTGAGCCTTGAGTGATAAGCTCACAATGAATCCAAGCCTTCTTCTATCCCTTGCTGCTTATCTGTAAGTAAGAAATCTGCCTCATATAGCTTCTTTTGTGTGACTATGTTCTGTCTCACTAGACTCAGGTAAACAGGTAACACATGTGTGGTGGACCTAAACAGTAGCCCAGATGTAGTGGGATAAGTATATGGACTCCTGTTTCTGGTGGTTGGCTATTCTCCATGCAGTGGGAGTCCTCTCTTGGTATTGGTATTAATAATTAGCAGACCTGTTTCACATATGGTAGTTTGTTATAGCAGCCCAAACAGACTAAGACAGCATCATTCCTGGCCTCTGTTCACCAAATGCCAGTGGCATACCCTCCCTGTTGTAATAGTCAAAAATATCTCCAGACATTGCAAAATGTCCTCTGGGGAACAAAATCATTCCTACTAGAGACCATTTCATAAGGTCACTCACATGAAGATGCAGAGAAAGAGCCAGTAAATGCTGAGAAGAAAGACCTTTATAAAAAGTACCTTTTTATAAAAACCTTTGCATTTCCTGAGCCTGAGGCAGTGGGTGGCCAGAGCCAGTGAGACTACCAGAAAGCTTCACCCTCATAGGCAGTTGGAGCTCTCTGGGTTCTGCTTCTCTCAGTAAACCTGGAGGGCTGTCATTTGAGAGACCTTGGGGACATCCGAAGTAATACACTCACCCACTTACTTCAAAAAAAAATGAATTAATGAATGAAAGAACAAAATATATACCATGTGCCAGGACCTGACACTCTGTGATCTTTTCACAATAAGTCATATTATTCTCATAGCATCAATCTTAGTTCAGCTTCACTCAAAACAGGATTTGAGTGCAAGTAGTTTATTCAGAACATTTTTCCAGGAATGACCAAAAGGGAGGTGGGGTAGTGAGAGAGGAAAGGGAACACAGTAAGGAAAGTATGTGTCACAATTCACTTACCAAGATGGGTAACTGCAGTTTAATTCCACTGAAGAATTCTGAGAGCTTTTGAGTATCATGTATTTCAAAGGCATCCCACTACACAAGGAATAAGAGAGCTTGGGTATTTATACAGCAACCCTCCATGGCTTGGGAGCTCCCAGGGGTGGTTAGTAGCTTATTAATTCCTCAGCGCTTCCAACTTGTCCTAGATAAGCAGAACAGTCTCAGACCAAAGAAAGCTCTCTAAGAGTTGGTTGGCACCATAATAATTACAGAGTACTAATAGACAGTGGCAGAGCACAGAGAATCTGCCAGAGCAACCAACAGTACAGTGGATATTCATTGGAATGTCCATTTCCAAATCTCAATCTATGCATCTACCCTGTGCATGGGTAATTAGAAAAGAGGTTAAGAATCTGTGATGTCAGACAGATATGGGTGCAAATCTTGACTCCAAAGCACTCTCCTTAGTCCCTGGTATTTATAGAGCACTCTCTAAGAAATCACTGTTAAGGAGGCAAATTCCCAAATAGGAAATAATCAGCACAGATAATTATTTACTGATTTTTCTGCCTCATTCTCCAAATACTCTTGCCAAATTAAGTTCTCCCTTGATTAAAAGTACTTTGTATGGATTACCTTCATTTTAAAATCCCAATTTCTATGGCGGGAATTGTTAAAACACTAATTTTACAGATGGGGAAATGAAGGCTTAAAGTGACTTGTCAAAGACCCATACATACTAATAAAAGGTGAGCAAACCTACGTAATCTTAGCCCAGGAACAATATGCTCTTAATGATTATGCTATTCTGCCTTCAGATAGAAGAAGGGATAGAAAATACAGTGAATCATGCTGTTTCTTATGAGTAAATAACATCTGAGGAAAACTTGTAGCACTAGATATCATGAGCAGACAGACAAGACCCACAGGGAACTTTCAGGTTCAACACAGAGAAGAAGGACCTAGGTATTTGGAGAGAGCTATACATGGAGTCAAGATGGTACAGTGGCTCTCAAAATCAAGAAAACTGAAATGACAAAATTTAAGGCAGAGGCTTAAAACACACACACACACAAAAATGGAGATTTAAAGGCAAAATTTTTTTATAAACATTAAAGTATATGGCAAGAGGCAACCTTAAGGTCTATCTCTCCAGAAAGCTCCAGAACTCTCACAGATTTAAGGTACAGAGAGACTCAGGATGTCAGAGTGGAGGACAGACCATCAATTGAGAATCAAGGAGCAAAGAAGGAAGGGGGAGAGTCAGACCAGGGGAAACCACGACAGTAGGACTGGAAGAACTCAAAGGAAAAAATAAAAATCTTCATGATTCACCAGCCTTCTCAGGGGCTACTGCTCAACTTCTGCTCTTATGGAAAAGCACAAACTTTTCTGTCTGGAGAACACAACTGCAGGCTAGACTTTCTGCACATCTCTTGTCCTCTAATGTAGCTTAGGTACACATTAAGCTCCAGGAACAGCTACAGAACTCATGGTTGCTCAAATTAATGCTTAATTACAACCCTCTATGGAATATTTAAATAATATTTAAATGGCTTTTAAAAATGTAAACTGTCGGCTAAGAAACAAGGCAGGTCTTTAATTTCTCAAAAACTAATCGGGCTTCAAATGTCTATTTGAGCCACAATATTTTGACAAAATGTCAAAAGGAGTCAAATTATACATAAGCATCCCCTGCCCCCTCACCCCCAGCCCTGCAGGTGTCCACTTAGCTGCCCTTGCTTTTCCGCTGGCATTTTGCCAGGGTTTTTTATCCTAGTTTTGTGACACTCAGGAGTCTCCAAGTACCTTAAGGACTATCAGATTCCCATAATGAGATTAATTTTAGTTCACTTCAATTTGAAAAGCAAATATATGTCAAACTGTACTTTTAGGAAGAGAAAATGACACCATGAAATTAAAGGTCCCTGCCTCCCTGGCAGGCTGACAGAGCTGACCTTGAGCAGAAGTGGACAATATTTTCTCTGGGGCATCTTTTCTCACTTCTCTCTAGTCAGCATCTGCTTCTCAGGAGTCCACCGCCCGCCGCCATCTTCCTCTCAACTGCAACGAATAGGACAGTCTGCATTTATGGCACGCCTACTGCACACTAGACACTGGTGAGGAAAGTGGTGCATCTTAGTCCATGTGGCAGCCCTGCAAGTCGGCAAATAGACTCCCATTTCACGTATCAGAAACATCTTTCAGAAAAGTTAACCGTCTTGCCTAAAGACACTTGAGTAATAGATGAATTGGCTAAGACTCAAAGATTTCTCTGGCTCCAAATTCCTTCTTACATACTAGTGAGGAGAGAAAAATTCCTTTTGTTGTTATTCTTCTCTTTTTAACCTTTGCCCAACAAGATGTTTAATTAAACATTAGAATCTACCTCCAAAGCACTGCAAGGCAGGATAGTCTTTCCAGAAACACCAAACAGAAGCAATGAGAAACTAAATGTTTGAAATCAAGAAGTCAAGAATAATGAGGACGGATTGGGCAGGGCTGTGGGTGTGGTCCTTAATGGCAATAGACACACAGGACTGATGAGGACCCTGAAACTGAGTAATCAATAAGCTAAAGAGCTATTGACCTAATGTTCTTAACAAAGAACTCCCATGGCAGTGTAGCAGCAGCAAAGTAGAAAAATTCTATCTAACACAGTGAGAGGCAGGTGTAATTAGAAAAAAGTAACATTAAGTAGATTTACAAGAGAAAAGTGAGGGAAAAGAAAGCAGATATAACAAGACCATTCAGTGAGATTCACAAGTACTTACAATGCATCCGGCTTTGTGAACATTCGTTATCTTATATAATCATCAGAAATATTAACATTATTGAATCATCCAAGTTTCCTCTGCTAGGATTTAAACCTAGATAGATTCTGATTCCAGGATATATCAACACTCCCACAATAGTTAGAAATAAAAGAAGGTCCACTAAATGAGATCAGTTTTATTTATTTTTTTTTTTTT
>VBSM01002608.1:74672240-74828098 GCA_008086735.1 Cheirogaleus medius | reverse complement strand
AAAAAAAAAAAAAAAAAAGAATCCTTGCCTTCACAAGGTGGAATTCAGAGAACTCATGTTTTCTGCCTCCTCTGCAGCTGGGTGCAGGCATGTCACCTAGTTTCTGTCAATTAGAAGTTCCCATGGGGACGTGGATTTGGAAGTGAGCAACACGAGCACACGGGCCAAGGCAGTGGCAGGTGTCCTAAGGCGACAGTCTCCACATCTCAAGTACCTAGCTGCATCAGGAGGAGGTCTCGGCCTAAAGAAGTCCTCAGCCTTCACCCCCAACCCCTTCCTCGCTCCTCTCCACTTCCGCCAAGCCCCCCTTTTTCTGTGGATTGGCATCAGTCATGGCTGAGGAACTCCCTAGTCTGGCTCTAGCCCTCCAGGAAATTGTAATCTGATATACTTGTCTACTTGAACCTAATATTCTTGTCTGCTTGATCTAGCCAGTGTAGATTCTGTTGTTTACAACAAAGGACTCTGACTGCCACCAAGTGCATCCTCATAAAAGAGGTGCTGTTGAACTGGCCTTTGAAGGACTGGTGCACTGAAGAAGGATGCTGGTGTGTGAAAATTTTACTTCTGGAGATATAATGAGGGTACATTTTATCTTAAGATTTTAAACTCATAGAAAGAGTTTCAAAAGACTTAAATGGTCATCCTAGTTTTTATACCCTTGTATTATGGACCAAAAAAACCCTACAACTCAAAGAGGTCAAAAACGACTGGGCCAGAGGCAACACCACTGATTAAATGCAGAGCACAGACTAAAATCCAGTTCCCCTGACTTGCATTCACTGTGTTTTTCCTTTTGTTTCCAGTAGGGTGTCTGCTTTGCCCAGACACAAGGCAGGACAAGAATTGCATGTCAGCCAGCTCGACTTTGGAATATTCAATTTTGGAGTCCAGTTGCCCAGTGGCACCTAAATCAAAGAATGGATTCAAATGTCCATGGATTCTGATTCCTGCTCCTTTGGTCACAGTCCAGTTAGGGCCTCACAAAGTTGCAGCATTGGGAAGTTCTTCCCTCCCCTCTTCCAGCTGCCTTTATAGTCCCGATTAAAAAGAAAAAGAAAAAGAGAGGGCTGAGAAAAGCATTTAGCTTAGATGGAAGTTATATTTATAGAGAGCTGCACATTATTTTCTTATACCAGTGGGTCACTAAGACCCAGGGAGATGAGGTGCTGACTTTCACCTTGATTGATAGGGAGAATTCTATTTTGTTTCAGAGGGACCCCATTGCACTGTGCTTAACAAATGACTCAGGGCCTCTATCAATAATGATTTATGGTCCCCTGAGCAAGTTATCGGTTAGTGTTTTCCAAGTCTTCGTTTCTCATATACTGGGGCTAAAATATTATTTATGTCATAAAGATCTTTATAAGAAACAATTTATATAATGTGCCACATATATCGTAAGCACTTTATAATGCTAGATATGCTGCACAAATGAGTATTTATAACAGTCATTTACCTTCTTAAGCAGTTCCAATTTCACATCGTTTTTAGAAAATTGCTGATTCTATGGTCTGCTGCCGCAGTATCCGGCTAAGCTCAGGGTAGACATGGTAGGCAGTCCTCATCTTCACATATAGCTGGAATACTGTAAGTTCTCCACAGCTGCCCTATTTTTCTGAGCAGAGGTTGCACTGCCAGCTCTGTTCAAGAGTTGGGATGGGGGTTAGAGAGGAGAAAAAAAGCAAAAGCAATTTCAAACATTACTCATAAAAAACAAATTCAAAGCTCTTAAATCTATTATATGGAAGATGCCACCGTTAAATATAAATCTTTAATGTGAGAGCAATAGTAAATACTACTTTACACAGCTGTTTGGCACTACATTGCATTAGGACAAGGCCAGATTGCCTAACTGTAGGTAAGACTTTCCCCTGACACCTGACATAGCTTGAGTATAACGCTAAATGTGCTCTAGTCTTTTCTTCCAGTCCGCATAATTCAATTTGGAGGCCTGCTGGCTCTAGCTTCTTACCCCTCAGGGCTTTCCTTTTGCCTGCCTCACTAAAGCAAACTGTCTTCTTGAGATTTACCAGACGCAAGATGACCTTTCCTTCATCAGGTTGTAACCCCCCAGTAGCACAGTGGAACTGCACTGAATCTTTCACAGGTTTGTACCGGCATATTCTAAGCAGATGGACACATTTTTTTATAAGATTCAGGAGAATAGATGGTAAAGCTTCTCTTAGTAAGATAATGTCTATGTTTGACAATCTGCATCATTAGGAAATGGCTAGATTAAATCCTATAAGCAATTTATTATCAATGCTAATGAACCTGACTGGATGTCAAAAAGTTAGTTTGAATATATTTTAGTATGTGCAGATTTCAACATGAGTATGTTTTCGTTCATGTTGAAATCTGTGTGTAAATTACAATTTTCCTTCCCTACCTTAACCTCTACTTGTTTCTGATTCATTCTTAGGTTTTTCTGGCATTACTGCTTACATTAATGAAGCAATAATTTGGTTTGGAAAGGTCTTCCTTGTTGGATGGACATGGACTTGAATTTACAATTAACTTATCTGCCCCATATTGTTTTTCTTTATTATACAAAGTCTAGATCTAAGCAGTTCATTGTGGTAGACATAAGCCACAGGAAGCTATTTACATTTACATGTAAATGAATTAAAATTAAATAAAATTAAAAATTCAGTACCTCCGTTGCACTAACCACATTTCAAGTGCTCAATAGCTACATGTGGCTAGTGGCTACCTATTGGACAGTGCAGGGAATATTTCTGTCTAGAGAAGTTATTCATTTAGTAGCACTGATCTAGAAGATATATCATCAATGGGAACAGCAAAGTGATAGAAATAACATGAATTAAAAGTGTTCATTATTTGCTAGGCAGTGATGGAATTTATCACAGCAATTCTGTGGATTGGATGCTATCACTGTTCTCATTTTAGAATTTGAAGAAGCACATCTGGTAGAATATAATTATAAACAATTTAAATCGTGTCTCCCGTTATCCTTTAAATACACACATGGGGCTAGTCTTTTTTCTGCTCCTACATGAAAACTTAGTCCATGACTTTTCTGGTCACTCTAATAAAATTCTACAATGACTTTAAGTCACAAAACACAGTATCAGTTCAATGACGAAAATTTCTGGCCTCATGTAATTATCAAAGACCTGAAGCTGATTTAAAGTTGAGGCTTCTCCCCTCCTGCAGTTCTGCCCGTGGCTGGCAGGAAGACTGTCATGTGATAAAGGAAGCTAGGTTGCCTTTTTCCTTTTATCTCTGGCTATGCTTCTTTTCATCCTCCATCAGCTTGAATACAACAGCTGGTTTTAAGATAACACTTTGATGGGCATTCTATAGGTTCTCCAGTGATTTCCCCATTGCTGAGGACATCCCTACATTTCCTTTGTCAAGGTCCAATACATGTCTATTCTGCTGGATGCAAGGGATGGTGATGTGACTACTTTCACTTGTAGTCCCAGGAATGTGTCTAGGATTCTGTTTCCTCTGCTGAGGTTTGTTTGACCCCCTAGCTAGCTCACTTGGACAGGTCAATGATTATTCTATATTGGATCTTCATGCTTAACCTCTGATCCATTGGAAATACTCATACATCCTTTGCCCTGAACAAACTCTAGGAATTTAGATAGCCAGATAAAGCAGCAAGTTCATTGGAGTGATAGGCAGTCATCTATCCTTCAAATTAATCAGACTTGCTGCAGACACTAGCTCACTGCATCCCACAGAGTCCAGATAAATGTTAATAAGACCTCAGAAAGGTCACTTTAAAGCCACTGTCTTCTAATTGAGGATGGTGAGGCTTGCAGTTTAATTCTCTACAAAAAAAATAGGAAGGAATTGCTGGGACATGTGGTAACTCTTATGTTTAATATTTTGAGGAACTGCCAAGTGTTTTTGAAAAGGCTATTTCATTTTACTTCCCAAAAAGCCATGTATGAAGGTTTCAATTTCTCCATCAACACTTGTTCCTGTATGTCTTTAATTAAAAAAAAAAGTCTATAATAAAATAGTTACCACAGAAGGTGTGAAATTATATCTCATTGTGGTTTTGATTTACATTTCCTTGTTAGCTAATGATATTGAACATCTTTTCATTTATTTATTGAACAATTGTATATCTTCTTTGAAGAAATATCTAAGCCGATTCTTTGCCCATTTTAAATTTTGTTATTTATCTTCTTATTTACATGTAGGGATTTTTATGTTAATATATTCTAGATACAAATCTGTTATCAGATAGATAATTTACAAATATTTTATCCCATTATGTGTTCTGTCTTTTTACTTTTTTGATGGAATGTTTGCAGCACTAAAGTTTTTAATTTTCATAATGTCCAATTTACCTATATTTTTCTTCTGTTGTTTGTGCTTTTGGTGTCATATATAAGGTTTTTCCTAACCCAAGTTCACAAAGAACCTATGGTCACTTAGAATGAAACTTTTAAGAGTTTTTTACTTTTAGCTCACATTTAGGTCTATGATCTATACTTTTTTGTGTATGATTTAAGTCCAATTTTATTATTTTACATATAGATATCTAGTTGTTTCACTGCCATTTGTTGAAATAACTATTCTTTGACATACTGAATTGTTGTGGCACCCTTGTACAAAATAATCTGATCATAAATATAAGAGTTTGTTACTGGACCCTTGATCCTATGCCATTAATCTACATGTCTGTACTTAGGCCATTTGGCACTCTCTTGATTGCTTTAATTCTGCAGTAAGTTTACAAATCTGGAAGTATGAGTCTTATAACTTTGTTTTTCTTTTTACAAGATTGCTTTGGCTATTTATTTCCACATGAATTTTAGGAATGGCTAGACATTTCTGCAAGAAGCAAAGCTTGAATATTGATAGGGATTTGTTGAATGTGCATGTACACCAATTTGGGGAATATTGCCATCTTATTCATGTTGATTCTTCTGATCCAGGAACAAAGAATGTGTTTTCATTTATTTAAGCCCTTCTTTTATTTCTTTCAAAAATGTTTTGAAGTTTTCAGAGTACACATTTTGTACTTTTTGTTAAATTTATCCTCAAGTATTTTAATTTTTTGATGGTTTTATTACATAGATAATTGTTTTCTTAAATTCATATTCTGGTTGTTCATTTCCAGTATTTAGAAACACAAATGATTTTTGTGTATTGATCTTTCATTCTTCAAACTTTCAGAACTCTTTTATTATTTCTAATAGTTTTTTTGTGCATTCTTAAGGAATTTTTATATTTAAGATCATGTCATCGACAAATAGAAATAGTTTTCCCTGTTTGTTTGTTTTTTTTTTTTCCTACCTGGATGCTGTTTTTATTTGCCTAATTGCCCTAGCTCAAACATTTAGCACAATACTGAATAGAAATGATGAGAGCAGAGAGCCTGGCCTTGCTCCTGATCTTAAGAAGAAAGCATACAGGCTTTCATCAGTATGTATGATGCTACCTGTGTTTTTTTTATTAATGTTCTTTATCTGATTGAGAAAGTTTCCTTTGATTCAAAGTTTGTTGAGTGTTTTAATAATAATTAGATTTTGTCAAATGCTTTTTCTGTTCTATGGAAATGATCATGTTTCTTTTCCTTATTCTGTTAATGCAGTATATCATATTAATTGATTTTCATATATTAAGTAACCCTGCATTTCAAGGACAAATCTCACTTCCTTATAGGATATAATTTATTTTATATGTTACTGAATTCAGTTTGCTAGTATTTTGATCAGGATTTTTGCATATATAGTCATAAACATATTGGTCAGTGGTTTTCTTTTTTGTTATGTCTTTTTCTAGTTTTTTTTATCATGATAATACTGATCTCATAGAAGTAATGTGGAAGTATTCCCTCTCCTTCTATTTCTGTGGAAGTTTGTAAAAGATTCATATTAATTGTTCTGGAAAAATTTGGTAGAATTCGTGAGTAAAGCCATCTGGGCCTAGGATTTGCTTTATGAAAAAATCATTGAAATTACTAATTCAATCTTCTTACTTGTTATAGGTCCAGTCACATTTTTTATTTTTTCATGAATGGGTTTTGATAGCTTGTACCTTAATAAGAATCTGTCCATTTCATCTAAGCTATCTCATTCATTGGCATACAGTTTTTTATAGTATTCCCTAATATTGCTTTTTATTTCTGTAAGGTTGTTGATAATTTTATTCTTTCATTCATGATATTAATAATCTTCTCTCTTTTTTCCTTGGTTAGATATCGGAGGTTCATGACGCCCCGGATGTAGCCCGGTCCCTGGGCAGTGTGCGCTGCAAGAGATGGGAGAGACAAAGACACGGACACAAAAGTAAGGTGAAAGGGTGTGGGGAAGTCAGGGGACCACCAGCATTCCTGTGAGCCAGGTGGTACTGACTGAAATCTAGTACCCGTTTTTATTCTCTTTTTCATGCTATAGATTACAATGATTTCACGTGAAAAGCTCATGGGTTACAATGTGTAGAAGTTTCAAGTCTCCCCTAATAGTCACAGGATGTCTTAGCTAATTATTCTTTTATCTATAGAAGCACATAGCTCCTTACTAAGCACAACTACGCCTCAAGGTATGTATAGATGGTATCTCTGAACTCAGCAGATGTGGTCCATTTGATTGAGGAACAAAGAGATTAGTACTCCTTATTCGGAGGTTAGCTCCCCATTATTTGAGGCGGTCTACTGAGAAAGGGGAGGGAAGGAACTCAACCTGGTGTTCTTTAAGAATTGGAGCTTGGTGTTCCTTCTCTCCAGCTGACATTTTGCAATCTTCCTCTACAGCAGTGAGTGGCTTTCATGTGAGGCCACTCTGTGGCTTTTTAGGCATGAGGACCCTCAGGCTTTAAGGTGGGAGTCTGCTTTGCTGTACTCCCAGATGGCTGGAATGTCCCCCAACTAGGCAGTTAACTTCTGCTCTTATCTCTGGCTCCTGTTTAGGCAGGGTTCCTTCACCTCCTCTTCTCCCACGGCCTCAGAAATGGGGTCCCTAAGTCTCAGTGGTCTTATTCCCATCAGTCAGATTATCTAAAAGTTTGTCAATTTTTATTGATTCTTTCAAAGAAACAACTTTTGTTTTACTGATTTTTTCTGTTGTTTTTCTATTCTCTCTTTTATTAATTTTTATTTTAATTATTATTATTTTTCTTCTATTGGCTTTAGATTTATTTGCACTTCTTCCAGTGTCTTATGGTGGAAGCATAGGCTATTTTGGGAATCATTTCTTTTTTATACTATAAGCATTTACAACTATAAATTTCTCTCCGAGCACTACTTTCATTACATCTCATATGTTTTGTTATATTGTGTTTTCATTTTCATTACTCTCAGTATTTTCTGATTTCTCTAGTGATTTCTTCTTTGCTGCATCAGTTATGTAGGATTGTGTTATGTAATTTCCACATATTTATGATTCTCCCATTTTCCCACTTTTCCTTCTGTCATTGATTTCTAACATACTTTATATAGTTTCAATCCTTTCACATTTATTAAGGTTTTTTTTTTAATGGCCTAACATATGGTTCTACCCTGGAGAATGTTCTATGTGCACTTGAAAAGTGTCTGCTGTTTTGGGGTGCAGTGTTCCACAGATGTCTTTTAGGTACAGTTAGTTTATAGTCTTGTTCAAGTCTTCTATTTGCTTGTTGATCTCTCTAGTTGTTTTATCCCTCATTAAAAGTGAGATATTGAAGTCTCCAAATAATATAAATTGTCTATTTCTCTCTTCAGTTCTATCATTTTTGCTTTGTATATTTTGGGACTCTGTTAGGTGCATATATATTTCTAAGTGTTGTATCTTCTCAATGGATTGACCCATTTGTCACTCTACAATATCTCTCATTGAGTACTTTCCTTTGAAAATGTGCACCATGTTCTGAAATTTTATTTTGGCATATGGCACTGTGGTGACTTTAATTTTATATAGAGATTTAGTCATTTGTCCAGTGTTAGGGACCTAGTAAGGAGCAGGTAACCTTCTCTTCTCTACCAGACTTTAAAGTCAAGACTTACTGTTATACTAATTGTTTAAGTATCTCCTACTTTGTCTCTTGTGTCAAGCTATTTGGGGAGAACCTAAACGTCTGATAATTTAATGCCCTTGGGAAAAAATGGTGCGGCTGTAATGCCTGAGCTTTAGAATCACACAGACGTGGGTCCTATCCAGTTTCTCTGTTTACTGATCACTTCATCCCTCTGAGCTATAACTCCCTCATTCTCTTTTCTAAAGTTGTTATAAAAATTACATGAAATAATATGTATAAGATACATAAATTTTCAAATTAACTTGCTTATTATAGTTCAATAGCTATTAGTGTCCTTGAAATTTTCTCCTTGCTAATTTATTTAAATTTACTTCAAATTTTAAAAAAAGAAAAAATATATATATAGCCCAGGCTGGAGTGCAGTGGTGTGATCATAGCTCACTGCAGCCTCGGAACACCTGAGCTCAAGTGATTCTCCCACCGCAGCCCTGGAGTAGGGAGGAGCACAGGCATTGCAGACACGTGCCACCACACAGCTAGTTTTCTTTTCTTTTTTCTTTATTGGAGAGATGCCATGTTTTTATGTTGCCCAGGCTGTTCTGAAATTCCTGGCTTCAAGCGATCCTCCTGCCTGGACCTTTGAAATTGCTGGGATTACAGACATGAGCCATCATACCCAGCCTGATTCTTTTTTCAAAGAAGAAAAGAAGGAGAAAAAAAAAATAAAAACAAAGGACAAATAGAATAGCAATTGAAGAAAATATGATAAATACCACTGGGTAGTTCTGAAATAGATATGAAGTAAAAACTCCACTAGACCATGTGTTCTTAATGAGTCATCAGGACTGTTAGATAAGGAAAGAGAAACACTTAGCAATCTCGTTTGTCTACTCTGGAAACATACTTCTACAATACTTCTGTGGACACCTTAGTATATCTGTAACCTTTCATTTCTGTTCTGGTCTTGTGCCAAATAGTACTCACTTTTTCTGTGGCATTTTCACTGTCCTTGAAGAAAGACATATATGTCTCAGAGACATCGAATTCTAATCTAACTTCCTCCAAGAAATTAAACAAATGAGCATCTGGCTTTAAAATTGGTCAAGAGATTGCCACCAGAGTAGACATGATGGAAGCTAATTTGGTCAATGATCATAAATCTCAATCCTATTAGATATGTTCATACCTAGATAATATTTAATAATCATGAAAGATCATTCTATCTTCTGTACTTAAAAATGACAATGGATGCAAACAAAATATACAAGGAATAGACTTCGTATGCACTCATTTTGTATATGATAGTGAAGCATTCCTACACTACCAATTGGCATATTATTTATTAAAGGATAAACTACACAGCAACACACACACACAAAGTGTGAAAGGAACAAACTATAAAATATGCCTTTGCAGATTTGTGGTATTAACCATACTGTATCATTATAATGTTAAGATTCAAGAGAATCTTTATTGGGAAAATAATTTTAGATATCATATGCAGATAAAAATGCATTTTCTTTATTGTAAATATAAATACCATCTTTTACACATATTAACACATTACTTAATACAATTTGGTAAAAGGAATTTTTATGTTTACCTTTTTCAACAAAGGCTTTAGGAGTTTATCTAATAATAATAATATATTTTTGTTGTTCTTATCCAAGATCTTTTAAGTTTGTCATATTTTGTTAGAATCAAGAGATCTTATGCAGAATAGAAAATGTTGAAAAACAATTCTAGCAAGTGCTATTTGTTTATTGTATAATATTGCTTCATAGGTCTACTTTAAATATTTATACAAAAGTATCTATTACTCATATTCACCTTATAAAATGCTCTGAAAAATAAAAAACAGCAATGATAGCATTTAGTGTTTCACTAAGTGTTTTTTTAATGTAATTTAGAGTCTAAATCTACTAAAATTTTTTAAATTTGATTTAGAGTCTAAATCCAATCATCCTTTTTATGTATTTTAAGTCCTGTCTTGTCTCTCAGTCTCCTATTCCCAGCATTCCCTATTTGTCCTTCTTGCTGTGTTGGTGTTATGACTAAGAGTAATTTCTCTTCTTGGTGGTATCTTTCAGATAATGTCCAAGAGCATATTGACTGTTTTTACTACATGTCTTATTTAGGAAACATAAATCACAGCTACTTCTAGATATAAATTTCTCTAAATAGGTGATATTTGTTTCTTTTGGTACTTTTGAATTTATACTTAAGTATAATCATAAATAAATATATGTCTATATATTCATATATATGTATGACAAATTCTTTAAAAGTTAACATTTATATAATTAGATGACATCAAATTGCCTGTAAACTGCCACACAAAGAGATTTCTAAATTATGATAGCTGGTAACTAATACAATGAAATAGAAAAATACCATTTTCTCAAAGAGAAATCAGCACACACTGAAATATGCCAGGACTCCCTGTCTCATAACTTGTAGTTTATGGTTAGACCTTTTACTTGCCACATTAACCTGCACATTGATTCTTCTGTTGGCATAATAATATCACAGATTAATAATTATAATCACAATTTTGAATACTTGTTTAAATTTTTATCACCACTTATTTCTAATATCAGTTGTGTTTCCTACTTTGATAAAGAAATGAAACTAATAACATGCATTGAGCACTGTCCACGGGCCAGCACAATTCTAAGCCCTTTATATGGATTTTTTTCTTTTTTGTTCTTCCCAAAGGTAGATTCTACTTCCAGTATTTTCGTGTCATATATGAGAAATCTGAGTCACAGAGAGGTTGAGCAAATTGCCCAAAGTCACAGAGTTATTAAGTAACAGAAAACTCTAAATTGAAAGCTTCAATCATCAGTTAATAACTAGCTCTACTATATAGACTAGATGCTTAAACTATACAGAGTTGAAAATCATGTGTATTAGATGTCTATTTCTGAATAACATTTAAAATTTATTACCTCTGAGTCAGGAATGTTAGATTGGCTTAGCTGGTGCCTTTGGCTCAGGATCTATCACAAGCATGCAATCAGGGTGTCTGCTTGGTCTGTGGTCTCTATTAAAGATTCAACGGGGGGGAATTTTCTCCTAAGCTCCCTCACATGGCTGTTGGCAGATCTCAGAAGATTCAAGCTCATTCATGTTACTCTTGTCAGGCTTAAGGTCTTTCCTGGATGTTGGGCAGAGATAACAGTTCCTTGTCATTTGGACTACTCCCTAGGACTACTCACAACGTGGCAGCTGGGTGTCCTTAGAGACAGGAAAGGACAGAGCAAGAAAGAGTCTAAGATGGAAGCCACAGTCTCCTTTTACCCTAATAATGTGGGAAGTGACATCTATCACTTTTACTATAATCTGTTTATTAGAATTAAGTCACTAGGTCCAGCCAACAAAAGAGGAAGAAATTACACAAGAGGCAAGAATCATGGGGGGTTGGGGGTGTGTGCATTGCAGAGGCTAACTTAACTAACAATCATGGGACTTATGTTTTGATTTAGAATCTGGTACAAAACAGTTTTATGATTTGAAAAAGTCATAGCCACAAATTTTCTCATTAAGTGCATGATGAAAATAACCTGTCTGACCAAAGTCTTGGGGCTATTGAAGGGATAAAAGAAAAATCATGGATATGAAAAATTAAGAGCTTGATATAAATATGACTTAACTATATTATTATTTTTCAAAGACAAGGGATTATAACTAACTCATTTTGATTAGATTATATCTCTTCTCCATTTCCTTGCTCATTGTACTGCACATCAAAGCTAAATTATTCATTTTCATCTTATACCCATAGATATGCAAATAATCACCAAAAGAGTGAAATGGTCAGAGAAAAAACAAACCTAAAATTTATGGAGCATAAATCATATGTTGATCTCTGTGCTGGGCACTTTATATACAGGAGCTCATTAAATCATCACAATTACTTTGTTAGCGGGTAGCCTCTCCATTCTTTCTGCACCATACTGACTCTTCAGGAAGGAGTATAGCTCATTATGAGATGGTAGTACTAGTTTTCCCTTCACTTGTCTTCCAATGCAAGCCTATAATAATGTTTTTAATTTTGTCCCATGCAGAAAATTTTAGAGATGTACAAATGACCTCATCTTAATCTTGTCCATTTTTGTACACCCAAGCAACACTATAGTCAAAAATTCCATAAATATCCCTCTATCACTGTATTTAAAATTTCCAGGCAAAGAAACCTCTTTAACATGTCACAGTGCATTGGTTCAGTACCTGTAGTTTAGTGTCTCAGGCTTCCCTATATGATGCTTTGTATATATGTATGTCTTGGCTTTTCAAGTCAGATCAAAATGCTTCCAAAATAGAAGTAACACCTTTCATAACTTTTCATAAAGTATAAAACAATGAATTTCTCTCTCTCTCTCATATACACATGCACACAACATATATACTATTAATATATATATTTATAGGCATGCATACAATTAAATCAATCATTTGGTGATTGGCCTTGATATACTTTAGTCTATTTAGGAGCTGTGAGCTAATTCCAATGATTCTGATATATTTTGGCATTTTTATGGGCCACTTTTTAAATAATTGCCTCCAAAGTCACTTTTACCAACCACAAAAGCCTAAAAATATTTCAATTTATTGTTTGAATAAATGTAATACTATCCAGCTCTATCATATATTTAATTTCCACACAGAGGCTCTGAAAGCCAATTGGCCATTTCTAGTGATCAATAACACCTTCAAGAGATGAAAAGAATTGTCGCAAAAACAACACAAGTACTCTGAAGATGCAATACAAGAATGTTCAGAGCAATAGCAGGGCCATAGGAATAATTGTAGAGCCTCACACGATGACAGATTTGAAGGTAGTTGTACTTACTCCATGGTGGACTCCTGATTTGCTAGCTTTCACAAATAAGTCCTTAATAATTTTACACCATCATTAGCCCTACCTTAGAGGAATGTGGTTCTTCATGAGAAGACAAAGCATGAATGCTTTCATATTAAAAAAATTAAAGGTGTGATTTATATGTGATTATATCCCATGCTAGTTAAGATAAAATAAATGGCATTATTTAGGTCACATCATACCATCATATACTGCTGCATTTCCCATGGTTCCATTTTAATTTCTAGGTACAAAGTAGGTAAATAGCATGAGTTTAAATTGAATTTTATACATGAAGTTGACTATGGATGAGCTACTCTGGCATTTTCAAATGACATACCCTAAATATTTTTATAAGAATAAATTGATATCAATATAAAAGTCACTCCCAATTTAGTTACATATTTTAATGTTTCTTTTGAACAATTGCTGAATTTAGAAGAGCATGACTCAGTGCAATGGAAACAGATTACTAGGTAGATAGACAATTGCAATTCTAGTCTCAGCATTTCATCTAATGGGCTTGGTACAGTTGATTTGCTTTTATGTGATTTAGTTTCTCTATTTGAAACTAAGAAACCTAAAATCATAGAATGTGAGTTCTGTAAGGGACCTTAGAGAAATCAAGTTAAAATTCCACATTTTACAGGGCATATGTATTAAATAATTTAATAAGGACATTTGTATTAAATAATTTAATAAGGTCCAAATAATCAGGTACTACTAAATAAAACCTCATGTATGTGTTTCTTTTCAGTCTTTTCACTTTTAATAACCCCCATGATCAGTTATTGAATTTAACATTTGCTGCATACCTGAGAGACACACAATGCAAACGCTGTAGTATGACCTAAAGTAGATTTTACTAAGGATTATCAGGAAACTCCCTTGTAGTCTATGCATCAGCTAAACACTCCAGCCTGCTTCAATCTTATGACACATATATTATATATTAACATGTTGTAATGGTTAATTTTTTGCATCCAATTCATTGGGCCACAGGATACTCAGATATGCATCAAACATTATTCTGGGTATGTCTATGAGGGTGTTTTGCGATGAGATTAACATTTAAGTCAACAAACTGAGTAAAGCAGATTATCCTCCCTAATGTGGGTGGCCCTCATTCAATTAATTGAAGACCTGAATAGAACAAAAAGGGAACTTTTTGTAAGAGGGCACTCCTCCTGACTAATTGCTTGAGCTGGGACATTGGTTTGGCCTGGACTTCAGACCTGGATGAAAACATCAGCTCTTCTTGGGTCTCAAGCCTGCTAGCTTTTGGACTGAATTTACACCATCAGCTCTCCTGGTTCTCAAAGTCTTCAGATTTGGACTAAAACTACCCATCCAGTTCTCCTGGGTTTTCAGCTTGATGATTGCAAATCCTGGGACTTCTCAGCCTTCATAATCATGTGAGCCAATTACTTATAATCAATCCCCCCCCACACACACACACACAAACACAGGCTGTCTGGAAAGTATCCAGCCATGTAACCATTTTTGTTATATTTACAATGGTTGGATACTTTCCAAACAGCCTTCCTATATATACACACACATATAAACATATGTATATATTTATTTATGTATAATAACTATAAATTATGTTGGTTTGATTCATTTGGAGAACCCTAGTACATATGTTAAGAAAGAAAATATGGAGAATTATGTACTGGCTCTTAAAATACCTCCATCAGGAAAAGACTCACATCATTGCTGGCCCATATGTCTTTGGCCTGAGTAATTCACATGGCCACCCTGATACCTAGATTTCATGGAAGTACATTTCTTATGCTTGACTGTAGTGAGGAATGCACTTTGGTGAATAATTAATAATGACCAGCACAGAGGTTCAGTCTACTCATAAAAAAGAAACTCCTGGTTTCCATTAGAGTGCAATTCTTGTCACATTACTTGTTTATCCCTTAGGGACATAATAAAGGTCAAAACCATAATAGAAGATATAAGATCAAAAAGAGGCCAAAAAGTACAAAGATATATACAAATCTGAGGGCTTCTGAATATTAATACATTGGATGATTTATTAAATAATTTAATATATGCAAAGAGCTTAGAATTGCCTCTGGTATATCATAAGTGCTCAATAAAAATATTTGCTATTGCAATTTTCAATTGCTATTATTATTACTTGATGTGTAATTACTATTACTGTTATTAAAAATAGTGCTCTACAGACAAAAATTAGAATCAGTAACCCATTTAAAGAGAGACTCTTTCTGAAAATATCAAGATAAATCGGATAAAACATAATGAAGCATAAATAAAATATCAATGAATGGGATTTTTCCATAAATACTGATTGTGTGTCACCTTTGGAAATAAAGCTCCTTGAATTGGATATTTCCTTCAAAACATTTTGAATTAAATGGAGTGTCCTTAAAAGTTAAGAACAAATGTCACATTTTCTTTTATTGGATGTAATGGAGATAGGTACATTTGAATACGGCCCTATGCTACATTTTAGTCCAGAGAACTCTAAGCACAAACTGTCACTTAAAATGACCTGCACTGAAGACAGATTTTTTACAAGGAAAAAACCATATAAGATTAATTAAATAAAATAATATAAACACGAAAGATGTTTGATGTGTCGACCAATGGGTAAAGCTTCATACACCAGTTAGATCAGTTTCCCATTATAATGTAAGGCCATGCTTATAATAGATCAGAGCAAGGGTTTTCAAACATGGAAGAAATGAGTTGGATCCCCAGTCTCAGGCATTTAGTAGCTGCGATACCTGTTTGCTGCTTAATCTCCTTAAATCTCAGTGTCCTTATCTGCACTGTGTAGAAAATAATTTCCATAATCTAATAACTTCATAAGGTTATTATATTAAATGATAATGAATAGTGTTGAGAATAGTGTCTGGCACGTAAATTAGCCACAATATGGTAACAATTATTGTTATTAAATCTGGAACTAACATTTAGCATTCATGAAGTTGGCAAACAGACACCCATGTTCTAGCTACCTGCTGCTGAGTAACAATCCACTCTGGAACATAGTGCCTATGGTAATGAACACATATCTCACCCATATTTTGTGGGTTAGGAATTTGGGCAGGGATCAGGTGGGTGATTCATTGGCTCCATATGGTGTCAACTGAGATCATTCAGTGAAATTCACTTGACAGCTGGACTGGTAGAGGTTCCAAAATGGCTTGACTCCTGTGGTGCCTTGGAGGAAATGAATGACAGCAAGGCAGGGCTCAGCTGAGACTGTCACCCACGGTGCCTACATGACATGAGAACTCTCCAGCATGGAGGTCACAAGGTAATTGAACTTCTTATATGGCAGTTCAGGGATTCCAGAGAGAGTACTCTAAGGGACAAGAAATGTCATGGTGTTATTTCCATTGTGTTCTATTGGTAAAACCAATCACAGAGTCTTCCCTGATTCAAGGGGATGGGACAGAGAATCAACCTTTCAGTGAGAGAAATAACCACCTTTAATAAATCACAGGCATACTATAGGTTCTTTGTGTTATAATGAAAGCAGTGTGTCACTATGTATATGGTATATGTGATGTGACATGAGGTACACTTGAGTTAGAGCTTTATGGATATGGAAATTTACATATGGAGCTAACCAATACATGTTTTATCTGTATGTGTGCATGTTGCAGTAATTCTTTTCTTATATGTAGCTTGAAATACTGTATTTTTCAGTATTATCACAATACTCATGAAGTCAATCTACTAAAAAGATGTCAAAATACTTTTCCTATTAAAAACCAGATCATAAATATTTTAGGCTTTAGGGACCACATACCATCTCTGATCCATATTCTTTTTTGTTTGTTTTTAGCAGCCCTTTAAAAGTGTGGAAAAAGATTCATTGCTCAGGAACCATAAAAAAACAAGCCAAGGGCCAGCCAGATGTGGTATTCAGGCTGTAATTTTCTGACCCCTGAACAAATGAAGGGCAATACCAGTGTAAGTGGCTCCAATTCTAAACTGAAAATGAAGAAAAAAAGAAATGAAGATCCTGCAAAATCTAGGATATTCAACCCCAAATCCTTAGAAGAGCATTAGAAGGAGTAAAGGAAAAATAACTTTTATTAAGAATTTAACTTTTCAAGACAGTGTTAAGTACTCTTGTAAAATTGTCTTATTTACTACCCACAACAGCCTAAAAGGTGGCTTATTATTTCCACAGTGCAGGTAGAATTAAAATATGAGCTTTTTCGGGGGGAAGGGCATACCTCTAACCCTTCTTAGGGAGAGGCAAAGGTATACAATGTATCCAAAATGTAAAAAAAAAAAAATCTTATGTTGGATGGAGGGCAGGTGGGAGGAGGGAAGAAGTGTAGAGTTACATAATGTGTGCCTTGCCTGGGCCACTTGGGGATTGGACTCCCTTGAAGCTCTGACATGTGGGGGGGGGAGGGGTGGTAGGGGCAATGTATGTAACCCTAACAATAGTTGTACCCCCATTATATGATGAAATAAAAGCAAAAAGAAAAAAAGAAAACACACACACACACAAAAATAAAAATAAAATAAAATATGAGCTTTTTAAAGGCAAGGATTTGGATTTTATTCATACCTAAAATCTAACACAGGATCTTATACAACATAGAATTTAAATACATTCTGGATAAATTAAATTAAATAAGAACCATGGCTCATGGAGGGACAAAGTTGAAGTCCTAGAATTCAAAGCCAAGTCTTTTGATTCCAAATACTTTACCCAAATCCTTCTCACCATACAGCCACTTTAGCAACATCTGACACCAATCATTATTGTTCATATGAAAATATCATTAAGCAATATTTATTCATAAATTAGGTTATGTAAAGCCTAAACATTTAATTTATTTTTCAGAATTGAATTTGTGATTTTTGGGAATATTTGATGTTCATCTTGTACTCATTATAACACTCTCTATATTCTATGCTCTTAGTTATTATGAGCTCTATTTTTTCTTAGCTCCCACATATGAGGAAGAACAGGTATCATTCTGTACCTGACTTATTTCACTTAACATAAGGGCTCATCCTTGTTGCTGCAAATGACAGTATTTCATTCTTTTTATTAATGGTGGAATAGCATTCTACTGTGTATATACACCACATTTTCTTTATCCATTCATCTGTTGATGGACATTTAGATTGATTTCATATCTTGGCTATTGTGAATAGAGCTGCAAAAAAAATTGAGGGTGCCAGTATCTCTTTGATATACTAATGTAATTTCCTTTGAATAAATAACTAGTAGTGGGATTACTGAGATCCAATGGTATTTCTATTTAGTTTTTTGAGAAACTTCCACACTATTTTTCATAGTGGCTGTACTAATTTATATTCCCACCAAGAATGTATAAGAGTTCCCTTTTCTCCACATGATTACCAGCATTTGGTATTTGTCTTTTTGAGAATAGCCATTTTAACTGGATTGAGGTAGTATCTCATTGTGGTTTTCATTTGCATTTCCCTGATGATTAGTGACATTGAGCATTTTTCCACATACTTCTTGGCCATTTGTTTGTCTTCTTTTGAGAAATGTCTATTTGATCCTTTGCCCATTTTTATTCAGATTATTATTGTTGTTGTTATTATGCTTTGAGTTGTTTTCCTTGTATATTCTGGATTAGTTCTTTGTTGGATAAATAGTTTACAGATATTTTCTCTATTCCATAGGTTGTCTTTTTACTCTGTTGTCTTCTTTTCTGTGAAGCTTTTTAGTTTGAGATAGTCCTATTTGTCTGCTTTTGTTGCCCGTGCTTTGGAAGTATTACCCATAATATTTTTGCCTAGACCAATGTCCTAAAGTGTTTCTTCTATGTTTTCTTCTGGTAGTCTCATAGTTTTGGGAATTACATGTAAGTCTGCAATCCATTTTGAGTTTATTTTTGTATATGGTAAGGGATAAGGATCTAGTTTCATTTTTCTGCACATGGATTTTCAGTTTCCCCAGCCCCATTTATCAAAGAGGGTATCCTTTATTCAATGTACATTCATGGCACTTTTGTCAAAAATCAGTTGGCTATAAATATGTGGATTTAATTCTGAGCTCTCTATTATGTTCCATTGATCCATGTGTATATTTTTATACAAATTCCATGCTATTTGGGTCATGATAGCTTTGCAGTATATTTTGAAGTCAAGTAATGTAATGTCTCCAACTTTTTTCTTTTTCTTCAGTATTTCTTTGGCTATTGGAGCTCTTTTGTGTTTCCATTTACATTTTAGGATTGTTTCTATTATTTCTGTAAAGATTGTTATTGGTTTTGTGATAGAGTTTGCATTGAATCTGTAGATTGCTTTGGGTAGTATGGCCATTTTAACTATATTAATTTTTTTCGATTCATGACCATGGGATGTCTTTCCTTTTTTGTGTGTTCTCTTCAATTTCTTTCATCAGTATTTTGTATTTTTCATTATAGAGATCTTTCACCTCATCGGTTAAATTTATTCCTAGATTTTTTTGTGTGTGTGGCTATTGTAAACAGAATTGGCTTCTGGATTTCTTTTTCAGCTAGCTCATTATTGGTATATAGAAATGCTGCTGCTTTCTATATGTTTATTTTGTATCCTGCAAATTCACTGAATTTACTTATTAGTTCCAAGAGCTTTTAGGTGGAGTATTTAGGTTTTTCTATGAATAAGATTATGTCATCTGAAAAGTGGAAAATTTTAGTTTCTCTTTTCCAATTTGAATGTCCTTTGTGTTTTCCTCTTGCCTAATTGCTCTGGCTAGGACTTCTAGTATTATGTTGTATAATAATGTTGAAAGTGGGCATCCAGTTTTTACAGAAAAGGCTTTCAGCTTTTCCCCATTCAGTAGGCTGTTAGCTGTTGGTTTGTCATGTATTGTCTTTATTGTGTTGAGGTACGTTTCTTCTATACCTAATTTGTTGAGAGTTTTTAACATGAAAAAAATGTTGAATTTTATCATTTGCTTTTTCTGCATCTGTTGATTATACAGTTTTTGTCCTTCATTCTATTGATGTGATGTGTCACATTTATTGATTTGCATATATTAAACAATCCTTGCAAAATCATGGTTTATTATTTTTTGGATGTGTTGTTGAATTCAGTTTACAGGTATTTTGATGAAGATTTCTGCATCTATGTTGGATTTGGTTCTGTGTGGGTGCCATAGCATAGTGTTTGTATGGTTTATTTGGCTAGAATCAATAGTAATATCTGCAAATTCCACAGTGGCTTAGGCTGTGGTTGTTTTTGGAGGCTGTTGTGAACTGGGGACTGGGGGACTGAGAAGGATAGTCCTCAAGGCTGTGAGTGTCATGTGCAGGTGCCAGCAGTGATGACTGTGGGCTGGGTGGGCCTGTATTCATGCCTCTGAGTGGCATAGGTGGAGTTCCTGTCAGTGACAGTGGCCCTGGGCATGTGGCTCTCCGACTCTGAGGAGTGCAGATTTTGACTCTTTATGTCCTGCAGGGAGCCTTCCTAATGTACCGGACCACCTGTTCCCCAGGGTGTAGGGGACTTCATGGCTTTGGGTGCCAGTGTCATGGCCACACTGCTGGGTCCAGCTGCTTTCATGATGCTGCAGCCCTCTGAGTGGATGTGGAGTAATGTCAGAAAGGCACCAGGAACATGGAAATGCAGGGATCACTGGGCTCCGGGGCAAGATGTAGTCTGGTGTTGGCTCTACTCTCAAAACAGTGGCATGCTGCAGCAGCCTGGTCCTGGGGTATGGGTGGCACCCAGCACGAATTCCTTCTCTGGGACAAATGTAGTCACATGGATACCAGGCAGCTCCCTGTATTAGGCTCCGGGACTGTGAGGGCCAAGGCACTGTCCTGTAGCTAGGATTGCAGGTGTCTGTAGTGGGAATGCGGACTGCTGGGGAATCTCTCACTTACCTTTTTCCTGTAATTAGGAGTCTCTCCTGGCTTCAAGCTGATCCCAGCTGGCTGTTTTACTTCCTTTTTTTATGCTGCCATCTTGAGATTTTCTGCTGCAGAGGGTCTTCGTCATTTCCCTGTTTAATTCCAGTGTTCCCCCTTAGAAGCTCTAGTTTGATGTGCAGTTATCTACTCACTGTTGGTGTCTTTCCTTGTGGAGAGGCACATGCTGGATGCCTCTCGTCAGCCATTTTGATGGCCTATGCCTAAAGATGAAAATTCGCTTGCAGTACTGCTACATATTTGTCCCTACAAACACAGGGATTCAGATCAATTTTCTATTTGCACAGTTGAGTTTAAAACACACACTCTTAAAAGAATAGTATGTTTTTAAGTGTATCTGCTGCCTTATTGAGTAATTCCTGACAAGCTAGAATTTCTGTTTCAACTAGATATTGTCAAGTAGAAAAACCTTTCCTCTACCCATTTAGGTTATATTATTTGGGGGAGGGAGTGGGCATGCAAATTAAACTGACAAAAGATAGATTAGCAAAAAAGAAAAACAGATTTAATTAGGTACGTATGCACAGGAGTTGACAAATGTGACTCAAGGAGGTGTTTAGCATTTGGTGCTTATATAACGTGTTAATAGGGGTTGGAGGAGGGCAGAGGGCACTTCTGGGAAAGCGACTGACTTTTAGGAAGATCAATGGACACTTAGGAGAATAAATGGGGATATGGTAGTCCTATGACAGGGTCTGTTTCTCTTACCCAGGTGCTGCTTGTGCTGACTTCTCAACTTCAGTGCTAAGAGTTGCTGTTCCTTGGTTGTGAAACTCACTGGGAAGGAATTTATAATAATGGAATTATTTGGGCAAGCTTTGCTTTTGGAAATTAAGGAGAGTTCAGAAAAAGCCTCTTGCTTCTGCATCTGCTTATTCTCAAATGTCTTCAAGTCAAAATAGTCGGTTATGCCACTGTGGCATATTTTGGACCCCTTCCACATCAGTGAGAAAGCACATTCTTCAGTTGGGATGTTATGTATGTCTAATAATTGAGAGAACTTTCTATGGACTTATTTCTGGCTCCCCACATTTAAACTTTTATTCCACTCTGCCACACACATACATCTCGGAACTTCTCACAACAGAACCTTTGACACTGTACTTTTATGCCAACACTTTGGGGGAGCTGTCAGTGGACGTTAGGAAAATTCTTGGAAGCCATTCTACATGATGATGGCTAGCAATAACTTAACTGTGAAAGAAAAGGAGTGTGAACCCACAGAAATACATCTTAACACATCCAAATTAAATGTATCCTCATCTCTTCTTTCCATTAGCTAGATCCTCAAAATGCCTATGGTCTCTCTAACACCATTTAAAGAAGAAATGTGACAAAGAAAAAATTGGAATGGAATAAAGATGTGTTCTTAATCTATTGTGGTTAAAATCTTTACTCTTGCAAATATCAAAGGCATATTACCATGCCAAAGCCTCTCTTTGCACCACCACCTCAAGGACGAGGATGAGGCAGTTGCAAATGAGAGACCCTGAAAGCTTAAGCTTCATTAGCATCACAGTAAGTCTGCCCTGGAGAGTAACTCAAGAACTGGGGAACAATGGCCAGCATGCCTACAAACAATAACTTTTGGTAGCTGAAGGCAATTTGGTTTATAGACCTTTGGAAAATACTGTTTTATAGGGGAAAATAAAACAGAGAAAGGGGCACTGCCTCAGATTCAATAATACTTTTTTAAGTTCACCATGTTTTGCTCTCATGCTGTCTCCTGTATTTTAAATATATTGGTTTTATAAGGAATATAGGAGCAGTGCTTCCTATTTGGTTAGATGAAGAGGGAAGCTTTATATCAGAGATCACTGAAAAGGCAGGTGTAGAGATTATTTCTTACCTCAAAACAGGCAGACATGATCAAGCTGTAGCAAATATTAAGAAAGAAAGACAAAGAAATACTCAGCAAGAGAAGGCTCCAGTAAATTCAGTACTGAATTTAAATATATATTGTTGATAATATATACTGTTACTAACCACTGCTATGTGTTAAACAATATATCAAAACACAATATTTTATATATAAGTTAGCCAAATTCAAAGCTTATATTTACATCCTAAGAGTGGTTTTTTATCCAGTCTATTGCAGATAGTGTCAAGAATCAGTTACACAGCCAAACAGAAAATAAAAAGAAACTTAAGGGGTGGGGGGGGGGAAGAACAGCAGTAAGTACAAAGAATCATTTTTATATTTCCATCCCACTATGAGTCAACAATGCTTTATCAAAAGCTCTGTTCAAAGTCTTAAACTTTACACCAGTTTCTAGGAAAAAAATTAACTAGACTAAAATATGTCTGCTAATGTTAAAGATCACCTGGTACAAATGTGTGTAGCTTTATGAAGAATTTGCCAATGGAATTATATTTTCGTCTGAGACTGAATAACGCATCTGTTGATTTATAGAGATGTTGTTGAAACCCATGTTGTCTACTTTGATGAGCTCTTTAATTCAGCCTTACTTGGATAATTGATTAAATGAGTGCTGAAACAGGCATTTAAGTTGTATTACTACTATCCAATGTCAATGTGAGTCTGAAGTTTATTGAGATCCCCAGATATTGGACCTAAGTCAGATTAATGACCACTTTGACTGATAGAGAATTGAGCACTGATTTCATATCAGCCACCCATGTTCCTCTATGGAAGTGATATTCCCCCCCACCCCCCAAGGCTGCCCAGAACTAGTCAGTGGCCTTATCTGACCACAAGGGGGCCAAGAAGTACAATCCTACTTTACACCTAGAAACCAAAAGCAATTATTTGGGGAAAGGTCTCAATGATTACCATATAAGGATCAGCATCTGTCATTGGAAATTTCACTGTGACTGAAGTAGTCAGTAAAATTTATTATATTTCTCACTCTAGAAATATTCTACATTATGTGTTTCCTAATTACTATCAATCAACTTTACTTGAATAAAGTGTTGTACCACCTGGTATTGATAATTAACATAGGAAGTGACATAGTTAGCATAGGTCAAAATAGAGGCCAAAACTTCGAAAGCTAATTCATAATTTTCAACCATTTTTGGTATAAACAAGGTCACTTATTTCAGTATTATATTTGTACAAGCAATTATAATCAGATTCCCCCCCCCAAATTCTTAACATACTGTCTAGCTTAGAGGTCATTATTCACAGTGGCATTTGACATTTTCTTCCACAACAGTAAAAATATGCCAAATGTCTCAAGTTCATGCTGCAAAGGGTATTGGTGTGTCCAATTTTACCATTAATAGTGAAAAGAAATAGCTTCAAGTGGTCTAAATAATAGGATATACTGCTTTTGACCTACCAAAGGTCTTTTCCCCCCAAAATCACCCAGATTGTACAAAACACTGTGCTCCCCCAAGTTTAGATTTTTAAGGATGTATAAAAATTAAAGTTGAAAAAAAGTTCACATACCAGTTCCTTTGTAAATAAAAGACAATGTCAGGTGTAACAACTGACTGGATCTTTTTATATGTGCCATAAATTGTAAATCTGTGCTATATTGCATATGTTTTGGCATTTAAAACTTTAGAGATTGAAAAAAATCAACTGTCAATCTGTGCTAAGCATAAAGTGAAAATCACTTCTATCAAGTGTTATCTTAAAACCTAAATACTCTACTAAAATCTGAAAAGCAGACAGCCCATAAGTTAATATTTAGATAAACACTTATAATTTATTTTCAAAGGTTTCTTTTTCTTGTAAACTGGGTTTTTATACTGGCCTTGTAGCAATGTTTTATAGTTATGCAATAGCTAGTACAAATCAATTTAGCTTAGTTTTTGTGTTCTTTTATTGATACATTATAATATATGGCTTTGCATAATATGAATTTATGATTTAAACAGCACAACTGATTCTATGTCTTGGCTAGAGACCAATTAATAACCACTGATGCAAGCAGTTATTACCTGCTTAAAAGGAAATCTGCGGTTTCCTTATTTAAACTGCTGAGTTTTTATGCCCATCAAAAAGGCTGTTACTGCAATGAATAATTTAGCCATTTCAGTCTACTACACGTTTTAACACAAGCATGGATTTAAGGCTGAAAACTATGCCTAAAGTTTCACACAGTCCCAAGGATCAGAATCATACTTTCAATAGCTATGCATATTTATATTTAATATTTCAAATAATATGGTTAAAGGACAATAGTCTCTAATAATTATTTAGAGAAGGAAGACTGATGTATCAACTTTGGCCAAAGTAGTTAGAGAAATGGTTGATCGTGAAAGCCTATGTCTTTACACATATGAGAAGACCCTTTTTAAAAACATGAAAGGTCAATGGATTTGGAGATGTCAGAGTGTCATTTCCTCTGTTTGTCCCTTGGTGGAGTTCTTGAGTCACTTTCTCCCTTTCTGTCAAACTGCTTTATATTTCTTTCCAGAACTGGCTATCATGTTTACTGTATTTAACCTTTTTCTCATATTATTGTGAATACAGCGTTTATTATGAATAAAGCCCCCCCATCACATCTCTAGCACCTACTTTGTATTCTTAACTATAAACTTTTGTTGTGGTTACCGTCTGTTTTTCCTGGGGCTTAAACTACATCACGGATCCTGAATGCTATTTTTCAGCTCAGTCACTGAAATTTCTTAACTGCAAAGCAGTTTTAGGCAAGCGATGTTAGGTAAATTAACAAGAAAAAAGAAAAACTACAGAATATTGTAACTTTAGGGTAGGATATGTGGCATAGAAAAAGAATCCTTGGTCAAGGATTAAACACGTATGTTAGAATAGGATATTTATATTTTAATCAATTTCATATTTTATATCTCGGTTTCAAAGGGACAGTTCTTTTTATTGTCCTTTAAAAAAAAGTCAATAAAGGAAAAACAGAAATCCCCAACATTTCAACATTCCTTCAAACATTTTGCTTCCTACATACGATGACGTCCTGTCACTCTGATCAATGCAAGCTTTAGGACACTGATCTCATTTTCTCTCTTCAGTTCTGGCTGCTAAAGCAGCAGCAGCAGCAGCAGCAGGCTCTTTAATTTATTGCAGCCGGTTACACTTTCGATCCCATTTCCTTCTGAACCCTTTCCTCTCAGGTTGAGAAGATAAATGCAGCCTTGGGTCTGAGGAGCCGGGCGGGGTTTGTGGGTGGGAGCGAAGCCGGATATCATATTCCCTCGGTGAGGTCTGGTACCGGGGGGGATTAAGTCCCCCGGTTCCATTTAATGAAATTGCTGAGCACTTGTGACACCGGCTCTAAGACTGCGGAAATGGGGCGGGGGTGGGGGAAACTGCCTCTCTCCTCCATTCTTCCTCCCCGCCGGCGGGGTGGGGGTGGAGGTGGGGGGTGCTGGAGAGTGTCAGCCCCTAGATAGGGGGCGGAAGAGGATCCGGAGTTCCAGCGCAGCAAGGGCACCCCGAGGCCACCCCTCACTTCCCCCTTACTCCCACCCCGCCTATTCTGTTCCCTTCTCCAGAACCGCGCCACCGGGCAAAGCCGCCACCACTTCTTGGCTGCTCTGGCTGAAAGGTCGGAGCCTGGGACCGATGGGAAGGGAGCGAAGCCAGGAGGCGTGAGGGCCCCCGCAGTCTGGCCACACTGTTTTCCATGCAGAACACGTCGGACCCATTTCCCACGCTGGCTTGGCTCGGCGGCGGAGTTGGTAGGCATGAGAGTGAGGAGGGCGGGCTGGAGAATTCCCCCCGCTCCCAAACAGGGAACCACTCCACTGTGAAGGACGCGCTGCACCCCCAGTCATCCGGGAAGAAATGTGCAGCGCTCTGGAGGAAAGCCGCCCACTCCGTCGCCCCCGGAAAGTGAGCGCCGAGCGAGTGCGCGCCGGAGTGGCGGGCAAATGCTGGGAGACGCGGAGGGGCTTATGCAAGTTTACGGTCTGGAGAGGAAAGAGTGCACAACGTCTCTGCCCACGCGGCTGCCTGAAGTTTGCAAAATCTTAGTAAGGCGGAGAGGGCAGCGAGTGCACTGCACCATATTGCCGCGCGTCGGAATGCACGGCGCCAGAGCGGAGTGCAGACAGCTTCCCTCCTTCGCTTCGGGCTCGGGAAAAAGGAAGACCAGGGTCTGGGGAGGCAGGCGTTCTGGTAAACCCGAGTTCTGGCCAAATGTAAGGGGGACCTGGCGTTACTGTCACTTAGCCAGCCGGGAAGGCGCTGCGGCGCCCGCCCCCCCCTCGGCTGGAGACTGCGGCGGTGCTCACTGAGTCTGCGCGCCGGGCTTTTCTCGCTGATGCTGCAGATACAGAGCTGAGAGGCTCGGGTGACTAACGCGGGAGGGTTAGCGGGAAGGCCGGGTTCCCTGCTCTGGCCTCGGAGGAGGAACCGCCACCTACGGAGTGGTGCCGAGTTAACAGACTGGAAAATACTCACCAGCTCCCTGGCACTTGCTACACACGCTTCCATTCTCCCCGCTCCTACGACCCCGCATTCTGAGAGCTTGGAAATCTCTGCCGCCTCCCCCCCCGCCCCCATTCCTGCTCGCTGCGCCCGCCCAAACAACCGCGCGCTACATCTGCTCCCTGACTTGTTTGTATCAGTCTGCCTCCTCACGCAGATCTCGGCGTGGGTAAAGGAGATACCCACGCTGGACGGATTTCTTTCTTTCTTTTCCTTTTTGCTTTAAATTCTCCTGTAAAGAGAGGCCCTTACATGTCTATAGATGGGTCAGACGAGCGGAGGACCAGGCAGTTCCCAGCAGCAGCTCTTTTTCTCTTTTGAGATGGTGAAAACTCTCCCCTAAATGTCTCCTGTCCGCCGTAACCCTCTCAGTCATGGCTGAGCCCCTTCGTTTAACAGAAATAAATGAGGAGAACATGGCTATAGTTCAGAAAACACAAGCAGACCTCGTATCTGATGAGGTGGGATTGTGGTGGTCCTGATTGAAAACTGGGGAAGCCTCGCGTGGGGGAATATCAGGGAAGATCAAGTGGCACAAAGTCGAAAGAAGCTAGGGACACTTCGGTACACAAAGTTGCCATTAAAGTTTATTTCCTTTTTATCCAGATAGGTGACGCTACACTTTGCTAGTTACTAAAGGCTGTAGGTTTCTATTCAGAAAATAATATCGAGGTTTCCGACATGTGTTTATTCCCCAGGCGCGCGCACACACGGTCTACCCCTGAGCAAGCACGAAGACAGGAATGTCAAGCATTTAAACAAAGACAGGCATCCCCCTCCCCCATCCAATCCCTCCAAAGTCTGCACTCCCAAAAAAGGATCCCTCTACCATTCTCTCTGGAGTTTGATGTTCTCTCTTCATTACTGCAGCTCGTCATGCTTTTTCAGAACACCAGCGTGGGTTCCTGGGCGCACACGGGTTTCCCAAGCCACCGGTAACCACCATGCCCTAACCAAAATGCTAAATCTCGAACCGGAGATACTTTCAGGGGGAGAACATCAGCTGAGAGGGGAAACAAAAAGGAGAAACGTGTTCTCAAATCCATTCCAGAGCTCTCACACACGCACTGGGCATTATTCAGAGAAGAAAATTGACCAGCCCCAGGGAAGGAAAGCAAGTCCCGCCCCCCACCCCCAGAAGACCGCGGCTGCACTTGCTGGGGGGACTAGGTTTTGGCCTAAAGGGGACTGGCTGGGATTGGGCACACTCGGAGCTTCCCCGGGAGCTGAAGCTGGGATTTCTGGAGCGCGGCGGCTGGCTGACGCTCCCTCCCGCCACCTTTTCCCGGGCCCTCCTCCCTCGCTCTCTACGAGTGTGTAGTTTCCGCGGCTCGGCTGCTACCGCCACCGCCGCCGCCGCCGCCGCCGCCGCGTCAGGGACAAGCCTGAGCCAGGAGCGAGCGTTCTCCCAGAAGCAGCCACCACTTTGGGCAACTTGCGGGTTTCCGGCTCGCGGATAGCTAACGGGAGCTACCCACTTGCGGTTCAGTGTTTCCGAGCCGCGGCAGCCGGAGGGGCGGCAGGAGCGCCCGCACCAGACTCTCCCAGACACGAAAGGGGACGAGACAACTGCGGAATTCACCCGCCTTGCCAGGGCACTTCCGAGGCCACAACCGACTGGCACTTTTTTCCTCCTTGGCAAACTGGTTGTTTTTTGTTTTTTTTTTTTTTTAAGCTACTTGGCAGCTGTCTCTGACTCCACTTCCCCCTCCACCCCCGCCCCAAAGCCTTTGGCTTTTCTTCGGAAATCCGGACAAAATTGGGCATCTTTGTTAATTGCCATTGGGGGAGCCCGGCCGTGCGCTTTCCCCGGGCCAACGTCGCCAGTGCACCGAGCCTGGTTTGCTCACCTTTGAACTGCAAAGGGATCAAGTTCAGCTTGAGTTCCCTACATTGGGACTGGGAGGAAGGAGAGAGAGAGCGTGCAGGAGAGCGAGTGGGAGAGGGGGAAAGGGGAAAGGAAAGGAGGGAGGAGAGAGAGGAGGGAGGAGAGAGGGAGGGAGGGGAGGGATCGAGAGAGAGCGGGGAGAGAGAGAGGCTGCAATCTCCTCCCTGAATCGCGCACAGCGCTGCAGATCCCACTGCTCCGACATGCGGGCCGAATGCAGGTGAGAAAAGGCACGGACTCTGCGGCTGCGAACCCAAACTTGGGCACCGCGCGGTGCGCACGGCTCAGCCCTCGCCCCCGCGGGCGAACGGCTGCTGCGGTTTCAGGCGGAGGCTTCCAGACTAATGACCTTGCGCAGAGTTGTTAAGAAAAAAGAGAAACCCGAGCTCTCCGGGTGAGAAGGGACTGACTCTGGGCGTCTCTGAAGATGGCTTGGGCTGCTCTTTGGCGCGCCGGGGGGACCCGGACGCGGACGGCTCTGTGACGCGAGTAGTCTCCACTGCACCGTGCCCGAAGCGACCTGCCAGGGATTTTTCATTCTCGGTCTGTTGACTGGCTTCTCCGCTGCCTGAGCGGAGTCGGAGTTGAGACTGGCTTGTTGCTGGCCCCAGCGCCTCGTGCAGGAAGCGACTCACGTTTGCTCGGGCAGAGGTAGCGGGAGCAGAGGCTGGGTCTGGAGTGAGTGGCTGGAACGTGAATTGGACTCAACTCGAGTAGCAGCAAAGACGAGCGGGGCTGACAGAGGGGGTGGGGGCTGCAGGCTCGTTGTTCCCCACTCCTTCCCAGCCCCACCGCCCGACTGCCAGAGCGGTTCTGGCCCCTTCGGACAGAGTGGGGACCGGATCCCGGGATCCTCCGCCCGCTGCGGGGATGACTCTGGATGGGGGTGGGGGGGCGGCCGAGCCCGCGGCGCGCAGTGTCCCGTGAACTGTGAGTACTGCGACTGAACGGCGGCCGGCAAGCGGGCGATTAGCACCCATTGCATGAATTATGAAACAATAACTTTCGGAAGAAGCAGGAGGAGAAAAAAAGGAAGCATCTGTCGCTGGTCCCCCCCACCACCTCCGGCCGAGTCTACACGCTGCTCTTGCCCCCTCCCTCCCCTCCTTCTCCTTCCTTTCCTGGAGAGGGGATAGGACTGGGGGGAGGGCAGGCGGCCAGCCCCGGAGGAGGGGGCGCCGAGGGGCTGTGGTTAGAAGGAGCAGTAGCAGCAGCAGCAGGAGAAGATGCTGAGGATGCGGACCACGGGATGGGCGCGCGGCTGGTGCTTGGGCTGCTGCCTCCTCCTGCCGCTCTCGCTCAGCCTGGCGGCCGCCAAGCAACTCCTGCGATACCGGCTGGCCGAGGAGGGCCCCGCCGACGTCCGCATCGGCAACGTCGCGTCGGACCTGGGCATCGTGACTGGCTCGGGTGAGGTGACTTTCAGCCTTGAGTCGGGCTCCGAGTACCTGAAGATCGACAACCTCACCGGCGAGCTGAGCACGAGCGAGCGGCGCATCGACCGCGAGAAGCTGCCCCAGTGTCAGATGATCTTCGACGAGAACGAGTGCTTCCTGGACTTCGAGGTGTCGGTGATCGGGCCCTCGCAGAGCTGGGTGGACCTGTTTGAGGGTCGGGTCATCGTGCTGGACATCAACGACAACACGCCCACCTTCCCGTCGCCCGTGCTCACGCTCACGGTGGAGGAGAACCGGCCGGTGGGCACGCTCTACCTGCTGCCTACTGCCACCGACCGTGACTTCGGCCGCAACGGCATCGAGCGCTACGAGCTGCTCCAGGAGCCCGGAGGCGGCGGCGGCGGCGAGGGCCGGCGCGCCGGGCCGGCCGACAGCGCCCCCTACCCCGGGGGCGGCGGGAACGGCGGGAGCGGCGGCGGCTCCGGAGGCTCCAAGCGGCGGCTGGACGCGCCAGAGGGCGGCGGCGGGACCAGCCCCAGCGGCCGCAGCAGCGTGTTCGAGCTGCAGGTGGCCGACACCCCGGACGGCGAGAAGCAGCCGCAGCTGATAGTGAAGGGGGCTTTGGACCGCGAGCAGCGGGACTCCTATGAGCTGACCCTGCGGGTGCGCGACGGCGGCGACCCTCCTCGCTCCTCGCAAGCCATCCTGCGGGTGCTCATCACCGACGTGAACGACAACAGCCCCCGCTTTGAGAAGAGCGTGTACGAGGCCGACCTGGCAGAGAACAGCGCCCCGGGGACCCCCATCCTGCAACTGCGCGCCGCCGACTTGGACGTGGGGGTCAACGGGCAGATAGAGTACGTGTTCGGGGCGGCCACCGAGTCAGTGAGGCGGCTGCTGCGCCTCGACGAGACGTCCGGCTGGCTCAGTGTCCTGCACCGCATCGACCGCGAGGAGGTGAACCAGCTGCGCTTCACGGTCATGGCCCGCGATCGCGGGCAGCCCCCCAAGACCGACAAGGCCACCGTGGTTCTCAACATCAAGGACGAGAATGACAACGTGCCGTCCATTGAAATCCGCAAGATCGGACGCATCCCACTCAAGGACGGGGTGGCCAACGTGGCCGAGGACGTGCTGGTGGACACCCCCATCGCTCTGGTGCAGGTGTCGGACAGAGACCAAGGCGAGAACGGCGTGGTCACCTGTACCGTGGTGGGCGATGTGCCCTTCCAGCTCAAGCCGGCCAGTGACACAGAGGGCGACCAGAACAAGAAAAAGTACTTCCTGCACACCTCAGCCCCTCTGGACTATGAGACCACTCGGGAGTTCAACGTGGTCATAGTGGCGGTGGACTCAGGGAGTCCCAGCCTCTCCAGTAACAACTCCCTGGTTGTCAAGGTGGGAGACACCAATGACAACCCGCCGGTGTTCGGCCAGTCGGTGGTGGAGGTTTACTTCCCTGAGAACAACATCCCCGGCGAGAGGGTAGCCACTGTGCTGGCGACAGACGCCGACAGCGGAAAGAACGCGGAGATTGCCTACTCCCTGGACTCATCTGTGATGGGGATCTTTGCCATCGATCCCGATTCTGGGGACATCCTCGTCAATACGGTGTTGGACCGTGAGCAGACTGACAGGTATGAGTTTAAAGTTAACGCCAAAGACAAAGGCATCCCTGTGCTGCAGGGCAGCACCACGGTGATTGTGCAGGTGGCTGATAAGAATGACAATGACCCTAAGTTTATGCAGGACGTCTTTACCTTTTATGTGAAAGAAAACTTACAGCCCAACAGCCCGGTTGGGATGGTCACCGTGATGGATGCTGACAAAGGGCGGAACGCAGAGATGAGCCTGTACATAGAGGAGAACAGTAATATTTTTTCTATTGAAAATGACACGGGGACCATTTACTCCACAATGTCTTTTGATCGGGAACATCAGACCACATACACTTTCAGAGTCAAGGCTGTGGACGGGGGAGATCCTCCCAGATCCGCCACAGCCACAGTCTCTCTCTTTGTGATGGATGAAAATGACAATGCTCCCACAGTTACCCTTCCCAAAAACATTTCCTATACTTTACTGCCACCTTCAAGTAATGTCAGGACAGTTGTAGCTACAGTGTTGGCAACAGACAGTGATGATGGCATCAATGCAGACCTGAACTACAGCATTGTGGGAGGGAATCCCTTCAAACTGTTTGAAATTGATTCCACCAGTGGTGTGGTTTCCTTAGTGGGAAAACTCACCCAAAAGCATTATGGCTTGCATAGGTTGGTGGTGCAAGTGAATGACAGTGGGCAGCCTTCCCAGTCCACCACGACTCTGGTGCATGTGTTTGTCAATGAAAGTGTTTCTAATGCAACTGTGATTGACTCCCAGATAGCCAGAAGTTTGCATACTCCACTCACCCAGGATATAGCTGGTGACCCAAGCTATGAAATTAGCAAACAGAGACTCAGTATTGTCATTGGGGTAGTTGCTGGCATTATGACAGTAATTCTAATCATCTTAATTGTAGTGATGGCAAGGTACTGTAGATCTAAAAATAAAAATGGCTATGAAGCTGGCAAGAAAGATCACGAAGACTTTTTTACACCCCAACAGCATGACAAATCTAAAAAGCCTAAAAAGGACAAGAAAAACAAAAAATCTAAGCAGCCTCTCTACAGCAGCATTGTCACTGTAGAGGCTTCTAAACCAAATGGACAGAGGTATGATAGTGTCAATGAGAAGCTGTCAGACAGCCCAAGCATGGGGCGATACCGATCAGTTAATGGTGGGCCTGGCAGTCCTGACCTGGCAAGGCATTACAAATCTAGTTCCCCATTGCCTACTGTCCAACTTCATCCCCAATCACCAACTGCAGGAAAAAAACACCAGGCCGTACAAGATCTACCACCAGCCAACACATTTGTGGGAGCAGGAGACAACATTTCAATTGGCTCAGATCACTGCTCTGAGTACAGCTGTCAAACCAATAACAAGTACAGCAAACAGGTAAGATGTCTCACAAATATATTTAAATGTCCCAGAGAAGGTTAATAACTCTGAGATGGATCATCTTCTGTAAAGTTTTGTCTTTTCTTTTTTGAAGTTATTGTTTGAAATCTTAATAGCAGGATATTAATGTTAATTCATGCACCATTAATTTAACAGAGGCCATCTACAAGAGGTGTAGCACTGTATTTTGTAAGTCAGACCTAATATTCACTAAGCTACTAAAAGAAATATTCAAAG
Organism: Cheirogaleus medius; assembly: GCA_008086735.1. NCBI lineage: Eukaryota > Metazoa > Chordata > Mammalia > Primates > Cheirogaleidae > Cheirogaleus > Cheirogaleus medius. The sequence goes on along the minus strand of VBSM01002608.1, from coordinate 74,794,482 downwards.
TGGGCAGGGTTTTGCACTTCTCTTTGCACTTGACAGCCCTAATTCATCCTATATTTTCTGTTTCCAGAATAAATATGTATATGTTATTTGAATGGTTACTTTTAACCTGAAATTATTTTCTTTTGTGGCAACTAAGTGTATAATTGCATCCAAAGAGGAAATTTCTAAAGTCACTACTGGTGTCTATTTAAATTAGAAACCATTAAAGTTTTAGCTATGTTATACATAATGCAGGATTTTACAGATAAGTGGATGCTGATTCGTGCAAATGTAGTACCAAGTCTGAGATACTGAAATACTAACTACTTAGACAAAAATGCTGGTTTAAAAATATTTACAGATATGCAAATATCATGCAAAACTACATTTTCAATACTTTATAACTATAGATGAACCCTTAGGCTTCTATGATGATATGCAGTCAGCATTTACATTCTTCTTATTTGGTATTAAAACTTTACATACAAAAATAAATTGCATGATTCATGTATCATTTAAGCCAAGCAACACAAATGTTCATGATTGATGTACTGTGCAATACTGTTTGTTACGCATTGTGATATACTGAGAATATAAAGATTATGTGAAATATTTGACATAGTTGTTTCTTGGTGAAATGTGGAAACAGTAAATATATATATATATTCTGAGGGGAACTTTGGAAATTACAAAATTTATTTTTGAAAGTTTTGCTTGAGTGAAAATAATCCTCAGAAAGTTTATTTTTTATAAACTTTTACAAACCACCAAAGTTTGATGCACAGCAAATAAAACCTTTTGAGAAGGGCTATGTCTAATAGTGTAACAAACTCTGCTAATAAAATATCACATATTTCTTGTCAAAACTCATCTCAAGAAACACATTTATGACTGTGAAATAATATTTCTATTCACTATGCTTTGCATGTGAAATATGGGATCTTAGAAGAATTGAGGTAAAGGAAAAACTTATTTTATAGTGTCATTAAGGATGTTATAGAAAAGAGATATTAATTCCTTATTGCTTTCATAATTATTAAAATTAGTTTCCTAAAGAAATATTTTCTACATATAGTATTTTAGTGTAGCTATTTGCATAAGGAGAAACAGACTTAATATGCTTTTATATCCAATAACAAAAGCAATACAAGAAAACACAGGTTTGAACTAATTACATTAAATGTCTTTTGAAAATGTCTTTTGATGCATGTGAGCTTGAATTTCTTACTTATTGTAAGCCAACGTTTAACATAGTGGAGAGTTTTATATCTGTTATGTTATTGCTTTACCTTGAGTTAGAAGCAGATTTCTGTTTTGTTTTTGGTGCTTTTATCAGTTTTGTAAGTAAGGAAGATTTCAGTTAAAATAATAGCATATTTTAAACAGTACTTATAAACACCCACAAATATATTGACATCGGTAGAAATTTTCCTAGAAAATGGTAACATGTAATGCAAAAGAGTGTGATATTTTTGCAGAATATTTACTTCTCAGTTCTTATCCTGATAGTACTTTTGTCCTGTGGCTGAATGGTATTTGCATTTTCAATTGTGTAATCTTATGCTTTTGAGTGGACATATCAAGTGGCAGATTTATAGATATTTTATGCAAACACTTCATATGTTCTCTGCTGTCACTTAAGCTTCATTTGGCTCATCGGATGGGGTTAGCTCTATATTCCTGAATATTTAAAAGATCTAATATCAAGACTGTTGGCATCCTGTTTAAAAGGCAAAGTGATATGCTTATAAATAAACTAAGTGTAAGTATGGTGTTAGTCTGTTAACTGAGCAAAGAAGTCCACATACCAAAAGAGAAAACCTTCAAAGCAATTGGAATGAATCACACAGTTTGCCAAAGTGACTTTAGAAAACTTGTGTGCCCATTAGGTATTCAAAAGATGTATAAAGCTTTAACCACGAGTAAATAGCTGACCTAAAATGAAATAAAGGCAAATGAAACACATTCTCCTTAATGTAATTAGTAATGGTAATTGATATGCTTCATCTCCTCAATATTGCTGTCAGGGGACAAGGGATACATTTACAAAGTTACATTCTGTTTTGACATCTGACATAAACAGGATCCTTTTCGCTCTGATTTTTGTTGGTACCATAAGTAGATAATTTTCTCTTTTTCATTTTTTAAAAATATTATCTTTATTTTTTTCAGAACTGCCATAATATATTTTCTTTGATTAAACCTGATGTTAAAAAAAGAAAAGGAGTAACACAGGGTTTCGTTATAATTTCTTTCCTTTGATAAATGAATTTGTTTTGGGAAAAACTTGAGAGTTATATTTTTTCAGTTCCTTATGGTAGGGATTAATTAACAATCTGAGATTTCATTTGACATAAAGCCTTCATTTTATTTATAGTTTTCCTGAATTGTGTTATTATAGTTCTTTATTTGTGACCAAAGGGAAATAATAGTGTTCTTACCTTCATAAGAATTATTCATTTTAAAGTGTTGCTGGTAGATCTTGTTAATGTTTACATTATGATAAGTTAAACAGCTTTGTAGAAATAAAAGTTTGTAAATAATATTCACCCTTCCCCCTTCTTTTTGGTTTGTTTTCATAGGCTCTAGAGACATTCAAATCAAGTTTCTATCATTACTCTTTGGCAGATTTTAGATGTGTGTTCCAGAGTTGCTGGAATTGTTTCTAAAATTCACACTTAGAGAAAGTGATGATGTAGCCCAGCTTTTCATAGTTTTGACCTTTGCAGTTCAAACAAAAACCTTTGCTCTCAACTAAATAATATGTTTAGTTGAGCAAAATCTGGATCATTGAGAGCATTGTTGAGATTAAGTAGCCACATTTCTATTTCTTTCTTTCTTTGCCTGGTAAACCTAGTCTTGGTGGTTGTTAAAGTTTTGTGACCTAGTAGTATAACTGTGCTTTTGACTTGTAACGTAAAGGCAAATGTATTCTGTTTTTCTATTTATGTTTTTAAGTCTCCAGTGTTTTACTATGTGTTAAGTATTTTAAAATCTTCTTTAAAAAATGATATAATCCCCCGAAAGATTAACAGAGAGTATTAAAGTACGGTTACCATTTCGCTCATTATTCTCAAGTCCTGTCAAGCTTATCCTGGACATGTTCTTATTTAGATAATGCAGTTGCAAATAAAAATTTTATTGTATTTAGTAAATGGAAAGTAAGGTAATTTATTTTTGGTAAGAATTTAGCTTGAAAAAACATTCATTTTAAAATCTGTTTGTAACTGATCCTGAAATACTCAAGAAAAAATTTATATTAACTTCAGTGACAGTTTCAGAATTAGTCTGAATAATGTTCTCCTTAATTTATGAAATTATATTCAATATATTCATTGTATACTTAGTGAAAAAATATGGCAGTACTTATTTTTTTAAATTACTTTGATTTTGGAAGCAAATGAATGACTTGCCATGGTCTATTAGCGTTCTAAGCATTAAGGGAACTAAGTATCAATTTATTTGTGTGTGTGTGTGTGTATGTACATATATATAAACACCGTAGTATATGTTTTAGTGGAAATGTATCTGCATAGTGATGCCAGCTGCAACTTCCAGTTCTCATTCAATAAGCATAATCTCTGTAGTATGGTTCTCCTTTTTATAACCAACCATGCTTTCACCAGGCACACTGAATCTGCATAGGGTGAGATTTCTGTTACGTTTGGCCTGATATCATAAGCAAGAGACTAATAACTGATTGAAGTTAGCCTATGTCTTTAGTCAGCAGTTATGTACTAAAGCAACATTACCTGGATCTCTGGATAGCTATGAAATAATAAAAAGGTCATTCACTGATTTGATCTATAAATTTATATGAAAGTCCACATATGATTATTTGAACCTTATCCAAAACTAATCCTAAATCAATTGATTTGATGAATTAGATATAAGACCACAAAGTCAATTTAGAGAAATTATATTAATCATATTGAGAGATAAACATTGTAAAATCATTCTTTCTTATCTTCTTTCTTTCTTTGAGTAACTACATATCTCATATGTGGAAAAGTATGAACATGATTTATATCACAAAGTCTCTCTACACACACAGAAGCACACACATATTCCTGTATACCAATTATTAGTCTTTTATTTCATCATGATATTCATAGATTGATATGTGGAAAATACCTGAACTTAATAATGCCCAAAGTTGATGTAAATATACTATAATAAACTGCTTAATGACCATACCTAAAATCACTAGAGTCATCACAATTTAGAATGAAAAGGTATCAGCAAGAAGTCCCCTCATTTCATAGGAGGCTGAGGCCCAACCTGAAAAAGTAATTTGATTGAGATCACAGAATTCTTAGGGATATAATGTGCACTCGAGTCCAAAGCATGGAATGCAAGTCCAGTATTTTTATTTAAATTTTACCATACTACCTTTAGGGAAAAAACTAAATTTATGTAACTTTCTTGGTATATATTTCAATTGCAACAGAAATATGTTGAGATTTACTTATGTATTTATAACTATATATTTAGCTATGAAGATTGACATTTTAACAATAGAATATAATTCTGCTTTATTCTCCTATTCTTATGTGTAATATTATATGGGAAATTATAATTCAAAATTTAGAGATTTTAAAAATACGTTAATAATTCTCTCCCCCATGTAAAATTGCAATTGATGACATACATTAAAGCAACTTAACATGATTGGGAACATGTATTCAACAAGTTAATTGACAGGCTTTTTAATTTTGGCAGAGTAATGCTAACAGACGTAAGTTCCTACCTCGTACTAGGATATTCTCAATAAAAATGTATTCTAAGAGAACAGAATAAAATATTCTATACATTATATATGAAACTTTCTATGCATTCTAATTGGGATAATCTTTTACTTTTCCCATCAATATTGATATTTCCTTTTGGTTTCTGAGCTTGTTTGCACTTTGCCATTTTTGCACATGCATTTACTTTAGTGGCATCGTTAATACACAATCGTGAACTAATTTTGCCTCTTAATTTGCTTTCTAACAAATTTTTAGAAAAATATGACATTTTCTTATTTTTCAATTGAATTGTTTCATTGTTAGGCAGTTAATCAATCGAGTGTATTAGATTGTAAGTGTACATAGTGATAAAGTATAAATTATTGAATTTATTAATTTCAGAAATAAAATTTGAACTAAATATGGTGTGACAAAGCCACTCTTTCACCAAAGCAATCACCATCTATGGTATTAGCCATTTAACATCATTTCTTTCCTGGCAGGGAGTGGCAGTGGAAGTTATGTAGGAAATTTAGCATAATAATTGTTTATAGTATTTATGTTTAAAGTCTATGTGACAAATTTCTAGACTATGACAAGGTTTTCCATTCATTTATTTACTATGATTATATAGAAATAGTAAGATCTGTTCACATATATCTAGAGTAAGCTTTGCTTTCCTTTCTTATTTTTTAAAAAAGCCCTTAGAATCTTTCCTAAAGCAGGGACTCTGTTGCGGTACATTACACAGTGCTTTATTTAGCATTAGTGCTGTGGGAGAAATCACATTCCAAGAAGAATTAAGCTGAAACCACTAAAACTAATCTTAATTATCACTTCTGGTGAATTAATGTTTTAAAGGCGGAATAAAGGTTTATTTTCAGGAATTTAGTGATGTTTGTATTGAACTCTAATGCTGTGTACAAACAAAAAAAACTATTAAAGCTTACATGTAGGATTCCTCTGACAAGTTAACTTTTCCCCTAAGCATATTATTATTTACAAATCCATAATTTGCAAATAAAATTTTTCTCTGCTCCCAAACCTCTACTGTAACATTCCAATTGGGCATAAGGCATTGGGGAAAATTTCTTTACTGCATTTTTTTACCTGCATATATCTTTATTTTCCTTTTTTCAGATGCGTCTACATCCATACATTACTGTGTTTGGCTGAATTCCACTCTAATGTGATGCTCCATTATACACCATACTGTGATGACCTTGCTACTCCGAAACCTGCCGGAGCCTGCCCTTGGCCGTGGGGTGTCAGCCAATCACTGCTTGTTCCACTTGTTGTGCATTTTATTTTTGAGTTTTTTCTTTCTCATTTAAGGAAAAATAGTACGAAAATAAATACATTTATAAAAGAAACAGTATTAATATAGAAATGTGCTACTAATGGATGTCTAGGTCACCAGGAGTTTCATTATCAAAGAAGTGGTTAGAACCTCTTAGACTTAATAGTGAAGTCTTTTTAAAAAATCCCAAAGCATATTTCAATAATAAATTTGAGATTTTGGCTTATGTGAACAAAGGGAAATTAATTATATTATACCTATAATATATTAAATACTGACTTTGAATAAAAACCCAAATTGATCAATATTTCTTATGTGTCATGTAATCACAGCTTCTCCCAGGCCAGAGATACTTCTGCTAAAGTGAAGGATAGCATCCTTGTTCATTCTCTGTGTACTTTTAAATGCCATTGTGTGTGTTTGTGTTCATTTCCATACATATATGCTAAGACTTTAAGCAATATTTCTGAAAATATTGTCTATGAAACAAATTTGAAAGATTAATTTTATATTTACCACAGGTACTGCAATGGATTGATTTTTCCTTAATTTTGAAATACTGACCAAAGTATCTACCAAATTTTCGAGTTTTTTTGTCAAATTCCTAAAGAAAATTTAGAACTTTTAGTTAGATTTACCCAAGTCATTGTAGTCATATTCAGAAGAAATATGTGGCTTCCTGTTTTTGTGGACTGCATTTATTGGAAGGCTTTTTCACTTGATGCCAGATAACGTAAATGCAAGCAGCTTCTAAGAAGTCAGTTTGTTACATATTGTTGAGAGAGGAGTGACTAAATTTTAGTTGTAGAAGTGATACTATTGGTAAGTCAGGGAATCCTTTGGATGGCCCTTCTACCTCTTTATGTTTGTATATTTATGTCTCCATTTGTTATGTTGTATGTGCCAAGAAACATGTTTCATATGTAAAGTCTGATAATTTTATAATACATTTACCACACTATCTCCTCTACTAAAATTTCCACAGGTTTTGAAGCCAAGAATGCCAGATTCTTGAGATTATTTTTGGTGAATTATTGCCAATATAATAATAACCCTTTAAGAAATATAAATAAATACTGGATGGAGACTAAAATGTGAAGTGATAGGAAATGTATTGTATTCCATGTAAATCCTTTATGTCTCCTTGAGGATTTTTTTTTTTCTATTAGCTGTTTATTTAATCTTGCAAAAGGGAAATTTTCAGAAATATCCTTGAGACTACAGTGAAATCCCTGAATAAAATTTAATTATCCTCAACCTCTTGGTTTTTTTTTTTTTTTTTTTTTTTTTTTTTTTTTTTTTTTTTTTTTTTTTTTAGCATAAGGGCCAGAGCAAGAAGCTGGTGAAAAGAACCTTTGCCACTTTCTACTTCTTGGAAATGTTTGTTTCCTCATCCCAAGCAGTAAACTTTTGTTAGATATACTTAAAATATGAATCTTGCAACAAATCACATCAACTCAAAAACAAATTATAGAAAAAATTTCGGAATTTTGAGTTAGTCTAATGTGCAATTGAATAGAAGTTGTATTTATGAATACCTTCACAAAGAAGAACATTCTAAGGCAGCATTTTCCAAACTTGAGTTACAATACACTCTTGGGGCATGAATCAATTTATTAGGTCTCTTCCACAATTAGAAAGATATGAAATAAAATAGAAAAATTCAGGGTACATCACCCATAGTAAGAGAAAATATTGTCTTGTGCAATTTTTGTTTCAGTTGTGTTTGTGTGCTTGTGAATGTTTCTGTTCTTGGTTGCTATGTAAAACATGTCTTATTGTGGAAGCAGGCAAGAAGGTTTGAGAATCACGCGGGGGTAGGAAACCTGCAGCCTTCTGATTTCAAGATTGTTCCTTTTTAAGCACCAAGGGAGTCAAGAAAAGCTTCATCGTTCTCTGCTGCACCCCTTTTAATAAAAGGATTTGTTCTGCAAAATTTGGATTCAGTTAAAAGGCTGCACTTAAGGACCTAGAAGGCCACATTTTGCCTTAAGGCTGCAGGTTCCCCACCCCTGCTTGGGGTGGGAAGTTATGGCTATTAACTGTTATGATTAGAAAAACATAATAAATCAAAGGAAAAGAATTACTAATATTCCCAAGGATTTTAGTGTACTATTAAGCTGAATCAGAATGATCAACAGCATACTTATTACAGCAGCATTTATTAATAGCAAAATGCTTTTGAGAAGTCTGTTATCATTCCCCTACTATTCTTGCTATTAAAAAAAAAAAATCTTTGAACATGTGTCCTTGGTTCACTGACCAGGCACAGACTCCTTCACCCCCAGCCCCCTGCTTTCAATTGTTATCAACCTCAAGTCTCTTGACGATTCTCCCTTGTAATTATGGAACTTACCATTTAGGGAGGTGCCTGTGGACAGATGGAAAAAGGCTTAGGAAGAAACTGCACATTGCCCTATGTATTTAAGTGTTTGAATATTTTATTTTAAAGTACAAAACAGTAACTAATTCTCCATCACAAAACTAAGGAGGAGTATGAGAATGCTAGATAATTGTTTATTTAGAGCAGTTCATCTTTTAGATAACGTTTTTTTTCTTTTTATGCATCTAATATCAGTACTAGTCCTGGTTGTGCAAAGAATAAGATAGAGTCCTTGCCCTCATGGAATTCATGTATTATAAAGATCACAGAGCAGAAAAAAATGATTTCCTATTTTATTCAGAGACTATTTTTTTCAGATATGACGTTTTACTATGTTGCCCAGGTTGGACTTGAACCCCTGGGCCCAGCCTCCCAAGGCGCTGAGGGGGCAGGAACACGTGGGGCAGGAAAGTGGCAGTTTTTATTTGCTTCATGACTCTTAAATTTCGAAGCATCAAATGAATGTTTGCTTATTTGCTTCTCAGAACAAACTGTGAGGAAGAACATCATTATCATTTCTGAGGTAAGGATACTGAAGTAATGAACAAGTTTCTTTCACAACTCTGACGGAATTAACTTAAGAACTTTATAAAGTCTATGAAAAAAATATCCCATCAGAATCAATAGTATTTAAGCATTGGAGGGAAGTTGTGAAATCTGTGTTTTTGAATACAGTATATTTTCAGACTTCTCTGGGCAAATTCTTCCCAAAAGAATTCCTTAGTACAGGCCCAATTTTCCAAACTTTTTGCAGTCACAAACTGTACTTCATACAACCAAATATATATATATATATATATACGCACTTACAGGTATAATTTGGACATCTAATTAATTGACTAATATATAAACCACAGCATTATGTGTGATTAAAAAACAAAACTCTCAAGAGATTTGGCAAATCACTTTAATCCTAACTTTATTTTTTTAGGTTACCTTCAGAACACCGAAGTCCTTAGAAAGCAATTCCAGAGTTTGAAATATCTCTCTGGGAATAATTTTCTCTCTGTAACTTTGCAAAACAGTTGTCTTTGATGTGTGTGATTTTTTTTTAATCCATTCATTTTATAAAGAATGTATTGATTGGCTCTATCTTTAGTACATAGTGTAAAGCTTTGTGGTGGAGGTAAAACAATGACTAGAACAAGTTACCTTCAGAGGGCAATGCAAAAATGATATACATAAGGCAATGGATATGCGAAGCTCAGAGCGCCTGCCCTCAGTCAGTATCCCCGGTGCCTGGTAGAGTGCCCCGGCACTTAGAAGACACTTACAAATATTTGTTGAACAAATTAACGAAGGGCCTGGGCTTTGGTGCTAGGTGACCTGTAAGTCCATTCACATAGGATATCTGGAATATGGTGTGACCCTTTGATCTCTGGCTTTGAGAGCCTCGTAATTATTGTCTTTCCCTGCTGGGTGGGTGTGTCCGTGATGAAAGGCGACCTGCAATGTCTATACTAGAGTCCCTGCCGTCCCTGTGTGGTATACCAAACTCTTAAAAGAGATAAACTAAAGTAAATGTTTAAGACAAGAGAAGCACTGGTCATGCAGTAGACTTCTGATAGTTTAAGGGGTGTGAAGAACCATGCAAACCTACAGGTTTATAGTGTTTTCCTGGAGATCCTTATCTGGAGGAAAGACAGATACATGTGCACCAATCTCTGTATTCATCAATTTATATATTTCTGCAGGTATTATTCTTTCACTGTGCCAACCCATGCTCACTGTAAAGTTTCCATTTTTATTTAGTCCCATGGGAAGCAGTCCTGTTTAAAGGTGAGGCCCTGCATATCTTGGTTAACTAAGCAAAGAGGTCTAGAGGAGGGAATATGCTCTTTCTTGAAAGCTGTGGTCAATGAGGTGGGAGCAAACAAATGCCTTGCCACTCAAAATCACCCCTAAGGAGAATGTTCTTAGGACTTTTCTTTTAAAATGTAAATGACTGTAAATGACCTCTGAAGGAGTTTGGTTTTGCCTTTAGCTCACCAGGGTGTAAATTGCTTTAAGTAGATAACTAGGTCAGCACTTCACAAAGATCAATAGTCCTTAAGAAATGGGAATTTTGGTTAGGGCCTTGAGGAAGGATGGGCAGCCTTCAGTGGCTCAGAAGACTGAGCACTGTGTTAAGGCACTGAGTGGAATTCCAGCCAGGAGCTGGGAAGGTAGAATGAGATTATATCAGAAAAGGATGTCCACCTTCTCCCTAATATTATTATTAGAATATTATTATTAATAATAAAAATAAGTTGCCACTTATTGATACATAATTGTCATGTAGTGGTTTCTTATCCTAACTTTAATTTGAGGAAACTTAAAGAGGATAGTAGGGGCATATTTTTCACTGTTGGAAGAAACTTCAAAAAATACAAATGCCAAAAAGGTTTAGGGCAGACCGAATGTAAGAGGCTCCCCTACCCATTCTGGTTAGGTGGAATAGATATTTTAAGATTTTGAAAGATAATAGATTTTGTGTAGTTAGCTGTGATCATTTAGTAAAACAATAAAGATTAAAAGGAATTTAAACTATCTTTAATAGAAAATATTGTCAGCCGGGCGCTGTGTCTCACGCCTGTAATCCCAACCACTCTGGAGGCTGAAGTGGGAGGATCACTTGAGCTCAGGAATTTGAGGTTGCAGTGAGCTATGATCGTACCACTGCACTCCAGCCTGGGTGACAGAATGAGATCTTGTCCCTAAAAAAATATTGTGGTTATTTTATAATGTGGTGCTAGCCTATGTTAACAAAGTGTCATAGATTTGTGATTTTTATAGTGTATAAATATCATTTTAAATACAGATTGACTTGCCTCATTATCAGAAATTCAGTTCTAGTAGATCTGTACTATAGCCTAGAAACCTGCATTATTAACACTTGCCCCTCGTCTACGGTCATACCAGCCTGAACGCGCCAGATCTCGTTGATCTCGGAAACACTTGCCCTTTTCTCAATTCTGATTGCAAGTGGTAGGCCAGGCTACAAGAATTCTAATTAGAAACTCAGAAATTCCTGACTTCTGCTTACTGGTTCACTCCTCGAAGATCTCCGAAAGGATCTCTTCTATAAACTGGAGCTGGATGAGGCAATCTGGAAATCTGCCTCTAGCCCCAGCTTTGTCACTGATTGGCCAGTGTGACCTTGTGTGAGCCTTTCTAGTCCTGAAGCCTCTGGAAACTCCTCTCCTGTCATTTGAGATGATAACCCCTGATCTGATTACATGACAGGTTATATGGAGTCACACATAAAACATTTGGGATTTTTTGAAGCACTATAGCAACTAAAGATAATATTTCTATTTCTAATTATCCATGAATGTCTCTCAACCCTTTTAAAGGTATATTTATACTTGTGGGGCATTTTCACTATCTTTTATTGAAAAGACAAAAAAAATTTGTCCTAACCACCTGTTTGAACCTGTAATAGTCTCTCTCATCCTGGTCATCGTCTTGAGCTCTCCACTGATCCTGGATCAAGGTGCAACAACCGTATGTGGCCCTCCACACAAGCCAGTAGACGTTGGGTATTGTCAGAAAGACTTCCAGTGCCTCTGACGTCTCTGTGGGGCAGAAAGCTATTACAGTAAATAGCTTGTTACAGTAAAGCGAGTAGGTTAGTAAAGGCACACAACAGTTTGATAACAAAGTGTTATCACTTTCTGAAATTAAAAAAAATCTATCAATTTTTTAATTAAAAAAGGTATTGAGGTGAAATTCATATAATGTAAAATTAAACCATTTTAATGTGAACAAATGCTAAATTTTTCAATGTAAAATTTCAAAGATATAAGAAAGAATAGAAAATAATACCATAAATACTGTTAAACCCGTCACCAGATTCAGTATCATCTTAGCACTTTGCCTTATTTGTTTGAGGACTATTTATCATGTCTATGAGTGTTTTCACACTTTTGCTATATATGTATATATCTGGAAACAATACATAGGATTGTTTGACATGTTTTTATATTTTATATGTATAAATGGTTTTATATCAAATTATGTTTTTAAAACATGCCTTTAAAAAATTCCATCACTTTTTAACAGTCATTTTTTTCTCTCGGTATGCAATCTTCCTCCGGAACCTCTTTCAATCCTCATGCCCAGCATCTAACAGTAACAGCTGTCATTTATTGAGCTATTATTCTGTGCCTGTCACTGTGCCAGGGGCTCTACTTCATTATATCATTCACTCCAACAACTTTAGGGGACAGGTGCTATTAGTATCACCATAAGATCCACAGAACTGGGGACAAACCAGAACGCCCTCCAAATTTCACCCCCTTTACAACAAGGCTCCCTGAGCTGGCTGTAGCCATCTCCTCTCCAAAATACTGTCTCTCTATATCTGAGAATTTTCATTATCACAGTAGATATTAATTTACATGTTTACCGTTTTAAGCCTTTGTATGCATTTTGTTCTAGTTCATAATACCTGCTATATATTCTAAGCAGGTTTAGTGGTGAGAATCTGTATTACTGTACTCAGGCTGCCATAACTGGGTGGTTACACAACACAAGTTAATTTTCTCTCAGTTTTGTAGGCTAGCAGTCCCAGATCGAGGTATTGGCAAATTTGGTTTCTTCTGAGGGCTCTCTTCCGGTCTCACCACCTCTCTGTGTCCTCATATGACCTTTCCTCCACGTGTGACTGGAGACAGAGCTCTGGTGTCCTTTCTTCTTCTTATAAGAACACCAGTCCTATCAGATTAGGGCCCTAACCATGTGACTTCATCTACCCTTAATTTCCTCCGTAAAGGCCCTGTCTCAAATACAATCACATTGGGAATTAAAGCTTCAACATATGAGGTTGAAACATGACAATTCATTCAGTCCATAACAGAGTATGTTCTTGGTCTGAGCAAGAACACATTGGACTGGGCCATCATTTCTTCACGAGTTCGTCATTCATTACACAGTCTGTACATTGGTGGGAAGGTATACTTTTTATTTTAAAGGAAACTTTCCTTCTCATGAGCTCCAAAATGCAGCATTCTAGCTGAGTTCTTATGATTGATGAAAAACTGGTAAAATTGCTATAGCTTCTGTGAAAATTATGTGAATTTATAATATCTATGTATGTACATAAAATTTAAAATACATTGTTTAGCTTACTAAGTGTTTATGCACATTATTGAATGTTTTCTGCCATATTCAGCTTTGACAGAGATTTCTGATATTAAATAACATCTTAGTTATTTTAATTTTGCTAACCAATTAGTGCATGATAATTAATGTAAAATAAATATTTACATAAAAATTTCAAAAATTGTTCCACAGATGTAACAGAGTTCTTTTTAAAATGACAATATTAATATTTAGTCTTAAATTTCTAGTACATCCTCAGCACTAAAATCCAAATGAAAAGTGATAGGAGTTAAGTGGGGAGGGAGTTAGTTGAAACAGAAATGTAGACTTAATAATTCCTCTTATGAAAAGACAGTCTCAGTGGATTATCACACATGGTGGCATAATTGGTCTGACAGAGATCCTGTGGGTCTGGTTTCCCGTGGCATATGGAACCTGCCAAGCATGTAAACTAGGCTGGTCCCACATTCTGAGTGACTCTTCACTAACTGTGATTATTAATATATATGTAGGCAATAAGCTATTCATCATGAGACCAATCTATGGACAAATAGAGGACTATGCTTCCCCCCCCCCCATTGTGCCTTTAAATTTTCCCAGTAAAATTAAAAATTCATATGATAAAAAAAATAATGACTAACCTGGAACTCTTTGTGTCCAGTGTGATGTATGAATGTGATGACTTTGTGAGACTAATGCAGGATAAACTCATCCAAGTCTCTGTTTTGTTCTTTGGTCAGCATTTCTAGGCAACAAAACACAACGGAGTAGACTTTTCTTAAAAAAGTACCTTTCTAAGCTTCCAGAGTTAACTTTATATTTGACTTTCTTGCTTTAAAAATGGAAACTTTTGGCCGGGAGCAGTGGCTCACACTTGTAATCCTAGCACTCTGGGAGGCCGAGGCGGGCGAATCGCTCAAGGTCAGGAGTTCGAAACCAGCCTGAGCAAGAGCGAGACCCCCCATCTCTACTAAAAATAGAAAAAAATGAATTGGCCAACTAAAAATATATAGAAAAAATTAGCCGGGCATGGTGGCGCATGCCTGTTGTCCCAGCTGCTTGGGAAGCTAGGGCAGAAGGATTGCTTGAGCCCAGGAGTTTGAGATTGCTGTTAGCTAGGCTGATACCACGGCACTCTAGCCCAGGCAACTGAGTGAGAAAAAAAAAAAAAAATTGGAAACTTTTAACAGTTTCCTTCTTCAAGGAAATGGCAGTAATTATGGCATAAATAAAGATTTTTTTTTAAAGAATTACATCTAAATCTGCCTTGCAGTATATTTTTAACTGTTGAACACAAGGATCAATTTTAGTTACAGGAATAGAATTTCTGTAGGATATTAGGAACAATAGAAGATAATGTCTATTTTTTCCCCAAACCAATAAATGCATTTACTGTTAGGTCAGGAACATTAATATTTACTTTGCTACTAAAGCTTTCTGGCTTTTTCTTTAATACTTTGCCTTGAATAAGAAATGTATATGTGTGTATGTGTATGTATGTATAGTGTCCATATAAATATGCATACATACATATATATACATGATACAGAGCTAATTAGAGGTAAAATTTCAGAGAGCAAGTACTTAATGAGTGACTACTAATAATATATGCTAATTATGTTTAAGGTACCGTTCTATTTACTGTAGAAACAGCAATAATAGAAACAGACAAAAATTTCTTCCTCCATGGATGGATTTTCAGTTTTAGTGGGATAATACATAAACAATAATAGTTAAAATTATATTACACACTATATTTTAGGCACTGGTCAACATATTTTACATATATTAACTCAATAAATAAGCATAACAACCAATCATGTAGCACCTATAATTAACTTCATTTTGTAGTTGTGGAAAGTGATGCACAGTGGAGTTAAGAAGTAACTTGCTCGTGGCTACACAGTTTGTACAACGGTGGGGCTGAGACGCAAGTACAGACAGTCTGATGGCAGAGGCCACACTTCCAACCACTGTGCATATGTGCAGGACAGAGGACGTGTCTATTTTATAGCCAGCAAGTTCTATGAGAATGAAATTGGTTTCACTTGGTTCTCTTAAAGGCTTCAGTGATATTTCTACCTTCCTATTTTAATGCCTTGTGTTAGGTTCTTGAAATTAGGTCATTCAGTTCATTTTTTTAAAATTTAAGTACCACTTAAAATCTTAATCAGAGTACAAATCAAAAGATGCAAAGGTAGATATTAGACTAGTCTCACTGTGTGCTTCTCAGAAACATTTCACAAAATATATTTTTGTTATTTTACTTTAATATTCTTCATTTCATTCACTATTCATATAGTTTGTTGTGTACATCATTAGTGCAAGTAGGAAAAACAAATTTATTATTCTTAGGAATTGCCATTTGATTCAAGATAGGAAGATGCTGTCTTGTGGAGTAAAATTTTGCCTAAAAATTTTTTAATAAGTACATTTTGTTTACCTTTTACAAAAAATAAAGGACATGTTTTCTTTTGACTTTTTAAAAATATTCACAATGTTTGAAAGAAAATAAAGTGAAAGTGAATTACTTATAAAAGACTTCTATAATTTTCCTGGTTTTCCTTAAATTAGGTACTTATTATCAAACATTCAGGTAAAATATGACCTATATTATTTAATAGTTTTTCTTTTAAAATATATCATCATGCTATTATTATTAAAAATTTATGGAAATGTCTTTGTTAAACACATTTTCAATCAGCTCAGATGCAGATAAGTAGTAACAAACCCATCTAAAGTTGATTCTTTATGAAAATAATGGTGTCTAGTATTTTGCTAGACAGTATCTTCTTAATACTGTCGGTGACACTTTTCATTGTAAGATAATTTTTCAACTGAAATGTCCCAAAATATGTATCTTTGTTATATAATTCTGGGTTCTATTATATAACTTATTTGTAAACATGTAATCTGAATTGATCTGAGTGTTGTTGAAATGATACAACATTTTTAAGCTTCAAAACCAGTGAATTGGTTTTAAAACACTTTGTGAAAATTTTTTGAGGCTATGGTTTCCTCAGTGTACTTTAGAATTTATAGAATTCTCTTTCAGCAACAATAGCTGTTAAAATATTGCCACCATTGCAGTTATTTTCTACTAATGGAAATAAAGTATGATAAAATGATAAGGAATCTAGCCAGTCTCTTCGGGGCCTCACTTGAATTCTTGCAGAGCCCAACAGATCACCTCCTTATTATTCTCTTAAAAGTTTAACTCCCATTTGGAAACAACCAACTTAAAATTAAATAACATTGGAAGTTAAACAGTGTTTCTGATTGACTTACTACCTCTGGATATCATAAATATATTTTGCAATTACTAGAACAATAGAATAGAAACAAATTAGGGGCTGGAACAATGTGGCTTCAGTTGGAAAGCTTTTTCAAATTTAGTTTCTGAAAGTGTACAATTGCTTATAAATCCATAAACTTCAATGAAGGTTTTCGTATACTTTCAGGAAAGGTAAAAGAAGAAAAGATTGAGGGGACAGTGTGTTTTGCATGATCACATTGTAAGAACTTGGTGAAATCTATGATTCTCTCTATATATATTATTATCACTATTTGCAAGATGTTTCTTAGATATACCAAGAATACACTGGTGAGTTTTTTTGTATTCATTGAGACAAGTGGCAATTGTTTTCAGTCCCCAGTAATAACTCGTATGAACACTTACCTTATACAGTAAATTTTAAAAAATGTATGCTTATGGGTTTTTGAGAATTCGTGGCTATTAATTTTGGATGTTTTGATTGTTTCCTTGTAAAATTAGAAGAATTATTGCTAGAGCACAAAGCAAGAAATCTTAACAGCAAACAAGCATGTAATCGCTCTGTTTAGCCCGAGAAGGGGTTTAATGAAGCACTTATGCCTATGATTTCAAATATTATCTATAATATTGTTTGCTAATCATCAGATGAAGACACACCCCAGAGGGATTGAAAGTGCCTGATGTCGCCACTATTTCACATTGCAATTAATAGGCTAGTATATGCACATTGCGAAGGAAGAACAGACATGGCTTAGAAAAACAAATGGATCCATATCGTATAGCACTTTCGTAATCGACACGTATGCATTACTGTATGCATTACTCTACATTAGAAATGCTCAATTCTACATTTCAGGATACAGAGATACCATGCAAAGAAACAGACAGTGATTTGTGTGAAGCCTAAAAAGAGGAAATCCAGAAACATTTCTAGTTTTTGATTATTGTTCCATGCATTTTTGTGAAACTTGAGTTCAGGGCTGATTGATATGATGCTTTCTTGATCTCTAGTATTAGTAAGGACTAAAACAATATTGCCAGTTGAGCTGTGAATTTTGTTTTGATTTTTGTTTAACATCAGAAAGAAAAAATATTCATTGTATACTGCTTCATATCATAAGGAACTGAGATGCAGAAAGATCCTCACATCTGAAAGCATAACTTACCATATAATGTGCCTTCCTGTTAGTGGGTATAATCCTGGCTGGGAGGCAGATGCAGATTTTATAAGATTCAATTTGGGTCTCGATCTCTGATGTTGAGCAAACCATCAAGTTTTCTTTAGCTTTTTTCTCTAATTTATTTAATATTCAATAGGAAAAGTAAAAAACTGTAAAAATCAAACAATGACATTTTGGATATTGATTAATATAATTTCTACAATGTATTATAGTAAATAAACTAAGTTTGGTAAGGATGGAGAAAAATTCAACGAAAATAAAGTAATTATGCCAAAAGCTGAAGCTAAATAAGTATTTTCCTAGAAGAATTAGCTTTGTAATAAAGAATACCTTATTACCAAAAATAGCAGAGTTATGTTGCCACATTTTATTCCTAGCACTCATCTGTGAAGGAGAATTGAAGACATTATTTTATCACTCTGAGGAAAAGCTGAAATGTCTTATTGAAGAAAGGAGAAAAATGTGCTTCAGAACTAGAGAGGAAAGTCTCAATTTACAAAAGGAAAAAAAATATCAAGGATTTTGCTCAGGGGTTCAAAAAATGTTTGGCTTATTTCTTTTTTATCACTTAAGCTGGTTTCTTGCTGGGCCTTTTTACTGAATAATTGAAAAAAATTGGGTGGGGGAGAGACTTTTTCATCAAAGGCAAAAAATAGTAAGAAATAAATGTACTAAGGGAATATAGATAGGAAGTTGTATCTTTCTGTACTTTCATGATTGCCTACATTTCCTCCTAAACTTGTAGTTGAAAAGCTCTAAAAAAAATATCAAGCCCTGAGGAAAATGCTAGAGAATGCAGCACAACGTTCTGTGCTTAGGTAACCCCCGACCTTTCTTCTCTCTCTCTCTCTCTCCCTTTCACACATTCACACATACACACAAGCTTACCTCCACAAGCGCCAACTACTTTAAGCTCTAAAACAGTCATACATTTATCTTTCCCAAACTAAACATAAATAAGTAAATAAATCAGTTAGTGAACATTGAAATTTTGGAGGTATATTGGCATTTTTGAAAGGAGCTTTTTTGAAAAAGTATTATTAACTATCTTGCTAAATATCAAGTTGTGAAGGAAGATTGCTTAGAATAATGACTTTAGCAAAGTGGAAATTCTGTGCTTGGCATTCTTTCTAAAAGACACGGGATTGTAGACAATCTGTATCTCGCTGGATTCTTTAGCATCATCTACAGCAGAGTCAGTTTACGATCATCTCAGGTTTTGCTCTTTTCTTTCTACAGTGGCATCCTCTAAAGCTTTTGCACTTGCTCCGTCTTCATTTCTCCCGCCAAGCAGGCTGAGTTTTCTCACTGTCTCCGAGGAGTCAGAAGTCACTAAGTACCAAGCAACCAAGTGATAAGAATGTTTTTTCAACTTCAGTATCCCAGCTGCATTGAGAAAACCATAAAGAACTAACCAATTTGTATATTTTTTTAATCACTGAGTTTCTGATATGCTTTGATCACATAATTAAAGGTCAGTAAAATCAGAGGTAGAACTCAAATTTGCCTAAGCTATGTCCTCATCTATCTATACGATTCTAAATAAGGGGGAACTTAACACTCTAATACTGTTACCACAATTTACATGCCCAAAGAGGTGTTGTTCATTCTTTTATTTACCTTGCAATTGTTGATGTCCTATTGTACTAGGAATATAAACCAGGAGCTAATAGTCTTGTAAGAGAGACAGACTTATTCAGGAATAATTATAATGTAGTATGATAAGCGTTATAATGGGAACCATATGTACTCTGCGGAAGGACTTACTGATTCCTAGGAAGGTTGACATATGACAGTTGCCTCACAAGGAAGTTATAATGTGGCTTTGATTTTTTTTTCTCCTTTATCCGTCCTGCATCTTACAATCTTGGCCAGAGGGCATCAGCTATTCTCATTGGAGCTGAGTTGGAATGTATTTTTCCCCCCATCCTTCTTTTCATTTCAAGAAATGTTTGCATTTTATGGATTTCTAATGGATTTTTTGTTTGATCATTAATATTGGAGCCATTTATAGAGCAATGCCATTAGCTTCACTGCGTTTTAGTCGTCCTATGATTTTGGCCAAAGCTGAACTTACTCACTGTTAACTGTTCACTCTGAATTCTTCACACTTGGCTCTAAATGACTCTTAGTTATTTTTAGATGTCAAATCACCTTTAAATGGGAACCATTCGTATCATCGAAGAGATTGAGAGTAAAGAGACAGGCTGTGAAGAAATTTCCAAAGAAAAAGAGTCTATAGAAAGGAGATATATAGAAGCTTTAATCATGGAAACATTACTGGAATGTTTATACCTTCCCAAGGCAACTTCTTTAAAGAGTATAACAGTTCATCTGGGTCACAAATCATATTTTACTAAAAATAGTCACGTAATCTTGTATATTTATACCTTTTAATGCATTGGTTGTAGAAGGTGTTCTAGCCTTGGTATATCTGAAGAACAATCATAATGATTTTTTTCGCAATTTCTAATTATTTTTAGGTGCTTTTCATTTTTTTCTAGTGCTCTTCCTTTCACCCGAGCACCTATCATGTGTTCTATTAACCCTGGTACTTGTTATCAACTGCCTTTCAGATAATCCTGCTTAAGTGACTGGTTGATGACAGGTTTTAAGATACTGCCTCTCCAAGTTATATTTCTATTCATGGAAGATTCTAGAATAAAAAGCCCTGACATGAGGCTTTCTAATGAAGGGACTCATAAGAGGCATCATGCAGTACACAGAGGAGAAAATGTTTGGAGTGAAAATATTACTGGTTGACTTTTCTCCTGGTCCCTTGATTCAGTCACTTAGAGCTGATAGACCCCTAGTTTTGTGTCTAGGTAGAAATTAAGTACTCCTTATGTAGTGCTGTTACCATTCAGGGACAAATTATTGAGTTTATCTGATGTGTGTGTGTGTGTGTATGGCAGTATATATATAAACACACACGTGTATATGTATAATTTTTCTTCTAAAGAGATAATATTATTTTCTAAAATCATAGAGTAATTCAAAATCTGGAAGCCTTTCACCTCCAGGAAATAACAGAGGCTGATAACCTTAGCCTAAATGATAACAAAAATACTTCAAAACTATAATTACTATAATTCTGTTATTTATGAAAAGTATTAAAAAGAAAGAACAGGCAAAAGGATCACATTTTAAAAATGCCCTTGTCTAGCCTCAGGGTAAAAGATAGTAAACAAAGACCCTAAAAGGAGGTTACTTTTTGAAAGAACGATCAGATTGATTTTCTGGAAATTAGTTTTGGTTGTACGGCCCTGCAGCCTGCAGTAGATGTTCTGGGATGGGCATCACACTGCAGTTCGCCTTGGTTACAATCCTTCTTTTGATATTTTGGCATCTCATTCTCCCAGTGTCTTATGCTGCCAACTTTTCCAGTCTCCTGAGGCTTTATTTTCAGTAACTATTCCTGAAATTTGCTTAGTACGAAGCCTTGCAGAGTCTCTAATTCTCTCAGGGCAATGATTCGAGCTAACTCATTGGTTGGGATATTCAATTGAGACTATGCTTACACTGGTAAATACTAGTGGTTTAATAAGTTCACATTGCAAGTGACAATTTGTAGAAATTGGAAATTGACTAGATGCCAAAAAAATTCTTTTAACTGGTTATTTCAACTAAGTTTGGCTGATAGAAAATAAGCTTTTTTCCCCCCTTTTCATTCATTCATTTGTTCTTCTATTTCTCTCCTTTTCTTTCTTTCTTCTGTAATTGCATAGAGTCTGGTAAACCAGAAATAGATGTTCGCTGCACTGGGCTATCCTCAGATGAGGATTTAGTAATGTAGGTCATTTTTACCACTGGGTCATTTATGCTGCTGGTATAATGGTGAATTCTTTAATGAATCAGGTGTAGAGCAGTATAATGAATCATTTGAACAAAATGTATGATGTGTCTTAATACTTTAAGTATTTCAGTGCATATTTGAATTATTCTCTGTCATGGCAATTTATATTATGGTTTTTAAAAGGCATTGGCTAAAACAATCTGTGTGATGTTAAAATGTTTTCATATGCTTTATACAGGTAACATTGAGCTGCATCTATGAAAATGGAAGCATTGTGGTACTATACAACCAGGAGCCCCTAATTCATGTCCTATTGATGTTGACTAATACATTTAACCATAATTTTCCAGATGCCTTCCAGGCCTTACTTTAGTCTTGTATTCGTTTCCTATTGCCACTGTAACAAATTATAATGAACATAGTGTCTTAAAGCAACAAGCAGATTTTTTTTTCAATAGCTTTGATGGTCTGAAGTCAGAAATGTGTCTCACCGGGTTAAAATCAACGTGTTGGCAGTGCTGTGTTTCTTTCTGCAAGGTCAAGAGGAGAATCTGTTTTATTTTCTTTTCCAGCTTCTAGAGGCTGCCTACATTCTCTGACACTTGACCACCTTCCAACTTCAAAGCCAGCAGTGGCTGGCAGATTCTTTTCCACATCTCATCATTCTGACATTTTTCCATCTCTCTCTTACACATTTAAGGAAACTGATTACATTGGGCCCACTTGGATAATCCAGGAAAATCCTCTTATTTAAGGTTAGTTGATTAGAAACTTTAATTCCATTTGCAATTTTAATTCCTCTTTGCCATGTAAGGTAACATTTTCACAAGTTCACTGGATAAGGACATGGACAACTTTGGGGAGTCAATTCTGCCTGTTATAGGTTCAAATTCCTAAATTCATTGGGACAAATTCCCCAAATTTGATAACCACACGTTATAAACTACAAAATATTATTTGGACAGTTTATAGTCAGACTTTGATTTTTCTGTGCAGTCTTAACATTTCATTTTATCACCAAATAGATACTTTAATATCACTGTAGAACAGTAAGATACAGTAATATAGCATAGATAGAGTAATATATCTTACTTTTTCCTAATAAAATACTTTCTTAGTGTTTTTAAAAAATTAGGAATAGAAAAAGTTGAAGTGATTAGTTTTTTTTTTTTCTGTAACATGTAAGGTTTATTCTCATATACAGAACAGTCAAATATTTTGAAATGTGGGCAGTAAAATCACTGCCAATATAGTGATTTCATTCTGTAATAAGAGCACAGACTGGAGAAACATTTACAAACTGCTTATTTATTCAACTTATGAAGCACTTATTACATACAAATACTATGATTGCTATAAGATACAATTTGACTCACCTGCTACAACCAGAGACAGAGATGGGGGGAGACCAGGCTTTAGGTAGAGTAGATCTGATCCTACTTCTTTGGGCTTCAATATCTGTCTCAGTCCATTTCCTTAGTCTCAGTGTGGAACAGAGAGGCTATTACTCATCACAGGACAGGGTCTCTCTACCATGGCAGTATTGACATTTTGTGCAGGATAATTCCATGTTGTGAGGAGCTAATTAGAGTGCTGGAGGATCAAAGATCTCAGAAATATTTTGAGAATAAGAGCCCTTCTGTTTCTCAGCTATAAATATTCCTCAAATCCTCACACATGCTGGAAAATATTTCCTATATCATTATCTTTTAGAAAGTTGGGAAATCATACTTGGGGAAGAGAGTTAAAGAAAGTTTGTCGGCTTTATAATGGGATTCAAATTTTATATTATGTGGACATTCTTGAATTTGACATTGTTTCAGCATGAGTACATATATATTTTGCTTGGTCTGTATAAAATTTATCAATTTTTGTATCCTCCACAGAACTAGGCACCATGATTTGTAGATGTTTAATAATGCTTTTGAATTGACATTATAGACCTCAACTTTGGCTAGACAGTTAGGTTTTGAGGGAACTTCAGTCCAGACAATATTTTTATATAGGGCTATACAATTTTTTTCCTCATGATATTTACTTGTACATCTTTCATTAGCTCTAGCACATATTTTAAAAACAAAATTAAGGAAGATATTTTTGTTCTGTAATTTCCTTCCTACCCAGTACCATTTTAAAAATGTAATTTGCTCTTGTTTTGAAGTAGTAAACTTGTTGCCATAGGATTTTTGAGGGTAGAATAACGTTTGTTCTCCAATTCATATTAGAGATAAAATTAAGATAGCATGATTGTCTTTGAGGAAAAAGAGTATGTCTAGGTAGCACCTACTCTTCCACTCTTCCTCAGGTACCTTCTTTACTGTGTTTTTCTTTTTTGTTGTCTTCCTTGGCATGGTAGAGCAGGGTCATTGATGATTTTTTCCAGCACACTTCAAAACCAAGGAGTCAACGCCCCAAGTAAGGAAGTATCGGCAATGACTTGGTGTCTTTTCTTGTCAGTCCTGACTTTACTGCTGGCAGAAGAATTTCATCATAATTGAGTCGTTTAGACCTAATATTTCCACTTCTCAAAATAATAAAATTTGAAAGCTATCTTTGATCTGAATGTGAGGAAAATTAACATTGCAAGTACACATTAGAAGATGTAGACTCTTCTTTTGCTGTTGGCATTTTTTGCAAAGCTTTCTGCCCTTGCTTTGTTTCATTACCTAAGGTCAGAATCTCAACCACTAATGGTGGCTGAAGAAGGTGGTGACAGAACTTTAACCCAGATGCTCACACAACTAGTCTTGTCTTCTTCTGACCTTTAGGGACAAAGAAACCCCTGGAAAATTGGACAAATTTTATGAACAAAGATTGTCCCAACATATACTGTAGATATTTAATTAAGTGGTAATTTACTCTCTAAGGAATAAATAAATGACGTATTATTGTAATCCAATTGAAAAAATAGTAGGCTTCAAAATGGGAGCATTTGAACTTGGTGTCATGGATTTTGGGAAGTTCTGAAAGGAATGAGAAGCATTTAGATTCCAGGAACCTTTGATTAAAATATATTAATGAAAGTGGAAGAAAGAGTTCTCAGCTGGCTGATATGGGAGATAAAATACCATAAATGTTAGCATCATGCCTGAGCAACTCTTTAAGTCATTATAAACAATAATAGGCACTATACAAGACAAGGTCAGAGCATTTCTCTCAAATCCTCCATGCAGAATCTTTTCATTTCTGGTACATATCTCATTTCCCTTCAAGTATCTCTACGTGTGAAAAAGAGAGATAGCCTTTACAGCTCTCTCTTTCATTGATAAGGAAGTAGAGTGAAAGTGCCTCAGTTTATACATAGATGCTATAATCTGGGAACAGCAGATATTTTCCTGAGTGGTTAAATAAGGTTAAATTAGCAAGAAACATATAAAAAGTACGTTTTCACATAAATGGCAAATTTTGCCAAGTTGATATACAAAGGTGTATTGGAGGCAAAATTGAGACATTTCTTAGGCAGACACTTAGTATTAGCAGAAACTGAAGCAGAACAACATACAAGATCACATCTCTTAGGCCATGTGTCCTGTGGATTTTTTTGACACAGGGCTCAGTGTAGGTTAGATCTAAGCTTGCATTGCAAAGACCTTTTTCAGGCTTTGTTAGAGGACAAATTCTATCATTCAGTAAATATTTATTAAAATCTGGACTCTTTTTGGCTCTGCTCCTATGTTCATGAGGCTCAAATTCTAATTTGGAATGAAGAAAAAAATTTATTAGATATGTGATGAATTTGTTAAAATTATGATGGAACCCTTTTGGAGAATTCCTTCTCCAAAGAGTAGTTGCCAGTACTTTCCGATTTCACTGCACATATAAAAATGGAATCATATTGGAAGATAAAAATTATTATCTCTGTAACTTAAAATAAAGCCTGAATTATATTTGAACATTATGGAATTTACTGATAAAATCTTGATTTTATCCAAAACTGTTACTGATAATAGAAACTACCAAATTTAATAGTTCTGTAAGCTTCTTAAGATATTTTTATATGGTACATTGAAACTCTATCCACAAGATTGTCAAATTGGTGTCAGGTTGGACTGTCTTTGTTAACTTAAATTTAAATATTTTCAAAGCAGGTAGCCTCTTCTTATCTATTCAAAACCATCAAGATTTGCTGCTAACACTGGGTGTTTTTTTCCTGGAAGGAGGAGGGAGTGGTAGAAGATTACTGTTAGCCTTTGTGGTGACTCATTAGAACATGTCCTGAAATAAGTTTAGCTCCACATCAGGCAAGCTGCAGACCATTCCCAAGTCATTTGTCAAATGAAAAGGAAGGAGGTTGTCATAGTAAAACAGCCCCATGATGTGAGCAGAAATGTATCACTTTATCATTTTCCTTTCCTTTTGCAGAAAACAAGATATATTGATTTATTTGAGATTGTTTAGGGTCTAAGGTGTTTTATATTTGCAGAAGTTATGAATTAAAGGTTCTAAACTGTAAGGTGTTAATGTGAATTAAATTCACACCCATTGCAGGAAATATTAGTTGGAAACAATAAATCCTGTCAGGCTCAAGGTACTTTTATTGCTGTAAAAAAGTGAAGGTCACAAGATAATACTAATCAGGGAAGTATGTAAGACATTTAAAGAGATTTATCATTTTTCATATGGCATACAGACACCTTTTTAAAGGATTTCAGTATTTTATCTTCAATTCAGTTTGTTATTTAAATATTTTAAGTCAACCCTTTAGAAACCCATATGTAAGTTTTTGACGTTATCTAATTGCATGATTAACAAGTAGATGGATGGTGAAGATTTCTGATGAGTGTACCTAATTGTTTGGCAATGTTCAGATGACTTCAACAGTTTCATTTATAATGTGTTTTAAGGAAATCCACAGTGATGAAAGATCTATTATATTCCAGACACTGGACCTGGCATGTGTCAGTTGATTATGTCATTTAATTATTATAGTGTTGATTGAAACTGAGATTCAGGGTTTAATGACTTGTAAAAGATTATACGGTCACCAAGAGGTAGAGCTGGGTTGGAACTCAGGGCCAAGTGGCTCCCGAGCTGCTTCTGTCTATTTTAGATTAGTCACAGGCCTCACCTAGAATCCCAGGGTATTTGTGCTCTTCTATAATATTAATGGAGGAAAAAACTCTCAAATGCTTGATCTTAGAAATATAAACAACCCAACCCAAGTGTTTAAAAATTAGAGATGCTTCTCTATTTATAAGTAAAGCTTCTTTCTTTCTTTCTTTCTTTCTTTCTTTCTTTCTTTCTTTCTTTCTTTCTTTCTTTCTTCTTTCTCTCTCTCTATATAATAAGATTTATTTTTTAAAATTTTATGACAAGCCACTGCTATCCCCATCTGTTGGTGTTGACCAGAGGTGATGACACACTTTTAGTTCTCCCTATAATTTTTTATATCTAGAGAAACTTATAGGTGAAAGTCTGTTATAAACAAATTTGTTATTGGGCCCTAAAACTTGGTGAGCTCCTTGTATTCCTTCCTCACTACTCCTGACAGAAAAAAAGAGAGGCCTCTAGATCTGAACCCTCAAAACATCTGCCTGTCTGTATTTTCAACAACACTTATATAGTGACGAAATAGTGCCAGACACTGTTCTAAGAGCTTTACTAGGAGGGGATTGGCAAGTATAATTCTCACAACAAATCTGTGGGGAAGGAATGATTTCCCTCCCCCACTGCCTTAGTCCATTTTCTGTTGCTCAGGAACACCTAAGGCTGGATAATTTATTTTTAAAAAGAGATGTATTTGGCTCAGGGATCTGCAGGCTGTACAAGAAGCATGGTGCTGGCACCTGCTTGGCTTCTGGCGAACATGGCAGAGAAGGGCCAAGGGATAGGGGGCACGTGCAAGGAAGGACCAAACCTGAGGTGCTCCCTGGATTTATAACAATCCCCTCTCTGGGAACTAATCCATTCCCCTGAGTTCCAATCCAGTCTCATGAGAATGAGAACTTACTTACCACCTTGGGAATGGCACCACGCCATTTGTGAAGGATCTGCCCCCATTACCCAAATGCCTCCTACAAGGTCCCACCTTCTAAAACCGTCACACTGGGGATCAAATTTCAACATCACATTTGGTGGTGTCAAGCCATAGCACCCCACTGAGTAGATGTGGAAACTGAGGCACATAGAGGTTAAGTCACTTACTCAGTGCCCTGTAGCTGGTAAGTGGTAGCAATGGAATTTGAACCTGTAGTGGCTGATGCTAGAGACCTTGTTCTTAATCAATACATTATGCAGACACCCCAGATTATAATACAATTTCTTCTTACATTTTAAGTTTTTGTGTCACATTAAAAAAATTTGTTTGTGTTAATTTAAAAAAATGCTAAGGCTAAGTTTGTTTTTCTTGTACGTTGTGCCATCTCCTCTATTTCTCATAAAACATTGTTTCATTAATCATTATCTACCTGTCTTCTATTTAGTCTCTCCCCATTAATTCTTCCCCTTCTGCCATCAGTATGCTCAGATCTCTAACATCTTAGAAAGTACCAACTTCTCTCCAGCTCTCCCATCATAAAATTGAGTCTTTAATTCTGTGTCTTTTTTTCTTCATTTCTCTTTTGGCTGTGAGCTCCCTGTTCTCTGGCTTACGCCTTCACCCCTTCCCCAGCTGTTCTCACTAAGTCATGCTGACTGAGAGGCTGGACCTTTCGGCCTTGCTGGGCCACTGTTTGCAGGAAGCTCTGCTCCCAAGGCCGACACCAACAGCTGTCACTATATCCTGGGTGCACTCCTGCATCGCTGAACATTTCCCCAGCTTTTTCACTCCTTCAGTGTCACATTTCCAAACCTTCCACTGAATTACATTCCTTATTTCAGAAGTCATTATCTACCAGAAGAACTTCTGTTTTCAAATGACAATTGGTTTCTGTATTTTTAAGTCTCTCAAGTCTCAGTGTGATATATGCAAAACTGAGCTTACTGTCCCCTATTGCTGCACACCCCCTGTGCTCCTCTTTCTGGCCTTAATCCTCAGACTACCTTTCATGATTCTATACGAGTTATTCCAAAAAAAATAGATTTTGCTTTCTGGATCACCCATGTTGCTCCTGTGTGTAAAAACCTTTGGACAGAGTGAACACCCATGAGCTGGGCCCTTTAGCAAGTGATTTTCCATCTATAATGCCTGACTTTTCCCCCAAGCACTCTCTACCTAGCCGTTCTCAATTATTTGCTCTTTGCCCGACAGGACTTTCCCTTTATCAGCTCCGTGTCTCTGTACATTCCTTTTTGTCTGTATGAAATTTCCTTTGATCCTTTTCCATTTCTCAGAAACACACTCATATTTCATGACTCAGCTCAAATGTCACTTCCTATGCAATGCTTTCCCTGCCTCCCACGCCAAATGAGTTGTTCTCCTGCCTTTAGTCTCTATTTGACATACACTAATCACTTTGCATTGCAATTAAATTTTCATGTGCCTATTCCCGCAACAGTGTGACCTTTTCAAGAAAAAGGGCTATGCCTAATACATCACTGAATACCTGATGTCATATATATAGTAGGCTCTCAATAAAAGCTTGCAGAATGGCTTGAGTGATCAGATTAGTGAATGTAAACAAGAAACATTCATATAATACATATTAACACACTCTGTGCCAAGCAGTCCTCCAGGCGCTGGGATATGGCAAAGAAGGGCATTGATAAAAATCACTGCTCTCATGGGGAGCTTACACTTTAGTGAGGAATGCACATAATTAATAAAATATTATTAAGCAAAATAGAAACTTAGATTATGGCAAATGATACGAAAAAAATGCAGAGCCAAGAGATAGGGAGAACCAGGGGGCAGTGAGGGCTGCAATACGGCTATCAATGAAGGCCTTTATAAGAAGGTGATACTTGAAAAAGACCTGAAGTGTAGGATGGAGGAAACCATGAGGATATTGGGGATCTTTCCAGGCAGAGAGAACAGCGAGGGTAAGGGTAGAAACATGCGTGGGATACCCAAGCCTAGTCCTGGAGACCAGCGTGGCAGGAAGGAAGGAGTGGTGGGGTGGGAGGGGAAGTATTACAGGGGAAATACTAGCAGATAAGTTCAGAGAGGACCAGAGGTTAGACTGTATAGGGATTTTACCCTGAGTGACATGGGAAGCCGTTGGAAGACTGGCAGACAAGTGGAATGCTTTATAGAATGTAAAACATTTATGTCACAGCACAGTCTGAGCAGTTACTGCTGGTAAATTTGTGACTTAGGCATCGAAGATAGCATTAAAGGCCCTGATGGTGTGGTTCGTTTTTCTACACATTTATGTTTGGGGACAGCCAATATTCACAAAGATAAAAACCACATCACCATCTGCATAGCATGACAGTTGTTTTGAGCACTAAAGGGCAGATAGGAAAGATGACCCTGCCCACATCAGTGAACAGGAAGGGAGAAAAACATGGCAGAGAGTACATGGTGTGGCACAGAGATCACTATACAGCTATGCATTGGTCATTGCTCTTTTATAGGCTGTTTAATTTGAAAAGAAGAGAGTATTTTATATGAAGAATTATTGATGTAGTTATTCTATTAATAGTTAATTAAATAGATGCATTTCTTAGAAACTCCAGCACATTCAGATAGATACTATTTTTTGTCTGTGTTGATTTTTTTGTTGTTGTTGTTTCTTTGGGGAAGCTTTGTAAAGTGGTCATACCAAGAATGTCAGCATTCTTTATGGATAGGCACAGAAATCATTCTGTTTATCCCAATTCCTTGTTGCAATTTCATAGTTGCTTTGAGTCATACACTTTTCTGGTAAAACAGAGAATATTTAGTTTCTTAGAACTGAGTGGATCAGCTTTTAGGAAATTCTTGGAGTAAAGGATCTTTGAAAGACAAAAGAAATCCAATCAAGCAGCCATGTTCATGTGAATATGTGCTCTCAAGAGAAAGATAAAGCTCCTATTTTCTAGGAGGTGTGAAAAGATGAAACTTGAATATTAAGTTGTTAGATGACGGAGGCTTATCTTTATGAGAAGAGAAAAACAATTGTAAAAATTTTTCTTTATCTTAGCTACAATTTTATTATAATATAAATAAATACATTAAAATGTGTAAAATATAGTGTGTATGTATACATACATATATAATAGGTATCAAAGGCTTTTGTCCATTAGAATGGCCTATTTTAAATGAAATTTTCATCAAATGAATTAATATGAGTAAATACTACATTCTTTGAGAATATATCATTTTATTTGTAATACACAAATCTGCATGCTAAGAATAGAGGCATCTTACATATACTTTTATGTTACAACTCATGTGGCTCATAAGCCTACGATTATATTTCTCTTCATTTGATATCCACTCCCCAATCCTCTCATAATGAAACCAAAAACAGTTGTTTCATTGATCATTCCCTTCAAAACATTGGCATCACTTCTCTACATTGGAAATAGGTGGGCACAGTACTAATATATGTCGTTATTAAATATATATGAAAGTTACTGAAAAGGAAAAAAAACAAATTAAGAAAACTCAAGAAATATGGTAAACTTCTAGTTCCATTGTTGCTCTGCTTCTCAAAGTCAGTAGTCCTTAGTTCTTTACTTATTCGTAGACCTTCTGCCACCAAGATTTCTCCCACAGTGTCTGTGTTACAGCTTTTGCTGAAGGGATGGGACATTAAGGAGGAAGAAGGAAAAAAAAATGGAGGAACAGGGTCTTCCACTGCTCAAAACACTTATCTAAGTTAGCTTCCCACCCACTATTCCTAGCCCTCCACGAGGTCATTCCTCTGGGACAGCCTCCACAAAGTTATGACTCTGCTCTTCTCCCAGAATTTGTTTCCTGTCTCAAGTCTTCTGTCCAATTTCCAGGGATCTAAGAAGTCGCTGGCCACCTTTAGAATGAATGCATGAGAGAAAATCTGCTGCTTTCTCTCTTGATCAGTGGTTGTGTCATGGTTAATGATTCTGGTAGTGTTTGGAAATTAGACTGAGTTGTTCTATATCTAAAGACTATTAAGTGGTCTTTTTTTTCAATTTGTAAGAAATATAATTAATGCATGTGATTTTTCTCAATTTTAGATTTTTCTTCTATACATTTTGCTTATGCTGCTGTTGCTGCTATCACTTCTTTGTTGGTTCTGTCAGATGACAGAATAAAACACACAAATTATTTTAACCCAGCAAACTTTTATTATAATATTAATGGAAAAATAGAACATTTTTCCCCCAGTAGGAACATGCTTGTCATATGATTTTATATTGAACAAGTTTAATGTATGAATTTTTCTATATGTAAAAGTATTCTTTATTCTCAGTTAAATTAATTAAATACTTCATTGTGCCACAGTATTCCCCCAAGGGCCCCTAACACTGATGAACCCTCCCAGCCAGGTGCATCTGAAAGCCTCTGCTCAGTGAGAAATCCTTGCGTTTTGACTCTCCCTTCCTTTGACAGAACAGCTGTGTGTCTTACACAGAGGCATCTGCAGGAGTGGATCATGTGGGGTATTACGAAATAGAGTGCCTTCTTCCCATTCTCTTTGGATTCTCTTTGGAGTTCTATTTGCATCCTACATTAAGAAAGACCCACATGCTTCAACTCTACTTGAAGAACAAGATGTCTGCAAATTCCCCTTAACCTTGACATTCACCATTTGGTTGGGTGCTTGCCTAAAGGAACTGCTATTCAATAGGTAGCTCTGACTTGGACCATACTATTTAATATATTCTCATTAGACACTAAGTGGGAATAGCCAAATCTCTCAGGGCTTTTAGATGGAAGGTCCAGATGAGGCTGTGTTCTTGGCAATACCTAATATATGGAGCCTTAGGGGAATAGTTTTCAAATTTTTGCCTGCAAAAGATTCACTCGGGGAGCTTTTAGGAAGTGCAGTTCTGCTCTGCTCATCTCAGGAATGGGCCAGGAGCCTGCACTTTTAAAAAAAGCACCTTTAGTCAATCCCATGGAAAAGTCTTTAGAGCAGCACTGTCTAATATAAATATAATGCAAACCACACATGTAATTTTTAATTTTCTAATAGCCATGTTAATAAATTTTTAAAATGCAGATTAAATTAATTTTAATTATAGGTTTTCTTTAACCCCATATACTTAAAATAATATCACTCAATATTTAGTCAATATAAAAATTATTAATGAAATTTTTATATCCTTTAAAAATTTTAATCTTCAAAATTTGGTGTATATTTTATACTTACAGCATGTCATCTCAATTCAAAGTACCTTCATTGAAAGTAGTCAATAACCATATGAAGTTAGTGACTAGTGACTACCGTATTGGAAAGCACAGTTTGAGAGAATTGCTTTGAAATCTAGTAAATAAACTTGCAATGTGAGAAGAACCAAATTCCCAAATTCAATCACTTGACTGTCTGAATAAGAATATGCTTTATTTTCCTTTTTTGTGCTTGGCACTAAGCTAAGTTCTTAAAATGCATCATATTATAAAATTTATGCAACAGGAATATGACTAAGATATGCTATTTTATCTATTTAGTAGAGGGAAAAAAACCACTCTGGCTTTAGAGGTTGCTTTGCCCAAAGTCACAGAACAAGTAAGAGACAGAACCAGTTTGATATGATCTCAGAGCACACCTGCTAACTACCACTCAGTACCCTCTTCAACACTGTGCTTATTTCTTTCACAATTAAATTCATGGTTTCTTCTAATATCAAAGTCTTATACATGTTCAAAGGATTGTTTGACATAAATATAACATAAAATAGAAGTCAGAGGTAACTGGATTACATTTATATATTAATCCTTTATGCTACTTGACCTCCCAGAAGTAAAATAACCTTGGGAATGGAATACATAGGAAAACTGGCTATAAAAACTATGTATTATTAAAATGCTGAAACGTTGTATCAGTAGCTTTTTCTTAGCAATTTTGTATTTTTTAAGATTAGTGGGTTTTTTTCTTCTGAGGCAATAGGAAACATTATAACCAATAATTAAAAAAGAGACATTTACTGATGATTATTCATTATCTTAAGTATATGAATGATTGAATAAATAACTAAACTGCCCAACGTGCAATAAAACTACGAAAGCTGCAGCTTTTCAAGGGCAAGGCTCTTAACGTATCATCATTTATTCAAGGAAGGTTTGTTGAAAGTTATTTACTCTTCTTTTCCCTTGCTTCCTGAACTCATGATATGAACATCTTCATTTATTTTAGTTCTAACTTGGTTGATTAAAAAAAAAAGGACGCCCTGTGCTTTTAATATTGCTGAATATTTGAAGATCAATTGCAGCCATTAAATTAAAATAGTTTACCCCTCAAGGATTTTCAAAGACCAAAGAAAATATTATTTTAAATGTAATGCATTAGTCTTCTATTATTACTGTCTTGGACTGGATTTCATTAGATCTTCAGATTAAGGCAGCAAATGCTTTGAAAATTTAAAACCAGTTGTAAAATGTGGAATTCAAGCAAACACAAAATCAAACAAACATATGATTTTTCTCAGTCGTTATAAGAATCAACTTACTGGATCCTTATTTATCTATCATTAGAATGAATGTACAATCAGACTGTTCCAAACTTGATTACTCACCTTAATGAGAAGGGCATAGATAAATGGCAAACAGCAATTTAAATATATTATATTTGGCCTAAAATGGCTGCATTATTTTTAAATCTTTATTTTCTAGCCTGAGTGTATAGTGATTAATCAATGAATAAGATTTCTTAGAAACATGCGGTATAGTCAACTAGAGTTACAATTTTTTGTAGATGATTCACTGCAGAGATTTCAATCTAAACAATTCAAGGTAAATTTTTAAAATATCAGTGGCACTTCTAATTTGGTCATAGAAAATCACCTACCCATATATGAGATAAACATTGAGATTGAGAAACTGCTCTTAATGTTGAGGGTATATTCATTACCAAGTCAGTAATTCAGTGTTTCACCTGGTACCTCATGGGTATAGCTGTCTAGTCAGAAGTAGGAAATATAATCCCAGAGTGCTCTGTTAGCCTGAGATTTCAGGATCAGTTTTGTTTTTGATCTCAGTATTTCTCAAATCCCTTTTCATTAATGATGAAATAGGGTCTCAATATCCTAAGCTGCCATTTGGAAAAAGAAAAAGGAAGATTACACCGTTCACATTTGAAATCGTTTGGTATCTACTTACATTTCTTCTTGCTTTACTATAAATTCTTACTTCCATTTTGATATAGTTACACATTTTAAACATTAATTCACTGTATAACCTTCACTTTTTGAAATGAAAATGAGAAGCAAAAAAGAGCACTGAGTAACCAACAAGAGGTGCTACCAAATGTATGTAGGAAATCTCACATAATTCACTTATATCTAAATCGTCAGTCTGAGCCTATTTCTTCTTATATAATCTGTGATTGTACCAAATATACTTATTTTTCCCATTCCTAACTTGGCTAAAATAGCCAATTAGGATCAGAAAGATGAAGCATTAGTAAGACATATATATTCTGATATCAGTGGTAAATAATAACCAAATGTAAGGAAAATATATGTATCTAAGAGAGAATCCTTAGCTGAGTCCATAAGGTTATATATACTTCATTGACATCAGATGACACTGAGTTAGCATAGTTAGTATTTATAATGATCATGAGTCTTCATGTACTCTTTGTTCAAGAATTCAGAGCAGGGTGGAATATATTTTAGAAAATTTCCACACCAAATGGTTAAATGTGTCCTTAATGGGGATGTTACCATATAGCATTAATTTTCATGAGCATCAATGAGCCATCCTTGTATCTAATTTTAAGTAATGATTCCAGAATATAGTATTATAAAGTGTTTATAGGTTATCGTTTACCCCAACATGTTTATCTATGCAACAGTGCCTACTCAATTTTTGAGTGCAGATTATTCAAAAACATAAAAGTAAATGCTACTGTTAAATCTTAATATGCTGTTGAAAGAAATGAAGTGTGTAAATGAAATGTCTTAACTTTGAAATACCATCCTTAGGTTTTGCTAGATCTTTATTGTTATATGAGATGAAGATCTAAGCCTTAACGCACACAACTGGCCTGACTGAATGTTGATCTTTTCTCTTATCTGTATTCTCTCATGTATGACCTGCTTGGGAAATGTCCTTTGCCATTGAGAAGAGGTCACCTAAGGGAAAGGAGGGTAGGACTTTAGGCACTTAGCATGGATTTGGGTACCTGTATCCAAGTAAGAAGGAAAGGAAAGTAGGACTTATGAATTAGAGTGTCTCATTTCCTACATATTGTTCCTCAAAACTACCTACAAAGTCACCATATTAGATAACCAACTTGAAAAAGCCCTCAAATCCCATTTTGCTACTTCAAATCCAAGGGCAGAAAAGATCTCATATCATTGGCATTGGATGACTTTATGCATAATGTTCATAGCCTTTTGGCCTGGAATAGAGGTTGTAAATTGTTCTCACAGAGATTTTTAACATGCTGGAATGCATGTTTTTATTTTTGAGCTTTTTGTTGTTTGTTTGTTTCTTTAGGCCCTTGTACTTTTAGGTGCCATGAGAACCTCCCATACAAAGTTCTGCTCT
This sequence comes from Cheirogaleus medius, assembly GCA_008086735.1. NCBI lineage: Eukaryota > Metazoa > Chordata > Mammalia > Primates > Cheirogaleidae > Cheirogaleus > Cheirogaleus medius. The sequence continues at coordinate 74,758,251 of VBSM01002608.1, read as the reverse complement.
TACTGATTTTGCACTTTCATGGACTTCTAATTGTACTTGTAGTGGAGACGTTGGAGTAGACAGAGACTCTATGGGCCAAAGGAATAAGTTTTTTAAAAAAAATTATTTTCACGATTGTATTTTTTAGACTTTTCAGCTGTTAACATTTGAGGATCTAATTGTAAAATCTAGGATGTCAAGGGAAAAAATGTAAGTTCAAGTATACATATGTACCCACGCATTAGTTTGCAAATTCTACACAATTTTTAAACCCTTTACTGTGTTCTCTGATGAGAATATGAGGTATGCAGGTGGGTAAGAAGTTAGGGTGTTTCAGTAGTTGAAAGAGTTGAAGCAGGTACCAAAGGACTTAAAGCCATAATGACTTTAGATATTAAAGTTGATTAATTAGTACTTCCTCTCCCACCTGTCATTAGTGGTTTACTAGAAAGCGACCTTTTCCATTTAGGTAATGCATCAGTCAAAGGGGTGGGTCTGTTATCTAACCTGAATATTTATAATTGGGAGGGAGTGAGGAGGAGCCATATTCTCTTGAGACAGAGAAAGGAACCAGATGACGCCTGTTAAGAGACACCAGTGGGCTGAGAGAAGACGTCACAAGAAAGTGACTGGGGACTGTGTACTAGAGGGACCTTTCTCTTTACATGTAGGGAAAAAAGGAAACTGATTCTTGTGAACTCTCCACCCTTTAATTGTAAAATGTCACTGTGTTATAAGTGAGATCTAGTATTACAACTCTACTATTACAGCATATTACAATGTTATGCAATAAATGGCAGCTATGAGAAATTTAAGAGAATGTATACAATTTTAAAATATGCAGCCAAAATTCAAGTCCTGGTTGCTATTATTTTTCTTCTGTAAGAATTCACTTGAAAAATGATTTGAGTTAACAAGGCTTGTGATGTGCTAAATGACAATGATACATGATTTGGAATTTCAATTTTAAGATAATTGCATTAGTGGGTAGAAGGGAAACACAGATTTTTAAATCCACTCAACTGAGATCCTGGTGTATTTATAGAGATCATATGATAATGTGTTATTTGTAGAAGTACTGTATTATATAGAACCTCAAACATGAGGGATATATACATAATGTATATATGTATGTCAGTAAAACAATGGCCCATTTATATAAAAAATAGCAAAAAGAAAATCTATTCTGTATTTTAGAAATGGTTTTGATAGAAAATCAAAAAAGGATTTCTGAAACGTATCTGATTCATTTGTATTATTGTTGCTATTTTCATCACATTCTCTTCAAATTACAATACTTTTGAATTAATCAATGCATTTTTTTAAATTTGCAAGCAGATGCAAAAAATATACTGTCTTTCAAAAAGATTTTAAAAGATGTGCTTACAATTGTGAAAAAGATATGTGTGAAAATGTTTACTCATCTCAAATATTCAGTTAAATTATTTTAAAAATATTTGTTGGGTGGGTTTTGCCCATAATACATTGTCATTGGTATAAACCTACATTTGACACTTTTTTTGTAATGCCACATCAAGTTCTAAAATTAGTAGTGGGCTGTAAATAATTTAGGCATTACCAATTCTCATAGTACTAACATGTGGTCACTGAAGTCTTATTAGTATCTTTTCCCTAAACAGCTAAACTCAGCATGGTTGCACATTTAATAATACGATGGCAAGGTATGGATTTCTGAAAAGGAAAGATAAAATGTATTTCCTGAATGTGTAGTCTTTGTTCAATATGTTGTCAGGTAAGAATTAGCAGTCTGTAGTCATCCACTTTAAACCATGATCTAATCGGAACTCAACAGCTAAATAAAAACACGGGTGATTAGCCCTTAGTTAGTGGGAACCCCTAGGGAAAACTTCAGTGCTACAGGAAGTGATGCTAATGATTCATCAAGTGGTAAACTTGCCTCTGAGAAATTAGTGAAGGGACAGCTAAACAGAGTAGTGTCTGTTGTATATTCCAGTCAATTTGAGTTTCGCTAGCAGAAATTCAAGGTACATTTTAAAGAGAGGACAGAGATGATAACAAGAATGGGAAGGTTTGTTTGTAAAAACTTGGACTCTGATGAAAATCTTCCTTTCATTTGGACTACAAATCTTTAGCAGCTCTGCCAACAATCAGGAAAACCTCAGTCTCGCAGAGGTACTAAGTGAAAAAGCATTTTAGAATTTAAGTGAAACAGCAAAAGCAGATCTTACTAGAAAGGCAAAGATACTATGTAATATCTACCTAGGATTTAGAACACTGAACTGGAAATTTGAGAGAATTAAACTTTTCAGCAAAATCTTCTTTGTGTTGCCCATGTATGAAATAAACACCAACTGAAAGGAAAATTCAGGCCCTGTTGCATTAAAATCATTAAAGAAGCTGGCAAGATTCCATTTGTGTAACTTACATCCTACCCTTATTACTAAAGTTTTATTAGTCGAAATGATATCCACGTCTGCTTTATTGTAGAAGGTTGTTTAATAATGTTTTAATAGTCATTGTACCTGAATAATGCGATACTCAGAATCAGAAAAACTAGATTAAAAAACTAAACAGAGTAATAAAAAATCCTTTTTACTTTGTGTTTAGATAAAATCTCCTTAGTCTATATAAATGTGTGGCTGCCATTACAATAAATCTAATGCCATGCATCAATCAATTAATGAGCCTTTAAAAATCTAGCAGTTGTATCTTACTTGATTTCTTAATTTATTGTTTAATTCAACAATTGAATATACATTCACTAAATTTATTGACTATTCCATTGTATGCTTACATCTCCAATTTTAATTTGCTTATTACAGAAAATGACAAAACTTTTAAAAGTGATAAACTTATGTCACCAGTAGAAGGTCAGGTGAATAACCTCTCCTGTGAAATGTTTAGTTTCTTTTCAGCTTTCCTAGGAAACTCCATTTGCAAAGAAGATATGAACAGGAAGACCTCAGTCATCCTGAATCAGAGATTAACTCCCTGCAATTTAGTCCTACTAAAGCAGGAAAATGGGCTCAATAAATATTGTAACTGAGTGAAAGTTTCAGAGCAAGAGGTTTTCAAGTAAGAGAAATGTTCTTTAAAGACACTATTTTGCTGTTTACATTGCCAATGGACTTATTTAGCCAGATGCCAGGGGATATATATACATTTTCTCTTTTACCCATGACTCGATTTTTAATTTCTATTGCTATTGTATTTCTCATATATCTTTAAAACCAACCAGAAACCTCTCTTAAAGGGACCTGTGTTTAGCTATACAAGAGGTATAGACCAACAGGTGAGGCTATTTTTTCTGAAAGCAATTTGAAATAAAGCATCATTTTAAACTACATCTCTTAAATAGAATACCAGGAATGAAATCAAGTTTAGGAGGTGTTAGTTTCTAGCGGCTTTTAAAGATGTAGAATTTTTACAGCTGGATTTATCTAATATAGATAAGCAATGACCGTGTTTCCACCTCTATACATTATTTAAAATAATTAAATCTGGTGAGGAACATGGATCAGGATCAAATAAATGTTTTCATAGCAATTGTGGGCAGGCATTTTCTTTCTGATAAGTGTCCCCCACATAGTAGAACAGTTTGCATCCACTTTAGTATGCATGAGTTGAATTGTGAGTTTTTCTGTTTTTTGAGAAACCACTTGCAGAGTTGCAGGCTTGCAGGCACCAGGACTTCCTGCACACGGTTCGCACAGAGCCACATCTGCCTCCAGGCCCCTGCTGACTTGGCTGCACCGCAGCCCCCTTAGGCCCTGCTGCCAGATCAGGTGTGGAGATACTGCAGAGCTGTCACTCCGCATGGTTTCCTGCAAGTCAGCTATCTCTTCCCATCTGTGTTGGTATTCTTTCATGGCTTTTTTCACGGCTTGCCTGGCATGCATATATTCCTCTGATAAGCCTCAGTTTGGCTTTAAGACTTGCCTTCCCAGGTCTCCAACTCAAAATGAAATTTCTCCTTTTATTGTGCTCGTTTTTATAACTTAATTCTTAACTTTGAGATGTTTCTGTTTTGAGATACTGTATCATGCATCTTAGCATCCATTTATATGATATCTATATGATTTGAGTATATTAATCCATTAAGATCTACCATGTTGCCCGTTTTCTTTGTTTTAAAGTTTAAATAACAGAAAATAAAATTACTGGAGCATGTAATTACTTTTTTTTTTCATTCACACTTATCTCATATAATTCTTTTAAGCTAAGAGGTCACTGTTCATCAGCTTTTACTTTTCAGCAGGAATTTATTTAGATAGCTTTATTGTTAGTATTATGGCGAGCCATCCTGCAAAGTTAAGGATGAATTACATAGGTAATATTTTTAGTCCATAAATGGATTTCTATAGCTAAAGCTTGATTATTTGTGCTTTGCACCATTAATTGGCGTTTTCAGCTATATTCTTGATTATGCAACTAAAATTTAGTCTGAAGTGTCCATTCCCACAGGCTTTGTACTTATAAAACACCCATTGAATTTATTAAGAGTGGTGTACTTATAATGGCTGCAAGAGTAAGCTCAGTGGGTATCCTGTGTTAGAAAATGAAAGGGCGAATGATTCAAGTACACCATGCTCTGATTAGAGGGCCATGAACAGCTTCCTCCACTTGTAGATTAACATCATTTCATGCTCTGTTTTCAAACAAGTAATATCTGTTCTAAAAGTAGATTCCACAGATACTGCTAATGTACCAAGTTCTAGTTGTCTTCGCTTGAAATAGTCCATCAGGTTTTCTGTTCCTGCAAGGAATAAATCATTATTGCTTTTGTGTATTTTGGCAGATCTCCTTAGTTATGGGAATGTGGTTTGAAATGGTTTATGACTTCCTGCTTCTAAACTATAAGAAATAGCCTGAGTGTCTTGGCTCTATTACCCAGTGTGTTTGTTATGGAAACTGTTTGGGGTGAAGTAAATGGAAAGAGAAATACGAAACTCAGGTGGGAATTGAATCTTCAGTGATAGCATATACATTTCTGCATTTATAGATGCATTCACTCCAGTAATAGTAACAGAGTGCCTACATCATACTGTTCTTCTAGTTTAGAAGTTATAATTAAAGTTATAATCTGTGCTTCAGATGATTATGAGCTGGAAGCCTGTCAAAATTTCTAAGTACGTAGGAATGAAAGTCAACTTCCTGTTGAAAAATTGGAAAATTGAACAAAGGGTCATTGAATAGTTATCACCAGGTTCCATTGATTACAGCTGAAGTGATAAAAGAAAAAGAAGACTGTCTTTCAAGAAAACAATTAGTATACACTATAAGATCTATTGTTAAAGAAACTATGCAAGATATGTTTACTTTATATAACTATTTCTTTTCCACTGCAGAACACCACAAGTGGACAGACAGCTTAGATCTCAGCTGTGAACATTTAAAGTGTATACACTTGGTTGGGTCTTCTCAGTTCTGGGAGGATTATATCCTAAAACTTCTTTCCATTGGAAGCTAGCCTTTCATTGACAAAATATGTTACCTGAGTGTTCTAAACAGAAAATGTGTCATTTTATCTATTTATTGTCACCAGATGGAAATATTTCTTTATATTTCTTATACTTAATCTGTATTTCTTATTTTGAATAAATTCACAATTTTGCCCTACCTACATGAAACTGACTATATTTGAAGAGTCCTAAATCTGAAGAATGACTGTCATTAAACTAGGATTATAGAGAAACCCAGGAGTTTTTCTTCATTGTCAACAAAACAAAACAAGAGCATACACATAAGCTCTTGCATTCTGGGACTCTGTCCAAAAGCATTTAGCAATTTGGCTGTGCCCACCTTCAGAAAACCATAATTTGATTCTAGGATCTGTGTACCATGATGACTGCAAAGGATCCTAGCATTCACTAAACAGTCAGGGACGGTTTAGAGGTTGGTCAGTTCTATTTCTCTGGCACCTAAAATCTATTTTATTCCTTAAGCTCTTTGCTACATACAGAAGAGAAAAGTGGAGAGTTGTATACGTAAATGTGATTTTCACTTGATTTTGTTTCGCAAGAAGACACTCAGATTAAACATTTCTAGAAAATAGTTTGTAGCTTCAGGATTTTAACTAATCTCACCTTTAATGATTACAGACATTGGGAATCATAAATAAATAGGAAACTATTTCCTGTTTTTATTTATATATGCCTTTGTTTCATAAAATGCTTTATGAATTTTTGTCATAAAATCATAGAGCTAACACGAAATGATATAAACAGAAGGGAATATGGCCTTTTCTTATAAGCTTTTGTAGATTCAGACTTTGCATAACCAATTTGATAAGGTGCTTCAATGCTAACACCAAAATAAATGTTTTTAGTTAGTATTATTTGGTTCCATTAAGAGAAGTTAGCTCAAGATATATGCTAAAGTGGGGAATACATGCAACCCAGTCTTTAGAAATGAATTGGAAATTCAAGATTATCATCCTGTGTTCTCTTTCTCTCTCTCTCCATCTCTCATCTCTATGTATCCACTTCTTTCTTCTTACACTGAAGATGATCCTTTTTAATCTTTTTCTGCTCTAGAGGGAAATCATTCTGTAGTTCCTGAATTTGTGTGTTGTGGGCCCCTCTACTCACAAAACTGGTGCTCTTTCTGGGTAGCAATTTCAAATGTCAGGGAGAGAAACAGGCTCTACTTGGGCTAAGAGTTCACTCTTCATTCCATCAGCCATGGCCAGGAGGGAAGAGTCATGGCAGAAATATGCCTTCTGAGGGACTGTCTCTTTGGCTAGGCAGGGATTTTCTCTCAAGAAGATATGGACAGATAACTGTCACTGTCCTATAATAACAATGGTAATGATAAATAAGCACTTAACTGTATGTCCAACATTATGCTAAGTATTTTACTCATGTCATTCTATATAAAGAACTATTAAGAAAGTGCTGTAAATTTCAAAAAGTGCTTTTACATGCATTATTTTCATTATTTTGTTAACCCTAACACTTATTTTGTCAAATAAATGTTATCCTTTTCATGTTATGTTGAAGAAATCCTCACTAAAAAAAAGTTAAGTACGTTATTAAGTAAAAGAGCCGGAACTGAAACCAATGTCTTCTGATTCCTAGTTCAGAGCTTTTCAAACTTAGAAGCTACCTCCTTTCTGCAGGATGCAAGTGATACAAAATGCAAGTTCACAAAATAATGTGAAACGCAGTAGTTGATTAGACCACTGCCATTTACCGCTCTGTATGTGGTATCTAATAGTTACATCAAGGAACTCTCACAATTAGAAGTTGGGTTTTTTTTCTCCCTTTTTTTCTAATCATCCTTTTTATTTTTTCCGTTAGCAAATGTGTCACTAAGAAATACACTCAGCCTCAAACAACAGATTCAGCATAGTGACGCCAGGGCTTTATTTTTCCCTTGTAGCAAGATTCTAGAAGTCTTAAGTCAACAAGTTGCACTGAAGAATCATGATGCTGCTCCTCCCCTCCTGCCCTCCATCCTTAGTATTATATTAATATTTGGTTTTCATTCTCATATTTCCAAGAGGATTGCTGTCTTTCCAGCCACTGTGTCCCTGTTTCAGGTGGGGAGAAGGAAGGGGGACAAAAGAGAAGGGGAAAACTTCTCTCGATCTCATTTCTTTTCTATTCTGGGAGAGATTCCCTTTCCAAGGATTTTTTTGTATATCTCATAGGCCAGAATTATGTCAAAAGCTTCCCTTAGGAGCAAGATAGAAGGCAGTGGTAATTCTTTTCCTTTTAGCTTTGATGACATAGGAAGACAAGAGAGTAGGACATCCTGTACTACGATATCTGCCTTACTGTGACTGGAAGCAGGAACTTGTACCTCACGCGTCCAAGTCGCCCCATACTGGTTTGCTTCTCTTATGCTTTCTCAGCATTTTCTTTGCTCAGTGGAAAGATTCCAGCTTCTTTTAACTCTCCTAATAGGATGACTTTCCAGCTCTTCCCTGACTTCTGGAACCCTTTTCATTGATTTCTTCTGAATCCCTGTCTCTACACATACCCAAGAGGGTATATACCTACATATTCCCAAGAGGATACCTGAGAACCATCTTGTTCTCTCTGCATCCTTCCTTTGAATTTTATAGATAAAACTGGAGAGACCTGGAGAGGCAAAGTTACATAGCAAGTTAGTGTTCTAAAAGTACGCTCCATGCCTCCTAATGCTCAGGCCTGGAATTTTCAAAGTATTACATAGATAATAAATCTTTGTGTTTATAAATGTCAAAATTTAAGAGGAAAATAAAACCACTGATATTTAAAGTGTCTGCTACAGAAAAAAAACTTATTGAAATCTATCATTTAAATGCCTAAGAATGCTAGAATTTGACTAATATACTAGGAAACATTCTCTGTTTATTCAAATCAACAGGCATTGATTGTATTGAGTACCTGCTATTTCTAGACACTACATACAGTAGTGAACAAGAAAAAAGAAGCCTTTGCCCTCATAGAGTTTATGTGCCTGATATATTGATTGTATGCCTTGGTGTTCACATAGTAATCAAATATTTATTAAGGGTTTACTCTGCATCAGGGAGTGTTATATGTCCTTAATGTGCAGTTTATGACAAGAAAGACAAGATTCCTGCTCTCATTCATCAGTAAAACCAAATATTATCCTGTGTTCTAGGGATACATAGTGAAGAATCGGACACCATCCTTCTATAGTTTATTAACTAATGCAATGAAGAAAACACACACACACTTAGTTGACAGCATTTCTTCATCTACAAATTGGAGTAATTCATACACCTATTTTAACTTATAATACACACCTTTGAATATGTATGCAATTTAGTTGTATTTAAAAATGGATCTAGACTTAAGTGTAAATTTATTGGACTGAATTCTAACAACTTTGACACCATCTATCTTTATTCCTTTTTTTTACTGAATTTAACGTAAGTGAAATCTTTTATTTGTCTAAGTCTATTTCTGTCTAGTAAGGAAGTTGAAATTGATCATGCCTTGACTTTGTGGGCCATCAGAGAACCATGACATTCCAGGGTATTGATTTTGTGTTGTTAAAGGGTGACAGATCTAGTGTTAAAGTGCCGAGAGAGAATTGGGTTTCAGATTGTACACCATAAGCAGTCTTGGCTTTTGCTGAGACATGACTAGCTTTTTAAAGTAATGGAAGGAATTGTAGGTCTTAGGTAATTTTTACGGCATAATCTTGGAAAGATTAATTTCAGCCAGAATTGTGTAATCACGCATACAACAGGAAAATTTCTACATGTGTGATAAATATATATACTACATATCTAAATATATACAACTTGGAGTGTGTATGTATGCACATGTGAGTGTATATTCAGAAAATATACTCTATGCTAAGAATATTAAGTAATATTTCAAGTCAATATGACTGAAACTTTCCAAAGCATATTTACTCTTACATTTGGAAATTGCTTGGTAATAACAAGTTTTATTGTCTTTCACACCATTCATTCTCGTAATCGTTATTTTGAATTTTTTATCTGTTAAGCTTTCTCTCATTCAAGTACTATAGGATATGACTTACGATGCCCACAATTCAGAGGCCACAGGTCTACAAGTGTAAAGCTTGGTGATTTTTGTCACCCTCTGGGGCGTAGAATGTTGACAAGTACGATATGATAGCTGCTGTAGACAGGAACTAAGGAAGAGTAACCATGGTCATCTTTCATTGTCTTATTTTCCTGTGGATTATTTCTTTTAAATTTAATGACCTTTTGCGAATGCATTGAAAATAACAGTTTGATTATATGATTATTGTGCAGAAAACTCTGCCGAGCTAAGTCCAAGAGTATCTTTGGAAACTAATCAGAGGTGCACCAGATTCATTGACTTAAACCAATCCATCATAGTTATCTTTAATTTATTTCCACATGTTCTTCCAAGTTCCCATTCTTGAATAAGATTCTGACCTGTAAAGAAGAGTAGAATGTATTCTATAGTGTATGATTGTTCTGTTTTCTAACAACATAAGTATTTTGCTTAAGCAGATTTGCTAGGAAGTGACAGCTTTGAAAAATTGGACACAGGAGCTGCTGGAAGCATTCAGTTCCAAGCCATCTAAATAGTGCAGAGGGGAAAATGAAATATCACTGTGTTTTAAAGATGACAGTTTTGTCAAAGATTTCCTTCCATTCTTTGGCTTAAAACAAATGGAGGAAATCAAGTGTATCTGTTCAAAATATGCATGTTCACTCACTGAGGAAGCACTCATTCCTAGGAATGTTTCTTCAGAGATAACCATGAGAGAATTATTGTTGTAAAAAATGTATCATGAGTTGGAAACGCTATTATTTTCTTGGATTAATTTTTCATTTGGCATATTTTGAGGTTCTGAGATTTCACAAGAACATAGTGGTGCCTTTAAGAAGAGAAGAAAACCTACAGGCTTAACACCATCTGAGTATATTATTATCTATACATATCATTTGTTCTTCAGAAATATAGTTATTATTTTGATTTGTAGTGTGTATGTGTGTGTGTGTGAGAGAGAGAGAGAGAGAGAATTTTTTTTTAAGAACTTAAGGTTAGTTAGATGCTAAAGCTTTTTATGGCTGTATTAAAAATCTGAATAATGTTCTATACCTGAAAAATGTCGTGTTGAGGTATATTTGAAAAGGTATAGTAAATTTAACAAAACCTGCTTTTTTTTTATGAAGTTCAATGTATCCATTTTTTTTAACTTAATATTTATCTTTATTTTTTTCCTTTTATTTCATTATATTATGGGGGTACAGATATTGTTAGGGTTACATATATTGCCCCTGCCAACATCTCCCCCCTCCCACAGAGCTTCAAGCATGTCAACCCCCTGGTGGTGCGTGTCACACCCATTATGTAAGTATGCACTCTTCCCCTCCCCCCCCACCTGCTCACTCCCCCATAAAAGGTTTTTTTTTTGACATTTTGGTTACATTGTATTTCTTTGCCCCTCCCTAAGAAGGGTCAGAGGTATTCCCTTCTCCCCACAATGCTCGCCGTATCCCAACAAAACCTGCTTTTAAGGACAATTTTATCACCAATTGGAGAAGAAGTGAAGTGTGGTCTAGTTAAGAGCACACACGCCAGGGTGAGACTTCCTGTGCTTAAAATTCAAATACTGCCATTTTTGTTTTTGACCTGTGATTTGGAGCAAGTTAATTTCTCAGTTCCTGAGTCCTTTCTTTGTTAAATGTGATTAGTGATAGTATCTACTTCCTAGTGACCTTGTGAGTTAGCCAGAGACCTTGTAAACACTCCACAGAATGTTAGTTATTATCGCTAATTGAAAACTCTTAACATTTTATGAGCCCAGGAATAGCAGCAGTGATTTTTAAAAAAAATTAATTCAGAGGATGAATTAAAAGCTCAAAAATTTCTGAAATTCTATAATATATAATATTCCTTTTAGAACAGTAGTAAATGAGTGGTGATCACATCATTTTATTTTTAACAAAAGAAACATTTCTGATTGATTATCTCTTATGTCCTCTATATATTCTGTAAGGTACTTTGATTAAACTATAAGGGGATCACTGGTAATTTCTGTCTTTCAGATTCTACAAACATTAAATTAACTGATTTCAGGTTCATGGGTTATTCTCAGTTTTTGTTATGATACTCTTAGAAGTGTCATGTGAATGCTTGTATATTTTAATTATAATTTGTTCCCACTCACGTTTAGCAATGGTGGTCATGTTAGTACTGTTACTTTCTGAAACAACTTTCATTTATTATGTTACTTATTTCTTAATTCTCTTTTCACTTGTGTGCTTACTTTGCCTCTTATTAAAGAGGTACCTGGTAGTGTGAAAATTTGGATTATAACCTAAATCTTTCCCATGAAAAAAGATTGACTCATTATGGTATACATTTAAAAAAATCTTGTATGATCTATTTATACATTTTACTTCATTAGCTTTTTAGCTTTTAGCTTTTCATATTAATAGGATTGTCATTTTTATGTATGGTGGGATTCTTGGTATAGTTTGGCTCTGAGCCATAATATTATCTATCCTTTTAACTCTTTGGAAACATTGACTTATTTCATTGCATTAGTGCAGGCTTCATTTTATTTCATGTTCAAGATGACAAAGGTCACCTAATTAGACACCACATTTGCTTTCCTTCCTTGTAGTCTTCTGGTATCTTATACTAAGTATTATAAAAAAAATGTTCTGCTTCCATTAACAAAAACTGAGCGGAGAACAAAAAGCCAATTATTTGCAGCACATAAAATCCTTATGATAATTTGGTAGACTTTAATTAAACTAATACATCACACTGTACTTATAAGACAAAAGAGCAAAAGAGAAGCAAATATCTTTTTTTTTTTTTTTCTGTTGAGAAACACCATATTGCTTTGTGATTAAGGGCTGTAAGACTGTGACCTATTTTAAAGTGTAAGATTTGCAGTCCTTTTCATACAATAGGCATATTAAAAAAATTCTATGTAATATTGATTAGAACTACTCCCCAAAAAATGTAAAGTAAAGCTATAACAAAACTTAGCTCAAAGTAATTTTTATTAATTTTTTATGATTTTCAAACTCTTCAAAAATAATAAGAGATTCTGCAAATTTATCCCACATGGAAACATCTTTATTACAAAGAATATTGTTTTGGTATTTAACATACTTTGCTGTTTTTTTCTTTTTTGCGTTGTCATTTGTTCTTTTTGATGAACCAATTGATGTTATTAATGTAAAGTCCACTATAGATTAAAAAGATACCTCTGTAACTTATGTCTGTTCCCTACATTTTACAACTGGGGTGTACTGGAATTAGAGATACTTGGTGTTCATTGAAAAAAATATCCTCAAATCTTCAATGTCTTTGAGATGTAATTCTAATAATTTAAGTGAAAATAAAATATTGAGTTGGAAGTGAAGACATCAAGTTTTAATAATTCTAGTCTCAGTGTTATTTTGAGCATATCCCATTACCTCTCTGGGTCTCAGTATTATCCACTGGTGAAGTGAATAATTCTGTAGCGGACGATTCCACATGGCTTCCTTATCTCTGAAATTATATTTATACAATAGTTACTAATGCAGTGTCTTTCTGTGTACTAAGATCAATATTTAAGTATGTTCATATCAATTCTTAAATCAATGTCTTAGTGTTTATAAAATTTTTTATGAAAACATTACTAGAAGTTTCTAATGATCTGAAAGCATAGATTTTGGAGGCTGGTAAACCACAAATCATAGTAAAAGAGAATAATATTAAACTTTCAAAATTCATCTATTATCATCCAAAGGGACCATATAATCACTGTGCCACAATTCTTACATTTTTTAATATATCTTTCACAAGCAGGAATCTGTTTGGATTTGCTAATTTTGTCCTATATCACATTTACGTTTTTCAGTCTCCATTAATTCCTTGGACATTTACTTTATTTGTTTGTTAGTGGGTCAAACTCTCAGTGGGTTTATCCATCACCTGGAAACACTTTGTGCTTTCTACTCCCCTCTGTGGGTGTTCAAGGCTCTCCCAGTAGTTAATTTTTCAGGCACATGATTGCAATTTCAATAGCATTTAAGGACAGCCAGGCTGGCTATTCACTTCATCTTTTCATTAACGTCTAGTCTCTCTCTCTCGGGCAGCTTATTGCATTGGCTTGTGAATGCTAGCCAGTAGTGCTTTTGTTTCCAAAGATGGTCAATATTAAGGTCTGAAGAGGATAATGATGATAGTTTAAGTTTGCATCATTTTACATTTTTGTTATGAGTTTTAAGAAGGGAAATGCATTAATGCTCAACTTTGGCCAAATGTAATTGGAACTGTAAAGATGGGATCCATTCTAAAGTTTTACTTACATAGTACATAGTGGTCTATTTGGATTGATCTCCAACCTTCCTTGATTTATAAAGGATATTTCTTTTAAAAAAGTTATTAAAAAGAAGAAGAAATTATAGACTAAGACATATATGACTTATTATTGAAGAATAGGCTGTTCTAGAGCAGCAATCTTCAAATATTTAATTCCATTAGTTTTCTCTCAGCAAATCATTGTTTTAGTTGCATATTCTGTCTTTGGACAACTATTGACTTAATTTGTTTTTAGTATTTCTAATTGAGGATGCTTAGGACAGTTTTGTTGTGTCTATTTTTACTTATTACACTCATTCCTATTATATGTAGGTTTGTGCTAAGTTAGAGAAAATGGGAAAATGGCTCATGCCAGAGTTGAGTGAAATTAAGGAAATCTTTGGTTTAGGCAGAGAAATCAAATCCTTTCACTGTCTTCTCACTTCACCTTGTATCTTCTTCACAAATTTGTCTCTTCCTAGAATGCAATTTCCTCTCCTTCCCATAGATGTCAAGGTTTTTCATCTTTTAAGACCAGCTTTAAGTTTAATTAGCCAATGGACTCTCTTCCTAGAGTCCTCACCACAGTGTCTTCTTACTCCTTGGATCTCTCCTACCTACTGGCCCTTATCTTTTTTTCTCCAAAGTTACAATCCATTGACATGTGTATGTTTGTATATCACTTCAGAGATAAATAAAAGTTTCCAGTTACAGAACCAGGATTGCATCTTATGTAGCTAGGCCTCTTACATGATTGGACTCATATATAACCTTTGACATTCTTTCTAACGCTGAGATTCTATGATGCTAACAGGCAGTCAGTCAATAAATATTGATTGCTTGGCTATTCAACCCAAAGCATTCTTTTGTTAGTCCACAAATCATTCATATTCTGAGGTCAAGGCAAAGTACCTCCGATGAGGAATTGGTATAATATTATTTGTCCACTTTCCTTACATAGCTAATTTGGTTGTCAACTCACAATCTGAAAGACTTCTTTTCTTTAAGAGTGGCCTTTGTGTGTGTACTCTTACATATGTAAATGGGTATAGACTTCCCTTTTTTGAACACGCAACCTTCTGATCTGGAGTCAGATGCCCTACCGTTGCACCACTAGGTCACGAGACATCCCTTTTTTGATTGGATAGAATTAATCTTTTAATCCATTCTTTTTCTTTTTGGCAATTTAGACAACTTTCAGGTACGTTAAAGTTGCATCTTATGTAAACACCAATTTAAATTATTATGATAGAATCTTCATGTATTCATGAGTTTAAATAATCATGATAGAGTATGATAAATACACAAGCTTCTAGGCTGAGCTTCTTAACATATCTGTTTGTAATAGTTTAGGAAACTTGCATAAATTTATTTTTCTTTAAACCATGCCAAAATGGAGACATTTACAATTATAACTTAGTTGTTTATTTTAAAAATATTTGAACTCAGATTAAAAAAATAATTGTGACAAAACATAATGTAGTGGACAAAATATTTAATTAGGAGCCAAAAGTTGTGGGGCCCTGATATTACCACTGCTTTGTGTGATTTTATAAAAAAGATTAAACTCTCCGAGCTTTAATTCCCTCAAGTGTAAAATGAGCAAAATGATGATTCTTACTTCACAAGGACTTTATGAAGGTAAAATAGATAGTTAAGTGCAATCTTGTAATATTGTAAAGGAGGAATGATTTATTTTCCTCACTCATCTCTATGTTCATAGCTAAAGCATCTATAACAAAATTAATAACATAAAAGAATACAAATTCATTTCATATAAGTTTTACATAACATAAGAGCCTTCATAAGGACATGAAGACCCAAAGAAATAATAAGTAAATGTGTATATTTTTACGCTTGGGTTTGATGAATAGTAGTAGAAAAATATGATTGGACAAAGGGCATATGAATTAATGTTTATAAACTGAAGGGAACTTAGCAAGGCCTGTTCCTTCAGATTCTTCTATGTGTACCTGTGTCTTTAGAGATTAAGATATTCCTTTCCTTTAGGAACATGAAGGGTCCTTCTCAAATGAGGATCTTATGATCTGCTTCAGGGGAGAAGGGCAAGGGGAGGGTGAGAGTAGCCTTCCTGCTTCTGCTGTTTTCGCAAATGCAAAGGTGCCATATTTTGGGGACTTGTGTCCTGAGCCCATCAATATTTGTACAAGTGTTATAGTGATTAATAATTATTATAAATTGTAGTTTTTAATACATTGTTTATATAAATCAGAAGAAAGTAAAAGACCAAAATACCATCCAGAATTATCCATCTCATAGTCCTTCATTCACCCAAATCCCATGTTTACCATAAGTCCTGTTTTCATTTCAAATGGTTTTCTTATATTTTAAAAATAACAGATAAACTTTTCAATGTTGATAGATAAGTAGCTCTGCCCTGGTTTAGTGCCTATGTTATGCATTTATGCTCTAAAATATTAATATCACTTTCTGTTTCTAGACTGTGAAAAATAACATCAATTTGGTTTTTTATGTCATGTAATATACTCTGCATTTTATATCATGCCTTTTATATTTTCCTAGATTTAAACATCAGTCAAGGAAAAAATAATGAAGATTCATAGAATCAATTTTATATATTGCCAATATATGCCAATACATTCAAAAGATACTTGTACTTAATCTACACCAATTACATAGTGCACGATTTAGTGTTGAAGCATACCTAATAAAAATAACTAGAAAAATAAACACCTATTTTTTTAAAAAGATGTGTATTTCCTTGTTTATGGTTATAAATTGTTTCATAATCATAGATAAAGAACAAGTCTATTCCTACGTATGACTGTTCAGTATATTCTTGTACCTGTACCTGAGTCCTATTCCTGTTCTCTGCATAATTCAGTTTTCCTCCCCTAGCAATTGTTACCTATTCTTGGCCAAGGAGGT
Source organism: Cheirogaleus medius (assembly GCA_008086735.1). NCBI lineage: Eukaryota > Metazoa > Chordata > Mammalia > Primates > Cheirogaleidae > Cheirogaleus > Cheirogaleus medius. Next base: position 74,741,602 of record VBSM01002608.1, on the reverse strand, counting down.
CTAGAAAAGGTGAAAAATATGGCTTTTATAAGTTAACTTTTTACTGATAATTTTTGTTAAATTCTCAGCTTAATTCATTCTCTGGGTTAGGAAATGGAAGATGAGTGCGATATAAAGATAGCCTGGCATGAAGCGCTCCAGGAATGATTTGGCTTTATCTCCCTCTGTGTGTATGTGTGTGTGTTTGTGTGCGCACACGTGTGACTTGTTGCCTGGGTGATAGAACAAATCCGGGAGAAAGGTTGAAAGGCGAAGACAAAGGCTGTGTCTATACAACTTCAGCTGAATTGGACCCGACTGAAAGATTGGTTTGGTCTGATTTACTAGAGCCTATCTCCTCAGTGGCTGCAATCTGAAAATTGCTTCCAGGGCCATTTTAATTAGCTGATTCAAATCAAAACAAACACATCCTGGTAACATCCATTTCTATTCTGACACTCACCAAAGACAGTTTTCAGAATGGTGATTCCTAAGTAGTTCTCTGTGAACTCAATAAGTGATTTGAGATATGCACTTTTGTTTCTAAACATTAATCTTTAATGGTGAGGAAAGAATCCATTTTTCTTGGCTTTGGTGACAGGTGAATATTAGTACACAGTTGCATTAGTTCAGTGTGTCACAGCTTAAACCACAGAAACAGAAGCCTGCTCTTAATACGGTTAACTTACGAAATGAGAGAGTTAGTTCTGTTCTTAAATAACATTTTAATAAGAGGACTTCATTATGCTGCATGGCAGTTTGATGAATATATTATTTAAATCCTATATATTCCTGGGGATCTTTTAAGTTAAAAGTATAAGTCAGGTCTTAAAAATAAAAAATAAAACATTTTGACACTTCTGATTTCTTGTCTGCTTAAAAATATTGTTTCGCTTTTTATTTATTTATTAAAAACCTGGCAGAAAATTTTACATAGTAGCTTTCCTTTAAGGAAAGAAGAGAATGACTGTTATATGAGAGGGATTAAAAAGAGAAGCTTAAGGAGATACTGAGAAGGAAGCAATAAACAGAATGGACATGATGTTTTCTATCATGAAACATATTGTAGCCTTATGTATGATGTGAAATTAAATGAATACCTTCATAAAATTAGTTATATATTCGATAAATGCTATGGAAACACACCATATAGTACGAGTACCTACTAGGAAGAGCTAATGTAGTCTTGGAATGCATCGTAGCTACGTGGTTTTAGTTGGTTTGTAAATAAAACATAATATTAGAAACTTTCAAAAATTTAGCTATTTTCTATATATAATGAGTTTTGAAATTAAATGTATAGTGATATGGCTGGTAAGTTCATGTTAAACTTACAATTCAAATCATGAAAATTCACTTATAGATGCCTTGGTAAATGTATTCAGCTTATGTAATTGGCCAGAACATCCCAAGTTAGGTTAACTTTTAGAGCTGTGAAAGAAAGAAAAAAATATGCTTTTTATTTTTAGGAAAAGAAAAAATTTATTTTAAAAAATTAAGGCATACTTTAAAGCTGCTTAAATGTATACAGCTAATATTGATAATAATCCACTGTTAAAGCATTTTTAACATTTTCTGCTCTTGAATATAAACAATTGATTTTAAATTTAGATGTTACTTCTTTCATTATACAAATTACTTCCAAAATAAGTTGATCAAACATTTAGTGAAAGATAGTATTTACTTCTTTTCTAACTTTGATTCTCATGTGCTGATGCATTGTTACACTGGAAATTAACATTGAAATATTTCTCTTTTGTGACCCTAATTCTTAAAGATAAGAACTTTGGGTAGTAAACTATGTCATGTTTACTCTATGAACGTGATTTATAATCTTTTTGGCAATATTCAAAATTACTAAAGATTTTACTAACATCAGTTGCATCATCTAATTGGAAAACCATGCTCTGTGTACTTTCTGGCACTGAAAGCAGAAATTAGCCTGTTGGCCAGGCTCGAGTTGAGAGAAATATTTAACACTATTTAAAACTGACATTAGCACCAAAATATTTGGAAGGAATATTTATTACCCCTTTTATTTTTGAAAACTAGATATAAAGTTGGAAAACATTGCCCTTTTACAGTCATGGCTTTGGAGAGAAGAATAATTCATCCTTGATCAGAGATTAGCAGGCCATTTGTTGATAGCATATAAATTGCCCAGATTTCTATAAACAGTGAGCTGTTTAATGATTGCATTTAGAGACTAGAGCTACTTTGAAGGCTGTGAACGTTCATATCAAGCTCACATCCCTGAGATCTTAGGGATGTTCAAGTTGTGTAAGCAATGACAGCGAAATTACCATTTCATTCTTATCTGTGTTTGTAGTATAAACAAAGCCAACAACTCCCCCAACTCCTCTCCTTGTGATATTTCATAGTCTTGAAAAGCTTAAACTCTGAAACACAGTTATTCAATGTTTCTTATACCATGCAAACATCTCTTCTCAGAGATAGCATCCTTGAAATTAGCTAGTGCTATTGATTTAGATGCCCTGGGGTTGTTAATTGTAGTGAGGACTGTTATGTCTCTGTGACTTCTGAAGGAGGTTATGGTCACTGCAAATACATCTTAAAGAAGGCATGAATACTACCGGCCAAGATGGGCAGTCCAGGCTTTGGAACTAGTCTGGCAAAACCCTACTCACATCCCTGTAAAGCAGACATATATTTTTGTATTTCTTATAGGTGGATACAGTGCAGACCACGAACCCCTCTGGCCACATTGAGGAATCGTGTAAAATGAATGTATGTGCTCGTAAGTGAAATACATGCCATGTTCCAACTCAGTATGTTGGATCCTAATAGACCTGGATTTGTCTTGTGTAAAAAGAAATCGATTCCCAAGGGGCAGGATCACTAGCTGGTTAAAATGAAGCTCTGGTTTTGAAGAAAACAAAAATGGCTTTAAAATAAGATCTCTGGAAAAAGGAATCAAACTATACTTTGCAAACAAGTGAAAAAAATCAAGCTCTCAATATGGAATAAAGGAGGGATGTGAGAGAGGTTTTGCAATCTTATCAATTACTGTGGAGAAACGGAATCAGATATCACCATACTCAGGAGTATGAAAAGACTTACAGGAAATCCTTTTTCTTCGGTTTACACTTCAGTGGACTCAAGCAAAGAGTGGAGATATGTATCCTGTTACTGTTTATAGTTAATAATGTGGAGATTAGTATATATGTGATTTCATTTGCCTTGCCTAAATTAATTGGATGCATTATGTAGAAATCACCTGAGCCTGTGCTAGATCAACAAAGAACATGGAAATGTATACCTCAGGACAGAAATCTGAGAAAATTAGACAATTCAATGCTGTTTAATAAGCTGCTAAGAAGAAATACTGATGCCAATCAGGGAAAGTGAGAAACTGGTGGACATAAGAGGAAATAAAATGCCATTCTTTTACTTGTTGAAACATAATTTATGACAATGTAAAAGCCGAAGACAGATCACAATATATCTCACAGACATTTTATGCAATTTCTGATTGAATTTAGGGTTAATCATGTAAGTGTTCAAGGAACGTATGACCATTCTATCAATAGAAAACTGGCCTTTTAAATTTGTGGTCTTATGCATTTATGTATGCAGAGGAGGGTCTTTTTTATTTTATTAAGGATGAATTGCATGCAGGAAGTACCTCTTTGCATTATAGTTTGCTCAATCAAAGATACTGTATAAATATAAAGTCTAATTTTTGTATGAGTGTGAGTGTATATGTATGCATTTTTGTGTGTGTTTATAAGTGGAAGGAAGTAAAATTTAATGATTAGCTTTTGCACTTTGGCTTATTACCTAGAATGTAAAGAGGTAGAGTAAACTGTTTTAAGCTATTTCATCTGTTATCATTATTAAAATTTATTATTCACACAAAAGCAATTCTAAAATAGAATGATTACTGCAAAGATTCTTCAATTAAATATAATATTTAATGCAACTGAGCCATTTAAGTTAAGATGTACTGATGTCTGGAAATGATGAGAGTAGGCTCATGTGAAATCAGTCTATAGATAGTTGGAAAGTCGTATTATACTCTTTCAGGTTGCTTGACTCCATGACAGGATGTGAATCATGGATGCTCTTATAGAAGAGACTGGAGAAATATTTATGTTCTAACTATAACGTTTTAGTTCTACCAATAAGTTGCATGTGCTTTTCACATTTTTCTTCAACCTAAATTATATAACAAGTAATCATATGTAGGTAAAGTAATGAATATTTAAAACAGATTGACATATTTTTTGTAGTCACCATGTGCCATAATAATTTTGAAACTATTGTTCTCTGCTCTTTGTACTCATTTCTCTTTATCTTGCTGATTAATTTTATAGTAGAAATTTTTACCTCTTCTTTCTATGTGACAATCAGCTGCGGTTGGTCCCCTATCTACAATATTACAGGGATTTTTGTCTTTATTTATCATATTATAATAAATTATAAGTCTACAAACTGTATAATTCTACTGTATTGAATATTTTTCTGTTACCAAAATAATAAAAAAAACTCTACTTTATAAAATGCCTATATGTCCTATTTGAACAGTCTCCTAAAACATAAATGGGACATAAAATAGGTTTATATTGCTGGTTTTTAGAATACACTCTCTACATCTTTACAATTGGAGAGTAAAGAGTTTAGACACAAGATAAAGAGAAAAGGTTTGACAGAGATAATTGCAAGAATATGTGGAGTAAAACAATCTGAACAAATTAGAAGTCTTGATGTTCAATTTTGCCTTGCCATTAAACAGCCGGACCCTGGGGGTACAGTTTTTGAGTTCTCCAGTTTTCATCTTGGATTTTGGTTTCCACTATCGGTTTTCAGATCATTTTAATTCTTAACTTCAAAGGCTTTAATAACTTAGAAATATTATAAACTGGTATTTAATACTTATCAAATGAATATTCAATACTGCTCATCTGTATTAAGAGAATCACATGCTATTTTCCACTTAAATTGATCCAAAGCACAACACATGCCTTAAGACCAAGGAAAAATATAAATTCACACTTGTTGTTACTTCAGCATTAGTTTAACCTAATGGAAATGTGTACCGAGGTATAAATAATCATGTTCTGGGATCAATAGGTCCCCCCAAGTTAATTAAAGCAAGCAGTACCCAAGTACAAAATCATGCAATTTGTAACAGAGGAAACCTTTTTATTCTTCATTGAGTTGAATGCATTCCCTGACAGAATATTAAAGTGTGAGAACCAGTTTTTCTTGCTCTTTACCCTCCAAGGGTTGACCAGCACACGAAGGTGTCCCTGACTTCAAAGGCATTTTTGGACTTGGATCAGCCTGTTTGAGTTCAGAGGAGAAGGAAACAGTAACTCCTGATGTTTATTGCTGTAGGCTCTTTTATCTAATAGCAATTCTCTGCTTAGAAGGGGCAGGAGGCAGAAGAGTCTTGTGACTGTTACAATTTCACGATTAATGTTTAGTCACAAAGTGCCTCACACTGAAAACAGTACTTTTATTTTAGTTTCCTGCTACTACTCCAACTGGGAAAGGTCAGGGAAACAGTAGGAAGCAAAGTGAAAGCATGTATGTGAGGTGGGTTTTTTTGTTGTTGTTTTTCTTCATTTCAGCATACTGACTTGCAAAATAGTGTCACTTTCAGAATAACAAAGGTGGCATGGATAATCTTCAGGGATCCTTATTTAGAGCATTGGTCACATTGAATTTTTTTTCTCTTAGATGGAACTGATTTAGTTAGTAAAATTTAATTTTGTCACATTTATTCCTTATTATACAAGATTAGAAACTCAAATGGGAGACTTGCAGACTTCTACCTACTAAACCTCTATGTCCCACTATCTCTCTAAATAAACCTTCTACTCTTTTTCTCTTGCCTCTATTTGAAACAACAAAAGAAGGAAGAATAAACTTTGCTCAAGGAAAATGGCTATCTCAAGCAATTGAACAACTATGAATGAGAATCAACGTTGAAAAGTTATGTTTAGAATCCATCATTAGATTGGATTCACATGAATAAAAATTTCACTGAAATACAACAGAAAGTTTTAAAAATATTATCAAGGATTAAATTATTTGCTTTTGGTTTTAGTTCTTGTTATTTTTTTTTTTTTTGAATGCTATTATTCACTTCGCTCTTTTGGTAAATTAGTTGAACTGATCTTGATATTTCTTTGATAACATTTGAAACTTAAGTAACCTAGAGTCAACTCTGTACAGGTGATGTATTGATTGCTCGCTTTAATATTATTATCAGCTTCATGAGGCAGATATTATTATTGTCTTGATAACCCATCTTACAGATGAAGAAAATGAGGAACAGAGTTTCAGTAACTTTGTAAAGCTACAGAAATAGCAGGAGGTAGAGCCCTGACACTGATCCCAGAGGTCACTCTCAACAGATGGAACACAGAGCTTTAGTGCCAAACAGTATTATAAATGGGGAAACAAATGAAATTGTGAAACTATTTGGGGTTACAGAGATGAATTTTGTTGTTCCTTAGATCACACGTCTAGTAGCTTGAATGAAGCAGACTCAGCCTGCATGACATAAATGTGAAAGGTGTTCAGAAGTTGTAGTACACAGAAATATTGGACAAAGATAGAATCTGATATAGAAGGTCTGCTTTAAATACTGTAGACAGGAAAGAAGAGAAATTCCTTTCCAATTTGCTTGCTTTGCAGGCTCAACATATATTACTCTAAATATGTACTATTTGCATCAAAAACATTTTGAAAATGAAGATCTTGCTGCTGGAATCTGGGAGGACTAAGGAAAATGGCCACTGCATTTTTTCAACAGGGAGCGTTCACGACCTCATGGGAATACAGCCATCCAGGCTAATTGTTGCGATGTCATGTGTGATGTCATGGCAAAATATCATAGTGGTTAAGAGTGCAGTGTCAGGAATTCAGACTGCTTGGATTTGAAATTGGCTCATACATATTCAAGTTGAGTGACCTTTGGACAAATTACATCTTGCTGCCTCCATCCCTTTATGTGTAATATAAAGTTAATAACAGTATCTACCTCATAGAATTAGCTGTGACTGTTAAGTGAGATTAATGCAGGCACTATGTGGATTACATAAGAAGACTTCAATAAATGCTGGAATTAGTAATTTTCTTCTTGTTGTCTTTATAATTGACATATGAATACTGTGTAGTGGTTGCTGACTTAGATGTTCACAGGCCAAAATAAACCCAGTATCACTGTGAAAAAGTGAAACACCTACAGAAAAGGTAACACCAAGCTTTCTGTATTCTCTATATTCCATGGTGTGAAACTCAGAAAAATTGAACAAATACAGGTTCTCTAAGGAAATTCATCAGTTTCTGGTCTGCTATGATTCAAATCTTGGAGCTCTGTAAGCTCTAATTTTTTCAGACACAGACAAGTGAAAGGAAACTATGAAAGCTGAAATAAATTCTTTGTCACAAACCAATGATGAAAGCTTCCAAAAGGTCAAGGAATAAGTTTTGAAGATCACTTTATTCACAGTCATAAAGGTATATAATTTCCTCTGATTTTTAGTAGCTTAAAATTGTGGAATCTAAGAATTATAAATTATTTGTCATATTATCATAAAAAGATAATACTGATTCTGATAACCAATCCACACATAGTTGTTATTCTTTGCGAATATTTAATAAATGTCTATTATGTATGATGAGGTTTTTTTTTAAAGTTCTTCATTAAGTAGAAAACGTGCCACATTTATTAAGTGGTAAAATTTGGGTGTATAAAATATAAACAATAAATACTTGCTGAGTTGAACTGGATCTTTCATATCTGAAAAGTAAGTGGTTTTTATTGGAAATATAATAATTAGTTAACTAAGAGTAGTGGAGAGAATAAAACAACCAGTGAAAATGTTGAGTTTTGCCCATTTGAAACTACTTTTTGAAAGAAATATATTGATTAATAATTGTGACTGGAAAATGTAGTCCTCAGAAATGACTCTGTGGTCTTGAAAACACACAAGCATCCCTTGTGAAATCACGAGAATGTTGTATTTGAACTTCATAGCACAGTTTAGCAGCTGAGCATCTGAAAGGAAGTATAGCCAACTTCAGATTTTTGTTATATTAGACCACAGGTTTCAATAATTTTTACATTTTTTTTACAAAAGAGCTGGCTACTCTGTATTTTTATGGATGTTAATTCCACCATAATAAATTATCTTATGCTGCTTTTTGTGAAGTTCTAATAAGGAGTTAAAATTAATGTGATTAAAAATGAATATCTTCCTAGCCTATATCCTTAGGTATTAGGGGAAAAATTAACATTTCCAATTTTAAGAGATTGGAGCTCTGACATCAGGTACAGCTCAGCCTGTTTTCTAATTGCTACTTACTGCCCGATTGTGTCAGTGAAAATTCCATCTCAGTAGGAGCTGAGGTAGATCCAGGTCTCTAATCTTTCTGTGCTGCGTGTCTAGCTGTGAAAGGCGGGTCAGCAAGGGTTTTTCTCCCCTATGTGTCAAGCTCATGAAAGAAGCAGACTTTTGGTATGTGCATTCCAGAAAGATCAGAAGCTGCTTTCTGATAATACATTTCAAGTGGGTACAGTGTATTCTAACTTTCTGCTGGTTGACTTTTTAAAAACCCTGCATATTTATTAAATGAAAATTAAATAAAAATGTATGTCATATTTTGAACTCCAAATTGAAAGCTGATTGTTAAAATCATGCAAATAATCAAAAAACTTATGTGTTAAGAAAGACATTGATAGTTTTAAGGAAACAATCAAAATTATCAGGTGGGCCTTTTAACTGTTCATCAATGAACAATCACATAAATGCCTTGCTATTTAGATTGAGAAGTTTGTGAAAATGTTTATGAGGCTGACTTCCAATTAGTCCTACCTTAAGAGATGTTGTATTCAAATGAATACCAAGGAGTCTGTGAACACAAAATCTTTTTATCTTTCAATAGCCCATTTTTAATACTGGGAAGAAATGTATTATATTTCTTGAATTAGAGCTGTAGCCATATGCTCTTGTCATCTGAGATTAACATTTGGATTAAAGAGCATGATTAGAGGATTCTAAATTAGTGGTTACCAAGTTGAAATGAGACAAAAGTTAAAACAAAGTAATACAGCAATCTATTTCATGCAATTTATTTCTTATACCAGTTAATTAGCCCTTTCATTAGCATGATGTTTCATGTTGTGACCTAAGCCATTGTACTCCCAATGGATTTAATGAAGACAATGAAAAAAGAGAGAAAGCTTTAGAATTGTTGATGACTATGTCACATGCCAGCAGAATTAAATATAATTCTTCATTATAAAATACAAGAATATATACATGCTTTGTTCCTGAATCCAGAACAGATTTTTTTTTAAAAAAAGGCATTTTGATGGCATGAAATACTTTCTGAATTCAAAACATATTAAATAACTATGTGTGCAATAGAGTTAAATGAACCGCATTTTAAATTCCAAATGACCACAAATCAATGCCTAAAGGATTCACTTAGATACAAAAGAAGTATCTCTCACTATTTTGGGAGCAAACATAAAAAGAATATGTATAAGGGTAATCATATTTTTGAATATATAATGTGATTCATGGGATTCTATTAAGGACCATTGAAATTACTTACAAAGAACAGCATTCTGGAGAGTCACAATGGAACTCTGCCTTAGGACAGGCCAGAGGAAAAGAAATATGCATCTTACAAATAATTTATCATGTGTAGGACATAAAAGGGTTCTCTCATTCCTCCTCCCCTGCCCAGTGAGAACACTTTCAAATTATGTGTGTCTGTCTTCATTACTTGGGATGGAAGTTTCTGCTGAGCCCAAGACAGTCATCTGCCAGAAGATTGGTTCTGCCTCTTCACAACAACATAAAGGATGGCCACAGTAGTTATGAAAATTGGGCTATAAAACATGGTGCCAAACTTTCCGAAGGTGTTTTACTCTTCATTTTACATTGCTCATGATTCAAAATATGCAAAGAAATGAAATACTTTTAGGATCTGACTAATATCCTGAGACTGAGTCAAGCTTGCTTTCTCAATCACTAAAAGCTGGTGGCTTCCTGTTTTATGGCTGAGTGTTTAGACTCTTAGTTTCTTTGGGTTTGTATAGTACAGTAAGTCCACAGAGGACTTTCTTTCCCCCCCTCAAAAATTGTTCCATAGCCTCTTTTGGCAGTTAATATATAGATAGCATTTGGAATTTAACTTTGGAATTATTATGTAATTCACAGGTAATTCATTGTACCTAGAACTTTGTATCTATAGATGTCTAAATTCATTCTTATACAAAACCTTTAAGGAGGAAAACATTTAAGTTTTTTTGTTTCCTTGTCTCTTTTCTTTGTTTAGCACATCAATTCAAATGGCAACCTTTTTGTTTAGTAGGGATTTTTGGCAAATGGCATAAAAAGTATATAAAAAGTATGGAATTTTGTTTATTTGTTTTGTTTTGTGATCATAGCTCACTGCAGCTTTGAACTCCTGGGCTTAAGCAATCCTCCTGCTTCCACCTCCCAAGTAGTTAGGACTACAGATGTGCTCCACCACAGCCAACTAATTTTTAAATTTTTTGTAGAGACTGGGTCTCACTATGTTGCTCAGGCTGGCCCTCACACTTCTGGGCTCAAGCAATCCTTATACCTCAGCCTCCTGAGTAGCAGGAGTTACAGGTGTACACCACCCTGTCCAGCCCTCTCAGGTGTTAAAATGAAGATAATAGCACATCTCATGGTATTACTTGTAAATGTGGATAAGTGAATATGTTATATATAACATATATAACATATTATATAATACTGCACTGCTTGGCATAAAGTGAGAAACTATATGCTATAGCTGTTATTAAAGACAAGCTTAGAAATATGACACAGATCACATTTTTGCTCACTCACTAACTGAGCTAAGATTTCAGAAGTGGTCTGAATGCAATACGTAACAGTGCCTGGTATATAGTAAGTGCCTCTAAGTGCTATCTGCTAGCAAGTATGTTTTCCAAAGCAAAGATCTGACACTAGTCAGGAGGTACACCGGGATTCAAATTGCAGGTGTGTCTGACGTTAAACTCTAATTTTCCTAAATATTTTAGGAATCTAAACTTGATATAAGAACAATATGTCGGTACAGATTTTACTACCTTTCTGTTTAACATGGCTTTGAAAAAGTATGTTTGGAATTGTTTAGAACATACAAACATGCTCATAAAACATGCTAATACTTGCAAATGAGAATAAAAATGATAATCATAAATATGATATAATGATAATCATAAAAATGATTAATGGTCAATGCACACTTTGGGTTGTTTCTATAAGTATCTCTTTAAATTTAGAAATTTTTCATTAAAACAAATGCAGAAAAAACATGTGACAGGTTTATTTATTAAATAAATAATTTATTCTCTAATAGACTTCAGTAGAGTGATTAGATAAGTTCATATTCTCACCTTTACTGTTTTTTTCTTTGAATATTTGGATTTATATTAATAAAAGATGCCAGAATGTTGTGTCTGGGAGAAGCTCGTTTAACACAGTGACACCCTCTCTTCGACCGTTGCTGCATCACTTTAGTTACCATTCAGTTTTCTTTAACTGTGAGGTTCCGGAATGTTTTATTTCAGTTTCCTTCAAATATTTTACTATAATTTTTCCTATTAATTGGTTTTCAGAGATATGTTGCAGTTGGATCTTTAGATTGCCTACTTTTCATGTAGGTGGTTGTGAGGCCACATGATCTTCCTTGATTGTCACCGATACTTACTGTTTAGTCTGAATTTGAAATGGACTTGCCTGGATGACTGCTATTAGCAGTCATTCCACTTACTGTGCTATCTAGTAATATTGTATCATGAAAATAATATGCTTTTTAAAAAAAGAAAGCACTCTCTCCTTATATGCTGGTTTGGTAACTGACTAAGGCTATGAAATAACATAGATCATGGTTAGGTCTGCAGAGTATAATTGAACTGATATTAAAGTTTGTGGACAAATTATATATAGTGAATTCAGATATTACATAGAAGGCTAAAGTAGTCCATACATTGCTGTCTTAAAATCTTGCAAGGACGGAACAACTTGCTTCTTGTTAGACTATGCTCAGAAACATTCAGTGCCAGCTTATCTGTAACAAACTTCAAATTTCTTAATTTAGAATTACATCTATCTAGTTCTAGTCTCCCTTTACCATCTTTACCTTCTGTTCTTCTTTTTCTTGAACTGTATGCTCCAGCTAAGTCTGGTAGCTCCCAAGGGCCTTTTCCTGCTTCTCACTTTCCTTCCAGCTTACCTTAACCCATACTGTTATATATGTTATACTCTTGCAATTCTCTGTCTTTCTAATTTTGAGTGAGTAAATCCTACCTTCCACGATTCATCTTTTATTAAGCTTTTCCTGGTTACCAAGTTGTTAGTGCTTCATTTTAAGCCCCTTTATTGGTATGGTTTTTATGGTAGCTAGAGCTTCCTACTTTTAATGATGAAATACTGTGTGCATGTTAAGTGTATATGTGTTATATTTCTTTACCATACAATAATGTCCTCACTGGGAAGATCCAAACGTGATTTGTATCTACCTATCCCCCTTCCCCAGTTCTTAGCAGAGTACCTTGCTTATAATAGATTACCAGATGCTCACTAAGCAATGGTTGAATTCATTTGATTCTATAAATGAGAAATGTATGTGTTTTTAGGGCATTCATTAAATATTTGCCATTCAGTAAAGATTTATTGATTTCCTACAATATACTAGGTATTTAGTATATTGCATTCCTAGAAATTATTACATGCTGGGGAATACAGTTGAGGTGATAAGCACAGTGCCAAGAGTCAGGGGTTTGGTGGAGGACAAGCAGGTATCCAGGCAGCGTGTTATAAAAGAAGACTAGAAAATAGAGCAAAATGTGTAAGATGTTATATTCAAGTTGGAGAGTTAACTTGATCTTGGGAGAAATGGGAGTCAGATAGCAGAGGACTTTAAAGACAGGGGAGTGGACGCCCTGATTTTTTAGGAGAATAACTTTCGTGGCAGCACTGAGGAATCACCATAGAGAGAAGAAACAAATTACCCTAAAGATATTTGTGTTGTGTGATTAACTGAGACATATTTCTGTTGGAATTAGAATCCTCGCAGCATTTGTGGCCACACTTTATGCAGGATAAGATGTAGTGGAGATAATCACATTTGATCAGTTCTAGGCACTGGTAAGATGCTTAGCACTTGAGACTTACTTCTTTAATAAAGGAATAAGTATAATTAATGACAAAAGAAACATATTAATGCATGGTTTCAAAAATCCATAGTCACATAACCATTCTTTGAACCTAGTTCAAGTAAACTTAAACTATTTTCATGTGATGATATGGCAAATCTCTATGATATCTGGGGTAGACATAAAGCAGGATTTTACTACAAAATTTAAAAAATTCCTTTCCTGAATAGTGATAGTAAAAAAAAAAAAAGACTTTCCTTGATGTTAAGCTATATTTCATGAAGTAATGCCTGTGAGGCTACCTTTAGGTTGAAAGCTAAAGAATTATCACTCATCACATTTGTGACATCCTATGTCTACCTCTATCCTTGTCCACACTAACTGTTCAATCTATAAACTGATTTTTATTTCAGGTTGTGTCTAGATGTTTTTCTTTGTTTTTTATTTTTCAGCATATTACTAAGTTTTTTCAATAATTTCTGTTTGCTTGTAGTTCTTCATGGTTTTTTAAAAAAGAATTTATGCCACAAATTGTAGGAATATGAATTTTACAATTCTGTAGTTTGTAGGACACACTGTTTCCTTTTGGAAAAAAAATAAAACAATTTACAGGATTTCATTTGCGGTAAGACCGTCTGGCAGTTCTGTGACAGTGAAATTTTAAGGATCATCAGTATCAGAGGCACGGTCTGTAGAGCTGCTTGGTTTTTTTTTTCTTTTTTCACCTTTAATTCCAATTAAAAGATATACTACTAGATTAGGTGCTTTCTACCTGGATGTTTTCTGTCTGATCTTTGACTCTCAACCAAGGAAATTCAACTTCAATCTGTTCGAGCTGAAAGGGCCTATGGCATGCTAGGGGCTATCCAGAGTTCCAAGAATTTTGAACCCCTGGCCTATGAGTCATGATTAATGTATGGTACTTGCACTGTTAAATTTTCCAGGAAAGATGCTCTGCAAAGTTATTCTGTATCGCTGAAGCCATTCTTAATATTCCATATTATGCAGCGGTTGCACATACCATATCTATGCAAAAGATTTAACCTGTGGTTCTATAGATAAATATTCACATTCATAATATATAGATTTCAAAATGCCTCTTTTATGCTTTATTATAAAATTTAAGCAAAATCTCATATAAATCATATTCAGGATACATTGTCATATGCTTTTAAAATAAATGATCATATATTTATTTGAATTTTTGATTCTTTTGGTAGGTTTCAGTGGAAATACCATCATGCTTTTGTCATTGCTGTTATACATGATGGGACAATTGAAATTTTATATTTTCTAATTGAAAGAGTTTAAAGTTTTCTTTTTAAAATTCACTAAGAAATCAAAATTTTTTTACTAATATTATTATGAAAGGATGTAAACTGTGATATATTATACTGTTGTGATATTTTACCATGGCATATAATTTAGAATTTTCTCTATGCTTGATTTGCCAATTATGAATATAACCTATTAATAAAAGGTATGTATGTATTAATTATATATACATACATATATACTTACATATATAAAAGTATATATATATATAAAGTATATTAGGGATACTCATGTCAGTGTTGAGTCATGAACTGACTTGGTTGAAGCATTATCCAGTGGAGTATAAAAGTATAAAGGTGTTGGATTATTTTGAATACACACACACGTATATATGGAAATACATATATTTATATATATTTTTTGAAGTGTAGATTTTTCTCCATAGATATGTTTTATATATACTTATTTATTTAAAATTTATTTCTCCATTTTGAAGATCACCAGAGGGCTATAATTACTCACCAATAATTATTGAGTACCTGCTTTAGCCCAGGCACTATACTTGATACTAGGAATACAAATATGGGAAAGATACTATTTGTGCTTTCAAGGAACTCACTACCATGAGAGTTAGATGTGTTGTCAGTGCTATAGGGAGACAGAAATAGACAGGAATAAAGAGGACATTTGAGAAAGATTTAATGACAGAAAAACCTTTTGAGTTTTACCTTGGAATAAATGAAGTTTCCTCAAACTAGGAGGCAAGAAAGAGGCATTTCAGCTGTTCAGAAATCATGAGCAAAGTTGTGAAGGCATCAAAGTTCATAGTTTATTATGTAAAAGGCACATAATCCAGTGTGGTTAGAGTGTAGGGAGCATGGGATGAGAGACTCAACATGAGCTGGAAAGAAGAAATAAACTCAGCAGGAGATGAGCTTTAAATTTTGTGTCTAGCAGTTTGGGTTTATCCTGAAAGTGTTTGGAAGTCACTGTAAGTTTTCAAGCCAGCAAGCAAGGGATAACAAAATAAATGTTTTAGAAAGTTGGCTGTATTGACAGAATAGAGGGCAGTATATAGTGAAAGCACTGGAGAAACGGATGTTTGTCAGGGGACTAGGGTAGTTTGATGACGTCTGATCATGTGATTCTGATGCTATGCTCTTGGACACTGTCCTTGGAGACAGATCAAGAGACATATGGACAGAATGATGTGAAATATTTGATAGACAATTAGATGTTGAGGAAAAGAAGAAAGAGAAAACAGGAATGGACCAGATGTTTGCTTCAGATTTAGTTTTGAATATTTAAATAAGAAAGTGGAATTTGAAACATAGAAGATAAAATCGAAAGAAAGAATTAAACAATTCATCTACATTTAGTAACAGGTGACTCTGTGCAAGGAAATGAGATCACCAAGTGAAAAAAAGAAAAAAACTTATATAGAGAGAAAGAGAGACAGTAGAAACAGAAAGCAGAAAACTAATCTTGATGAACCATTGAAGAATAACATAAAAAAAGGCAAAGAAGTAAATTTAGAACAAGGTAAAAAATCATGTGATAGACAGGACAGAAGGAAAGCATTTCAGTAAGCATGAAGTATTATACTAATAACAATATCAAAAGTAAAAATAATAGCAAAAATCAATTTAATCCTATTGCACAAATTTCCTCATTTAATCCTAATAACATACTTTATTTTAAAGCAATGCAAACCAAGTTTATAACTTAATGTTTTAAACCAAAGAAAGCT
Source organism: Cheirogaleus medius (assembly GCA_008086735.1). Classification (NCBI taxonomy): domain Eukaryota; kingdom Metazoa; phylum Chordata; class Mammalia; order Primates; family Cheirogaleidae; genus Cheirogaleus; species Cheirogaleus medius. The sequence continues at coordinate 74,725,418 of VBSM01002608.1, read as the reverse complement.
TTGTTAACCATGAAGTGGAACTCGTAGAGTACCAGTAGAGGATGAAGGAACATGCTCAGGAAAGAGAAAGGTCTATTCCAGTTCCAGAGGGTAGAGTAAATTCAGAAGTTAGTAGGAAGTGGTAAACTATCTCTTTCAAACAGTGTTTCTGGAATGACTTAAATCCAATTATGTTAATTTATTTAAACACTATGCTTATTATTCAGAGTGCAGAGAGGGAGCCCCCAAATGTCCTGTTGGGGAAACTTGCCAACCTTTTGGTTAGGGAAAGATGACACTGTTTGCATAACAGTCCTACCAGACTAAATTCAGTGGGTGAAAAGTAATGTGTTCAAAGGAAGCTGGGGTGGTCCTCATCACAAGAAGGTGAAATACAGTATAACAGTGCAAAAGTGACCATGCATCTCCAACTTAAATGAGAGGAGCCAGATCTTAGGGAAGTTAAGTAACTTGCATCAATTCAAACAAGTTAGTAAGTGAATGAATTCATATTAAAGCCAAACCCCAACATTCAGATCAAGATAATTGAAAAGTAATAAAAGATCACTTTATATAACATTTCTAATAGTTTCATCATCATGGTGGCCAGGCAAGAAGATTACATCATGTTTTATGGAGCCAGTTCTAAGTATAGCCATTGAATGCAATTCCACAAAAAGAGTGGAATGAAAAAGTCAGATGGATGAAAGAATAAGAATTATTCTTCTGAGATGCAAAAGGAGGTACAGATGCATAGATATGCAGATAAATTTGGAGATGTAGAGGAGAGAAGTGGAGGGGGTTCACACCAGATAACCTCAATGTTCTCAGCAGTAGGAGGCCAAATCATGTGTTAAGGTTGAGGGGGTGAGGATAAGGGTGGGGATGTGGGGAGGGTGTGGTGGGAACAGCTGCTGTGTGGAATGGGAAGACCAGCCAAATAGGAATGAGTAATAGGGCTGCTGAGCAGCTCTCAGGGTTCAGCTGACATTGGAAATCATAAATTTGTAGCAGAGTCAATCAGCGTGGTTATTCAATTTTCTCAGGAACTCTTGGCAGTCCAGGAGGAGGAGGAGAGCAAACAGATGGTAGGACTGATTTGGTAATGGAATTGGCAAGGCAGCTGCAAGAGAAGTTCGAAGAATGGAAGAAATCAATTGCAGCCATGAAAGTGTGTTGAAAATGGTTATCGGGGGATCAAAATTAGGGAGAGATGGAAGTCAAGCCAGGAAGGATTAGAGACTGCCAACTCATGGAAGGGTGAAGCCATGGACGTCATCAGCCTGAGAAGCTTAAGAAGAATTTTTGTGGGCATGAGCAAGTGGGAAAAGCGATGAGAGAGGAGAATTTCACCATTCTAGATATTACAGTAGAACACTTTTTGATTAGAAACAGCCCATTTTGTATCTATGGGTGTAGACTGCCAAAGCTGAGTGGAAGTGACTGTTATTAAAATATAAAGCAAAAAAAATTCGAAGCTAAATAGAGGAATATGACATCTAAGTCATCTAGAATGGTGACAAGTTATAGAAAACAGCAACAATAAAAACCAGCTGCCAAATTATTCAACTGAATTGATGAAGTATTTGTGGATGACTGGATTTAGAAGAGAACTCGAAAAGTTGACAGTTTTGGCTTTGTAATTATAAGACTTATTGAACTAAAGTAGTAAAACAACATCCCAGAATTGGAAGAGGAAGTTCATAAGAGTGTCCCTCTTCCTCTTTACCCTGAGATAGAATGATTGTTACTGTTTTTAGCAGTAGTCTAGCATATAGGGAAATCTATGTGAATAAAACTTAAACTCAGTAAAAACAATCCCTCTGTTTATAATATTAATATGTATGTAGCCTAAGAGATGTTCTAGTGGATACATTTCCTGCTCTCTGCTAGGTAGAAGTACAGACCTCTCTACTAGGTCATGCCAATTTACATCTAAATATATGGTAATATAACCTACTTTAAACAGTGCTATGATTTGAATGTTTGTGTCATCTCCAAAATTCATGTGGAAACTTAATCCCCAATGCAACAGTATTAAGAGGTAGGATTTTGAGATGATGAGGCCATGAGTGTTCTGTCCTCATGAGTGGATTAGTGCCTTATAAAAGGGCTTGAGAGAATTAGCTAGGACCCTTTTGCCCTTTTGCCCTTCCACATTCTGCCATTGGTGGACACAACAACAAGGTACCATTTTGGAAGCAGAGAACAGCCTTCACCAGAAAGTGAATCTCCTGGTGCTTTGCTCTTGGGCTTTCCAGCCCCTAGAACTGCGAGAAACTAATTTCTGCTATTTATATTAATAAATTACCCAGTCTAAGATATTTTGTTATAGCACCAGGAAAAGATTAAGACAATCATAAATACTGAACAAAACCAAAAACAGATCTGTGACTTAGCTACCAGCTCCAAGGATAACTCCTTGTTTCTAATCACCTCCATCAAAACTTACCAAAGTGTTGTCCACATGGTCATTTCCCACCATTCATATTTTAAGATCTCCTTAATCCACTCCTGGGGCTTTTTTTTGTTGTTGTTCTTTCTACTCCATTGACATGACTTTCATGAAGGTCACCAAGTCTCATTTTGCTGAATTCAGTGGTCAATTCTGTCTCTTTTTCTAAATCTTGTCATTTGAACAGTTGTTTACTCCCTTTTCTGGATTACTTCATAACACCATATTTACTTGGTTTTCCTCCTCCATTGCTAACTGCATCTTATCAGTCTGCTATAACGGTTCTAATAGATGTCTTAGTGTGTAGTGAACCCAAGATTTTGTTTTTATGTATTGCCATCCCAGACTTCTCCTCTGGGTTCCATACTCAGTACAAGTTCTTGGCTTTTCTAGAGGTAAAGGCAGTATCACACAGGGGTGATGTGATAGGTTCTGGTGCCAGGTTCTCTTTGGCTGTTACCTGTTAGCTGGCTGACTGAGGCCAAGTTACATAATCTCTGTACTTTAGTTTTCTCATCTCTAAAATGAGGATAATACTAAGAACTACTTTATGGGGTTTTGGGGAGGATTAAATAAACAAAAAATATAAATAAATATGGAAAAAATAAAATTGTTTAAAAATGTTCTTGGCACAGAATAAGTCCTCAATAACTGCTAGTTGTTAATGTTATTGCAAACACAATAGAGTAAGAGTAAAACCATTGCTTTTCTACTCCAATACTTCAGTTTGCTATCTTCAGAAACCTTTCTCATGAGTGAATAGTACTGAATTCTACCCAGTTTGTTCAGGGTAAAAACCCAGAGATCATCTTTTATTCTTTTTGCCCTATATGCTATCCCAATCTATCAGTAATTTCTGTTCTCTTTGCCTCAAAATTCTATACCAAATCTGACCACTGTTCACCACCTCCTCTCCTAAAGGAGATCAACAATACCTGTTGTGTCTCTGATTCTACTATGCTCCCTGCAATACGTTCAGCATGGAGTGATCTCTCTGAAGTGTAAATGCAGACGCAGGTTGAGTATCCCTTATCTGAAATGCTGTGACCACAAGTGTTTTGGATTTTGGAATATTGCATTATGCTTACCAGTTGAGCATCCCAAATTTGAAATCTAAAATGCTCCAATGAGCATTTTCTTTGAATGTCAAGTTGGTGCTCAAAACTTTTCAGATTTTAGAGCATTTTGAATTTTGGATTTTGAGATTTGTGATGCTCAACCAGTATGTCCTTTCACTATTTAAAATCCCCCAATTGCTATCCATTACAATGAGAATAAAATCCATTCTCCCAGAGTGGTTTACCAGCATGTCCTGACTGGGTACTGGCCTGCCTCTGGGACCTCAGTTCCATTCACTTTCAAAACTATTCACTAAATCAAAGCCACTCTGACCCCTCTTTGTCACTCAAACATTCCGTAAGATTTCTATTTCAAAGCCTTTGAACTTGTTATTCTTCTGCTTGGAACAGTTTCTTCCCTCAGGTCTTCATGTCTGCCTCCTCTTCATCATTTAAATCTCATTTCAAATTCCAGGTCTTCACAGGGGCTTCCCTAACCACTTTCCATCAAGTTACTATATGTTTTGTATTTTCTCTAGTACTCATTAGGTCTGCAATCTCTGCCCCAAACCTAGTTTGCTCACATTGATCACACTTAAATATGAAACAATAAGACCTATAGTAGACTTTCACTAGTTTTACCTGATTATTTACATTTTGGTCATCAGATTCCTTAAATTTTATTTCTGCATATACTTGGTCAAATACTTGATTTTTTAGATGCTACATTGGTATCTGCTGACACATTAGGGATTTTGGAATGGTAAGCATCTCCAGCTATCCACTTCATATTTGTAAAAATTGACACAGTTAAACTAGTACTTGTCTTGGATCCAGATTTCTAATGAAGAACTACATTTTTTTGGAAAATTGAGCGTTTATCCCTTTCATATATTTAAAAAAGCACTGAAAGAACTGCTAAATAACCTGAGGTTATATTTAAGTCTAGAAATATTTCACCTATATCACAAATTATTTTATTAATAAAGTTAATATATCAGAAGATTCCATTTGTTTTTCCAAAAGTATAAACAATACAGTACAAACAAAACCAAGGCATTGTCCTCTTTTCCTTTTGAACAAAGCAATGCAAACATATTTCTCATTATTTCTGAAGCAATGATACATATTTACCTGGGAATCTATTTTTCATGGTAATAGATATCACTTAGGATCAAGACATTGGTCATGGAGGTATGTTCACGGATTACTCTTTTAAGGTAACGGTAATATGAGAACATGAGGATATTAGGTATGAATGATCTGCAATCATGAGCTTTCCACTAAAAAATAGATGATTCTTAATTATTGAATGTAAATACAATGGTATGTTTGCAGCCCCAACTAACTCCTTATAATCTCTGAAAATTTTAATTAAAATTAGACTTTATATATGTAGCCTGAAATTACAAATATTATATTTCTGGATTCTGATTGCTTTTTTAAAGATATCACAGAGCAAAGGCCTAACTTAGCACATATTATCACGATCAACTTCTAGTTGTAAACAAAGGAAATTTGGTGATACTGGGATACTTTCAAAACTCCAGTTGGTAGAGACAGCTAGGAGAGAGGCTTTGTAAGCTTAAATATTTTGTACCTTCTGAAGATAAATGCTTAATTTGAGCTTAAATTTATGGAGATTCTGTGAAGCAAGACAGGTCTCAATCCAGGTTCCTCTTCCCGTGAAGGAACAAAAGCATATGCAGTCACAGTGGGCTCTCTGAAGAGTCTACAGTGACATGGGTGTCTTAGCTGGTGTAGGAGGGAGGAGTGGGCGTGTAGGCACATCTCCGTGTTGGTATGCAGAAGATGACTGAGATCCAGGCATGTACCACAGCTGTCAGATGGATAGAAGAGATGCTGATACTGACTGAACGAACAAGCATACTGAGAAATGGGTTAAATACAACTATTGATTGATTTTGGAGAGCACAGTTGACAAACTTCAAATATCACTGAAAAGCCACTATAAGTTATATTTCCTAGCCTAAGATATTAAGTAGTTTTCCTCACAGATTTAATATGTTTGAATAATAACTTTTTTTTTTTTTGCTTTTTTATCCACAAGTAAAACCCAAAAAAAAAAAAAAAACCCAAAAAACAAAAAACTTTTTCAGGGCATCCTGCTCAAATCTCCCTCTTGTTCTTTCTTATTTTGCTTTATTTTTCCTTTAGAATAACTTAGGCACTGTTCCTAAAAGAACACCATTTGGCTAATATCCATCTGGCATCCTTTCTCTCTTATTTTCACTGCAAAGTGTAGAGTCTAGTTTTTAATGCTATTTCTGAATAAATTCAGCTTTCAGTTCAACACCCATCACCCCCCTCCTTTTTTTATATAAGCAATTACCTCTTTTTGTGGGAAAAATAAATATAACTTCAGGCTCTAACTGGGTAGAACCAGATAAAAACAAATTGTAGAAATATGGGCTTGCTAATTTCTAGTAATCTTTTGTATGCTGTATAGTACAAATGTGTCATGTGAAAAGTTCCGTCTGTGCTGAAGAATTGAGTATTTTACACACAGATAATTAGAAGATTATCAAGACATATGTTGCTTTTACAAACGTTTTTGTATTTATTGTTTTGCAGATGATACCAAAAATTATCATGGTGCTGAATTATGAAAAACCTCTCAACTTAGAGGTCTTCATCAGTGACTAATTGCTACTATTTGTAACCCACTTTAAAAGCAAATAAAGCACCCATCTGGTAATTCTATTAACAGTTTATATGCTAAAATGGCGATTGGTCCTCCAAAAAGAAAATATACAATTATGAAATATTCATATTTATGTCACTATTGAAAAGCTTACAAATTGTATCTGGCAAAATAGAATTTCTCATTCCTTTTTCCATTCTCTATTAAACCTGTAACTTTTAAAAATCAAATTGGATTAATGACATAGCTATATAGCTACATATACTCAACAAATGGAAAATTACAGCAATTATTTTAATAAATCAAGGCAAAAAAGAAACATTCATAATTAGTCATTTGGGTAGCATTATCAAATCCCTCTCCCCTCCCCCAAATCTCTGTTTTGCCCACTGCAGAATTTATAAGCTTTGAATAACCAGGTGTCTCCACTGAAAAGAAGAAAAAGGAAGTGCTATTCCTGACCTTGTTATTTTGAAATCTGACCTCAAGCAACACTGCTCTGCGAGTCACTTTCTATAGTGGTCAAATGCGAGAAATTTCTTTGCAAGTCTGTAACAAGTGCTGTAAAGAAGAATTAAAGAAACCAAGAATTTGAGAATGTTTAGTAAAAGTAAGCCCCTCTCAAGACCCAGAGGTAGCTATGATCCTGCAGGCATCTAAAATAGAACAACATTAATCACTCACCTGAAGAAGAAAATTTTTTATCTCCGAGGAAAAAATATATGGACTTGCCCCAACCCTGGTTCCTTCTGAACCTCGGCCCCTTGGAGGCCCATCTGCTGCTGCATGGGAGTTCTGTGTGAACCTGCAAGGCACACACCCCTTTTCCTGCTTCCTTTCTGCCTCTGATGTTTTCTGGTGAACCTCTTGGCGGAGGTAGAATGGGTCGGTCTGGTGCATATTATTAATATATATAACACACACTGTGCCCCAGGCCTGCAGTGCTGCAGCACCTTTTCTAACTTTGTGATCACTCTTAGTTGCTTTTGGACATGCAAATTCTCTTTTTCCTCTCCCTAAGGTTTCTTTATGTTCTTCAACATGCAGGTCAACATGGAGTGGTAGGATTGCAAGTGGTTTTAACATTTTCTTTTTTATATTTCACTTTTGTAGTTTTCTTTCAGGACTTTTATGATTAAAAATGCCATTTGAATATTTTATATAACAAAAATCTGAAGTATCTAATTTGAAACTGGAATCAGGATTAGGAGCCTGTTTCATATGTTCCCATATGTTCAACTATAGTAATTATTATTTGGGTGTATTGTAATAGACTATCTGTCTCACTAGACTGAGATCCTCTGTAATATATAATTCTTCATGTCTGCTATAATACAATACCCATAATAAGCATTTATTACATGTCAGTTGAATGAATGAATGGGTGAAGTAGTAGGTTTTATATATATATGGTTAGTTCATTTTAGTTTAGTAAGTAGATATGGGGCAATATGAAAATAGCAAATAATTAATTGGATCTGAATTTAAGATAATATGCTACATACAAGTTCTTAGTTTATTGTGTGCTTTTATATTCATTGGAAAGAAATGATAAAAATAAATTTATCATAATAAAATTATAATAAATAAATGATGAAAGCTCTTGTAAATTATAATCTTTTAAAAAAACAACTTCTCATTTTCTCATTTCTTTTTTGTACCATATAAAGTATTTTCATCTTGAGGTTTATACCTAAACATTAACAGTTACAGTAAAGGCACTGCCCCAACATAAGGACTTAACTCCTAAAATCTGATGGAGACCTGTGCAATGGATTACCACTGCAGATTATTTCTATTTGTTCAAACTGAGACTCAGAAAATTGGGTATCTTGAATGACAATCAGAGGCTTCAAACATTTCTGCCATGTGGAAGGATGCTGTGCTCTCTACTGGAAGAATATTTCCTCTGGGTTGGCAGTTAGTGGCATCTGATACAAGTTGGCATGTTTGACTTCATTAATTTGATTCAACAGGTGTTTATTATATGTCAACTAGTTTATGAGCCTCTGGATATGTAAAAGTGAATAAGGCCTTGGACCTTTCATGGAGGAATTCACAATAAGTTTAGGGAGGCAAAACATAATGAAGCATCTATAAAGAAAAGGTAAAATTTTAATTAATGGCATACAACAAACATTTATTAGGGGATGCTCTTTGCTTGACACAGTGCTTAGTGCTAATAAAGTGCTATGGGGACAAAGTCCTGTTGAATCTGTTTAACCCTGACATTGGAGGTGGGCACTGGGGCAGGGATGTCTTTCCAGGGTACAGTAGATACACTACTTTGGCCACACGATACTTTTAGGGACTTGTGACATTTTAATTTTTTTTTAAATCAGAAGGAAAACAAGAACCTTTTAGGTCAAAGAAAATGTTTTAGTATGTAATATCTTTATACCAACACAATTGTAAAACATAATTTGTAGCGTTTTTAATGATGAAAGTGTCCCACAAAGGCCAAAGAACATAAGGCCCAGGAGAGTCATGATGTGGCCCTGGTTAGGAGAAGGCAGAAGCCAGAAGAGGGCAGAGAAGATTCAGAGGACCTGAGTGGGGCCTTGAATTAATAGTAACATTTCACTAGGTAGAGGACAGGAAGGTTTTGTCGGGAGAATGCTTAGGCTTGTGAAAGTGTATAGAGTGAGATAATTCAGAGATGCGTAAGACATGGCCCCCAGATTCAAGGATTTGTTAGTTCAGGAGAGGGAAGCAAATTATGGGAAAGAGCTACATAATAGTAGGTATATGCCCATTCCAAGTGGGCGTATACCTACATTCCAGAGAATAAGGCACCTGCTCTTGAGTCTTTGAGATTTCTGAGAACAGAAGCTGTACAACTAGATAGTTTAAATAAACTGTTTAAATGAGTTTACCATTGTAAACTCTCAATTTTCTGATCTGTATAATGTATTTGAGCGTAGGATAGAAGGCATTATGGTTTGGGGACTATCTTCAAGCCCTAAACTCTTTAGTTATCAATAATTGTGTATTTATAACTGTTTATTATTCTCCATACACATTTTTGAAGTAATACCCTAGAACATAGTATCTCAAACATTACATTTAAAATAACATAACCATTTTGACCCTCAGAAGTTAACTTAGCCTTAGATGAATACTCTAGTCCAAATATGAATTCCTAAGCATATTGCATAAAAAGGTTTACCCAAAACCCTGTCTCCACAGTAATAACACAGTGCATATTGATGAATTCTGTTAAACTATTTTCAGAATTTTAGATCATAAAGCAAACTTTTATTCTAGTATCTACTATTATGTTAATGCCATTCCAGCTTTAACCGATTTCTAAAAGGATATGTTCTCTTCATATTTTCTAAGCCCTGATCTCGGTATGTTCTTCTTTTCTTTCCCCCTTTTATAATGAAGGGAAAACATTATTCACCTAATTTATTTTGAGAGAATAACATTAAGGGTACTTACATTTTTCTTGTTATTTTAAAAGCTATCGTGAATAGTAGGTGAGCTGATGAATTTAATTTTTCAGCTAAGTAAACATGCTCATATTAAATTCTCTAACTGCCATAAATATAATCAGGCCTTTAATTAGAAAATGAAGGAAACGTAATTCTTAGCATTATGAAGATATATTGGGCTTCTGGTGGTTAACAGATTTAGGGAGATGCAATAACTCCATCAGAATGCCCTAGTGTCCGGCTTTATTTCAACTAGAACTTTTGCAAATCTATCTTATTGAGCCTATGGGAAAGCCATTGAAAATAAAAGGGTGTGCCCTTGTTATAGTGCATCATGACTGTAACCTTCAAAACTAAAAGACACCAGCTTCTCATATGAGAAAGTTGTTGGACTGTTGGATATTTCAATCTATGTTACTAAATATGGAGAGAGATCTAGTTTTTAAAACATTCGTTCCATTTGTTACATATATATTTGTAACTCAGATTTTCACAGCAGAGGCAGACAAGGGCATTAGTAAAAAGACAACTATTCTTTTTGGAATGTTAATTACTGGGTGATTTTGCAAAAATTTCATCAATCTCTGGATCCCCCCAAAATGTTATTTATTCACTCAATAATATATTATTGTGGCAAAATATTCATAATCCATACCTTCAAGAAGTTTATACTCTGATGAGAAAACAGAAGCACAATGGAAACACAATATGAAGTAACTAATAATACTAAATCTTATAGTACAAAGGGGAGACACTGCACTCAGGCTTTGAAAGCCACTGACAGTTGCCTCAAGTAAGTAAATTTCACCTTGCTCACAGAGTTGTTTGTTTGTTGTTTTTTTTCTTTGTTAAGAATTGGGTCTCTGTTCACATGTAGGTGTAAAAAAAGAAAAAAAAATGGGTAAGTTATTCAAAGTAATATAACTAGGTTTATCTATGTCTGAAGTTATGAAAATTTGACTCCAACTATGTATTATTTTCATATTTGGATAAGCAAATGCATTTTAATGCCATTATTTCTTGTTACCTACATTTACCAGTATTTATAGATAGGTAACATTTACTTATTTTACATATAGACAATGTTTACAAATAAATGTAAATATGTACATTTACATATAGGTAGGTAATATAGGTGTATATGTGTTTCTGTGTCTGTGTGTGTATATATATATATAAAGTAGATAATATACAATATATAAAAAAGAAAAAAGCAAGTACTATTAAACACATTTTGAAAATATGTTTCATCACATTTCTGAAATTTTTTTGTAGCTTTAATTTCATACCAGACCCCCAGTAAAAATATCATTCATCGTATAAATTTCTATTACTGGCTCATTTAGTTGTGATCTCCTTTATTTTACTCTTAAGTGAATTGTTTTAAAACCATATTATATGCAGTATTGCATCTATTTTATTTACTTCTTCTTCTCTGAACACCATTGTTGGTAGTGTTTTTTTTTTTTACTTTTCCCTGGTCTAAAAAAAATACAGTTTTTTACTTACTTGAATTTTCTCTCTATATGAGGAGGTTCCTTTCTATCAGCAATCTCTGTTGACTTTTGTTCACCGTTCATTGTGCTCCTGCTTATAGCTGCTACAGAGACATATGGAAAAAAATCAAGCTGTTTCTTTCCCTTTGTGAAAGATATCTAAGGATTAAAATATTGGTATAAACTTTTTATGACTTATTAATTAAATCTATTCTTTAGATTTGGGAAAAAGTTGCTAGCTCCTCACATTTAATTCCTAATGTAAGGGCGGAAGAGTGAATTAGAGTCAATTTTTTCTTATAATTTTTATTAAAGCAAATGTGTTAATTAAGGCTCATGAATTGAGCATCTGCCTTCCTATATTATGTTTGACGTGATGGGAATGTAAAAAAACTTTTTAAGGCTCTATCCTACCGTGTTTCCCCAAAAATAAGACAGGGTCTTATTTTTATTTTTCCTCAAGAAGAGACCCTAGAGCTTATTTTCAGGGGACGTGTTATTTTCCCCTCAAAGCCTCAGCTTGCAGCACGCATAGAATGCCTGGGCCTGACAGGTGGAGCTGACCTAGTTGGTGGGCTGCCCGCACATTTCCGGTCACCTCTGGGATAGTAGCTGTCACAATGAGGCATGAGAAGGGCTGCTCGTCTACTTTACCGCTTTGCGAGGAAATGCATGGGTTGTGCAGATGCGCTGCGTAGCCACGCCCATCACTAGGTCTTATTTTCGGGGTAGGGCTTATATTGTGCAAATGCTTAGAAATCCTGCTAGGGCTTATTTTATGGGTAGGTCTTATTTTCGGGGAAACACGGTAGTACTAGATGGGCTTGGAGAATATAGCTTTGAGACAGATTCACAAGCACAAAATAATTAGCACTATATTAAAACAAGAGTCTAAAGCTCAATTGTAAGTTATATAATGAAGACTATAAATATATACATCCTTTTTTGCAAGTACCAATTATATATATGTGTGCGTGCATGTGTGTATAAATTATAATTAAAATTTGATATACCTAGTATCTCACTAAAGCCAAAACTTTGAGAAAAGGTATTTGAAACAATACAAGTGAGCTCATGTAATAAATTAATGAATGGATCTCTAAATTACACAGGATCACTCCTCCAAGGAGACTCCTGATTATTAATTTGCATTATTTTGTAGATGAATTGTTTGGCTCATTCTTTGAGAATATCATTTTGGCCTTTTTTATGGTAAACTCAGATAATATACCCAGTTAAATTTGGTGAAATGAGCTTCAGATGTATTTTAAAATATACGTGTTTAAGGAAATTCAAATGATGTCTTGTATTCTCTTGAGTTTTTGTATAATGCTACTGGAGGTATATTTTGCTTTAAAAAATATTTTCAGTTCTAAAAATCCCTGAAGTAATTCTCTCCTGCAGTGAATGACTTTGTAGGGAAACATTTAAAAAAGCATTTAAATTTAAAAGGTGCAATTTGAAACACATTTTCTTGTGTCAACTTTTGACACTGACCTTTTAAAACATGTAAGCAGGGACTTTCCTCTTTAATTATGTTACTTCTTTTAAATTAAATCTATTGCAGTTCTTTATAAAATAAGGAAATATTTTGGAATGAGATTTATTTTACTTCTCTTAGATTTTGGGACTAGAAAATGAATAGGTTTGCAACGAGAATTTAAAATTATTTTTGACACATTTTTCTATCTCTTCACTTAGGGAGTGGAAGACAGAACACCTTTTCTACAAATAGCGATTGTATGTGATACAAAAATGCATGTCTCTCTTTCAAGATAAGTTTCCTAAAGTGAATTTGAGTCAGGATTTCACTATAAAGAATTAGAAAGGAAATATGAATCTGATTGGTGGGACATTTATCAGAAAGAACTGTAGGAGGGGGACATTTTTGGAGTTTCTCTCCAGTATTGTTATTAAAGGCATTTTGGTTCCTTCCATTCCAATATACAAGAAAGAACCTCATAATGAGTTAGCATAGCATTCTATTCCTGCATCCCTTTGCAGAAATTCAGTGAGCAAAGCTATGGAGTACAGACTGAGCATATCAAGGTAAGTTACCTACGGTACTGAGCATTTTTAGGTATTTGATTATTTGTCTTTGCGATCCCTATTTTGAGGACTTTAAAGAAAAAACGTCTAAGTAAGACCACAGCATCTGTGATATATGAGAAGAAAATGGGACCTGGATTTAGACACCCAGATCTAAGTAGGTGTCAGGTATTTACTTGCTATGGGACCCTGGATAGGTCATCTCATTTTGTAGCTTCAGTTTTTCTTCTCCATGTATCTTATGGGATGTTGTGAGGACTCAGTGAAATATGGTTTCTGAGGCTTTTACTAATAGTGCTTAAGTATTTTTTTATCTTTTTCTATGTGTTTCTCTATTATACTGAGTTGTTATTTTAATATTTTAAAATTTTATTGTTAGGTCTTAGTTCAATTCTTAGTGGGTCCTGAGATAAAAGAGGCTGAATTATGCATTAAACATTTGGCTTTCAGTTTTCCGTTTTGTCTGTATGTGTCTGTTCTATAAATGTCACTAAATAAGTAGTCATAGAAAAATATAAGTAGGAATGAGACAAAGTATATAGGGTTTTAAAAACTTATGTAATTTGTTGAAGAACATACACTTTTTTTAATCCTCTTCTTTCTTATATGACTATTCATGCTCTGGGAAAATTAACCCGTCAGCAGTTTGCATTTTTTCAGGATGTTGTGGATTTTTGTTAGAGAGTTTCGTGATTTTTCTGTTCTGTGTTATTGGAAAAGGGCATGCGTGCTACTGTGTTGCTCTATTGCATTTCTGGGATCTCTTCTGTCTGGCAAGGAGCGTCTAAAGATGCCTAATTGGTCTCCCTGCTTCCAACTCTGGCCCCCACAGCAGTCTATTTTAAAAACTGTAGCCAGAGTACTTCTTTAAAAACATAATTCAAATCACTCCTCTGCTCAGACTCAGAAACTTCCAGTGACTTTTCGTCTCAATTCAAGTTAAAGCCAAAAGCTTCAAGGTCCTGCATGATCCGTCTTCCTCGCATCTCTCGAGTCATCTTCTACCACGTTCCTCTCACTCAGCGTCAGCCAAGTGGCCTCCTCCTTGTTCTTGCCAACAAGGCCAGGTCCACTCCCTGTGAGGGATTTGCACCGGCCTTCTGAACCGTTTCTTCACAGTTTCCACAAAGCTCAGCCTATGTTCTCCGTAAGGTTGTCTTAACAATGATCTCTTTCTGACCATCCTATTTGAAATAGCACCTTCCTTGTGTACTCCAAATCCCACTCTTCTTCCTTTCCTCTCAACTCCACTTGGGATATGTACGTATGGTGTATGTGTTTGTGTAATATTTACCTATTTATTTGGCCTATGTGTTTCTCACCCATTAGAATCTAAATGCTATGAAGTTAGGCATTCCTGTTGAGTTGAATAGGGAAATTATTTACTGTTTCTCAGCTTCTATATTTCCAGTTATCATGTGAATCTGACAAGAAGCTTTAGGGTCAACAAAATGAGCCTTTCCCCTCCATAATATGGAATTAACTGTTTTTAATTTCCAAACACCAGATGATTTCTTTCTGCAATGAGAGAGCAGCCCTTTCCTTTTGAAGAGAGCCCAACAATTCCAATTATCACAATACTCTCTATATGTATGTGTAACCATATAAACATAGTAACCCTCAGATTTGCCCCATAGGACTGGAGAATCAGAACTTCTTTACTCTTAAAACCTTAAGGGAGCATCTGTCAATAGACTTGCTTCAGACTTGCCTCATACCCACTTTAAGTACCAGGGTTTGAATTAGAATCTAGAAGACCAATTTCCTGAGGCAGTTTTCTTTGCAATATATGCAACTTAATGATCCTAAGGAACTAACTCCGAAGGGACAATATGACCAACAAATACGCGTGACAAAACCTGGAATCCAGGGAAGATAACAAAATAGAGCCCAACAGAGCTGTTTTCAACCTCTTTTATTTTCCCTACGCCTATAGTTCTGAAAGTTAATTTTACTGGTTTTTGTTATAATTGTTCTTATTTTTAACCATTTTGTGTTTCCATATTCTGAATGGAAAAAGAAGGGCACCTTTCAGAGTACATCATTCCCACTGTCCGAGGATGAGACAGAGGTGGCTGAGCTGTGGCCCTCAGAGCACAGAACTTTGATGAGTGTTTTCTTATGGTGATGTGTTCCTTGTTCTCTGTGAGGGTGCAGGAGCTATGCCTCACCGCAGATAAAGTCTTCTAGAAATTTCCCATTGTATGTAGGAAGACTTTCAATGTAAACAATGTCTTCTAGGGAGGAAGATCAGTATCAAGAGGATAAAAAGTTGTGATGGGGACCTATGTGTGGCTGTCTGTGCCACAGTCCTGAAAGGAGAGATTTAACAGGTTGGACAGAGCAGTACTGCTTTTTCTGGATCATTTAGATAGGCTCTGATTTAAATGTATTACATGGAGACTATAACTATATATATACTTTTTCATTCTCTTGGGATCTGATAATGTTTGGGTGGATTGTGTGATTAATTAAGTGCAGATGGCTTTGTGCTTGTACAAGAATTTTACATTGTTAGGGGGAAATTGAATAGATAAAGTAAAAATAGACTTCATTGCCGTTTTGCTAAGGACAAATTAAATGATTCATCTTCAGATTGTCTATCCCTGCTATTAATTTGATGGAGGTGTTATGTTATGATAGTTTCTTGAATAACTAAGTTAAAGTTGGTTATAAAATTATTTGTTTAGTGAATTTTGCTCAAATCATTTTCAGTGTCTAGAACTTTTCTCTATTAAGGTATGGTAAACAAATGTCTATAATTGGGCTTGACCAAAGAGCTCACCCTTATTTGAAAAGTGAATCCCATAGAAAATTATTTCAAAGGCCTTTGGGAGAGGATGGGGATGAATAGGGGTAATGGGACCCCTTCTGTTTTCAAGAAAGGTAGTCTTATCATAAACAAGTTCTGAATAAATCCTGCTTTAAAGAATGTCGTGCAGATAGGAATGCCATCTTTTTAAAGGGTGCTCTAAATATGTTAACAGAGTCTTGAATTCTCATAAAATCATTGACCAGAACAATTAAGATAGTGGAAGTGCTAATAGGTCAAGATTTAACATGCACAATAATACTCTTGAACATTTTTCAATTTGCAATTTTAAGTAGCTTGATAATAGGAGCATTCCTTTGCTATTAAAAAAAAGCACAGAATGTAGAAAAAGAGAAAGAAAATAATATGAACACTTTTAAAACAGGCCCCAAAATGTAAAAGAAATAATAAAATAAAACAGATTTGTGTGTGTATGTGAGAGAGAGAGAGAGAGCTAGAGAGAATGTCTCTATGTATAAAAAGCCCCAGAAGGGCTGTAAGTCCCTAGTTTATCTTTGTTTTCACACTTTTGACTCAGGCATTTCTAAAAAATGAATGCAGTTCTTTTTGCCAGCCTCTAGGAATATGTAAAAAGTGACACATTAATCTGAATGATTCTTTATATTTGTTTAAGTTTGACCGCTGCAAAAAGATTCGACAAGAAGTACTATATTTGACTAGTTCTTGCCTATGAAGAACCATATGGGTGAAAGGAGTGAAAGATGATAAATCATATTTAAATGGATTTAAAAAGAGTAATATATTATTCTGATGAGAAACTGAGCATGTTACTGTGACAAACAGAAAACTTTTATTAAATGAACAATGTTAGCTTTTTCTTTAAGGAATGAAGAAGTTTTGGGAATATGTAGGTTACAATCAACACATCCTATATAAAAATGACTATCAAGCTATAAAAATACAGTTTAAGAGAAAATGAGGCAGGGGACACATTTTCATAGAAACCTTAACATTTTAATGTGTTAAATATGACCTGCTCATTATTTAGCACATTTGCAAAAACACGATAGACTACAGGAATTTAATAGAGATGACACATGAGGAAAATTCAATATTTATAAAAATGCATTACAGGGAAGAAAATAGGGAGTCATCATTGCGGTTTGTAGGGCATTTTAAGCACAGGTTCCCACCGCCATTTTTATAACTGAATTTTTTTTCTGTGACTCATTTGAAAAAAATGAGACCAATGGCTTAAATTTTGATACTGGAGCATTATTATCACAATTTATAACATTTCTTGAGTACTTATGTCAGTCACTTGTGGTGAAGACTTATCAACTGTTACAATGACTCTGTGAGATAGGTGCTCTTATTTGACCCATTTTACAGATGAGGGATCTGAAGCTTGGGGAAGTTAAGTAACTCTGTGTTTTTATGGCTGGGAAGTGACAGCACTGGGTTCAAGCATAGGTGTGTCTCAAGTCTTTACTACCCTGTCTATTTCCCTTCTGTAAATTCTGGGACATCGCCTAAAAAGTGATTTCTTCGTATTGCCAACCAAGAGCTGGTTCAAAATAAGTTGCATCCATTTTCTTGTATTTTGGAGGTTCCAGAAGAATCGATATCATGCAGAGGAAAGAGGTCATCCCAGTTTAGGCATTCAAGAAAAAGGAGACGTGCAATTCCACAGTTGACTCATGATATTTAGTGTGCCTCTAGCTTGGAACAATGTCCAGAAAAGTGCAAATAAGGCCAAACTGCTTCTGAAATAAACTGAGTGACTGTGGCCTTCTCAAGGTCTATCTAATTCAGATGCTGGGCATAGCCCTGTTCACTTAAAATCGCCCACCTCTCAGGCTGGTATGAAATAGGTACAAGGGAGCATTCCTCTTGCTGCAAATGCACTTATCTTCCTAAGCTTAAACAAAGAGATATCCTCACTTCTTCACAGAGTTCCTTCGTGATCTCCAGTGATAAATGGCCCGTGTTCATGGAGCCCCAGGATTTCCTGTGCTCTGGGTGCTGTCTGCATGACAGTTGAATTGCCAGAATTCGAAACTTTTTATTTAAACTCAAACCCATCCTTCTGCATACGATTTTATTGTGTCTAGGAATATTCAGTTGAAATGGCTTCTGCATACTGATGTAACAAGAATAGAAACAGTGGGAAGGATAAAATGTGTATCCCAGAGGCACTATTCAGAACCTTCTGAGCTATGTTCCTCGATGCTCAGTTTTTATTAACGGTTAAATTAAGAGTGAGACAAATTGAGTTAAGCGTAGAAACATAGTAACCGGTGATCACAAAGGATCGGTATCTCAGATATGGGGTGATAGCATAGACAGAGTAAGTTCTCAAAGGGCAGTCCTGTAACACAAGCATTTCCTCTCTCTTCCAGGCATGATTAATTAAACTCCTTGATAGTGAGGTCATGGGAGAGCCCTCCCACCCTAAGCAAACTCATTTTCAAAGTGTGCCTGCTTTCACATTTATTTGCAGGCATCTTCTGTTATTTAATTTCATTTTTACTCTAAATAATGAGTAAATTTGAAGCGTTGCCTAACAGAGGGCTGGATGCTATAAATGTTTTACAGTGCAGGCCAGTGAACGCTTGGTTTGGAATGCCACACGCCACATACAGAAACCTTTTCTCATTGTTGTGTTGCATTAAACAGCCACAGCCTGGCACAGACTAACAGTGGGCTTTGTAAAAGGTCAGGTGTTATGTTTTCATCTTTTGTTTGTGTTATTATTTTTCTGGCTGTTAAATGGTACTGTAAGCATTAAATAGCTACTTTGCATTCCTATGGAGATATTGTGTGCATTTTTATGAGTTTGTCATGGTTTACTTATTTTGTGCTTCCACCTCTTTATATTAAAAATTTATATTTTGTACTTAGACATTTAAAGTATTGGGCTTTTAATCATTGGGGCTTCTTGTGGTCATTACACGAGCAGGACTGCCCTTTCTTACAGAACGCAGCTGGGAGTGCTGGCGAGCAGAGGATAATTTATACAAGGTCTTAAGACCTGAGTATTATTCTTGAACGACCTCGCTGTTTTCTAGAGAACGGATTTGACTCTCAGTCTCATGGTAACAGAAACCTTTAGAAATAGTGTGTAGAATTAATTCTCTTTTAAAAGCAACAGGATTCTTCTCTTCATTTGCAGGATTTTGCATTTTATATGTAAATAAGAAGAAAAAAAAGTATGCATTAAATAATGAAGATAAAAGCCTTAGTGTTAGGATACAGTAGCAGAAGACAATGCAGGCATCACCAGCAATGAGCTTTGGACAGATATTCGTGAGTGAACAGTTTGGTTACTGTATATGATATTTACAATAAATAAAACATGGGTATTGTCTTGGGCAAGCTTTCGGCACGATTTTATTTCACAGATTTGATAATATGGTTGACTTAATCACTTTCAACTGCTAAAACTATGGAGGCATGATTTCTTTTTTCTGATCTCTTTTTGTTGTTGTTATCTCCTTATCCCTTTCACTCTGATGCTCCTGTCCTTTGGTATTTCTCATAGCTTGACATGCAGGGGTAATGGTTCTATTAGAGGTGGCAAATCTGCTGAGCTTGCTTTTCAAGGGAGCATGTCGTCACCAGTACTTTTTTTGCAGTTCCTTATTAGTACGTGCCCTTTACTGACTCTGCAGGAGCCATCACCTAGAATTAAACATTTTCTGCTAGACCTGTCCTTACTCTGTGCAAAATGATTATAGTCCATTATGCCACCTCCTTGCTGACAGCCAGATACTGCTGAGATTACAATAGAGTCCCTGCAAATTTAAATATGATGCTACCTGGGTGTATGGGGGGCTTTGATAACAAGAACTATTTGAAGAAATGCCTCTCAGAGAACAGAATATGACAGAGACTCCTTGAAATCATATTATGGAAACACCTGGTTCTTATTAGATTGATAATATCAGGAGCTAGAATCTTGCAGATTATACTAGTTGAAAATCTAAGACACTTAAATTATCCCAGAACAGGATAGGCTAACTCAGCATAGGTCCGAGAATGCTGCCTCTGCAGAACAAAAGACACCCTACCAAAAATGAGAATTTCCAATTTTTCTAATTTTAGAGCTATCATTTACATTTCACTCTAAAAGTACTATTCTTTTTTCTTGTGTTGCTCAGCAAAGGCAGTTTCCTTTTATTCTTCAGCAAATTTGGAATAAAGAACCCAGAGTCTGGAGAGGCCAGTAAGTTAGGAGGACTTTAGAGAAATATGAAGCATAGCAAGGACAGAGTCCCTCTTGACGGCTGTCTGGTAGCCTGTAGTTAAAGTGGGGTTTCTTTTTCTTTCTTCACTCATATACATTCTTCTCTTGCCATCTTCTGGGAAGTCTTTCTCTTTTAGCTCTTCTTCACAAAGCCTACATTATCTTCTCTCTAGATATTGCCCACCAAGGATAGCCTGTGTGTTCATTCTCCATTCCAAAAATTTTAAAAATAAAAGCCTTGAAATCTGACTTAATGTTCTCCTGGGGAACTTCAGATTTGTGGTTGCAGTATTTCGCTGAGAGATATTGCAGGCAACTCAAAGGCATTTTTTCCTTAAAAATGACTGAATAAAAGTATTACATTTCTTCTGTGTATGGATAGTCTAGCTTAACTTTGCAATTAAAAGATGAAGTTCCCCAAATGAGTCACAACAAGTTAGTAGAGATATATCCTAAGAATTACTGAAGGACGAAAGAGTGAGATATTGCCTTGGCTTGGGGTAGTGGTCAATGCCAGAGGGGAGAGAGTATTTGAGTATGACCAACAGTGTAATTTTTTTCCAGGATGAAAAAATACAGGCCCAGTTTTAGAAACCCAAACATGATTTGGGATTGTGAGTATCTTGTTGTGGCTGAGGAAACAGAAGCAGAGGACAGACTGTTGGAGATGACAGGTAGCTTGGGGTTATCTGAATATCATGAAAAGGTGTTTCAAATTTATTCTGTATGAAATGGAAGTCATCAACAGTTTATAAAGAATAATTATTCGAGTTTCATGTTATAGGAAGGTAAATCTGGCAGCAGATGGGTTGGGAAGACAAAATTCAGTGGCAAAGAGACTGGAATAGGGCCTAGGAGACAGATGATGGGTACCCTAAAAATCAAGTGGCAGTGATGAAGGAGGGACAAGGAGAGATTTACGAGGCACACATAAAGTGGATGTTTTGTGTTCATGAGGGCAAACCCATAAAGATTCTCCTAAGGTTCCTGTTTTCAACAATGGAGCAGAAGGTGTTGCTGGTACCTGAGATGAAGAGTACCACATGAGACACAAGGTAATACCACCATTTTATTTCTTCTTCCCTCCACTGTGTCAGCATTGTTGAATCATGTCTGAGTTTATGGGCAAGGCATATTATTTATGTGATTCACTTTTCAGTGTCAACTTTGAAAATCTGTGGTATGAACCAGAAGATAATCAATGACATGATGTTTTGGTGTAATGTAGTACCATTTCTAATTTACACTTTACAGAAATGTTTTTATAGAGCTAAACTTTCAGCATGTTTCCCCTTTTCTGCTGTTATTTCTCATCCCTTAGTGTATTGCCCATGAACCTTTAGGAATCCTGAGATAGATCAATGCCACATTAAAATTTAAGGAACTGCTTCATCAAAACCACATGCTTCATTTCCTGAGGATTGTTAGCAAGCCAGAGAAAAGAAAACATGTCAGAAATCTGTTTTGCTGTTATTGGTTCTTAGTGCTTAACTGCTGCTTGACCGTGGTGGTCCTGTATATCCACCCTTCCATAAAAGCACGAGAATGCCAGCAGCCCTGACAAGGAAAGGGTGGAAACTTCACTGGGGACTTTTGAGAAAAGGCAATAGTGGTTTAAGTGCTTAAGTTCTTGGATCATTTCTAACATATCAAAAGATATTAATGTGCTTTTGTATGGCTATTTTTTTTCCTTGTTTTAAAATTCTATAATGGCAGGTCAGACTGGCCAAGCATTGACTGGCTTTTTAAATTAATGTTTAATAAGATGGGGTGGATGCCAGTACTTTAAAAGAATAGCAAACATAACTTGGATAAACTTAGCATTTACTTCAAATTTGGCTTTTGGCTTGTATCTGTGTAGAAAAGCTGCTCCTTTCTTCCCTTTTCTGTCCCTCCTCCCTTCCTCATTTCCTTCCATCCTTTGAGCATTATTGCCACATCTTTCTTATTCATGCCCCAAAGAAGGCTTCATTCTTAGCTGACAATTCTTTAAAATCCAACGGCAAGGCTTAAGTTCTACACCATTTGATAACCTCATGAAAGCCATGACAACACTATAATTTATTTATTTTAAGGACCTATATTGAGTTTAGAATCATAAATATTCGTTACAAATTTTGTGAAAGAGAAGCAGGACTGAGAGTGTTTCGTACCATATTGTGGTTAGGATTCTCTAGGAGAAGGGTTATACATAAATAAAATAAATGCACTGTACATTAAGACAAACTTGGAACAGTGCCGTATAGGAATAATCATATGCTTTTAAAAAGTGCATCACAGTAATACAGATTGTCAATAATCCCTCTTCAGTCCAACTGAGCCTCTAGCATATCTAGTATATTAGAAACCATTCCGGAGCATATTCCTGGCACACTACACTTTAGGAAATACTGACCTGTAGCATCACCCTCGGAAATAAGAAGCAGAAAGGTTCTTTTGAAGCTTCATCCAGAAGTGGGTGTGCTCCATCCAAGAACATCTAGAGATTTTCAAATGTTGCAGACCATACCATTTACAAGAAGCTGCTATCTAAGAAGTCTTAGAGGTGTTATTATCTGTCTACTGATTACTCTCAGGAATTTTTTTTCTTTTCTTAATTTTTAACTTGACTTCCCCGTGCTTCTCTAGAGTTTTTCTTATGCTTACTGCCTTTTACAGTCAATGTGTATATAAACAATGAAAGTTTGTTCTTGCATTACTATTAGGAATATTAAAAAATGTAAAGAAAATCCACATATTCAATCTGAATAATGTTATAGCGAACTTCATTTATATCTTTATTGGTTTTTAATTTATACCTCACTTCCTTGTAGAAAGCCTACAAAGCAATTTATAGGCTTACTATATGGTGCTTACTTTGTGCCAACTTTTCTTTTGTTTTATTTCATTCTTCCTACACACGTTTATTAAATAGATACTAGGATTTCCATTTGAAAGCTAAGGCAACTGAGGATCATAAAGGTTAAGTAACTTTTTCCAGAACTCACAGCTATTACCACTCACAGTGGCAGAGTTGGGCCACAAACCCAAATCTCTGTCTGTAAAGACTATAGTATTCATTTTTCAAAAAGTGCAAAAATATACACACATGACTATCAGGGCATTTTTTAGGAATAGTTTTCAGAATGATTAAGTACAGAAAGAGTGGCCACTGAATGGATATTTGTGTCTTTAAGCATAAAATATTCAATGCATATCTGTTAAATTTTTTAAGTTAAAATGCTATCACTTACATTGTACCTACAAGGCCATCAGTCTATATAGACAGTCATATATGCAGTGCATATCTGCTGTACACAGATCAGTTAAGAGAGTACCCTATAGGAAATGACTATGGACAGAATGTGGTTTTTATTCTCAAGGAAGCCTACAATCTAGTATGTGTATAGATATCAATTCTGGAAAACTTCTTGGAATATGTGTCTAGGATCAAATTGTTGAAGGTGCAGTCCATACACATCTTTGGGAAGTGGCTGAGCCTAGTTGTTAAGAATGGTTAAGAATGTAAGTTTTTTAGTTACATTGTATTTAAGAAGTCCAGCAACATCATTTTTTAGCTGTGGTCCCTGAGGAGTTACTTAATGCACTTCTGCTTCCGTCGCCTCATCTATAAAGTTAGGATATGAAATACAACCTGTTTCATATGATTGTTTGACAGACACTTACATATCACTCAGTATGGGCTGCTCAATGTCCTAAGCACTTTACAAATAAGTCACTGAATATGCAGAACTGGGTTGGTACTATTATAGATGGTTTTTAGAGGATGAAAGAAGTTGATATATATAAAGTGCTTAAAGCAAGGGCTCGCACATAGTAAGTGTTCAATAAATGTTAGGTCAAAAAACCTGTCCTTAGCAAAGAAAGAAGAAAAGGTATTGCAAGCAGAGGAAATGTCATATATGTAAGCAATAGAAACAAGAGTAAATATATAATATATGCTTGCTAAAGTCATGATCGTGAATTTGCTTCTGGTAAACACTAAAGAAAAACTCTCAGTTGGAATGTAGCACAATGAGCTTCTCAGTTTCCAATGTCAACATCTGAGATGTGCCCAGCTATTCACATTTTAGTGGTTTAAAAGCAGTGCCAATGATCTTATTAATATTTTTCTCCTCAGTTAATTGGGCAGTCTACCTTGTAAGAATGCATGTGTTCATTGTGGAGTCTCATAGTGATATGAAAAAAAATGTAATGAAAAAATATGGTTTCTAAACATGCATGTTTTTCTGAATTGACTTTTACTGGGGAAAAACAAAAGATTGATTTCTATGGTTCCAAGACCATGATTCTCTGGTTACAGTGACTCTTTTAAGAGCTTCTCAGTTTTTTCTTCCCACAACCTACACATTACTATCATGCATATGTAAAACTATGACTGCTCAAGATATTTTCTAGTTTGTCATTCTTAAGGTTCTATGTACAGTGTGCCTTTACTTTGACCCTGAGGGTTTTTTTGTTAAACCATAGATATTAATAGCGACATTTAATCAATATATTTCTTACTCATTTGTAATTGTCATTCGACTGTGTTTTATAAAAGCTTCTAATGGTCTCTAAGCCTTGTGAGCTCTTTTTGAATGTGGCTCTCAGGACATGTTTTCCTTAGAGTAAACTAGCCTGGATGAGAAGGTTTATGCCTGAGTTTAATCCAAATGTAACACATAGACATGTGCAGATGCACACATATCTGCATTTTGTTTTGTTACTTCATCTTTTTGAAATGTAGCTGCCATTCTTTTGTATTTAGTTGTGGGAGGGAAGGGTATTTGAGGAACTAATACTGGAGTTTGTGTGATGAAAGAACAAGAACTTTACTCAGGGCCCATATTACGGGCAGGAAGAATGAAATGGTTCTAGATGTATAACGCAACACTTCATTCCACAAGCATTAATTAAATGCCTAATATTAATTAAATACATATAAATGTATGAATATGGAATATTGTCCCTTTATTGTCTTAGCTATAAAACAAGTAGAATTTATTTTTATGTAATAAATTTAAAAAGCAAATAATATAGATAAGCAGAGAAGTTGAGGGCAGTTTTAGAAATTTCCCAAATTGTAAACAAACTGGAGGGTAAAATCTCTATTAATAAATCAGACTTTGCTCTTCAGAAGCAAAGTGGGTGGTGGATAAGGTATTAATATATCAGTATTTAGAAGAAATTGCCTGAACCCACAGATGCAACCCTATTTCATGAAGCAATTGTCATAGGTAACTAATGGATGTCCAATAAATACTTCTGCAAATGCCAAATGTTAAAAAATGTGCTCAGAACTTAATAGCAATGAAGGGTAATTCTTCTACTACCAGTTGTCCAGATTGAAATCATACCACATGTCATTATTTTAAATAGATAAAACTATGACAAGGCCACCAATCCTAGCTTTCAATAAATGAGGCAGAAAAAAAGAACCAAATAATTTTCCTGATCTGTAGTTTTTAGAAATATGGCTACTGAAATGTAGGAACCTTTATCATCTTATTGCACACAGTTTGCTCTAAAATAGAAGAGGGATAGAAAGGTATTGATGATATATTGTCATGTGGACCACTTTATGGCCTGCATTCTTTATGATATGACAGTTGCTACATTGACACCATGTTATTTATTGAATAGCAGAGCAAATAGGCTAGTAAATCTTTGTTGCACATCTAGCCAATCATAATCTGCCCTGGTTTTGTGGAGCACTAATTTTTTAAACTTATTTATTCTGCTTCTTTTCATTTTATGCTTTATCAGTCTTTGTTTTATAGCAATTTTTTTAAATAGACTCTCAGCTTGAGACATTTTAAAATGCACCACGTGTCAAATCCAATTCAACTAAGATACCTAAATGCATGTTATTTAAATTAAATATGAATGCTTTGAAAAGTGTATACTTATAATTGCTTAGAACTATGTTTCCACATTATGCACATTGTAGATTTGAATCTTGTCAATGTATGCAAGAGCCAAAGTTAGTTTTTTTAAAGAAACGTAAAATAAATTATTCACATCACATACGTCTATACATCTGATAGTGCAATTAGCAATCAAAAGTACTACATATGGTGATGTAATAGGGACATTATAATTTTTGTACATCCTGCTGTTGATGAATTTAGGCATCACATTTTGCATGCTTTCTATTTTATTATTTTGGACTAAAAAAGATAAAAATAAAAGAACATGTTTTGTTATTTTAGTTCCTTTTTTAATCATCCTTCACGCTTCTTTTGCTTTCCTTCCGTGTCTGGCTCTCATTCGCTCAGTTTAGATAGGACTTGTTTTTCTTCATTTATCTTTACTCTTTTTCCTGCTCTGTAGTGCTAACACTAGCAATAATAATAGAAATCTTGGACCTCAATCTGGGGGGATTTGGGAGGTCATTGAGGTTACCTTCTCTGTTTTTAGTTAACCTTCTAACTGTTACAGAATCATTTATTCTCTTCTCAATATCCCACACATTTTTTGCATTTCTCACATTATGCTTGATCTCATTATTCTAAAAGTTTCATGGATCATAATGTTCATCACTTTAGCTAAAATATTTTTTCTTCAATTCCTATTTCCTCGTACTGCCTCTAATGTTTCAGTGGTTTCTTCTACTTCAACTCATTTCACTCTCTCACTCCCTCCACTGAATGTTGGACCCTTCTGTATCAGATATAATAAAAGTCTCATCCCTTTTAGTAGAGTGAGAGCATTTCATCAAAATAATTTTCTGAAAGTACGTACGTGCAGACAGGCCACTGTTTAACCATTCCTCACAAGCAGTGCTGCGGGAGGGCTCAGATTATCTTCACCCATCTTTGCTCTCTGGGACACTCGTCTTGTCATCTGTTATGTTTCCATATTCTTTCTAACTGGACAGATTTTATCCCTCAGAAGCTTCATCTGTTTAGATAAGGACAATTAAAAAGACAAATAAAGAGAGTCATAACTAGAATGTATTCAGACGAAGTATATTCCTGCTTTATGCCACCATCTTGAGATCTACTCTTGAAACGAGGTCAGGGATGTAGACTTGAATAACCCAAATAATTGGGTTCAAATCTTAGTCCTGGCCATGAGTAGTTATGAGACAAAATTCTCACCAGCTATGGGTATAACAGCTATGCATAGGGTAATGTAAGTTTTAAACTGTATTGGATTGCATTTCTAAAGTCCGAGGCACAAATTCCCAGATAGGGTCTTGGATATGGGTATGCCAACAGATTTAACAAACATATTTTGTTCCATCACTTAAATATGTTATGAAACTATTCTTGGCTGATTTATTACTACAAAATAAAAACAAACAAAAAAGACAGAAGGGCCTCTACTCAATGTGCACACCTTCTCCCATCAGGCTGACTCCAAACCAGGCAGAGATACATTAGAGTCAAACTTAGCTACAGTTTACTTAGCTAATGGTAGGGTGATGTAAGGCCTGCTTTCCATAGTAGCTACAGAAACAAAGTCTCATCTGTAAAATGGACATAAAGCACCTATTTATAGGGTCATCACTGATGAGTATACAGCCATCAAGAAAACTTCTTTATCATGCTCTGCTAGGCAAGTGCTCTTTCCCATAATGAGTTCTGTCTCTAAAATTAAAGTAGTATGGAGAGCTCCTGTTTCAGATGTTTTATAATTTTGATAATTTAACATTTTAATGCATGACCCTTCATTGATATCTAGCCACAAATGAATCAGTACTTAAATGATTCCCCAAAATTGCACTTTAAAAAAGCACAGAAACTCACTCACACATGACTAAGTGGCATTTGTTAAATTTCTTTTGAAAAAAATCACAAATTTGTTCACACCTAGATGTGAGCTCAGCATCACAAGTTCAGGCAGACTTGTGAGCTTTCTCTTGTTATGGATGAATGAAACCCAGTTTTGGCTAGAAAGGATACAACCTATAATAACACAAAAATAGATCGCGTGACTCCACTGTTGAAGGATTTTATCTCACTTATCCATCCACGAGCAACAGGAATGGTAGACACTGGTAGACAAAAGTAGTCTAATTTTTAGGCTCTTGAAGAATCTCTCCCTCCTTTCTTGTTCCCTTCCTTCCTCCCTCTAACCCTCTCTCCTTTTCCTCCTTCCTTCCTTCTTTCTTTCTTTCTTTCTTTCTTTCTTTCTTTCTTTCTTTCTTTCTTCTTTTCTTTTCTTTTCTTTTCTTCTTTCTCATTATTGAATATATTCTGCGTCCTCTGAAATTAAATACCTTGTGAGAATTGACAGATTTTTGGTTAATGTGATATTATATGAACTGGACAGCAATGAAGCCTGTTGCTCTTTCACTGATAAATGTTCAAATAGTGATCAGAAAGCTCTAACGATTAGTGGTTACAAGCCTGAATTCTTGAATAAGAACTTACAATCCATTTCTACCATCACAACTAATGTGGTGCCTCTCTCATAACATTGTTTTTAGGAGTAAATGAAATAAAAGTGCACATTTACCCACACATGAGTGTGCATGCATGTACACTCACGCGTGTGCAGGTGCTTAACGGCATTTCTGGCCATTCATGCATTAATTTAAAATAAGAAACCTTGACGGGCCTGTCATCAGTGTATGCCATGTGCCATACATTGTCTAGATACTAGATATACAAATGTGAATAAGGACACAGTTCCTCTCCTCCAGCCAGTCTCTGTCTAGTGAGTAAGATGAGTAAATATGTTAACCATTAACTAATGTGACCAACACAATAATGGAGTAGTAGATCTAGTGCCGTAGAACTGATGTGGAGGGTCAGAACACTCAGTATAGGTCAAGGAACGTAGGCTACTTGCACTTTCTGTTACAGTTTCTCTGTAGCAGAGAAGTAGAAGCTTGTTTAACATCCAGTGTTAAAGCATACACTCTGCTGGCTTTCGGCAAGAAGAAGAGCCTGCAGTCATGAGGGCATTAAGGACAAGAATGTTTGATGCTGAAAAGCATATTTGGAGCATCTGTGGGGATGTTTGTGCATGTGTGTGTGTGCACACACATAAGTATATAGATGTTATGTTATTAATAGCTTCTTAACAAATTACCACAAATTGAGTGTCTTAAAACATCTCAAATTTATTATCTTACAATTCTGGAGGTCAGAAGTTGGAAAGGAGTCTCAGTGGGCTAAAATCCAGGTGTGAACAGGGTTGCATTTTTTTTTTCTGGAGGCTGTAAGGGAGGATCTATTTTCTCGCTTCTTTCAGCTTCTGGAGACGGGCTGTGTTCCTTGGCGCCTCGTCCTCTTGCATCTTCAGAGTCAGCAGTGGCTGGTCAAGATGTTCTCGCACTGTATCACTCTGATACTGACTTTTTGCCTCCCTCTTCCTCATTTAAGAGCCCGTGTGATTACATTGGTCTGTTTGGATAATTCAAGATAATCTTCTATTTTAAAATTGACTGGTTAACATTCTTAATTCCAGCTGCAGCCTTAATCCCACCTGCTTCACTGAGTAATGTAGCATATTCATAGGTACAAGGATAAGGACGTGGCCTCTTGAGCAGGGGAGGTTTTATTCTGGGCAAAAGTGTGTATTTTTTTCCAGCTAAGGATTGCATATTAGGGAGAAAATATAGAAAATAACTAATAAACTGAAAGTACTGCTCATCTGAACATAAGAAAGAAGATTGGCTCTCTTAAGAAATTACCCCATTATATACACTGTGTGCCATGTTGAGACAGAAATTATGCAGATAAATGAGTGGAAAGTGTCATATAAATGTTGTGTAAAAGGGATGGAAAGAATATTCTGCAAATTGTGAGTGAAGGAAAGACAGAAGAATTGTCTCTGTGAAATAAATAAGAGGTGGAGCATTTTGGTGACGGGCTCCCAAATCCAGGGTAGATGAGAAGAACATCATTATGAACTTTAGAGTTCATTAGAAATTTAGATATATCCAGCATCTTGCAAAAATTGCCACTTTCCTTTATATTTCTTATGTTCAGTGAATTTGTAAACTCTTTAATAACAATAAGCTAATACATGCAAACTTACCATGTGCCAGGCAATCTTCTAACTGCTTTAAATATTTTGATCATTGATCATTTGCTCATTACTAAGGAAGAATTCTTGGGCATTGACCTATGAAATCACACTGGGCCCTGCAGTGAGAAGGACCCCATTTGGTTTAATGCTTTGCTATCACCATTTTGAAATTCTTAATAATTTTTGAACAATTGTTCTGCTTTTTCATTTTGCACTGGGCCCCATACATTATGTAGTTGATCCTGCTCATCACAACAAAGCAGTGCATCAGACACAAGTATTATCAACATTTTGTAGAAGAGGAAACTGAGGCAGAGGAGGGTTAACTTGTCAAAGTTACACTGCTGGTGCGTAGGAGAGCCAAGATTTTAAGCTGAGGGGCTTTGAACCACTCCACTCTCCTGCTTCTTTGAGATAATGTCTTCTTAAATGTGTCTGCTTCCCAGTTATAACACACCGTCTGGACATGGTTAGCTTTCGTTAAGTGCTTGTTGAACTGAATTATGTTTGATGGTCCTTGGTAAAAATGTTCATTTCATTTTTCAACTAACAGAAATGAAAGTAAAACAAAAAAATCCTGAATCTCTTCCAAGACATTTGTTCAACAGAAAAAAAAAATCAGCTTTTTCCCCTTAGCATAAACATATGTCTCAGGATATTCCTTTCTTTGAGGTATATTATTTATTATTTGTTAGTTAGATTTATGTAGCAAAATTTTTTGGAGAGATCTGATAAAACTGCACCAAGCACTATTTTTCCACTGTCCTAATTTATTCTGAAGAAACTTAATGTTTATAAATATTGGTTAAATATATATATATCTATCAATAAAATTGCTATAAGAAGTATAATTACATGTATATTCAATAAACCATGTACAATGATAAATCACAGGGGAGCAGAAGCTGTTGAGAGAGTTTGTTGGTTGTTACACTTCAAATAAATTGAAATAAAATATGCATTTTCCAGGATCTTCTATGTGCCACATACTAGGCAATGTAGGAGAGAATCAGCAATAATTTTGTTAGCAATAATAATAAAAAGCTATCCTTAGGGAGCACAGACTCAGTAGGCTGAGAAATCCAAACATGCAGAGGTTTCATCAGAGAGAGGTCTCTGGCAAGGACTGGAAAGGGTGGCATAGTAAGAGCCCAAGGCCAAGACTTGGGCATTTTAATGTTGGTTCTACCAATTGATAACATGTGTAACTTTGAGCAGCTCACAGCCATTCTGTATATCTGTTTCACCATCTGTAAAGTGGGGCTAATAATATCTTTTCTACCTACTTCACGAGATGATGTAAGTACTAAATGGATCCATGAATATGAATGCACGTTGAAAATTTTTTAAGAAGGGAGGAGGAGGAAGCTATTAAATTAAGGTGTTTTTCTTGCACTAAGTATAGTTCCAAATAAGACATAGGCAATAAAATCCCAACATATGAAAAATGAAGCCTTATTTAGCATTAAGCATAGCTTCATTATTTTAATCTCTATTTTACTACCTTGCCTCATATAATCCATATCTGGTGATTCAGATAGTTATTGGGCCAAAACAAAGAGACTGAAGATGTTATCAGTGCTAATTTATTTTAATCCTTAATTCACTATGTGATGGAATCCATATTTAGTTGACTTGGATAGAGAGGCCAAGACGTGAAGATGTTAGCAGTACGAATTTATCTGACTCATTTCATCACTTTATTAAGCATTTATTATTTATAAGGTATTGCAGGTAATGCAGAGATAAATACAATAAATAAGATGTAGTCTCTGCCTTTACAGAGAGCACATATTTACTAGTGGTAATAGGGATAAAATGTGTGCATACAAGACCAAATACATTAAGAGCTGTAAGAGAATAGCTGCAAGGATTCACAGGAGGAAGTGAGCATATGAAACGGAAAACTATATAACCAACAATCTGAATTTTATCTTTCGCAAGAAAAAACAGTTTAAAATCAAGCAGTGAAGAAGAAATAGAAAGTGTAGACAAAAGTATTATCATTTTATGGAAATCCCCTAAATTGCTTTAAAAGGAATAACCAATGCTGCCCAGGAGATTGTATATGTTGGTGAATTTTTTCATAGCAACGTTTACTGTGGTTTATGAAAATCTAAATTTCTCTCCTGAAAGTTTTAGTCTGAAGAGTAATAGTTTTGAAAACATAATCAGTAGATCCAGGAGTAAAATAATGTTATTATAAAACCTGGAACCTGGAGGTTATGATAATGAAAACAAACAAACAAAAAAGTCTGGCTCTAGCTGGTTCAGATCATTTCAAGATGGTATTACAATATCTACAAATTTCAAACGTGATAGATAAAAATTCCAATACATTCATTTACATTATTGTGACCTTAAATGCATGTCAAAGTAACTCACTGTTTAATTTCAATAGCTGAGCTGAGTGCCTTAGAGTTCATTATCACTGACTCACTTGGAGCCACACTGGCCAGCACTGGACATCCACAGGAAGGCACAGGAGGGCGATCCGGTCTCCTCCTTGAGACACACGTAGAACGTTTAACAGTGTGAACAGAAGCCAGCTTTTGGTTGTCAATGTTTTTGAAAAGAAAGTACCAAGTATGTATACACATAGACACAAAGTCTAGAATGGTTTATTATGTAAGAACTGCATCTTTTTTTTTTTTTTTGAATCAACAATTGTATGGTAAGTAGTGTAACAAATATTTCAGGAGCAAATATGTCCCAAAGCACTGGATTAGACCTGTGAAGAAATTATTAAAATTACTCAGGGCCAAGGGCTTTGTTCCTGCTGGCCACCTGCAGTGTGCGGTAATGCCCTTTTAACGTTCTATCCAGGGCCCTGCATGGACTGTCTGACTTGACATTGGACGCTACGAAGAGGAGACAAGCATGCAGAGAGAGAATGATTAATGTAAGCCCTTCTGCAACTAGCCAGAGGCTTAAGGAATTCTTTTCTGCAGCATTCCAGAGATAATTGCCTACCATTTTATCTAGGAACGTGTAGTATCATTTAAAAAAAAATTATGGCAAACTGTGACACCCAAGAGGTTGGTGTTACATAAGGAAGGAAATCAAAAACAAAATGGAAAGTGGAAAGAAAAGAATATATGTGAATATGTGGAGTCTTTGAAGGATGATGCGGTTCACTTTACCAGTGTTAGTTTCAATTCTTTTCAGATGGATAAACTGAAAGGTTTTATACAATTTCGCCTGTACATTCTGATAAAGTTGCGTGCATTCTCTGAAAAGGTAATGTTTTGTAAATTGAAGGTAATATACTTGTGAGCCTAAAAGGCTTATTTTTTCCCATTTCTACAAATTAATTCTGACTCAGTTATTAATATCTCTGTAAATGAAACTCTAATATAAGGCACTAAACAAAGTGCATACTTTAAAAATAATTGATTAGAGATATATATAACATTACAGTGTTGTAATCCATTACTATCTTATATCAGACCAATTCTCTTCCAATTTGGCATCAACAATACACAAGAGCATCTTAGGTTCCAAAATATTGTAGCCAAATATCCTTTTCATCATGCTGGGGCTGGGGGATAGGAGAGATAATCGACTTCACTTGTGTACAGAATGCCTGGGCGCTCCATATGGCCTACTTTCCATTGGCAAGTTAGTCCTTAAAATCTTAGGGGATCCCGCTACATATGCATAAGTATTATAAATTAATGTTCTAATGTGCTTTGAGGCCCTTGCTGAATGAATGGCAGGCAAAATGAAAAGAAAAATAAAAACATATTTTTTAAAGAAACCATAAGCATGTGGTTCTCCCCAGGCATTGGAATTAGAAATTTGAAGAGACTTTTCTTTTTTTCTTTTTTTAGCTCAATGACTTGATTCTTCCTTTCCTGGAATTAACTCTTGGAAGATGTACCTAAATTAGGCATTTTCTTGATGGATACCTTAGCATTTAGGAGTAGCTGTAATCATTCCAGTCAAGCCCATTGCCTCATCCTTAACTCATCACCATTTCTCAAACACATTTTAAAGGTATTTTTTCTTTCCTGTTTTAAATAAAGACAAAATGCATTAAGCCATGTGGAACTGATCTATCAGAAAGCTCACCTGGAAAAAAAAAAACACTCATTTAACAAGCTAGTCCCTGGCTTTGTTAGAGCAGCCCAGCCCACAGATTCTTTTTCTTTCTTTCTGTTTCCCTTTTCTTTTTCTTTTTGAAGATTCAGCTTTGTTCTCTATATGCTTTCTGGAACTGGAAAGAATTGTGGATCTTATTTTCTGCTGCAGAACAGTGATTTATAGGAAAAATAATTCAATCAAGAACAGCTAAATATGCAAAGTCTAGCATCCAGGTCTTTACCCTCAAATCAGGAGCCAATCTTCCTTACAAATCAATTCATCCACACATTTAAAAATCTGGCAGTAATTTATGGACTTTGGGAAGCAAAGCATTTTCTTCCCTCCATTCCTTCTTTCCATCCTTCTTTTGAGTATTTATTTTCAAGTAACACACTAGTAGGCATAGACTGAACAGAATCGAGTGACAATGAAAGGCCATCCTGAATTTACAATATTGTGTCACAACTTAGTAATTATTACATATATAGTATATGCAATACACTATATATAGTATATATAATAATTTATATAATTATATATAATTGCTGTGTAAAATAATTGTTACATATTGTATTGCAAACAATATGTACAATTACTATATGAAATATAACCAATTAATAATTATTAAACATTTTGGATCGTAATTGTCATTATTCATCATCAGAGAGAAGGTAGCATAAAGGAAGAAGAAGGGGACTTGTAATAACGCTGCCTTAAGTTCAGTCCTCAAAGTTTTTAGGCCTAGTTTTCTCATGTGTAAAATCGGATAACTTTATAGTTTATACAGGTATTGTGTGTAAGCCACAGAATATGCTCAGAATTTGGAATAGTGTCTTGTTCATGGAAATAATAAATGGCAGTGAATATTATTATTTCATATTATGCAAGATGAGTAATAATTACTAGTTTCCTTAGCCTTTCCTTGGGGGGGTCAGGGTAATTTCTATTTTTCACCATAGAAACTGTGATCAGAGAAATGTAACACTTGCTCAAGGTCACCCAGTAAGTCACTCTTTGTCATTAGGACTTAAGGGTTTTCAGCTTTACTGTCTTATTTCAGTCCATTAAGGCCACAAAGTCATCAAAACAAACCAGAAAAGAGCACCATCAAAAGCAAAAGTAATAAAATCAAAGGATCCTGGAGCAGTATTGTACTAAAAGCCATCTGCTATCTCGGTCCACATTCTCAACCCATTTGAAATGTTATTTGTAAAGCTTTAAAAGGCTTGACTGGAAACCTTCGTGTCTTTTTAAAGATACAGTGCATCTATTGCTGACTCATGCACGCTGAATTAAGAATTGTAATATAGATTTTTGAATATACATCAGAGAAATGCCAATACTTTTTACATTGCCAAAGCCCTTAGGCTTTTGATGTTGAGCAAGAAGCTTTATGGTTAGCTAAGCATATGATCGTTGCTAGGGTAGTAATGGTGATGAGTTTGTGTGTGTGTATAAGTGTGTTTGGCGGGGTAGGGGTAGATGAACAAAAGTATTTCCAACATTGAAATGATAATAAATACTGGTATGTATATCTTCTCAGTTTATTTTATTTTATTTTTTATGTCCAATGTCCTTACTGCCTGCTAGGATTTCTGTGCCATAATCAGGTGAAAACTTAAAAAAGCCACAAAACTGTTGTCTTGGCATTTCCACTTGACTTTGGTGTGTTGTATTCCTGCCTTGCTCTGTCGGATGTCCTTATTGTTCCCACTTTTCTCATTTGGGCTTGGCAAGAACACCTTAGCTCAGTGCCAGTGTGGTAACCTTAAACTCGCTTACTTAAGCGGCTGATCTCATCTCTTCCTTTATGTGGTTTGCGGGATTTCTCCCCTCTTTGCCTTCTGACTTCCCTCCACCACCTTGCAGCTTTGTCTCTCTCATTGTACTTCCGTTAGTGTGCTATCCTTTACAGATGAAACAATAAATATTTGAAACCTAAAGCCTTTTCATGTCAGTTGTGGGGGCAGATATTTTTATATGTACGATAATGAGGGGAAAAAATGGATTTCTTCAAGCTTTATAAAGCCCCAATCGAGCAGAGGGCAAATTCTCAAGTTACAGGATTCTACTTGTCCTATTTCTGAGGAGTAGAGCAATTTTTTTTTTTTTTGCAGATATTTTAAGAGATGGCAAAACAGGGAAGCAAACCAAAGTCATCACAAAAGCCTCCCAGTGTAGACCCAGCCATCTGCATATAGTTCACAGAACTCTTCTGTTTATTTATGAGTCGTGGAATGTGTAAAGCCAACTTCTAGCTGTAAAAGGACATACAGTTGCTCTCATATAATTTCTGTGGCCCTTTTTTATTTTTTGCAAAATCGAGAGTTTGCTTTCTCATGTACAAAGAAACGCTGCCATGCATGAGGACTCAGTCTTTGGGAATTCAAATTCCTTTGCTAAATCATTTAAAATGACAATTAAAAAATATACTTAAAACATAGAGTATAGGGTTTAAATAAATACAATTGATCTTGATATATATACATTGAAATTCTGCACCTGCCAAGAATACTTTAGAATAGTTCTAATGTACTCTGTTAATGAAACAGAATTAAATTGAAGACAGAAACATTAATATTCGAGTATAATTTCGTACTTTTCAAGATAATAATCTTAGATTAAGACAGGCACAAAGAAACACAATGAAAGGGGCCATATATTTTACCTTAAGGCTTCACAATTTGCTTCCTAGTAATATATTTTTCCAGAGGTTTTTAGAGGGAAAGTGATTTCTCAAATTTCATCCTGATATAATGAGTTCAAGGAGCTAAATTGTTTAGACATTAAAAAATTAAATGTTTCTGCCATTCTTGTTCTGCAGTTCTGTGCTCTAACTTTTTAGTTAAAAAGAACATTATGTTTTGCAGGCCTGCAACTTCCTTGATATGATGTTTTAGTTTAATCTATCTAGAGCATTACCCTCCAGACATTTTAAGAAAGTTGTTTTTCTGGCGTGATGTGATTTTATGATCTCTTTGAAACATTTTCAGCCTTAAGCATGAAACACAAATAGATGGAAATAGGTGGTAGCTTGAGTGATTGACCTCTAAATATGGGTTTGAAGTCACCTTCTTGATTATGTGAAAATGTACAATGATGCATATACCCAGGAATAGAAGGATATAAACAAATGTAAAGCAGGCCAGGTCAGGATTATCTAATCTCGAGTTGTCTTTGTGTTCTTAAAATTCCCAGTGCATCTCGGCTAGTGCCTTGGGATAGAGAGTGAACATATAAAGGGCATGTTACCACCCACAAAAACCATGAGGAAAGTTTAATGTTCTCCTGAGTTGTCTATTGCCAGACAGAAAGTCTTCCTATCTGTACGTTTAATACTCTGACCCTTAGGGGAGGCATAAGCAGGTTAATATGTTTCCTTTAATAATGTAGATTCTGAGGACATGGTTTCAGAGCAAGTTGGAGGGAGAAAGACAAAGGCCATTGGTCCCAGGAGTTGGGTGTGAGGGCAAGGGGAGAACTTAGCATGGGAAACATAATTGACAATAATAAAAACTGGGCCTGGGTCTTTTGCTCATTCTTTTAGACACAGTTCTAGCTATCTATGTTAGGAAGAGTTATAAACTTACTGGAAATAATTTATTTGCTCCTCATAATATTTCCTATGGTGCTTTATATATTGGGTTGAACACCTAGAAACAACTCACCTTTAGGGAGCACCCACGTTTATTGGATGCATAGAAACACATAATTAGAATACAGTAAGATCAATTCCAATAAATGCCAAATTGTCCATTTCTCTGGGGATCACACTCCTTTTTATGCTTTCTATTGATATCATGTTCTTCCGTTTTGAAGCACTTTTCACATTTGAAATTCGCAGTCTCTTTGCGGAGTTTGATTAGTACCTGTCTTCTATACCAGATTTTAAGTTCTTATAATGGAAGGGACCATGGATATTTTTATTCAACATTGTATCTTTAGCACATAACAGTATCTTAATGACTACTTTCTTAAGTGAATGGGTAGACAAATGGATAAATGAAAGTTATATACAATGGAACATGGTTACAGTTAGTATGGAAGATGAGGTTGGAATGTGAGCAGGTGGGGAAGGCAGGCTGTGAAGGATCTGGAACACCATAGGTATTAGCTT
Source organism: Cheirogaleus medius (assembly GCA_008086735.1). Taxonomy (NCBI): domain Eukaryota; kingdom Metazoa; phylum Chordata; class Mammalia; order Primates; family Cheirogaleidae; genus Cheirogaleus; species Cheirogaleus medius. The sequence continues at coordinate 74,687,085 of VBSM01002608.1, read as the reverse complement.
ATATTCTGTAGGAGGCAATGAAAGAATTGTAGCAGGGATGTAGCACAATAAGATTTACGATTTAGCAGACCGCTGTGAAGGTTATATGGAGGAAGAATCGTAAGAAGGTGGCAGCAGGGAACACATGGGCTAGAGTATGTGTGGTAATTTTTATAGCACTTTGTTTGACTTTTTTCATAGTAGTGCTTATTACTCTTTATGATATTTGCTTGCTTATTCTGTTATTTTCTATCAACCTCTGCTTATCCTTCCATGATAGAAGAGAGAGTGTCTATCTTGTTTGTTGCTGTAGCCTCAGCAATCACAATTACAGGCATGTGGTGGGGCCTCAATTAATGTTTACTGAATAAATAAATGATTGATGTTTTTTAGAATTTGAGCATAGTTAGAGAGAAGTTTATAAGTGTCACTTGTGCTATATATTATATCTTATTTCCACCAGTCTTTTTCCTAGACATTCACTTCTTTAATCAACATCTCATCTTTTGGGTTTGAAACTTTAAGTAAAATAGACATAATTCTTCCAGTTCAGGACATAGCAATTGTTTGCAAAGACTGTCACGTTTTCTGATTTCTGTTTTCACCTTGTAAGTCTATATGCTATTAGACAGAAGGGAGGCAAACAAACAAACAAACGAATCTTTCTGAGCTAATTTTAACACATCTAAAGAATGAACTTGCCTTCTTATTCACTGGATTTTGTTCTTTATAGGTTTGTAGTCCATTTGGGAAGAGATTGCAATTTACCTTTTCATCAAGATTTGAATGGCCTCTTCTTACCAGTATAAGAATCTATTTAAATAAGTTTATAAGGACTGTACTTTTTCCTTAAGACAGAAACTACTTCATTGTGTCTAGACATGTAAAATTCTTTAAAAAAACTCAGGAAGACATCAACCGTGTTGATTTTCCTGAGTCTCAGTGGCAAACAAAGTGATAGTATTAGGGAGCAAATATATGATCTTGACAAATTCTATCTTTATTACCAATTATTTGCACTGTATGGTTACCTTATCTTCAACATCTAGGAATTTTCTTAGCTGTAAAGTTGAGAACATCAGTTTATTTACACATGTGGCTCATTTTGAGATCATTGCTACCTGTAGATGGTTCCCAAGTACTGAGTTCTTGTATGTAGCATGTGGACATATCTACTGTCTTTTACTAAATAAATGCATATAAATTAAGCATGAACAATATGATCTGAAAATTGGGAATTCAAGAAGTGTTTTCCTGTGTCTTTTAATATTACTGAACAAACAGACAAACAAAAATCTCAGCTCATTATGGCAAAATTATCACTGGGAATAAACAAAAAGTATGATCAGTATATATATATTTTTTAATTTTAAGAGATGGGATCTTACTATGTTGCCTAGGATGGACTTGAACTCCTGGGCTCAAGCCTCCCGAGTAGCTGGTTCTACGGGTGTACACCATCATGCTTAGCTTTCAATTTTTTTTTCTTGTATACTTTATATATCAGAAAATCAGCTTTTCAAATATTTGCTTTTTAGTTAATCATCTATAAACTCTGTGGATTCCAGGCTAGTATTGACTTTCATAGACTTCTTTTGCCTACTTTCTATTTTGTACCTGGCTTTTCTAACTTTTTCAGAGTACAATTTTTATAGTCATTTCTAAGTGGGGTGCAAAGTTAAAGTGTTTAGAAAGAAGTTATGGAAATGTATAGCTGTAAATCTCCTTCCTCAAATCAAGTACTCACATAAACCATGTTATTTATATATGTGTATATGTATTGGTGTAGATAAAGCCATCTTTGCCCCAAAAAGAATTTGAGCAAACTTTAATTTGCATATTAATAAAATAAACTTGTGGGATGATAGTGGTGGGGTATTGGAAAGAGTGCAAATTAATCTGATTGCTAAAGTGATCACTAAGGTTCAGTTATTATAATTATATTCCACATGGTTAAAATCAGGTGGGCTAGCCATGCCACCTCTTTTTGACATTTAGAGGGGGATAGAGGTGAGAAAAACAACAGATGTTCTTAAAAATCTTGTGTATGATTTTGGCCACCAAAAGTGCATCTTAGAATGAGAAGGAATTATTTTTTTAATTTCCTGTCTTTCACCTTCCACCAGCACCAAAACTACTAATCTTTTGTCATTTCTTTATCAGTGAAGTTCTTCTAAAGAACTTAAATACTTATATCATTTCCTTTGGAATAGTAATGGTGAAGTATTTGGTGCTCTAATTGTGCTATTATTTTATCTAAGCTAAAATGCAATCTACTTAATTTAAGGGTCTTATTATACACTGGTTTCTAGAGGTGAAACACATTAAGAGCATATTGATTCTTTTAGCAGGAGGTTAAGTATTTACAGATGCTGTATTTGATAGAAAGAAATATATTCTCATATTTATGTCTAATTTTAGCATGAGATGTTTATTCTGACATGAGAGTGTAACTTGGAAAATTTGTAGGAATTTTGGTTGGTATTTGCTCATATGTAATAATTTGTGGAAGTTTAAGTTGCTGTTCTTTTAGTAAAATCAGACCAACCTCCTGATATATATAAATAATACGTGAATTTGTTATGGAATTATACCACTTATATTGTGATGTTCTTGAAACTTAAAAACACATTATTGGTGTAAAGTTACTATGGAATGGGATGATTTGCCATCTATTATCTGAATACTGCGAAAGCAGGAATTGACTGACTCAACACTATGTAAGTAGTGCTTAAGAAATGCTGAAGTTTTAAAATTAATTTTTATCTTCGAATTATCTTTTAAATGGTAGTTTAATTAACATATTCTATTTACTAATACATTACAATTTTACTTAGTGATGGCTACATGGTCTGAATATATCTCTAGTGGGGTTTCTTAACCTCAGCACTACTGACATTTGGGATCAGATAATCTTGCTATGGTTTAAATGTGTCAGCAAAGTTCGATGCAACAGTGTTGAGAAGTGGGACCTTTAAGAATGGATTAGGTCATAAGGGCTCTGCCTTCGCGAATGGATTCTTGTCTTTATCTTGGGAGTGGGTTACATATCGTGGGAGTACGTTTCTGATAAAAGGATGAGTTTGCACTCTTGCTCCCTCTTTCTCCCGCTCCCTATCCTTTCCACCTTCCACTGGGAGATGATGCAGCAAGAATACCCTCACCAGTGCTGGCCTCTTGATACTGGGCTTCCCAGGCTCCAGAACTGTGAGAACTAAATTTCTTTTCTTTATAAAGTATCCACTGTGTGGTATTCTGTTACAGCAACACAAAACGGATTAAGACTTTTTTTTTTCTTTGTTGGTGACTGTCTTGTGCAGTGTAGGATATTTAGCAACACCCGTAGTATCTACCTATTGACTAGATTCCAATAGTGCCCCCCAAGTTGCGACAATCAAAAATATCTCCAGAAATTGTCAAATGTCACCTGAGAGGGAATTTCCCTTGTTGAGAACTGTAGTTCTCGCAAATATTATATGCACAACTACATGTTATCGTTGTTCAAAATATATGTTATATATATATATATATATATATGTGCATGCATGTGTTTAACCTCCCAATTCTATGTGTAGAAAGCAGACCTTTAAAAGACAGGATGCAGACATTAAAAGAAAATGTTTTCACTTTATCCATAGTTTATAATGCTGGCATCAGATTTTTTGCTTTTGCCTCTCTTTTCCATGAGGCGGATTGACTATGGACAGATGCAGATTTGCACTCTCTTGCTCAGAAATGTGTGAGTGAGAATCCATTATAAGTAGTCTTAGCTTTCTGCATTAGGGCTGATTCAAACTAGTTGTGTTGCAGGCCTTCCCTTGTGCTTCACACCAGAAGGCTTTAGAATAAACATTTGGCTGAAATGTCTTTATAGGACTCACCCAGCTGTCCTGTGAAGGAACTGTTGCCCACACCCACATGCATTAATGTATGACGTGCCAGAATGTTTGTTTGCTTTCATGTAGACAAAGGCTCACTGCAGTATGAATAGTATACTGTTAAATTATCACTCCGTTAGCCAATCATGTGAACTTGGAATTTTTCCACACATAACATGGATGATTTAGTGAACCTCTTTTTTTAAAAAAAATGATGGAAATTTTTAGTTGCCATTTGCTGAAAATGATAATTCTAAGTTAATCTTATAGTGGATTTTAATAATGCAAAGTTTTTAAAAATAAAAAACAGTATGATTTTTCTTTCATTTTAGAGAATTACATTATATATTTTACCAAGAGCTTTCCTTTCTCCTACCCTTCCTTTATTACTTTGTTCATATTTGCTACTATTATTGTATCTCTAAACCTAGTAATATATCAACGTGCACTTGGGGTTTAGAGTTGGCACCAATAAAGGTAGAATATTACTTTAAAACAATTTTCAAGAGAAAAGTGTAAACCTGTTTCTATTTTGCAACTATTAATATATACTTAATGAATTGCTTTGACATATGCCTATTCCCTCTGTAATGAGCAGTACTATTCTTACTCACATACAATATACATCAAGTAAATTGTATACAAGTGGATGATTCATATACACTAGAAGCACAAGTTTATGCAATTGCATAATCATATTACCTTCTCTATATCAGCCTCTTTATAAAATAGTTTTAGTGAGTATATCGTTGGCAATCTGAAATCTTTACTGGAATCTATGTATTTGCATGTAGTTATATTTGTATGTAGATAACCTTTGACTAGGCAGCAGCCTAAAATACATGTAAAAGTTGAATTATTGCATTTAATCTACTAGTTGATTCAATTAGACAACAAACATAGCAGAGGCACTATATTATCAGGTGATTCTTTGCCTAATTATATTTTTAACATATATTTATCACAATGGTGGCATACTGTGGCATATGAAATGGTGATTTTGAGTATTTTTAAAGATTTCTGTAGCAAAGAGCATTCCTTTCTTTTTCATTTAGTTTTTCTTCTCCTCAGATGAGGACAGATGCAATGAGGATTGTGTGCCTAAATGAATACATTTACTGTTGACTAAGTTAGTCTGGCATAAACACAAGACTGCTAACTTTCAGTACAATTGAAAATAAGTGCTGTCTGTGGTTCAGAGGTCTTTCTTTTCATAGGCCTGCTAAATCATGCTTAAAGTTCAGTTTGTATTCCAACAGTAGCATTTAAACAGCATAGTTAAGAATCTCTTAACATTTCAATTTACAACTTCCCTCTCCTTCTAACATTTTCTTTATTGATTTTAGGATGTTCTATGGTAACAGCTTATCCGTGCTTACAGCCAATGACCTAAGTATGGAATTAAAATTGTACTATCCTAGCTAGGTGATAAACTGGCCCTGACTATGGGGCTATGGAAATACTATTTTCTTTCCTCAAGACCTGTTCTTATTACTAATTATAAAATGGAAAAGCACACTACTGAGGTTGAGCCCTTTAGAGAAATCACACTTGGTTCTTTATAGATTTAAAAATGAAGATGTTTAAACATTCTTTTGCCTTGTTAATAACACTTATTGGCCTTTAACATTTTCATTCCAACGAAAAACATTCATTTATTTGTAGTTGGGAAATGGAGAAACATAGCACAGGGCTGCATATTTCTTATGATTTAAATGGCCACACGAATAGATGCCACCCAAGAGAGCATATTGTTGGCTGAAACTTGGTCTTTTGGTAGTCATGTGCTTATGTTAATATATCAGAGAAGACTGACACTCACTCCCCCCAAAAATGCTTGAGGAAATTATAAAACTCTTACAATGAGAAAAACATGTTAGTTCAACTTCTTTATTTTAAAATTGAAGTGGCTGCCCCAAGATGACACAGACAGTGGCACACTAGCTGCAAGATCACAACATGGATTTCCTAATTCTCGATACAGGCAGACGCTGACTCCTCAGGGTCTTTGCCCATCTCGTGTTACTTTCAGGCTTTACCCTCTGCCCACTGTATTGCAGGACAGATCTTCAGCAATTTAAAGGATTCTGTTGTACTAATGGTAGAGATGAACTTGGAAGACGTTATGCTTGGGTGTATGTGTTTATGAATTAGGTTATTATAGATGTACAACTTCTACTTATTTCAGATTAATTAGCCACATGATTTTGTTAGCTTATTTTGCTTTTTGGAGTCTCATTTTCTTTGTGAGCAAAATATAAATGCACCGCTTGTTCTGAAAGATGGAATTCACTAAATTTAAAGCATTGAGCATTTTCTTCCACTAAGGCCCGTACATTGCCCTCTTCCTCCTCAAGCTCCAAATTCCCTGAGGTCTCTTTTCTTCCCTTGTAGTTCTTTAATTTCTATTCCTGGAATCCAAGGCACAGTAGTTTCTCCACTGTCCCTGAGCACAGATGTGTTAGTGTTAGTCTGAGACCTGGTCTGTGCTTTCTAGCTTCAGGTCAGAATAATCTTGAAAGCTGAAATTCTGTGGGGCCCCAGTCTTTGTCTATAACATTACTTTGCCTGTAGCATAATTTCCTTTATTCTGCAAAGAACCAGTCTGCTCCATTTCCTTTGGCAACCCTTTCTCTCCAAGATCTCTTTTGTGCCCGTGTCTTCTTCATGCAGCTCAAAACCGTCTTTCTCCAAAGACACCATCTACTTACCTCTTCTCATAATAATCCTGTTTTATTACAAGTGGAATTAAATTATACCATTTCTGCTAAGACTTCAACTGGGAACTGGGAAGGTATTCTTGACATATATATATGTATATATTATCTGTGGTTGGGGGCAGGGTTGTAGTGTATGTCGATGCCTGTGTTAGGTCTTCATGAAAGAAATGAGAATGGGCTTTTAAGCTATAGCTTGATGGCTAAGCATTGAGTCTGCTTTGATATTGATTTCCCCTTGCTCTACCTCCGATTTTAATAACTGCTTTTTTTTCTTCATTCCTCTGACCAAGCCATAGACTATTTGTGCTAGAAATAGCTTTAGGGATAATTTAGTTTCATCGCAACGTATGAGAAAACTGAGATCCAGATAGCTTAAGTGACTTGCCCTGAATTCATTTAGAATCAGGTATAAAATCCAGGATTTTTATTGGTTTGGTTTTGTTGCCAGAATTTCTAGGCCTTCACCTTTTCTAACTACGCACTCTGGCTTTGTAAACAGTGGTTTAACTAAGTTGCTACCTTTGGCATCCATGTTTGAAGTGTGACCATTCTCTTTCTAGGCTTCTAATGGCCTGGAAGCCTATGTCAGGGTCCTACTCCATGGCTGGACACTCACCACCAGATAGCAGACTAGCCTCGTGCCCACTGCCTGCTTACTCCTAGTCTCCAGACCTTGTCTCTCTGGTTGATTATCCACCTGATAATTCTATGTGGGCTCCATGCGGCCTTCTTAGTTTTCTCCCAGTATCACCTGCCACTGTGCTTTGGATACCAAGCTTCCTCTCCTCGACTCCCTGCACTCTCTCCAATGGCTTGCCCAAGAAAAAGATTATGTATGTCTGATTTCCATTCTTTTTTTAATCTTTTGTTCTGACTGCTAGAGATATTAAAGGAGGCCAAGGGAAACTTTCCTGGAAATTCGTTGTCTCCATATGGCTACTTTAGGGTGAGGGACATGCTCCTCATGACCTTCAAACTTTCCTTCAACCCCCATGAGGCTGAGAAATTATAACTTGTGTGTGTGTGTGTGCGTGTGTGTGTGTCAAAGTGTCACACAAATGATGAAAAAACCATGATGTCATTGGAGAGAATACTTTCAGAAGACATTGTGGTATAATGAGATAAATTTGTGCCTGGGAATCAGACTCACCTGGTTTAGAATCCACTTCCTTCAATTATTAAATATGTGACCTTGAGAAAAAATATATGTTAAGCGCCAGAGTCATAATGCAATCTAAGGTTTACCAAGCTCCTAAATCTACATTTTTCATCCAATGCAACATAAGACATTCTCCGCTTGAGACTGTTATTTGAAATCACTGAAGAAAAGAGAAGAGTGTTCATGATTTTCTGACTTTTTTATTATTTCATTATATTATGGGGGTACAGATATTGTTAGGGTTACATATATTGCCCCTGCCAACCTTTAGTGTCAAGCAGGAAAGGCAAATGGGCTTCATCTTACCTGAAGGTAAAAGATTGAAGAGTAAATGATTGGTCAAATTATTTAATAGCTCTGAACTTCAGTTCTTTCAGTTGTAATGTGGAGGTAAAAATAGTTCTATGGCCAAAATAAGATCATGTATGTGAAAGAAGCTTTTTGGAAATAGCATTAATAGAACTCTTATTCTGCCTTCTCTTCATCCTAAGAAACTGAGTGGAGTATAGTTTTCCTTGAGTATTGGTTATCATTAATTTTTACTGAAAGTATATTATTAAGATGGTAAACTTGATGGCCAGTGGTGCCATGTGCATCAGTACTGGGATTTAGAAATGGTAATTTAGTCCTAAAAACTAACACACTTATACACACAAAAATCAGCTCACCTATTGTGGCTACATAGAAGAAATGAAACTCAGTGTTTTTCCTCAAAGAAAACATTGTAACCTACAAAAAGAGATTTGTTGAAGGAAAGCAGCAGATAAAATATGTGGAAGCTGCCATTTAATGCTCTGTGCTATTTTATGTTGTTTGTTTCAACAAAACAACTAAAAATAGTGTTTCCCTACCTAAAAAGGATTGTGATCTAAGGATTTCTATTTCTAGCTAGTGAGCTGAGTGTCTTTGTACTATTTTAATGTTTTATATTTAAGAGACTATGAAAAAATATATAATACCATGCTAAGGCACTAATTACAAAGTTATAGAATCACATCAAATTCAATGAAGGGCCCTTTGTTTATATGTAGATATATACAGATTCATGTACTATGGAATTTAGCAGTGTGCCAAAGTCAGGGGAAAAAAAAGGCAGGGGGATTAGAGGATAGGGAAATAATTATTTTAAATCTAAGACAGTAGTCCTGGCAATTAACAGCCTATAGATATGTCAGAGGAGAATGTGTCCTTCAGCAATACTACTTCATCTAATCAGCCAGAATCCTAAACTATCTCTTGAGACTACTTGAAATAGTCTTGAGTTATTAATATGTTAACCAAAATGGTGGTAGAGTAGAAAACCTCTTGGTGATCAAATCAAACAGCACTACTTGACGTTCTTTATTGAATCATAATGGTCCTTTTGAAAAATCCCTGAAGAAGGAAGGCCTTTAAAACTCTGTACTTGAAACTCTTATTTAATAATATTGTGCCCTCAAAATTTCAATCCTTTTTTTTTTTTTTTTTTACAGAATTACCATTACACTGGTCTGGGGTGAGGTGAGGGTTAAGGTTAAACAATTCATAGAAATGGATGTGGACCTGTGAGAGCCAGAATTCAAACTCAGGTCTATCAAGAACAGGGGGAATAAGAAAAAAAAAAAAAAGCTCTGTTCAAGAACGTTGATTCAGCTTCACTGAACGGCAGAGAATTCCTTGTCTGTGATCTTAGTGTTTATCAGAGATGGCAAAAGGGCTTCATTCTACTCGCTGCTTCATAAAGATTGATTGGTAATGGCTTTCTGGAGTGCTACCTTGAGAAGGACTTTTTGGTAGATCCATGTTGTTAGGAAAGTGACATGACTGATTAGAAAGACCTGCCTCGGAATGTGAGGGGGCCGGGTGCTTGCCTTCCCAGCTTAGAAAGTGAGGAATGGGGAAGTCTTTCTAAAGGGAAAAAATAGGCCTTTGCAATCAGAGAGACATAAGTTTGAATACTGGTCCATCCCTCTGAACTGTATGACCGTGGGGAAAACTAACTTTAGTTAGTGTTAATTTCTCTTCTAAGAAATGCTACCAATCTCCTAGTCTAGTTTGAGTACAAAAGGAATAAAATGTCTAGGAGAGCGTGTGGTGAGTGTTAGGTATTTAAGAAATGCTGTTTCACTTCCACTTGTCATTAACCGCGTCTTCTAGGTGCAGCCATAAGAATCTTTCTGCGGCGGGCTGCGGGCCTGTGTTCAGCAGTGTCCAACGGGAGAGTCCCGGAAGAAAGAGTGATAAGTTGAGCTAGAAGCTAGGCAGAGGTAGTGCTTTTATGTAGGCAATCCTATTAGCTCCTAGGAGGATGTGTTCAAGTTTTATATATTTTATTTTTTAATCAAATATGTTAGAGTGTTCATAAGAGGTGGCATATTTTCTGGAATATGGAGAGTAATTTGAAGCCATATTTTCTCTCATATTTATTACCCTGCCACACAGCATGTCTAAGATATTCAGGACAGAGATTCAATGTAAATGATGATATATTTTATTCTTCTGTTAGCATCCCTTATTTTTTCTGCTTAAAGTTAAAAGTCACTTTAGATGTAAAAATGTAACTACCAAATCTGCCAGGAGTTTTTGAGCCATTGTGTAATCCAAAACCTATTTTTCCTCTGAGTAGATGTGGAAGAATGAGCTCCTAAGAGACTAGATTAATCAAATTTAAAAGCAAGCGTAAATTTAAATCAACCATGCAGCCCCACTGTACAGCAATTAACATTTCAAGGTAAAATGAAATGTGATGATAGTAAATATCAGTGCTATGCAGAATTGGAAACGTTCTGTTCCGTGGTATATTTGGTCAGAGAATGGAAATTTGATAGGAAAACCATTATTAGCACACTGGCTTTGACATTTCAAGATATAATTCAAGTATGATTACAACTTCTATTAAAAAATACTTCTTCTAAAAAAAATCTCAATTTCTCCACTTCATAGTCTAGATAATGGTTTCTCAGTCTTGGCACTATTGACATTTTGGACTGTATACTTCTTTCTTTAGGGGCTGTCCTGGGCGTTGTGGGATGTTTAGCCACATCCCTGGCCTCTCCCTCTCCACACTAGATGCCAGTAGTAACTCACCCGCTCCCATTGCTGGCAGTTAGGACAACCAAAAATATCTCCCAATACTCATCACTGGTTTAAAAATTAAGAGAACTGGATTACCACTCACTAGGCCTATGAGTTCCTAACTTTGAGATTTTTCATGGTTACTTCTTTTTCCAAAATATATTTCAACTTAAATGTAGGAGGATTTATAGTAGTCATATTCAGCTCTGAAATTATCTGGTTTGATATTCTTACTACATCTTTAAAGAGAAAAACAATATTTCAGCAACAGAAAGTCCTTGAGGGATGTTCTTTGGGGGTTAAACAGAAAAGACTGTGAAGAAATAAGTTAAAATTGCTTGCAGCAAGCGAAACTACTGGAGCCGTGCATATTCTTTATGAATGTCACCCAGGAGCCTGAGTTTTTGCAGTTGTTCTTGGTTTCCACGGAAATTAGTTTGAGAGAATTGGGGAAGTGGAAGGGGAGGGTGGAAGGTTATGGGGGGAGTGGAATGGTGGCAATATTTCCTAGGAGCATTCAGCACGTAAAATTCATCTTCTATGTAATCTTTATAATTTTTTTTGGAAAAAAATGCTTTTTAGGCAAAACAAGTATTATTTTTGTATCTGACTGATCAGGATCTTTGTGGCTCTGAGTTAATTGACTCACCTAAAATTATGATCTAGCCAGAACCTTGATTCAAGCTTCTTTTCTTTTCTTCTGTATAAGGAGTGGAGGAAAAGCATTTGCCTTCTAAAGCCAGAAGGCTCATTGCTGATTTTCAGTGTCCACAAAATCTGCTGTTGTGGTATTTCTGAGTCTGCTGACAAGGACAGGAAGCTGCTTGTTGGTGAAACACCTATGCACAGGCAGCATTATCACTGGATAATGGAAATTCTAATTTAATCAGTCTGAGTTAGAGAAAGCACAGTATAAATCAAATCTTTCTAAAGATATTTCATTTGTCATGCTCAAAACAAAACATCCAGGTAGACCTGCTACTTCTTCATGTAGGGTTATGCTTTATTATGTGTGTTCACGCTTGTCCTTTCCTGAGACGTCAATTGCCCAGTGCCCCTTTTGCCAGCATGACTGTGACTAACGCCGGCTGGCCAGTGGGCGCTGTTGCTCTTTGCAGCAAACTCATCCCTCCTCCCTGATGGGAAATCACTTTTATTGGAAGTTATCCTTAATCACCAGTCAAATGAGCCTCTCTTGAAATCTGGCTTCTCTGTAACCTGCTGCTACCACCTTACTGTACTGGCGTCAAACAGGGTCATACATCAGTACAAGTTAATTTCTTGAAATCTGTTAAATAGGATGATCTTTTGCTCAGTAATATGCAGATTATGTGGGTAAATTTAGTAATATATAGGAGTTAGCACAATAATAGTCCAATCCTTTTCTTTTTCTTGTTACAAAGCTAGGGGACAGGTAATTTATTATACACTTATTCACTGTGAGTAGGTCAGAACCATGAAATTTGAGAATCCTTCATTTGAGGCTATCAAGTCATTGGGGAGATTAAATCTACATTGTACTTTAATCTACCGATGGCCACTGCCATCAGTAAAATGTCGGCTCTGTCGGCATTGTTAATGTAAGGGGCACTGTCCGGGTGATGATCAGCTGAATGCAGTGACAAGTCATTTTATTGAAGTACCAAGGAAGAACTTAACCCTCTTGATGTTTTTTCCTTGAACCCATTTTCTTACTTTTGATGGAATGAGGACATTTTTAGAAAATACAGTGACTTCTGTGTCAGTTTTAAACAAAGTGTTTCTCACCCTTACACCTAAATTTAGTTCATCTGAGACGTTAAGCCCAGAAGAATTAACAGATTCCTAAAAAAGAAAAGTAATTTTACAAGATTTAAAGCACTCTATTTTTCTGTCTTGGGCTAAGTCATTATTTTTATAGTAATCCTTTGGAGTGTTTACATTTTGCTTCTGAACAGAGGTGAGTTCTTTCCCCAACATGTATGTACTAGAGTTGTATTAATCCTTGATCTTTCTGGAACTAACTTTTCAGAATAGAACATGTTCTCTTTCCCTTTTAGGCTGAGAATTTAGTAGGTAAGGAAGACATACAGATTAAATTTTGAGCTTTTTAAATAATTCAAGCTCATAAGATGTTACAAAAGCTTTGAAGTCAGATATTAAAAACAGAATTTGTATTCAGCAGTTGTCATATACTAGCATAAGTTTGATCACAAATTTTTTTATTTATAAAATATAAAATCACAATTTCATACATATGTGCATATGTATCCTATTAATACTGAAGGAAATATAACTGAAGTGAATTGCAATTCATTTTGCAAATACTTACTATACTGATATATATATATATATTTTAAACCAGTATAAACCAAAACTATAATTTATTCACATAAGATTGTAAACAGAGTTCTATATAAATAGCCTACTAAATATATGAGTTTATTGACTTTCAAAATTCACCTTTTTACTGTTTAAAAGAAAAATAGACTTACTCTCTGAAAACCAATCCTGTAATATTTGATTGTGAAATTATACCTCTGAATCTTTACTTCAAATAATTTCGGAAGTTTTTTTTTTTTTTTCCTCAAATGACTACACTTTGTCAGGCATTTCAATTATCGAGGAACAGCAGTAGTGGTGGTGACTCAGTGTGGAGGTTGAAATAGAGAGGTAATGAAATATATTCTGAAATTAGAAAACAAGGTTAATGGTGATGTTTGACTGAAACCTTTTCAAACCCACTGTCAAAACACAACTTCTCTTCCACTCTTGTTTGAATCTCATGGCAACCTTGCTACCTTTTATAGTGACTTCTCTTCTGGGGTGTGTTTTCTGAATGCCTTTCATTTAATAGGCATATTTTAGAAATCTAATTTCACTGTCTGCGTCAGATCAGCAATGCTGTGGAAATCTAACCATTTTAGACTGTCTGGATGCTGTTTTCATCAAATCGTTAACATTATTATTGAGGATGACACAGGGAAGTTATCTCCCCTCACTCAGACCATCTTATTTGTTAGAGACCACAGCCCCTTAACCTTTATAAAGGATGTGGTTTCACCAAGTTAACTTTTTATGTGGAGCTGTTTTCCATTATAATTTCAATTTATGTCTGTCTGCGGTGCTTCCTGCAAATCTTACAAGACCTTTTTTGTGTAAAGTAAGCTTGGCTGGTTTATGAATAGGTGTTCTAAGGATCTTAGTTTGTTGGCATGTTAGCGTTGGAGGCCCAATTCCTCCTTCTTGAGATGAGGAAACTGAAACTCAGATTACCCTGCCAAGGAGCATCAATACAAGGAGGTCCATTATGAGTATCTTGGCACTTCCTTAAGTGAGTTTTCCCATCCTGACTTTTTGCACCAGTTCTTTGTTAGAACTATACTTTGGGACCCTGAAAACAGGTAATTCGTATTAGCCTTTTTTGTTCTGGATCATTTCTCCTTTGTTTATGTTGAATCACAGCACAGATCCCAGCCTTCTGCCTTGTGCCACGATTCATTGATTCATTTGAATTGAACTCTTAACATAAACAATGCAGTTCATTTTGAAAGTAGCAGTATTGCTTTTATAAAAATGACACATGTACACATTCAAAATGATACAGAATTAAGTAAAGGGAAGACTAAAAATAAATAAAAATTATACCAACCACTCAAACCCATAGTTAATATTTTGGTAAACTTATGCCCAATCTTATCTATGTGCAAAGATTCATTTTTTGATATAAATGTGAATTTGAGCCTGCATTGATTCATGCAGTAGTATATCACCAGTAATTCCTGAAGTTGCCATTACCTATAACAAGGCAATCTTTTCAATTTTTGCCATTCTGATCTTCATGGAAAAAAAAGGCCCTTTTTCTTTTTTTAATCTCTACTTTAGCAGAAGCCTTTAATTCACCTTTTCAAGTCTTTTGTTTTTATTTTTATTGGCATACTCATGTCCTTATTTCTTTTGGTCCTTACTAATGAATAAAATCTCTTTATCTATTTGGCTATTCACTATGATTTTGCAATATTTTTCTCATTTTTTTATTTTTATTTTCCAACTTGCTATGTCTTTTTTTTTTTTTT
>VBSM01002608.1:74638687-74672140 GCA_008086735.1 Cheirogaleus medius | reverse complement strand
CGTTTTTTTTTTTTAAGCTTAATTGTATCTTGTGTGACAGTAGATTCTGAGCTGAATATGTTAAATTCCTGTCTTGAATTCTTCCAGCTTGCCATATGCTATTTTATCATTGAATAGTAGAAATAATGATCATTTTTCTGCAGGAATTCTGCATTATCTGAAGCATGGTGGCCACAGATACGTTTGGCCAACAGTGTTACTGTTCTCTAGCTTTCCTATTGAGACTTGCAGCTTACAACCAGGACGCTTTCCAGCAAACAACCTTTCTTTCTTTCCTTTTCTCTTTTTGTTCTTTACTATTGCTACTCTTGCAATGAAGTTGTTCATTTTTTTTATTATTATACTGTAGTGCATTCTCATTTTTAAGATTCTCTATTTGCCTGTCTCAAACTGTTGTTTTCATCCCTGCCTCCTTCCTAGCTAATAAAGACATGAAGTGTCAAAATGTGATAACCATTCAGCATTTTAAAGATTTTATTGGCTAATTTTGGTTATTAATATAATCAAGAAGACACACTGACATCAGATGAAGTCAATGAATCTTTCCTAACACTTGTATACTGCCCTTTCCATGTATGATGTTTTCAGAACAATAGGTATTAATTTCATTCACCTAGATGTGCAGCAGAGAGAGGTGTGATTCTTTAGAGGGCAAAATTGTCCCAGCTGGGAAAGGTGATTGGAAGGAAATTAAAAGTCAGCAGGATTTTACTTTTAGTAGATACAGGAAAGTATAACAACTGAGTAAAGCACATTAAGATGTAAGAAAGAGAAGGGTCTCAACGTTGATACTTTGAACACTTAGTTCGAAGGGAAAACCAATGAAAGGTAAACTTTTTGTGAAAATATAACAAGGCCGGGAATCTTTTAGGTTTTATTGAAGGGACAATTCTGGAAGTAGTAAAAAATGAGAACCAGAATTTGTTGGAGAATCTAGCATGCATTATATTCTTTTCGAGCACAAATATCAATAAGGCATTGGATTCTTAATGCTCTGAGAGGTGGCTCTTTATTCCCACTCAACAGATGGGAAAATCTGAGGTACAAGGAAGTTAAATTCTTCGCAGTGTGTTTACTAAGTAATGGAGCACCAAATCTCTCTCTCTGGCTTCAAAATCATGACCTTTCTCTCTTCACTGTGGGTCTAGAAAATTCCTCAGGGGGATAAAAGGGTTTGGTGAGCTCTCTGATTGTCAAAACAGATACTATTGAACTGGAAAAAAAGTCTCTTGGTACTGCTCTGCAGCTGAGGAAGTAGAACAGAGAGGATATTGGAGGTTGCAATGAATGATTATCTAGTGGTTTTTGTTTCTTTGTTTTGGTAGCACCCTATTTTCAAATTAAAAAGTTTAGCTTAAATTCCCCAAATATGGCTCGTCTATTCATTGTCATTGTCAGCCCATGCATCATTCCTAACATATTTTGTGAGTCAATGTGAACAAGCACATACTGGCCCCATGTCGTGCTTATCTGTCCAAGATCATCTCTTCCCAAGCGATTACCTTCTTGCTCAGTTGGCTCCAGGGCCAAAACCGGCAGCATATGCTCTCTTAAACTATTCAAATTTTGAGGTGATAAAATCTGTATTAAAATTTTTATTTAAAAATAAAGGTGAATGTACTAAGATTCTATCTTTTTGTAATTCAAAATTTAACCTGTACCTCATTCACAGTACAATATACAGGCTTCTTTCAGGTTTGATAATTGCGTTCGAGGCTTATGGAGGAAGGAAAATATCTTAAGAGTTGTCATCGAATCTCTAGCACCCAGTGCACTGTCATCTGCTTTTGAAATGAATTGTTTTAATGCTGTTTATATAGAACACTTTTCTGTATCAAAATCACCTTTACAGTCCTATTTTGACCCACATATTTTGCAGTACATTAAAGATGGTTTGGATCAACCTTTGGATTTTGTGCAAGATGATCTTATCTACCTGATAATTAAGAAAAGGTTATTTGGGGAAGAGAGAGAAAGAGAGAGAGAGAGAGAGAGAGAGAGAGAGAGAGAAGGAGATGTTCATGAGTTGTCTACCGCATCAGCTGTATAATTTGACAGCCCCACCTTATTCACTTAACATACTGTTCTTTCTACCTGAGGATAACACCTCTAATGATTCAACATGAGCATTATACGATCTTAAGTTGTTTTTCTGGTAGAGGTAATTACTTTTCTCTGATTCACCCCCACTCTCTTGGTTCCAATTCCCTAGTGATATAGTGCATACAGGTATAATCTGACTGGCTAGGGTGATGGTTATAGTCTCTTAACAGTGGATCTGAGCAATTAATGCAGGTATGTTTTTTGTCTACATGTTATAATAATGAAATCTCTTTCTCTCTCTCTCTCTCTCTCTATATATATATATATAGTTGAAAAAGCAACAAAATGACAAAGAAATAACCTCTTAATTGTATTCCCTAATTTCTGCTTTGCACCCTTTATTTCATCACCTATGAATTAAGGGTCTTAGGATAGATGATTTTTGACTATTCTGAAATTCTAAGATGTATGATTCTGAAATTCAGTGTAGTTAACATATTGGGATTAATTCTACACATTAATTCTTCATATAGTACCATATTATACTTAATATTTCCTTAGGAATCTTTGTTTTTGTTATCATTCTTAATGGGAAAATAAGTCCTATGCTCTTACCTTTGGATATATGTGGCATGTAAAATAAGAATAAATGAGTTATCTGTAGTTGATACATTTTTCAATGGTGTAAATTCATATTTTGATCATCCAGAAGTGACAGCTAAGCTATTTAGATGTAGAGTACTCTGTGAGGAATTTTTCAAAGTTAAATTTCTGATTCACATTGGTCATCATTAGTTTTAAATTATAAGCCATGTATAACTTATATGCATAGAAAAATATAATCTTTTGTAGGGCACATTACGGAATCTGGTATATCTGTTAGTAAATCCAAAAGGGAATGTAGGAAAGGCTTAAATATCTTTTAAGCCTTCACTTTATGGTTGAGGAAACTGAGGTCAATGTCAAAGTTGTATGGCTAGTTAGCTTCCCAAGTCCTCTGAATTCCAGTCCTTGCTTGGTCTTCTGACTTAACCATGATACATGTCTTCACACTGGCCACTGATTAATAATGTGTTGATAATGACTGGAGTATGAGCCCAGTGGAAATTCCTAGTGGTGCTGAAAGCCAAAAATTGTTTGGTGCTCACCAGGAATTTCAGATAGAGAAGCCAACAGTGTGAAATTTTCTGGAGCTAACATATTTCTTTTATAGTAACCAGAATTGTCAGAATCACGTGATTCTCCCCACAGAAGACTTTATTGCCAGTAGGAAATTATATCCACCATGTATAAAATCATTCTGAGGACTTGGGGAACCCCTATTAATATATGCAGAGGTTTGCTTTCCAATGTGAAATGTAGAATTGTAGTAGAAATTTGTCTCTAAAATAGTCACTCTTTGAAGTGTATATACAGTCAGACATCACTGAATTATATTTAAGAATTGATAATATATTTTATCGAGTGTTTTTATGAAGATATCTTATGTCAATTACAAATATCCTTTTAGGATTTGCTGCTTCTGTTGAATCTTGAGTTGCTGCAGGTTTTAAATACATACACAGAAAAATCTTGTTTTTTTGCTTTCTTTTCTTAGTAGCTTCTCTCAGCTCAACAACAAAAGGGTCATAAGTGAGATCAGGTGGAGCATCACTTGATTTGGTCTTTCTTAGTTGAAGTGAAAATATTTGTTCTCCTGACATTCTGATGTCTGCAGCACTGCATTATTAAAAGTTTAATATAGTACCATGGGGCTGGTTTAGTCTAGCTCTGAATCACATGATTGAAGAGACATAGTTCTGATCATGAGAATGTATTGCCCAAAGTGAGTTAAAGGAATAAAAAGAATGATTTTCTAATCATATACAAGAGAAAAATATTAAAGTAGAATAAATTCTTTTGTATTTATTAAAACCTGTTAAAGGAGTTATTTTGGCCTAAACAGCTTTATCATTACCGATAAATGTGTCCCTTTTGCTATTTCAAAGCATTCTTCAAGGTCATAGGTGGTCTGGGATCAGAGTACCACTAAGGGATCTTTTGCCTGGTGGTTATGGAATAACTTCCCCTTGCTCCAAAATACTGTGGAATGAAAAAGATACTGTATTGGTTTCCTGCCCAGAAAATTATGCCTCATTTCCTGATTATGCAGTTAGCTATTACCTATTCTGTAATCCCAAACCACCGCATGTAGCTGTAATACAGTGGTTCTCAACTGGTGGTGATTTTGCCTCCAGGGAAACATTTGGTGATGTCTGGAGACATTTTTGGTTGTCACACTGAGAGTGGTACTGTTGGCATCTAGTGGGTGGAGGGTATGGATGCTGCTAAACATTCTGTAGTGCACAAGCTAGTCTCCCACAATGAAGAGTCATCAAGCTCAAAATGTCAGCAGTGCTGAGGCCGAGAAACCCTGCTCTGATGTTTACTGCTTTACACATGTCTCACCTCTACTAGCTTGTAAGGTTTTTGTTGGACAAGAACTAGTCCTCTGACTCCTGAGGTATCTTATAGCATAAAAGCTGTTCTATAAATATTGAATGTTAAATGACTATCAAATGTTAGTCTGCCAGTGATTGTTAAGTTCTTATACTTCTCCATATACTCATTGGTGCGGTTTGGAAATCATTACCTAAACTTTTTATTGAAGTTTGGCACACAAAGAATTTGACACACATACCCTGCATTTTATTTCGGAATGCTGTGGGTTCTTTCCAACCCCCACCAGAATGAATTTCATAATTGTATATTCTGTACAGAAATATCAACATAAATGTGCTTTCCTGAAGCATACATCTGCTATCAGCGAGGCTGACTCTAACTCAGACATATGCTGGGTGGCAGTAGATAAGTTTGGAATTAGTTGTGATAGGTTATCCACAAAATAGCTAGACTGCATGACAGTAATCAAGAATTCGCTGTAATTACTTTAATCTGTAATAGGCTCAACAGTGCACAAAATACTGTCACAGGAATTTTGCAACTAGATCGGAAGTTGGTTAATTATTCCAAGACCATCACTTTGTTCCTGTATTGATTTTCAATTGTATGACCTTTTCATTCATTTATATATTTATTCATTCAGCAGAATGTGTTAATTACACTAGAAGCATATTAATTACACTAAACACAAAAAACAATAAAACGTGCCTCCTAATCTCTCAGTACATCCAGGCTCAGCGTGTGAGATAGACATGTCAATAAACCCCTAAGTACAATGTTAGTTCTGTTCCCTCCTTGAGAAAAGGGGAATTGTAGACTCAAAGTTAATATACAGTTATTATGAGAAAATACTTTTTAATTTTTATACTAGAAAGAAATATGATTGGATAACACATACACAGACCTGCACACACAAACACATTCTGTTGTTGGCAAGGGAGCCAGCTTAGTAAACTAATAGAAATAGGGAGGTTTAATTTTTTTCTGGTTCCTAAAACGGTAGACTATAGACGTTATACTAAATTTAAATGGATACCAGAACTATTTACTTCACAATAAAGTCAGTCCATAAAATTAGGTGTTTTTGTGTTCTCTTTAAATAATTGTCTTACATTGTTAATGAAAAAGTTTGCGTTTTCAAACTTCTGCTGAGGAAAACCCTGATGCTCTTCCACATTCCTCGTTGGCGAGATACTATGGCTTGGTCCACTGTGTAAACATCTCAAAATAAATAAGTGCAAAAGGTTCTCACAAGCTGCATTAGGGGAGAAGTCTTATAAAGCAGTGTTTAACATGGATAAGGGAAAATCTTTTAAAAGGCAATATTTAGGTAAAGAATAAGGAAGATGCACTTCAAGAGCAGAATGTATAAAAGAAAACTTCCAGGATTTTCATATAAGTTCAACAAAAGTTAGCACTGAATATGGCTTTGACAACATAATGAGCTCACATGATTTTAGAATACTTGATTAATATGACAGCACGTGGGAAATAGGAGCTGATACATGGTCCCATGCTGGCCAACTCTGCGAGTTGCATTGTGCTTCTTTTTAGGCATCTCAAATAACAAGTGACACAACACGTTCAAAAAGTAGAATAATTTTTAAGAGGTAGAAAGTCAGGATGGAGAAAGGATCATATAAAGAAGCATGACCATTTTAGTCATGTTTGTCTTAGAGAATATAGGACTTGGGATGTTCATAAGCCTTCAGTTAAAACATCTTAAGATTTGAATATTTGTCTGTTTGAGAGGAATCAAGTTGTAGTACTCAGGACAGTAATGAGTTATAGAAGAGACACTTTTGATCAGTATTAGAACTCTCCAATGGATATTGAAAACTTAGAGGGAGCGAGGACAGTGAGGCACGAGCGAGGGATAAAAATCTACGTGTTGGGTACAACGCACACTATTCTGGTGACTGGTACACTGAAAGCCCTGACATGGTACAATTCATTCATGTAACATAAAACGCTTGTAAGTCTAAATCTATTGAAATAATAAAAAAAGAACATTTCAATGGGGCATATCCAAAAATGAAATGGGAATCTTAGAAGCAGTGAGTTCCCATCCATAAGGATTCTTAACAGAGACTGGATTGTCCTTTGCAGACTGTTCATTGAATCTTACGGAGGGAATTTGGGCATCTGAGCAATGGTTGCCACGACCATATTAAATAGCAATCTTAGAAAGCATGAAGAATCCCTGACATTTAGGCCATGAGATGACAATCAAAGGTAAATAATAATTTCTAAATATTCTTTAATTATTTACAATGATGTGATGTTTGGAGGAGAATCACCTTGGAAAAACCTCATAGGAAAGAACTGATAGAAGTGTACATACCTCCTATGTTTCTAACACAGCCAGTATTTTCTCAGGTGATAAACAATTGACTCTTGCGTTAAGTACCAGTAGAAGTAGTTGGCATAGTTGCAGGGTATGTTGCAGGAAAATCACATGTGATTTGACCCTTGAATCATACTTGGCATGGAAATCCTCACATGCTGAGAGGAAGATTGGAAGTAAGATGACTGAGGGAAGAACAAATCCATTCCTACCCTCTCACTCAGATTTCGGGGGCATATATCCATGGAGTGGAAAATTGGATAGCATCATGCACACAAACTAAGTCTCCCTTTGTCTTTTTGCCTGAACCCAAATAATTGAATTCCCATATGTTAAATGAACATGATGTGACTCCACTCTTGTCTCTTTAAAGCTCTTATTAGCTGGTAATCTTGAGTTACTTCTATTCACTATGACATGACTTCTTTCAGTTCCTTCTACTGCCCTCATTGCTGTACTTGGTGAAATGAATGAAGCTGGTTCTGTATGAAGAAGTTTAATTCTATTTATTTGTATGTGGGTAATGAGGGGAGGTTTGAGAAGTCTTTCACGTATTACCTAACAGGTGTACCTAATTACCTAACATATCTACATTGTTTCATTAAATGCTCTAAACTTCCTCAAGAAAGAAGTATTATTATTAGCATTGTAAATTGAAGGAAATGGATGCCTAGTCAGTTTGTGTGGCTAAGACTGAAACAGAGAAAAACTGTGATGTGTCTCACCCCAGGTCCATGCTCTTTCTGTTAAATTAATGTACAACTACTTTCCTTGCTTGACGTTGACATTTTTAATAGAGGCATTTTTGGGCTGATTGCTGTAACGTTAGAGCACATTTCCTCTAGTTTCTAGCTTTCCTGTTCAATTTTTCAGGTTGCATTTCTGTGAAATGAAGTGAATGGATATTTTGCTTACACAGCTTTGCTCAGCAATCCTTTGCTTTCTGGTGATGGCCATAAAAGGAGAAGGCTTTCCACAAATAGTATCCTGGGCAAAAAAAGTATTGTTCCTTTTGATGTGTTTTTATTCCTTTCTCTGCAATCCTTACATGGTAAACTGGAATAAGACAATCTTTTACAGAGAAACAGGACTTGGAAAGGACAGATTAAGCCCTCCCATAGCCAGTAAAGAAGTTTCTGCGTGTGGCCCTCATTTGATATAGCAGTAAACTTGCTGTTTTCCTTTTCCTTTTCTTTTCTTTTTTTCCCCCAGAACATAGATCTAGATTTGTGTTGGGGTAACCAAAAGTAAATATAACCTTACCGTTAAGTATGAGATAAATCTAAGATTCATGGGATAGAAACAAGAAATTTCTTTCCTACAACTGTGCCTGCTACTATCTAGATGGAATTAGACTTTGTTTGTCCAGGGTGATGAGATCAACTTTGTGTGTCAGCCCGGGCTGTCTGTACAGGTCCATGGTTCAGAGCTCTCTGTGGCTTTCCAGAAACACAAACCACAGATTGAGAATTATTGCTGGTTTGAACTTTCAGCACTGATTTGATTTGGTTATCCCATGTAGAATTAGCCTCTATGTGCTAAGGTAGAAAAAGGTGGGAATGGAGGTGAGGGGCCAACTTAATATTTCCCAAAGGCCCTCTTCCTAGAAATTGTTGGATTTTTTTAAAAATATACTCTAAACAGAGAGAAAGTTTATAAATTTTGTGATATGCTTTACCATTATTTTGAACACTCTTTATATACTCCAGGACACCGAATAATAAAATAATTGTTTGAAAAAGAGCAACGAAGGCCTCTTTTAATATGATGCATGACATAATAACTTTTGCATTCATACTCTTCACATTTTTCTCGTGAGTTTTACAACCCAAGTTATCAACTCCTCAGGGGAAGAAAGGGCAAGGGTTTCAACGTCCGTGGATCCAGCTGACGGCCTGGCACAGTGCTGTTCATTGTGCACCAGCCCATGGAAGGTTTGGCGATTCCTTGCTCTCGCCACTTCCTTGTGAGAAAGTGGGTGACAGACTGAGCAGGGTGATGTGGGATATGCCTATTTGTTCCTGTCACTCATATGGATCACCTGAGGGGAAAATAACATTCATTGTTCAGTCTGATTGTAGGGCTATTCAAAAAAGCTACTTGAATTTTATCGGAGTCGATATTCTCATTTTGAGAAACTAACGTATAGTTCTGGATTAGGATGCCGTTTAAAACTTGTACGGTATTTTTAATATATGTTAAAATTTAGGTCTGTCAATCATGCAGCATTCGTATAAGAGGATGTCACAGAACCTTTACCTAAAAGAGGCTCAAATTCGAAGCCACATTAGTTATTATTAATAGTTATTATCCATCATTACATGTCTTGTAAAATCCATCATTTTCACTACTTTGCAGTAGTCCTGTCAGAAATGTATTCTGCCAAAAATAAAAATTTATGCACTACTAACTGGGGTTTCAGTTAATGAAACCAACTGTTATGAATATTCACTTTTTAAAGCTACCCTTCCTGGCGAAATTCCTATATACCAGGCATGGTGCTAAGTGTTTTACATACATCACCTCATTTAATCCCTATTATAGTGCTATTTTAAAGATGAAAAAATGGCGATTTAGGTTCATTTGCATGTTAGGATCATACAAAATTGTACAGCTGAAATTCAAGTGGTATGTCAGATTGCAAAACCCCAATTTTAAACATTGTGCTATTGACTTAAGTTCCTTGCTGGGTTGTCTCTGCCTTTTCCTGAGCACTTACGAGCAGGCGTTGTGTATTTTCTGATTTAGATACTTTGACGAAGAATCTTCCGTGCCTTCCATTTTATGATGTTTATTCAAAGACTTCTGTTTGTGTAACGGCGATTCTTTGTGCTTAATGTTTTTTCTCTTCTTTTGGGCTGTATGTACATTTAAACAATATAACTAAATAATAAACTCTCTGACGGAAAAAAAAAATCTGTGTTTATGTAAGTGTGACTGATGGAAGCCAGGTTCTAATATCAAGATTTCTTGATCCCTGGAACAGGCCTGTTGTTTTAGAATCCAAGAAAACAAAAGCAATTTGTTCTTTTACTCAAGAGCACATCCAACTTAAAGCTGTCAAATTCTAAAGTGTTGCAATGCCTCTGCATGGCCATATTCTGACAGATGTTTCTGTATGTAACTCTGGCTTTCTGATGTACAGTGTGACTTCTACTCAAAGATTTTTGTCTTTACTTTTTGAAGTTTTATCTGCCAAAATAGTTCAACCATATGTAAAAGAATTAGTAAAATGAAAAAGGGTAAATTAAAAATACACTAAATCAAAAAAATCCTGAAAATGTTACTAACTTTTTTTTCCCAGCTAGTGATGGAGAACATGACGATCTTGGATTCCTCCTGTCAGACAGCGCAGAAACGTTACAAGGTAGTGTGCCAGTTCCAGGGAGGCAGCGGACCCCTGCTCTCATGGCAGCGTGCCGCTGCAGTAGGATAGATCTGCAGTCATTGGGACTTCATGGAACAAGTACTTTGTAATCAAGAGCAAGGGAAAATTATCAGAAATCAATTAATAAATTGTAGTTTAGCCCATGTAAATTCAGAAAATAATCGTATTGACTGACTTTAAAAATAAAAAAGAAGAAAGAAAAAACATAGAATGTCTCATTCGGAAATTTTATATTTGTTACCTAATCTTCTTTTATTCAGGACAAGTAAATGTTCTTCCTAACCATAGATAACCTCTATGGAGTTGCAGGTTTAAAGACTTTATCTTTGACAAAGTCTGCTCTCTAGATGTGTTATTTCGTCTAGGAAGTGCAAAAATAGCACCGATTGATTTCCATGTTGCAAGCATGGAAAAAATCACATTTTGACATCACTTGGAAGCCATTGTTTGCAGAAGGGAGAGCTGTCTGGTGAGTCATTTATCCTCACCTCTTTTCTAATGCTTTGCTTCCAGTACGGTTTTGGCCATGCATTAGATTGAACTTCAAGCTGCTTTTCTTTCTTAGATGTCCACATCTAAGTCTTATCCCAAGATTTTGTACATCAGGGCGCCTGTAAACATCTTCAATGTCACAAATTCTGAGGCTTTATTCATTTTTTTGCTCACTCCTTAGCAGTTGCTTAGATATTCTCTTGTCAGATATTTTATTTGGATCTTCTGTGAGGGTTGTGCTGATCCCAAGTGTTGCTTGAGTTTTAATAAAGGTGTCTGTGAGTTTTACATTTGTGACATCCTTCTCTATTTGTTTTCAAAACTATTTATAGAGGAATCATAATATAGTACCTGTGAGGAGTTCAAGTTCTAGAGACAGTGAGAAACTCGATTTTATATTTAGTAGTTAATACAATTGTAGCTGATATAGCAAAAAAACATTCCAGGGGCTTAACTCAACAGTTCACCTGTTCTCTCACATAGAGACCAGTTGGCAGAGGAGGGTTAGTGAGGGTAGGGTTTTGTTTCATTCATTTGTTCAGTGTCGAGGCTCTTTCCTTCTTGTGGCTCCACCACCCATAACGCTTCTGAGTCATCTGCTAGATCCTCTGCATCCAGCCTGAAGAAGGCAGAAAGCTTTCACCTTGCCCACTTTTTTTCCACTCGTGTTCTGTTGATAAATACTAGTCACTTGGGCTTGACAAAAGCCAGTTGGAGCAGAGAAATATGGTCTCTGGCAGGGCAGCCACTTTCCAATTATAAGTCTGCTAAGAAAACCAAAACGAAAAGAAAATAAAGTTTTGATGATCAGCTGGCATTCTTAGATACACTCTGCAAAACAATTAACTTATTAATTGTTAAGTGCTTATTAATTATTAAGAACTATTCTCTACCTTTAAATATCCTAAATGCATTGTATTAGTTTCCTAGGGCTGCCATTAAAAAAATCGCAAAATGGGTGGCACAAAATAGCAGCAGTTGATGATTTCACAGTTCTGGAAGTCGTAAGTCTGAAATTGAGGTATCTGCAGGCCTGGGCTCCCTCTAAGACTCTCGGTAGAACCCTCCCTTGTCTCTTCCTTGCATCTGTGGTGCCCTCAATTCTTGGTGTTTCTTGGTTTGCAGCTGCATCACTCCAATCTCTGTCTGCATCATCATATAGCATCGTAATCTCTTTGTGTCTTTGTATTTACATGGTGTTTTTGTCTTCCTATAAGGACACTAGTCATATTAGATGAGGGTTCACTCCAGTAACCTCATCTTAACTTAATTAACTTAATTAAGCTATTTGAAAATAGCACAGACTATTTTCAAATAAGTCACATTCATAGGTACCAGGGGTTAAGACTTCAAAATATCTTTTGCTGGGGATGCAATTCAATCCATAACAGATATATCGGGCTCCTGTTTTTATTCCTTTAGCAATTATTGCCTATTAATAGATTAAATACAAAATATAACAACTATAATCATATCAAGGTTCTTTAATTTCCACCAAGATGTTGTCTAGGGACAACCTAGACTAGAGGCAAACATTTTTATAAAGGTCCAGAAATTAAGTAATTTTGGCTTTGTGGGCTGTGCAGTTGCTGTCAAAATTTCTCAACTCTACCATTAGAGCATAAAAACACACATAGATAACTGTCAATGAATGAGCATCACTGTATTCCAATAAAAGTTTGTTGTATTGAATTCCATTTATTTTATTGAATTTGGCCTATGGGCTATAGTATTTGTAGCCCTGTGCTAGAGTATGGTCCACCTGAATGTGAACATTGTAAAATAACCTTCAGGATTGGATTCAGACTCACATAAATTCAAATTCTGGCCATCACGGAGTAGCTGTGATCTTGAACAGCTTAACCTCTGTAGGTACCAATTCCTCATCAATAAAATGAAGACAATTCCCATACCTCAATGCTTAGCACATTGTAGGCATTCACACATAGTTATTTATATAGCTTTTCCTTTGCAGAAGCAGTGCAACAAATTGGATGAGAGCAATGCCTCCTTCTGATGTTTGATAGCGGGCAAGTTCCTTAATATCACTTTGCTTCATTTTTCTCATTATTAAAATAGACATAATAATAGTGCTTACCTTTTTGCTTGCTTATGAGGATTCAGTGAGTTAATACATGTAAGCAATTAGACCAGTAGCTGGCACTTAATAAGCACTCAGTAAATGTTACCTACTCATATTGGCTATTATTGTTATAATTGGCTTCTTTTGTTACTCAGCAAAATGATAATTTATTGAATTATATTTTTGCTGAATTTATGTCAAGGAGTGAACTAAATGAATATGATTATTATTAAGGCCTGAGTCTCTGTTTCTGATTTATCAGTTAGATTAAGATGAAAGAATATTTTCTCTTTTATTCTCTATACTATTTCTGCTCAACTAGGGAGAACAATGGCATCACACTGTTAAAGCAACCACTACCTCTGCCAGCCATACAATGTCTAAAGCCTTTCACCCATGTTACAGTAAGAATTTAAAGGAAAATGCAATTCAATGAATAAATTTAAGCTTTTGAGCCAACTTTGGCATAAAATATTTATCTAATATATCTGGGGATTCTGATGTCATTTTAAAACCTTTTCAATTACACAAATATATAAAATTGAGTAAATTTTGTTCATGTATAATTGGGAAGTTTTCATGGAGGTATGTTAGAGGTAAACCTCTTGGCTACTGTATTTTCCTTGGTTACATTAACTTAATGATTGCTGGAAAGTATAAATTCAATTTAGAAATGTATATGTATTTCTAAATAATGAGAAATGCTTGCAGAGAACTAATTATGATGATCATCCAGCTCGTTTCTCAGTTTTCTTAAATAAAGAGAGAACGTAGCTGATATTCCTGATTGTTCAATGGATAGTTTTGCAGTATATTCCTAGGGTCATGAGTTTCAGGTCAAAGGGTACTTTTATTTTTTATATGTTGAATATAGCATGTGATATGTCTCATGTTCCTAATGCAAATACTACCTGACACTTGTTTGGCCAAATTCAAATAAATCCATGGAAATACAGTTTTGTGGATTTGTTGCTTAATTAATTTTGGAGGTTTTTATTTATTTATTTTTAATTAAAGACTGAATAACTTTAATAATATTTGGACATTCTTTACAATGTAATGGTTCAGAAAATTCCTGATTGTTTCAGTTTGGCTATTTTAATTTTTAAGTAGTGAAATCCAAAATAGGTAGCATTATTGTTTACTTCATTTAGAGGTATTGTGAATTTATAACTGTCTTTGCCCCCTTTTCTACATAGCAGATCATTACTTAGCTACTTTGTTCTTGGCCTTATTATAGCATTTAGCATTGGCTTTTTGGCTACAGTTGTTGTAGCTTTTTATGTATTTTTATTGTTATTTATTATTTTCATTATTATTATCATTATTATTTTTTGCTCTGGCTCCTAAATAGTACACTATTGCTTTTGCTAGCTCCCTGACTTGGTATATCATACAAATTCTCCCACTTTTACCCATTTTTTTTTTTTTTGCAGTCCCTATCCAATAGTTTTTCCCCAAATCATAGTATTTTAGAGTTAGACAGGACCTTAGAGACTACTGGGTTGTACTGATGCTGTAACTTGCTCCCACAAACCTAGACAACAGAAATGTATTATCTCACAGTTCTGGATGTTAGAAGTCCCAAATCATGGTGTCTGCAGCGTTGGTTCCTTCGGGAAGGAGCTGTTCCTGGCTTCTCTCCTTGGTTTGTGTGATCATCTTCACATTCATGGTGTTCTCCCTGTATGCATATCTCTGTGTCCAAATTTCCTTTTTTTATATGGACACTGGTCCCATTGGATTAGGGCCTGCCCTAATGAGCTAGCTTACTTTAACTTGATTACCACAGAAAAGGTTCCTATCTCCAAATAAGGTCACATTCTGAGGTACTGGGCATTGAGACTTCAACATAGAGATCTGGGGGTGATGCAATTCAGTTCATAACAGAGCATAACAGAGACTCTCTAGAAATCTACCTCTTTTATGTTAGAAATGAATCTCTGAGAGATTCTAAGAGACTAGTTCAAACTGTGCAGTCTATTTGGGTCAAAATCAGAACAAGAATCTTAAATTTTTCTTACACTTTGCAAAATATTCTGTTACCACTCTCTTTCTAGATCAGTGTAATCCTCCCAAATAAACTGAAAGCTTTTCAGCCTTTGATTCAGTCAGTTATGTTTGAATTCATGTGGAAGTGGTTTAGGGTCATCTGATTCCATATATGCTCTGCTGGGTCTTAGCTTAAGTTTCTTAGTTAAAGAAGGTAAATGTTATTAATCCAATTTTCTGTGAATCTTCTGCACATAGTTACCATTTATTCATTCTGCAAAGTTTATTGAGAAGTTCTAATGCTGCCTAGGCATTAGGCTATTAATTTCAACAGGGTCTGTGAACATTTTCTTCTGTCATGTGAAGTAGGGTGAAAATTAATTTCACCGGATTTAAGTAGTGTGTTGTTTAACAGTTATATAAGTAGTTTCTGAGGTTGTTTTGGTCTCCAAAGAGAATTTGTTAACTCTAACCAGGTATGTCTGTACCACTTCTAAGTACTGATGGTGTTCCTGTGATATCTGTGAAGAATGAGTCAGTCATATGAAATCTAAATCAGCACTTTCCTTTAATGTGATCCCTGGCCACTTACACATTTATCAGTTAGAGAGGGATAGCAGATTGCAATATGCATTAACACCAACCTATAGTGTTAATATTCTTATCTTTTATTACCTAGTGAATAGGAAATCTCATCAAAATGGAAATTATTTATAGGCAAAGATACAGTAAACATATGCCACGTACATGATATATTAAACTTATATTTATTTTGGGCTTAATTTACATAGGATGTGAGAAGTTAAAACAAATGTTCTTATTATATTACATTTTTATATTCAAGATTCACAAATGTTTTCAAGTAAAACATTTTTAAATAAATTAATGTTGATAGTAAAAAAACAACAAAAAAGATTTTGCAGATAATAGTATAGATACACTCATTATACTTAACATATTCAGAAGTATACATTGTTATAATCCTGGGCATCTGTATTATAATATCACATACAAATTTTGAAGTACGTTTATTAAGAGTTTAGTTCAAAAATACTTTAGACCTCAGAGAACAGGTACTTACTTAGGCACATCAGATGATGTGAGTCACTTATCTAAAACACATCATTTGTGATATATCCTATACCACCCTGATAGGTATTATAATGCTTTCTTGTTTTCAATTTTTTTTCCTCCAGGCAAAGTCATTTAGTAGTGATTGAGGGGCATTATGAAAGTTTTAAGCAGTGTTTCGTGAGAACAGTAGTGAATATTAGAAAAAAAAAGAAAAGACTCCTTAGGATGCAAGGACAAGTTAGACTATAGCTTGTCCACTGGGGAGGGTGGTAGGAACAAAAACAGGAAACAAAAGCTTGACAGGCCAGGGCTGAGTTGGACCCATGTGTGGAGGGTGAATGCCTGTCAGGAAGGACACGGACTCTCTATCTGGTGTCAAAATCTGAAAATAATTAGGAATGAAATGTGAAAAGTGTCAGGAAGTGGTAAGAGTCTTATAAAAAGGAAATTACTCTGGCACCTCATTGTGTATTGATTAGTGAGAGATGGGCGGTCAGAAGAGGATGTTGTAGCTATCAAAGAAAGACATGCCTAAGGCAACAATACTTGTAGGTAATGAAAATAAAATAAAATAAAATACAGTTAGAACTGAAAAAAACTAGGCAGGAAACCCACGAAATGGGCAGATCAGCTATTCTTCTGTCTTCTTCAGAGCTGGCTCTCTCTCCACCATGCCGTCACCACACAAATAATCTGCATTTCTGACATCAGTGCTCAGGAATATGGCTTTAAACTTTTTCCTATTATTTTTTTTCATAGTCTATTTTTCTTAAGTTTCATTCTTCTTATTTTTATGGTGGTTGCTACATGCATGGTATTTTGGGCAAAATTTCATACATATAGCTTCAGGCAAAATTTTCTGTTCTTGGACAATTTACATTGCAATCAAGAGATGGAGGTGGAATGGTGTCACTGCTAGTTCTTGTCTGGATAAGAACATTTGGCTGGTTACATAAGTAAAAATTTTGAGATCATTATTAGTTTTTTTTTCTTAATGGCAACTCTAAATTGCTATGGTTCCTTTTTTTATGTACAGCAAAAAAACTTCCATATAAAAAAAATTAAGGTAGGAGAAAGAAGCTTATTGATATGCTTGCATCAGAAGAAAAGCAGGTGAGGAAGAGCTGCAAATATTATATTAATACAATAGCTAGGATATAGATTCGGCTGTGTGACATAGACCCAACCTAACGCTGGCTTAAACAAAGGTAGACTGTTATTTCTCTTATCGCATAAAAACTCATCATGCTGGTGCAATGGCTTGGCTCTATGATTTTAGGTCCCGGCTCCATCTGTCTTAATGCTTCACCACCCTTCATGAGTTGTGATGTCTGTATTTCAGCCAGGGGAAAGAGAGTACAGGAAAAGCAGTCCACTTCTAGACTGTTAGAAATGATCCAATTTTCACACATCATTTCTGTGCACATGCTGTTACCCAGAAATTAGTCAAATTATTTTACCTACCTGGAAGGAAAGTTGGGAAATGTGGTCTTTCTGAGCTTCCGTGGAGCTCTTGTGTTGGGAAAGAGAATGGTAGAATGGAGACTGAAGGACAGCCAGTGGACCTTCCCCAAACTGAGCTTTCGGATAGTGTGGCACAAGAGAAGAGGAACGTGGGCATCCAAATCACCATCTGAAACAGAGCCTTGCTGCCAGCTTGGATCGCTTACCTCTAGACTTTGATATAAAATTATTACTATTTTAAGCCACTGCTTTTTGTTTGTTTATTATTTGGACTCTGTTGCAGCAGCCTAACACCAGTCCCTAACTAATATGGCTAGAAAGGGGAAAAAATATTGAAAAGTATATCCTTTAACAATATTCAGTAAAAATATATATTAAGTTTAATCAGGTAATTAGGAAATGGAGCAAAATTAAAGCCATTGAACTTAGAGGGAGATGGGAGTTCCTCTGCAAAAATTCAGTTAATATTAAAAAATCCAACTCTCTTCTTTCCTTTCTCCCTCCCTGCCTCTCTCTCTTTCTTTTTTCTTTCTCTCCTTCCTTTCTTCCCTCTTTTCTTTTTCCACATTTTTCTTTCAGTAAATGCTTTGAAACAATGATCTGACTCTGATTTCTAGGCATAAAAACACCACCAGTGATTATTTTCTAGGATTAACATAACTGAACTTGAATTAAGAGGAAAATTGTTCTATAAGATAATTTTAAATTTGGGAATTGTGATCACATGAGTTGTATTAGGGAATTTTTGCAAAATTTCTCTTATAAGTCCTCAGTCCTTACCATTCACATGAAAATATACTTGAAAGTTTACATAATGGCCTTTTAAGTTCAGGTCTGTCTGTACTAAGCTTAATTGTGATATCACACAGATATACTTCTTGCATTTAGTTTTAACTTGGATTATGCTTCCTGGCAGGGACCCTGACCACTGAACAATAATGCAATTATTGCCATGAAGTTATGCAATATTGAACATATTATGTCATGGCTAATTTTACATATTCATAACCCTGCCACCTGCAGATGCTGACATCATACTGAAGTTGGGTTTTGATTAAATAGAAAATGGAAATTCTGAAAAACACATTATCATCCCATTTTCCTTGATTTTCTCATTAAAAAATAAAATTCCTATGCTTACTACTGTCTAATAACATTTTTTTTGGATTATAGACCTTTTTGAGTATTTGATAACAGTCAGAATCCTTTCCCAAGTGGAAAAAACACCCAGATGTGTTTCTGAAATATTTTACATACAATTTCAGTTTCTAAAGATTCCCTAAACTTCACTCATAATAGTTTCCATTTCATAACCTAATGTATGAAATCTTCATTTTAATCAATATACTCAATTGATTCATGGAATATTTAATGGAATGCCCGTTAGGTATTTCACAGCTTAGGACAAATTTTAACTTGTTGGCAAAATGCAATACCTACGAATAGTTGAAGAAAGCCAAAAGATTTAATCATAGTAAAATATTCAATGAAAAAGTCACTGTGTGTTGTTCACTTTAAGGGTCTCTAATATGTAAATGGTTATCATTCATAGTACAGAGAAATAAAACTACACCAGAAAACAATAAATAAACTCAATTTTTCCATAGAAAGTCGATATTGCAAAGGACTTTTCATATAAACAGCTTAATTAAAATAGTCTAAATAACCAAATCTTCATTGTACAATTTTAAAGCAGTCTGCAGAATATGTGTAACCATTATGGGACACAGAGGTATCATAGTTGTGATTCAGTGAGAAACAGTGAAATCAGTATTAGCATAGCTCAATACAAACACCTCTGCATTGAATTTCTAATAAAGTTCTTTATGCACCAAAGTATCATCTGCTTTTTGTCATACAACTTGAAGCAAACAAAACAAAACAAACACAGAAACAAGTTCTATCTTCTTGGCAATTTATTTCCATTTTTTTTTCTTATTATCCTAGTTATTTCTTGAAGTTCCATGAAACTTCAGACATTCCTTTTTGGCAAAAATACAAGCAAAAGGTTTCCTCTTTGAGTAACAAGTAGTAATATAGAGTAACAAAGATCAGAACAAGGAGAAGTGAATTTGTGTAAAACAAGCATGGAGGCTACAAAATGGAATTGATTGGCATACTTAAATGAAAGCCTAGGGGAAAAGGCTTGTCATAGTTATGGTTGGATCTGGGTGGCAGTCAAGACTTGGTCACTTCACTTGTTTTCCTTGCTCTCCTCTGTGTTAGACTCACTGTCCATCTTCATCAATTCAGATGAAGTGGTCTTCATCATTTCAAATTTATACCTTCCCAACTCCAAGACCATCAGATTAGTTTTCATTGACCCAACTCAGAATACATACCTTGCATGAATCAAATTTGTTGACTAGGGTCAAGGATGGACTATTAGGACTTTTTTTTTCAATTCTGACCAATCACTCTGGCAAGGTAGATAGTGGGGTAGAAAAAGATTAATCAGGCCTAGGTCCCATTATCAACCCTGGCGCTGTTGGTGGGTGCAGCACAATGTCAGCAGAGGGATGGGAAGAGGATGATTTTGCTTGGAAACTATAGGTTCTGTTACCACAAGAAGAAAGGGGGATGCTGGGCCATTTTTCTGAGTTCTGGTTGTCCTCTACCACCATTTCTAGTTTTGTGACTGCAGTCAGGTCTCTTAACAACTTTGGAATGCATTTTCTGCGTGCCTAAAGGAGCCTTTTCATTTAAGAAATTACTTTGCCCAGAAAATTGAAAAGTGCTTTCAATAAGCCACACCATCTGCTTCTCTCATATTAAGTTAAAAGTGGCCAAAATTGAATCTTCCTTTATGTGACTTGCAGGTTCCACCTTCACATTTTTAGCAGTGTTGTTTGAAACTAATTCTTCAGAAATAGTCCTTAAATTGACGGGATTGGCATTTTGTGCCTTTTCCTAAATCTAAAGTATTTTTCCAATTTAGTTATTTATATTTAACAAAGCTTATATATAAATGTGGGTCATATAAAAAGTAATAGACACAAAACTTTTTTAACACTAGTAATATAGTTGGCCAAAAAGCACAAGGTCCACCATAAAAACTAACAAGTGAGGACATGAGTCTTATTCTGAATGCCACAGTTTGTGGCCAGTACTGCTGAGAGTGCTTTTCCAGTGCTTCAGTGGATATTAGATTGAAACCTCTTTTCTTTGTACCAGTTGGTAAAATAAATAAAATATTCACTTGGTGATTCTACCATTTCTGTGCTTTAGTTGTGTGGGGAAATAAATCTTTCATGGCATGCCTTACTCTTTGAAGAGCTGAAAGAAGATAAAAACAAAGTAAAACTTTTGCTTATGGAAGTCATTGACTTAGCAATAGCTGCAGTTACTCGACCCTATGCCAGAAGTTAGTAGGCTGTGCTTCTTAGCTAGCACCCAAATAGCTTTATATATCCGTGGTGACTTTATCCCATTGCTCAAGCTGTTTATATTTTCCATTTTATCACCGATGACTCTTTTTGTCCACAAATCCAGCCATGTTATGAGGGATATCGTTTAGTCTTAAGAAGCTGTGATTACTCTTACAGTGGGATACATATTTTGCCTTTTTATCTGACACTCTGCCACTGCTTTTGTCGTTATTGAATTCCTTCTGTCAAGCGTGTGCATATGTGTGTGTGAACACACACACACACACACACACACACACATTCTCTCTCTCTCACCGTTTCCCTGGACTGTTTCTCTAAATCACTACACAGACTTTTGTCTAAATGGCTCAGAGTCCCACAGAGGTAATTTGAGAGAAGGGATTGTTATCTTCTCTTTTATGGAGGAAAAAACCAAGGAACATAAAATTTAATTGATGTGTCAACCCACTCGGCTTGTTAGTGATAGTATAACCATCATCAAGCCAAGCTCTCTCAGTACTTCTCAGGAATGTGAGAAAGTAGAAAGCCACACACTACTTCAGCTACATGTATGATTTTCTTTTGTTTTCCTTGAAATACTTTCAGAATATGTGTAGGTTCAAGCAATTACTGGATCATGACCTCAGTTGTTTGGGCCATCAATACATACTTGTTTCAGTATCACACCAGCATGAGAAATGTGACATGGTACTGTGTGTTTCTCACATTTTTGACTGCTCAAGACATTAAAAAATACAATTTCCTTTGCAACCCAGTTGACCCGTGGCTACACACATGCACATAAGACTGTAGCACTTTCATCCAATAGTATTTGCTTTTATTTCGTGTGATGTATACTGCTTCTCTTCTCTTGTCTATTTTTTTGAAAGCTTGATTATAATCCACTAAGATGATTTCGTGACTTTCTAAATTATTATAACTCATAAAATGTAAAACACTCATGTCGTAGAAAAGTAGGAGCTATTAGGGAGGTATAGCTTCAAACCCTCTTAGTTTTGCCATTCACTGACTGTAATTTTAAATTATCAACATGACTCAGTTTTCTTGACTGTGATATGGGTAAACACTTCTTGTGGCACTGAAGCAAATTTTAAGTGAGGTAACTGTGTGAGTAGCCAGTATTCCCTAATCTTTATTGACAAATTGTTTGTTTTGGGTTTTTTTTTTTTTTTTATCATTTTCTCTCTCTTTTTGGAACTTTTACTTCCTGGGGGAGGCAGGAGAAGAAAAATTTTTTCCAGACTACTTAATTTTCTATTTACTCTAATATTTATTTTAGATATAGTGACTTCCTTCATTCAAAACAAGTTTTAAATACCATGACCTATGTTTTGGGCACATAAAGATAAAAATAATAGCTAAGATTTTTGAGCACCTTATTACTTGCCAAACATTGTACACACCATTTTTGTGAATGCTAACAGCATCCTTGTGCGGTAGGTATTCTAACATTCCTCTTTTATAAACAGAAGGTATGGAGCACTTTGCCCCAGGTCATGGAGCCAGACTCCAAGCCACCGCAGTCTGACTCCAGTCCAGATAACACAGTTAGCTGCTTTTCCTTTGTTTCTCACATTTAGATTAAGGGGCAAAGTACCACAGTGGTTAAAACACAGACTCTGTAGCCACATTGCCTTAGTTTGATTTCTGGCTCTGTCACTTATTAGTGTAAGACATCAGGCAAGTCCCTGAAACTGCTCTCTCATGTATGGTAATTTCTGATATGGTATGTATATTGGGTGAATTATATGAGTTAATAGGTGCAAAACACTTATATTAGCACATGACACATAATAACCAAGGTACAAATGGTAGTTATTATTTCCTTAGTCTCCTTCAAGAGAACTTTTATCTGTTTTTGAGATATTATCTGTGTGTGTGTGTGTGTGTGTGTGTGTGTGAGTGATTTAAGAGTTATGAATAGGGGCAATCTTATTCTTGGCAAACAAAGGAGTGGTAGTGGTAGGCTAAGGTAGTTGCTACTAAATAATAATCCCCTCTTGATAGTAAAGCTATTGGATTTCTTGAAATAACCATTGTTTCTTTCAACTTGAATTCTTAGAGCTGGGATTGCTATAAGAATACTTATACCATAATAAAACCAAACCAGAGATCATCTGTGTGTATGGGTCTCTCTTCCGTATTATACTGCATACTTCTGAAGTTCATCTTTATATCCAAAGAGTTCAGAACACTCAAATATAAAAGGCACTCAATAAATAGTTATTGTGCTGTCTCTAATATGATGGACTACATTGTCAAGTGTCTATTGCAAAAGGGAGACACACATTTATTATCTAGAAAATATTATGTTTTGCCATGGTACTACTAAAATATATAAAAGATACATTCCCTCTATTTTCTAGAATTTCTTTCTCTATAACGATATTAAACAAATGTGATCTAAGTTTTGTCTAAGATAATTTTGTTTTCAATACTTTAGATATGGTGCAAACTACAGAGGCCTGTAAATGCAGTCTTGTATGTGAAGAGTAATATGCCAGAATGTGCAGACAAATTAATTTATACTCAATGAAATTTAGAAGGTTTACATTCACATAGCAGTCATCTGATTTTCATAATAAAAGAAACAATGAATATTTTCTTTTCTAAATGAATTTATATAATGTATTCACCATAATTTTAAAATCCAAAGACTGATAATACTATAGACACTTTTTATGAAGTAGTCTTATCACAAACAAACACAAATACATATATACACATACACACAGACAGAATCTGATATGCCTGTATATCCACAGGGTAGAGGGACATGTTGAACTTGACCACAAGAATGTAATCAGCAAATCCAGACTGGGAAATAATGCAGTAGACAAAACAAAACACAACAAAACAACTTGGTCCTTAACAAATAAGCTGCAAGGCAAAAATAGAAATAGAGAGAATACTTAAAGATTGAAAGAGATAGAACAATCAGTGATTATTTTTATCATGTATGGAGCTTATTTAGAATCTGCTTTAGAAACCAAAGACATTATTACATGTATGAGACAATGTGCAAATGTGAACACCCAACGTGATATTTGATGGTATTAAGGAATTATTATTGAGTGCTAACAGTGCTGTAGTTTGGTTAAAATGTTTTATTTTTTATACATATACATAGTAAACTTTTGATGAAATGAAGTGATATCTTGATTTGCTTCCTAATAACTGGGGAGGGAGCAAGGTGGACAGGAGAGCGGTTGGGACAGGCTTGCTTTGGGGATGGCAGTTGTAGGGATGTGTGGCTAATGTGTGTCAGTATGTGAATGGGGACTTGGACTATTTTATTGAATTTTATGTGTGTTTGAAATTCTCCATAGTAAAACAAGTTAGAAAACACTATAGATTTAGTTTACTATCCACTAAGTTAGCTACAATTAATAAACTAGAAAGTGGAAGCACTTGGATCAAATCTTTATGGGGTAGTTTGAAAGCAACTAACTGTTTGAAAAAAATTAGTTAAATATAATTTGGGATGTATAATGGCAATATATTTCACTACTCATTTCTTTACAAAGGAAAAATAATAATTATAAGCTATGGCAAATTGATCTAAGACCACATTTACAAATTTTTAGAATCTGAAACACAAAGCGAACTTTCACAATGATGTTCAATAGCATGGGACTTGAATATAACATTATATTATAATAAATTTCACAATGTTATAGTATGAAAAAAATTGTGCAAAATCTTCTCAGCATATGTCTTAGGCCGTTTGAGATACTACCACAACATGCCATACACTGGGTGGCTTATAAACACCAAAATTTGTTTCACACAGTTCTGGAGGCTGGGAAGTCTGAGATCAAGGCACCAGTAGATCTGATGTCTGGTGAGGACCTTTTCTTCATAGATGGTGGCTTCTTGCTGTGTCCTCACGTGGTGGAGGAGGCAAAGCAACTCTCTGGGGCCTCTTTTATAAGGGCGCTAATCCCATCGTGACCTATT
Organism: Cheirogaleus medius; assembly: GCA_008086735.1. Classification (NCBI taxonomy): domain Eukaryota; kingdom Metazoa; phylum Chordata; class Mammalia; order Primates; family Cheirogaleidae; genus Cheirogaleus; species Cheirogaleus medius. The sequence goes on along the minus strand of VBSM01002608.1, from coordinate 74,647,466 downwards.
GTCTCCCAGTGGCCCTACCTCCTAATATCATCACTAGTACCATCACTATTTGTGGCTTTCAACATACAAATTTGGGAGAGACACAGGCATCACATTCAGACCATAGCAGCATCATACTGGGCACTGAAGATAGAAATTGATCCTAATGTGTTGAAATGAAAAATCTTAGTAGGCCGATAAATACACCACTAAAGAACTGCCAGACAAGTGCAACAGTAGAGCTGTGATTTGAACACAAAGAGATCATGATCAACTCAGCTTGGATGTCAGGATATACATCAGAGAAAGTATTGCTAGGTGTTTCTGCTATTTTGAATATGCAACATTTACTTGCAGCGATTTAAATTATCAGCTAAAGCTGGCATAGTGGCTCACACCTGTAAAGCTAGCATTTTGGGAGGCTGAGGCTGAGGATTGCTTGATTGCTTGAGGCCAGGAGTTCAAAACCAGCCTGGGCAACATAGCAAGATCCTGACTCTTAAAAAAAAAATCAGCTGGGCATGGTGGCCCATACCTGTCGTCCCACCCACTCTGAAGGCTGAGGTGGGAGGATCTCTTGAGCCCAAGAGCTATGATGACACCAGTGTACTGACACTACTACACTCTGTCCTGGGCAACAGAGTGAGACCCCATCCTCCCCCTCCAAAAAAAATAATAAATTATAAATTAAAGAGGTATTATGAGCAGACTTTCAGAACTAGAAACTATAGAGTAAAATTTGCCATTTGCCAGTATATAGGGATCTCTTTTAAAACATAGAAAATGAAAATCACTGTCAGAGAAGTTATAATTTGTATGCCAGGTATGTCTGATTTTCATTTAATGTAATTCATACTCATTTAATTTGAAGGATTCTGAAGTTGAAATGGTAGAAAAAATATCCTACACATTTAATATACTTTCATTTTAATTACATGCTTAACATAAATATCATAGACTAGTATATCATTTGTAATGTATTAATACTTTATGTGTCTTCTACAATAAGGAATTGTATGAGATTTCATCATTTGTTTCTTTTCTTGATCATTGTGTAGTTAATATCACCTGCTGAAAGTAAACTGTTTTAAATATTTAAACCAAAATGAATGATAAGCTTTGTTTCTGTGTATTTATGAGAGTGTTTTCAAAGAGTTAATTTATTTCGATGCACATAACCAGAGTTCAGGTCACTAGTTCATCTCTATAGTTTTCAAGATTAGAAGGAAAAAAGAATCAATAATCTGATAGATTACTTGGGAAAATCGAATGCATAAGGTATTTATGGAGAGGGGCTCCATACCTGCATTCTTTTGAAAAGAAATCATACTATTTCTATGAGTATTAAAACTTTATATTTACCTAGTGTAATAAATGATACCAGTAATGTTTTAGTGATATCAAAGTAAAATAACTAATAGTATCACTAAGGTAGTAAATATGTCCTTGTTAATTATTATAGAAACCCAGTTATGTGGGAGTCTTTTTGTTACTAAATATGATTAAGCAACAAGGTCAGAAAGTTCCTCAAGTTTAGGGATAGACTTAAAGTAGAAGCTCCATAAATGCTGGAAAAATGAAACTCTCGGTGTCCTCCCTTTGGACAAAAAGGGATTCATTTGGTGAGGGGCTTAGGGTTTTATTTTTAGTTTACATAGGAAATGAAATAACAAAGAAAGCATCTATGTTATTGTATTCTCTTTCCCCAAATGGACGAAATAAATTTGATGAATGCTTTCTTGGGTTAGGGCACTCAGTAGTTTTCAATTAAATACTTCGTACCGAACCCTCCCACCTATTCATCATTTCTTGTTTGCTTAGCCAGGCGTCTTCAAACTACGGCCCGTGGGCCACATGCGGGGTTTTTTGCCCGTTTGTTTTTTTACTTCAAAATAAGATACATGCAATGTGCATAGGAATTTGTTCATAGTTTTTTTTAAACTATAGTCCAGCCCTCCAACGGTCTGAGGGACAGTGAACTGGCCCCCTATTTAAAAAGTTTGAGGACCCCTGGGCCCTTATGCCATTTGCTCTTACCACAGTTAAATGTATATATACTTACGTATATAAAGACATTTTTCTTAGATTACTATTAAATTTCAAAATATTACCAAATACCAGCACTCAGTATACTGCTGTGGAGTAGTAATGTCTATCTTCCTGTTTCTCAACTCACTTATGTATGGCTGTTTCCACTCTGGGATGTAAAGTCAGCAATTTAGCACGTATTCAGCTCCGCAGGTACGCAGGCAGAAATGTGCATGCTGCATGTGTGGTCTGCGGGGCTCAGGCTCCTAGTCATGTGGCTCATTTAGTTGAATATTAGTTTTTGGCAAAAACACTTGTGTCTGTGTTTCTAGAAACTATAATCCCATTTGTGAACAAAACCAGGAGTGAATTTTACTTACAATAAAGTACACTATTTATTCCACTAATTGTTAATATATTATTTTTCATTGAAGGGCCAAACGCCTTTCATATGAAAAGTTGACTCTGCTGCTTACACATGGATGCATCACCATGGTTGAATATGCTAGATTAAATGTCTAATGAGTGGTAAATTTTAGGTCATCCTCACTAAGGATCTGTGTAATAAATATGGTACTGGGAGGCCACTGAGAGCCAAAGTCATTCATAATTCTCTAGGTGACAGTGCAGAATACCAGACAGATACCTAAATGACCGCTGGGAGAAATGGATAAAGAATCTTTCAATTTTACATACATTTTCTGATAATGAATTATTAATTGCCTGGGCTATTTAATTTCATTCTTCAGAAATTATTCCTGTAGGAAAATGAGGCTTGTTTTCTAAAGAATCGTCTCCAGTGAAAGTAGGGACCTCCAATGCTTGAGGTTTGCTGTTCAGCAGGTTTAGGCAGGCTTTGGACTTCCTGAAACCAGACAGCAGCACCCAGGTGCGAACACTCATCCCAAAGACCAACTTTTGCTACTTTTAAAGTCCTCTTAAATGGAAAGTTGTTAGGAGAAAATATTCTGACTGTTTGTGGCAAAGGGTGCACTAATGAGTCATATTATTAGTCTCCCTTCACTTAGAGCTTTCCGGCGAAGCTCAGCTGATTAGAGAGTGTGGTAATGATGAGTCCAAGGCCATGATCCAGAGACCAGTTGCATTTGGAAAAAAAAGATTTTGTGTTTTGAGGTCATAACGTCATAGCTTAATCCAGGTAAATGATCTTTCAAATGTAAGCACTGATCTCGAGCAATATTTGATGAGAAAACCCAGATGTCTTCATGTGACCATATGACTACCATGAGATGAAAAAGCAACTCCAAGAGTAGAAAGATCCAGAATTTGGCTTTACACTGTGGCTCTGTCCCTTTCTTTTTGATTGTTAGAAATTTAGTCGACTTCGCTGAAACTCAGATTAATTCTCTCTAGAACTGAAGTAATAATTCACATGCCATATGGTTCTTGTGGGAAATAAGCAACATATGTAAAACCTCTAGCATATTATTTAGCAAATTCTTAGGTGCTAAATAAATTATACTTACTTTAGCATATTACTTTATTTTTATTATAGTATTATGTCATGCATCAATTTTATCTTCTTATACCAAGGGTGATATATTAAATATATCTTTTCTTTGCAGAATTTTAAATCAATATCATTTTTTTATTTAAAAAGTTAACATTTTCAATATGAACATGACAATTTCAGCAAAAATAATGAGTAGCAACTTTGAGTCAATAGCAGCGAAGGATGCAAAGGAGGACAAATCTAGTACTCTGGAGAATCTTCTAATTTAGTCAGGAAGGCATGCAGCACATAATCAGATATATAGGTATTTTACCATACCCACAATCAGATGTATAGGTATTTTACCATAGATGTATAACCTCTATGTCATGATCTTAGCTACAGGGGCAATAGGAATACTTTAAGTGTCTCCAGGTAAAATAACCAGAAAATGTAAGTGATATTTAAAGTCAGCTTAATGGAGAGCTTCTGAGCAGTTTGGCTACAGGAGCATACAATGTATTTCTAACGTAGGGTACAATATAGCTGAATTTTGCAATTGTGTCTGTCTCACAATCGCCCCAACCTGTTCTCCCATCATGAATGTTATTTTCCCCTATTTATTTTTCTCCCATAGTGGGAGCATAGCAACACTTCTTTCGTCAGCTAACCAGTGGTAAAAGTTTGAGCAGATCATATTTTTTTCTACTACCTTGCCGAGCATCACAGGTTATGGGAAATCCCCTGCTCCTCCCCCTGTAAAAGATGCAGGAACACTGAAGCCAGTGGCCAGACGACTGGCTTTGCCCTGGCCCAGTGCCTGTGGCTGACTCTCATTAGATGTCACCTTACTCAGATTGACTCTCTGTAACCAGGAAATCTAAACAACAGCAAACCCATTCAAAGGAAGGAGGAGCGCAGGGAGGGATGCGGGGAATGAAGATATCTGCTTTGTCCAATGAACATATCAATAATTCAAAACTCTATTGATGTGTTATTTTTTCCACTTCATCTAATGTACCCTACATCCCTACATAGCACTCTGGTTCAAAGTCAAAGATATTTAAAGTCCAGTCTTATAAGCAAGAATGCTTTTCACTACATAAATAATGAGATATTGCAGGGGTTTTTGTTACTTTCTAATCTCCATTACATAACTACATATTCTAATGACAATTTTTATTTTCCTTTTATTTTATCATAAATAATTTCTGGCTAAATCCAATTATATTTCCATTTTGGACTGTAAATTTGGTATGTCTGGAGATCATTTAGTTTACAATTTAGTTAGCACTGAATTCTTAATGTGAAATTGGAAACTAAACAAAATATAAAATGCTATTTGTTAAAATTTTTAATTTATTCTAATGCAGCTTAATTGCTTTTGTTGATTGGGTAGCTATTCCAATGCTGAATTGGCTCTCAGTGTTTTGTTTCTGCAAATGTGTTTTTCATGGGATTTGATACACTAGGAATGATAAATTTAACAAAATTTGTTTTTATTTTTTATTTCATTTTTATTTATTTATTATTTCTATTCCAGCATATTACAGTGGTAAAAATGTTTAGGTTCCATATATTGCCTTTGCCCCACCTGAGTCAGAGCTTCTAGTGTGTCTATCCCCCAGAAGGTGCACAACACACCCATTAGGTGTGAATATACCCATCCCCTGTTCCCCCCTCACAGCTGCCCAAAACCTGATGAATATTACTACTAAATGTGTACATAAGTGTTGATCAATTAATACCAATTTGATGGTGAGTACATATGATGCTTGTTTCCCATTCTTGAGATACTTCACTTAGTAGAATGGGCTCCAGCTTTATCTAGGATAACACAAGAGGTGCTAGATCACCATTGTTTTTTGTGGCTGAGTAGAACTCCTTGGTAAACATGTACCACATTTTATTAATCCACTCATGTATTGATGGGCACTTGGGTTGTTTCCACATCTTTGCAATTGTGAATTGTGCTGCTATAAACATTCTAGTGCAGGTGTCTTTTTTTTAGAATGTCTTTTTTTTTCCTTTGGGTGGATGCCCAGGAATGGGATTGCTGGACCAAATGGTAGTTGATTTGTATCTCTTTGAGGTATCTCCATATTGCTTTTCACACAGGTTGTACTAGTTTGCAGTCCCACCAGCAGTGTATGAATGTTCCTATCTCTCCACATCCATGCCAACATTTATTGTTTTGGGACTTTTTGGTAAAGGCCATTCTCGCTGGAGATAAGTGATATTTCATTGTGGTTTTAATTTGCATTTCCCTGATGATTAGAGATGTTGAACATTTTTTCGTATGTTTCTTGGCCATTAGTCTGTCTTCTTCTGAAAAGTTTCTGTTCATGTCCTTTGCCCACTTTTTACTGGAGTTGATTTTTATTGCTAATTTTCCTGAGTTCTATATAGATTCTAGTTATCAGCCCTTTCTTGTATGTGTAGCATGAAAATATTTTCTCTCATTCTGTAGTTGTCTGTTTGCTCTCATGATTGTTTCCTTGGCTGTGCTGAAGCTTTTTAATTTGATCAGGTCCCATTTATTTATTTTTGTTGTTGCTGTGATTGCCTTTGGAGTTTTCTTCATAAATTCTTTGCCTAGGCCAATGTGTATAAGAGTTTTTCCAACATTGTCTCTAGAATTCTTACAGATTCATGCCTTAGGTTTAAGTCTGTTATCCACTGTGAGTTGATTTTTGTGAGAGGTGAAAGGTGTGTATCCTGTTTTAGTCTTCTACATGTGGCTATCCAGTTTTCCCAGCACCATTTGAGTAAGGATTCTTTTCCACAGTGTATGTTTTTGTCTGCTTTGTCAAAGATTAGATGGCTATATGAAAATGGGTTTATATCTGCGTTCTCAGTTCTGTTCCATTCGTCTATGTATTTGTTCCTGTGCCAGTCCTATGCTGTTTTAGTTAATATAGCCATGGAGTATAGCCTGAAGTCTGGTGAATTGATGCTTCACAATTTGTTCTTTTTGCTTAAGATTGTTTTTGCTATACGGAGTCTTCTCTCATTCCATACAAAGTGGAGAATTATTTTTTCTAGATCTGCAAAAATGCTGTTGGTCTTTTAATGGGAATTGCATTAAATCTGTAGATCACTTTGGGTAATATAGACATTTTAACAATGTCAATTCTGCATACCCAAGACCGTGGTGTTGTTTTCTACCTGTTTATGTCCTCTACTATTTCCTCCCTTAGTGTTTCATAATTCTCCCTGTTGAGTTCTTTCACCTCCTTAGTTAAATATATTCCTAGGTATTTTATTTTCTTTGTTGCTATTGTGAAGGTAATTTAGTCTTTGATTTGGTTCTCAGTTTGACTGTTGTTGGCATATAGGAATGCTACTGAATTCTGTACATTGATTTTGTAACCTGAGACTTTGCTGAATTTGTTTATCAATTCCAGTATTCTCATGGCAGAATCTTTGGGGTTTCTATGAATGATCAATCTTGTACTTTGAATATATAGTACAAACCTCATCACTGGAAGAAATGATTTTTCTTCCTTTTTAGTATTATATATAATGAATGATTTAAGCAGCAATTTAACCAATGAGGTACAGTAAAACCAGAGTAATCATGTGGAAAATCTGATAAAGGAGTTTTAAAGTTTTATTTCTTCAAAATATTTACTATATCTTATTTACTAATAACTAATTGTCATTATAGTGACTTCCCAGATTATTTTTCAAGCAAAAATGTGAATCATTTGCAATTTGCAATATCTTTGCACATACATGGACACCAGCATGCTTTTGAAATATTAGCAGAACACTTCCCACTTCTCTTGTGCCCCTCCCAGTCCTTTGTTTAGACCACTAAATTGCCACACAAACTTCTTTGTCAATGATAATTCAAATATTTAAAGAAACTTGAAGATATGAGACTTAAAAAAATCATTCTCTTATTTGCTATTTCACACATTCAATAATATTTAGTAAATATTTTATTTGACTAAATCATAAACAAGTGGATCGATAACTTCAAATATTTTCTATATCCATGCTAAAGTGTTTGTGGAATTTTTTAATGTTATCTTAAGGAAACTCAGTATAAAATATTTCTTAAGATATGTAGTGATCTTCTTTAATTATTAATATAAAATAACTGATTAATAGCAATTAAAATCAGGCAAAAGTATTTGTTTTGGATATCATTTGGATATATTTCTATTGATTACAGACTTTTAAAAGAGTGATAGAGTTATGTAATTTCTAAATTCCTTAGCAGAAGCTATGTGAAATAATTATTTCGTTCTTGATGGTAGGGAGTAAATATAATCAGGTAAGCTGAACTAATTAAAATGCACATAGCTGTTCATCTCCTCAAAATAAATTATGTATGTCAATATTGTAGACAAATGGGTTGTATTTACTTTTTTTGTAGTGACATCCTGGAAATGGTAGTAAAATTGCTTCTGGTTTTATTTAAGAAACCATTTCAAATTTCAGCCAAGTAGTACAATATATATGATTCTTTGGCAACAATGGAAAATATCCTCACAGGTTGGTTTAATCAGCTGTCGGCCCTGTAATGGCCTGCTTTACTGATATAACTCCAGAGCCCTCTGGAAATGTTTTTTTCTTTCCCCCCAGAGTTACATTTGTAGTTGAAGTTAAGTTTTCCAATTTGTGGTAAGATAAATATACATTAAAAAGTGGAGTTCAGTCGAATTGGTTTAGCATGTTCCTATTTTCTACTCATAAAAGTAGCCTCGGGGGGGAAAACTCTGCATGAACTGAGTAAACCATGGATTGCATTTGAGGAGTTTTTATTTTTTATTTTTAGTTGTTGTTGACTTGATCTCTGAGATCTGCATAAAACATGCAGGAATTTAAAAACCTGAAGATGGTTTTAAATTTATGTCTGGTACTTACCCTGTCAGGGCCTTAGTTTATGCATCTGTTAAAATGGTGGCAGGCATCAGATCAGTCTTACATAAGGGGTGTCTCCAGTTCTGCTTTTCAGTAGAGGAAGAAAACACCGTAATAGGAAGGCGAAAGACATCAGGGGTAGGCGAGGTCAGCTATGTCTGAATGCAGTTTTTAACTCTATAGGCCACAGTATTTCTAGAGATTAGAATCACCTAGGATGCTTATAAAATGCACATTCCTGACTTCTACCCCAGAACTACTAAATGCATATCTTGGGGTGAAGATGGGGTTGAGATCTCCATTTTTAAAAAGTGTCTTTTTTTTATACTGTTATTGAGACCCATAAAATCAATTTAGGGATCTTAGCCAGCATTTTTAAATTATTTTTTATTTATTTTTTTTTTATTTCAGCATATTATGGGGGTACAAATATCACGGTTATGT
>VBSM01002608.1:74467867-74638587 GCA_008086735.1 Cheirogaleus medius | reverse complement strand
CTGGTCTCCAAGCCGCTGGCTCGGGAGGTCTCTCCTTCCAGTTCTCCTCCACAATCTCCTCCCGTGGAGTCTCCTGTAGTCTCTGGTGCCCCTCCGTCCGTCCCCCGTCCGATGTATGGTCGTTTGTTTGCTTCTCTCTTCTAATATCTTCTAGTAGCTGTCTTTTCTGTAGAGACACTCTGTCTGGTGGTGTTTCTAGTCCGCCATCTTGCTCCGCCCTGAGCATTTTTAAATTAAAGACAAGAATGGAATGGAAGTGGAATAGAATAGAAAGGAATATATATGGTTTTAAAACATGTAACAGTTCACTGCATAAAGTAACAGAAAATATTGTTCTATGAAGCTTCCCTTTTGTACATGTGTTTATGGGATAGGAATGCAAAATTTATTTCTTATTATTGGTTATGATTTAAAAAAAAGTTGAAAGTCATTGCCCCAGGGTTCTTTTACGCTATAGATTTTGAGAATGACTGTCCAGAGCAATGCAAATTCTATCTAACAATGCAAATTTTCTATCCCACTCACATTGAATATACCTAAATTCACTTTATTAATGAGAGGCCCTTGATGGATTGCTGCAATCAAGATTTTAAAGGACAGAATTATTTCCTGACATGTATTAATATATTATGTGTATCTAGAAGTTTCTGTTATTGTTTTTGGTAAATAATCATCCATTGCCTAATTTCCTATCTTTACTATCCCCAGCTCTTCAAAGCTGTATAGTAGATGTAGCTCCCTTCTGTAAGGCTAATCTCATCTGAGCCCGCCCTATGTTAGGTGAGATACACATGCACTATATCATCTGACGCTGGTTTCAGTTAAGTCTTTCAGCCAATGGGAAGCAAGACATGTCTGCCAGAATTAGGGAAGATCATCTGGTAATTTCTAAGATGTTCCCTTTGGGTTTGTCTTTGAAATCTATCTTCTTATCTTTCTTAACTTTCTCCAGTGTCCTTCCAGAATAGGACCCACTTGACTACAACTCTAATACCCTGCTCATCTTTCACCAACTCTTAGCCACATATTGTGTTGGTTGGGGGTGGTAGCGGAGGTAGGCTGTGCAGTGAATGGCTGTAATCCTCAATGCTGGGTCTTACCTTAACTAAATATCCTGGTAATAAGTGGGCCAGACTCCCACTGCATTGCCTGATACAGCAGCATCTCAGCATTAGCCATAATAGTGAAGGTGTTGATGATAATAGTAATAATAATAAAACAAATATTGTTCTCAGAGTTTTACATGGTTTATAGCACAGTGATTCTCAAAATTTGGTGTCCATCACAATCATCTGTTTGTTTGTTTTCTTAAACACTATATTATCTGACTGTGGGGTTAAGGGGCTTGAGAGTATTGAACAATTTCCCAAGTGATTGTTGCCATGCACATAAAGGTTAGGATATGCCAGATTGTCTAACTTAAATCTGTTTGCTATACACTGATATAAGTAATCCCAGTTTGCCCCCATGTTATATATTAGGAAACTGAGGTTTAGAGGAATTATCTTGCCTGATAGAGTAAATGAATGGTAAAGCCAGAATTCAAAGACAGACTGTGTGAGCAAATTAGGGAACCAAGAAATGTTTTTGACTTGCTATTGAATGGGAAAGCTTAAGTATCAACTCCGAGTCCAGTGCTATTTCCAATTGAGGGAAGAATAGGTGAAATACTCCTGATTTTAGGAGTTCCATCTCCTTCCTCAATCTTCTTCCTCAAAGTTCTCTCAACCCTCAGATAAACAATTCTTGAAATTTATATTAATATCACTAGTGAAAGATTTTCTTTATGGCAACAGGGATTTTAATTGGTTAAGATACTGTATTATCTGAGAGGGGCAACACATCATCTAAAGGGTAATGCATTAATACTCTTGTTATCAACCATGAGTATTCACAAATTATTGCACAGAAGTCACAGGAAAGAGGAAGGGTGATTTGTTCTAGATAGTTTTGATGCAGTATGTCAGTAGAATGACATGAGATATTTGAGATAAAGAGAAAGTTAAAAAATATATAGCATAAGAAATGCTAAAAGGAAGAGGAGGTGGTTAAAGACATAGTTTTAAAAATGTTTCATATTGCTGCCTGGTGATGGCATTATATCTGGGGAGTTCCTAGCCTTAAAGGAATAACTAGTGTTTGATTAGATGGGAATAAAGTCAGGAATGGCAGTAGGCATTGATAACATGATGAAAAATAGAGCTATTGTCACTTGTATAAGACTAGTTGCTAAGTGAGGGGCAAACAGTTCTTGCATGTCTCATGATAAGTGTTAGGCAACTTTATGAAGATGAATTTTCTTGTGTTTCTAATGGCATGTATTAATAGTTTATTTACTCTGATACTAATAATAAAACTATCATTTATCCTTTTTCTGAACAAACCCCCAAATATGGCTGATTCTAATTATAAATTATTTTTCTTGAATGTATTATAGCTTAAAAAAATAATACCTTTTTACAGAGTAGATAAAGTGAACGAGAAAGAATACTCATATAAATTTTCTGTAATTATTTTCAAAATGTGGCACTCAAAAGGATTTGAAATATTTTATGGTAAACCACATTTATAGTGACTATGATAGAAATTATAATAATCAAATAGGAAAAACACATAGAGAAATAAGCAAATATATCTACCCTACTTAGGCTTATAAATATATAGTATTGAATGCTGATATTCCTAGCAGCCAAGGTAAATTAATATTAGGATGATTTCCTATTTTATTTTAGGACCAAAGTAGATTTTTCAACTCTGCTGACATAGATACTGAGCTCTATCCCAGAATAATTTGGGGATTTAATCCAGGTATTGATGTGCTTTTTTTTTTTTTTTTTTTTTTTTGGTTATTTCCCAAGTAATTCAAATGTGCAGCCAGAATTTAGAACAGCTGATCTCTGTAAAACAAAGCAGGAAGGTCAATTGAACTTTAAGAAAATAATGTAAGCCCACATGGTGGAAAGTGAACTGTGTATCTTTTCCTTTACAATTAATTGACTTAGATGTAACAACAAACTGCAGATAATGTGTGGTAGAGTTCAGGATCAAATGTCTAATTTTTCAGCCTAAGAAATTTGTGAAAAATTCTTATCAGAGGTGGCTAGAATAATTGACTTTATTCTCCTGGGGACTAGTTTTCTTGTGTAGTCCAGATTCTACCATCCTTCACTTTTGAATAAGCTGGTCTGTGCTAGGCACGGTTTAGTTGTATCAGTGCTCTTAGCAACATATGAAGCAGGCTCAGTGCCTGTTCGTCAACTGCTCAAAGTTCAACCGAGGCCACGGTTTTGCCTGGTAAGAACCAATCTGTGGATCACTTAGCAACTGTGTTACTGGGCATGTTCCCTCTGTGGGCACTGGTTTCTTCCTCTATAAAATGCAGAATAACAGGAGTATTTACACATAGTATTAATATTAAGACAATAAATAAGGTTTCAATGGACACATAGTAAGCAATCAATAAGTGGTAGGAAACATCACTATGCATTTTAAGTACAGTTTATCAACTATATCGTTAAAGAGGCTTTGCCTTCTTTTATTATCTGGGAAATATCTGCTACCAATTACTAATTACCCACTGGAAAGGTTTCTCTTTTTATTGATCAGTTGCAGTATGTAAGTATGTAAGTCTGCAGTATGTAAGTCTCTGGCTCAGCCGGTATCTCTATTTTTTTTTTTTTCAGGGTTTTCTGTCAAACTGAGTGCAGATAATAAATGTCATCTTTAGTTAATTCGTGATCTTCCAATATAAGCAGTTGTCATTAATAACTGAAATTAAACATTTTTTAAAAAGCCAAGACTACCTTGCTCCTCTAGAATAAAAGAGTTAACTTAATTACATGATTTATTACTAATGCTATTTCTTAACACATGGAATGTATATCATGAGATCCAAGGGGCAAATCCACAAGTGAATAGAATGTTTTAATAGGCCATAATAAATGTAACAAATTATGAGTGCCACAAATGTTATCATTCTAGCCCTTCTAAAGCGAAAATTAAGATATCAGTGAAGTAATGTGCAGAAAATGGCAATGTCTATAAACTTGGGCAGGAAAAAACTCAGAGACTTGAAAGAGTCATAAGGTAAAAAAAAAAGGAAGAAATAAAAACATTTTATTTTAGCTATGGCTTACCAAGTCTCTTTCAAATATGAAATGTAAACAGGCTTTGAAAGCCAAACAGTAGTAGTAATAAAATATGATTGTTCTGCTATTGCCTCATGGATTTGTTTTTCCCTCATGCTTAAAAATGTCCCTTTTATATAAGCTTAAGAATTCATTTTTCTCAAGAAGACGGTAAATGAAATAAGTTACTCTTGTGGCATTTAATATGAAAATAATACATGGCAAATATTAGAAAATGTAGGTTATATCATTAAATTATGCTTTAAAATTAAACTCCAGATGGCCAACAGCATATCTGACTATCTGCCCTACTTGGAGTCACTATGTTATGGTCAGGTTGTGAATATTCGCTTTTCCCAGTGAATCGTAAAGTATCAACACTTACTATTTATTTAGTGCATTTATTTTTCTCCTTTTTTTCTGAAAAGCTCAAGTTTTTGTGCAAAGAACTCATCCTCCTAAAGTGTTTCTTTTTCTTTCTCACAACTATAAAACAAAGAGCAAGAAAGAAGGAAACGTATAAGAGACAATATGTACAGATATGGTAACTCCAGTTAGGCGCCATTTAGGATTCTGTAAGTCTCCCCAGAGTAGATTAGGCCATGCCTGAAAATCAAGGCATTTATTATGAGTTTTTTTTTTTTTAATATATATAGTGTGGTGAGAAAAATTCATTTCTTCCAAATTCATGGATTTAGTGTGTGTCTCTGTGTGTGCATGTTAACAGCTCCCTAAATACTTTGACCTGTAGACATAATTCTGGGCTCATTTCACCAATATTGTTTATAGGACACTCTGCAATGTGAAATCTGTTTTACTTATAAGATCTCACTAGATTTTCATTGCATCCTTAAATTGAGAGATTATCACTTATATTTCCAAAGATGAATCATGGTTCAGAAGAGGTAAGTGAGTGGCCCAAGGTTGTTCAACTTATGATTGATGTCAGGAAAAGAAATTCTTGTTTTCTGACTTGAAAGTGCATGGATTTCCCTTAAAATATAGTATTAGTTGTCTGATAAGAGAGGACTGACATGTAAATTTGAATTAGTTTTAACTTACAAGGGTATTCCAGAAACTTATTCTACTTTATTTATTAATATGTATTTATTGGCTTTGTTTTGTTTTGTTTTTATGTTTTTGGTGTTTTCATTATATTAAAAAAAAAAGAATGATAAATGGAAAAATAAAATTATAAAAATTATTATACTGTTTTTACAGTTACTAAACTAACATTTTTAACACAAAATATACAACACAATATATATTTGAGTGATTTATAGAGTAGGTATAATTGTTAGACTGACATGCTGGTTTGCAATGCCCTTCAGATGGATCCAGCAATGGAAACAAATTTAAATTTGAATGATGACTATAACCTCTTTTACAAATGTGAAGCCTACAAACTGCTTCACTTCCCTCTACACCCCACCATAACCAGGCTCCATGACTCACTGTATAAGTTTTCTATTGCTCTATAACAAATTACCAGGAACAGAATGGTTTGAAACAATACCAATTTGTTACCTTACAATTCTTGATGTCAGAAATGCAAAACGGGTCTCTTTGTGCTAAAATCAAGGTGTTGGTCAGGTGATGTGGATTCTGGAGGCTCTGGGAGAGAATGTGCTCCTTTTCTTTTGACAGCTTCTAGAGGCTACTCACATTTCTTGGCATATAACCCCCTTCCTTGCTCTTCTCACATCGCAACATATAAGCTCTTCTGCATCCCCCTTCTGCTTTTAAGGGCCTTTGTGATTACAGGTGGCCCATCTAGATAATCTAATATAATCCCCCTGTTTTAAATTTAGTTGATCAGCAAACTTAATTTCATCTGCAACCTTAATTCCTCTCTGCATGGGACACATATCCACAGTCTCCAGAGATTAGGATGTGGACCTTGTTGGGGGTCCATTCTTTTGCTTAGCATGCCCACTTTTACCTATTTTTCTGGAGTTATTTAATTTGTACTAAGGAATAAAATTAGCATATACCAGGCATTGAATACATTTTTTCCTTATTCTTACTGTTAGCTTTTCTTTGTAACAATATGTAGATAACATAAAACAAGTAAGTGATGGGAGTGGCAAAGGAAATGGGTTCACTTACATAGTAGAAGGTTCTGGCTCCAAAGTTAGGTTGCCATTCAATTTAATAATTAAATGCTTAAATAACACTTCAGAGACTGACTTTGTCTGTCTTGATTTCTTCCAGACATTTTAATCCATGTAGACTAGGGAAAGCTATTTAAGGGCACAAACCTTTATTCCACGGAATATGAAAACCCAAGGATTTTAAATGTATGCAGTTTCCTAAACAGATTTCACCAGGTGCGATTTATATGAAATGTCTAAGATAGAAAAGGGAAGGAAAAAGAAGAAAATGGAGCATCTGTTTGAGAGGGTCCTAAAATGCTCGTTTCATTTTCATTCATTTTTGTATGAGAGAATTGACTCCAGTGCTCATTCGTGTTGCAGGCCCCTGTCTGTGCTTCTGTGTATTTTAGGAGGTAGCTTTTTAAAGGTTTTTTTGTTTTTTTTGTCCTTGCTGTTTGTTTGTTCATTTTGATGTTTTAGTAGTTACAAACCTGGCCACTCCTCCTGAAGTTCCACTTGGTGCTTCAGTATTGCTCCGGTGAACTGCTGCAAACTAACTCAAACTGTATAATTTACCATGTAGGTTTATCGACTTTATTCAGCTGCATCTGGAAATCCATGGGTGTGTAGGGTAGTCATGCAAAGCAAAAGAGCGGCATGTAAACTGAGCTTTTGATGATTATCACAATGGAAAATGAAAAAGAAAGAAAGAAAGAAAGAAAGAAACCCTTGCTTGTATTCTGTGAATGGTTTTGTATGATTAATCTACATTTTGCCCAACTGAGTTTAATGCCTGAATTTGCAGCTTGTAGATTTTTCAGCACAGTGGTAGGCACAAAGCAAGGACTTAATAAGTCTTTGTTGGATTAAATTTCATTGTGAAGATAGTATTTTTCTCATTAGTTGCCTGTCAATATTCTCTTTTCCTAACTAGGACTCCTTCTGCCTTTCTGTCTCTCTGTGGGTATAAACATAGAGACTTAAAAGCGATGTCTCCAATAAATTAGGAGTGAAATCCAATTGTGTGGTCCAGCATGCTTTCACCATTTTATTTTGTACCAAACTTGCTAACCTCTGGTATTAGAATTATACATTTTAGATATGAATGCAATCTCACAGCCTCTTGCACACAGTAGGAACTCAACATTTTTATGTGGCCGAGTCAAAGAAGGACTCACAGAAGAGATGGTTTCATAGGTAGGGAAGATGCAGACAAGCATATTCCATGGAGCTAATCTTTGGGGATGTCTTTGTTTTTTTTCCACAAAGATGTTAAATTCAAAGAAACCCTGCTGTCATTGTAGCTTTTCATTAAGGTAATTAAATAAAATGTTTGATTACCATGCATATTTTCATTTATGAAATTTCTTTGATGAGAAAATGCATTCCAATATGCATTATTTTCAAAGCTATGTAGTATACTAAGGAATTTCTTAATGAGTGAATAAAGTCTACTTTGATATAATTGATTTCAACCATTTATCCACTGATTCAACCCATATACTCTTACAGTGTCATAGCCTTGTGGTTTGGGAGAATTAAAAATTGGAAATGGGGGGTAAACTCACAACTAATGGATGCGGTGAGCATTGTAGAGGGGAAGGACATGCCTCTAATCCTCGCTTGGGTGAGGCAAAGACATAAAATGTAACCAAAATATTTGTACCCTCATAATATCCTGAAATAAAAATAGAATAAAATAAAAATTGGAAATGATATTAAATATTATTTGCCTCAACTCTCTAATTTTAAATTGATGACATTAAAGCTGAAAGATTATTATCCCACATTTCATACTTAATATCAGAACCACTACTTGACTCCAAGCCTTCCAATTCCCCAGTTCAGTTATTTCCAAAAAAAACCAAGAAATATAAAACATGTTAATCGATAGTAATGACATATAAAACATTTTCAAGATACTGTCATTGAAACAGAGGTATAATAGATAAATGCTGTTTATTAGGACTTTGCAATCTAGTTGAAAAGTCCATAATCATGCATAAAAATGTTAATATAACTGAAGAATTAATATATGTTAAAACAATGAGATATAGTTGGTGTGATATTAATAGCAACTACACTTTCCAATAATTTGATATATTAGAAAAGTGCTGTTATATAGCATCCTGAATTTTGCATTTCAGGGAATTAAAAAATAGAGCTGATTACAGCCCCAGCAATAATAAATAATGCACATTGTCGGGCATGGCAATGCAAAGGAAAACATTCTGAAAGAGAGATCCAAGCCTATGTTCTACCTATAGACTTGTCAGCAACTGTTCATGAAGATGAGGAACACTGGGCTTATGAAGTCCTCCAGTAAAGGACTTAAATAAATAGTCTCCCTGATTAAAGGGTTCCCTATGGATTGCACTGACTAAAAACTGTGATGG
Organism: Cheirogaleus medius; assembly: GCA_008086735.1. Lineage (NCBI taxonomy): Eukaryota > Metazoa > Chordata > Mammalia > Primates > Cheirogaleidae > Cheirogaleus > Cheirogaleus medius. The sequence goes on along the minus strand of VBSM01002608.1, from coordinate 74,629,968 downwards.
AGAAAAAAGTGAAAGCACAAATGCCCAATGTCAAGGTAATACATAGTAACTGCAGGGTATACAGAGATTAGATATTAGGCTAGGATCCTTAGTGTAATCAGCCATGATGTGAAAAATTGTGGGAATGAGGAGATTGCAGTATTGTCTGTGTCCTTCATTATATCACACACCAAAGATGAAATTTAACTTTTAAGGGAAAAAAAAAAGACTGGTGAAATGCCATATTGTTATAGAAGCACTTGATAATGGTGAATCTCAGGATTCAAATTTCTGCCTTTCTTGTTATATGAAATGAACAAACAACCAACCATGGTGAATATAGCAAGAGGGCTTTCTTACTTTAAGCACTATATACGCTTATTTATTCAGCAGATACTTAGGGAATGCTGTAGTATTGTGCCAGGCTTTATATTAGGTGATATATGTATATATATATATATATATATATACTGTTTCTAATACTTATAAGAACTCTATGAGGTTTATATTATCGTTACAAATATATTGTTTCAACTTACAGGAAATGAAGTTCAGACAAGTGAAGCAATTTTTCCTGAACCATACAATGAATAGGGAGAGATATTAGGATTTGGTTATAGGAGTTTCTGATCCCAGATCCCGAGCAGTCTTTCACATACACAGTAGTTACTTGAAAAACAATTTATGAGCTAAGAAACACATATGGTAAGTGTACTGTTTGGAAACAATGGTGGCATTTTGCTATCTGTTTTAGTAATTTTAAATCACTTTGCTAAGCAAAACAAAAATCTAATAGGTCCTGGAAAACAGGGAGTTGCGAACACTCTCATCCTATTACCATACTAAGGTTTCCATTATGTATTCATCGTAACATCCATTAAAGGCTGATTATGTGAAAGACATGGTGCTATGTGCTTTTTAAATAATATTAAATAATATCTCATTTAAATATCCTAATAGTCCAATGTGGTAGTTATTAATTGAGCTGTATTTTACTGGTGGGAATATGTCTATATATATATTTCCACCTTTCCCCTGCTCAGTATAGGTCAGAGAGTATAGTTTAAAAGGGCAGTAGGTGTTTGAGCTCCATTAGACAGTAACTATGGGAATTCATCCTGTTCAAATCATGTGATCTCTCCGTGTCACTTTGTCTGCAAAATTGGAAGAATAACAATCCCTTACCTATTTAAAGTTGTTACAAAGACACACTAATGTGTGTGTGGAAGAATTGTAAAATAAAAAATAACAGATAATTTTAATTTTTTTCAATCATTTTAATATGTCTGATCTATAACAGACATTCAATGTAAGTTTCTTATATAAATGTTTAAATTTATTTCATCATTGAATCACTATGGAAAACTAGTGTGAGTAAAATTTATTTGGAATAATTCTTTAAAAAGTGAAAAGATCTATGCTCAAGGAAGTCATATCTGAAGAATTGAAATCTATGGGCACTCTCTGTTTTATTCTGACTGTGGAGGTGGGATATCAATACTTTTTTGGTCTGGCAAGAGGACAATGAACTGTTCACAGCTTGTTCGTTTTTTCATGAGAAAACACAATATAGTATATTAATGGCCTAACAAAGAAACTTCTAATTCATTTAATAGTGAAAAGATGTTTCAGTCTACCTCAATCTTGTTTCTACAGTAAGAGGAGAAAAATTAACTACATTTTATGCACCTTTTATGTTTATGCAGTTGTTAATAATATATGTTGTAGTTCTACAAATCAAGGCTTAGCAAAAAGTTTTTGAAGCAAAGAATCCAGATAATCAACAAGCTGGATAATGTCCCTTTGAATAGTTGAGTGTCATTTTTTTGTGAAATCTTTGTACACCTGGTCCTGGACCGTTGTAGGCATGGGCAAAGAGGACCCATCAGCCAAACCTGGTCTTCTGCTTGTTTTTGAACAGTCAGCCAAATGAGATTGATTTTTTAAATATATTTTTGAATATTAAAACCATAAGTAAACAATGATAACATTTCATAGAGTAGGAAAATAATCTGAAACTCAAATTTCTGGGTCCATAACTACAGTATTACTGGAACATGGCTATCTCCATTCATTTATGGATGTTCAGTGAATATTTCACACTGCAGTGGCAGAGTTGAGTAGTTGCAGCAGAGATCTATGGCCCACAAAGCCTAAAATATTTACTTTTTTGCCTATTACAGAAAAATTTTGCCAACTCTAGACTAGGTTTTAAAGAAGCCAGCCAAAAAGAGCAAAAAATAGATCAAACAACTGTGTTCATGGTATAAAGGACCCACAATCTGTGAACATAGTATCTTTTTTTAGAAGTTTTCAGAAACAAATGTTTGCCTACATTTACTAAAAGTGTTAGGCTTTGGCTATTCTTTTTCTTGAGGGGAAAAACAACAAAAACAAAAACCCCAGGAGGCCCACTTACCTTTTTAGGCTACAGTAGTTCTTATAGTAGTTCATATATTGAAATTCATTATTTTTTTCTCATTTGCAAAAAGTGACTATTAATGTGATGCACATAGGATGGCATGAAGAGAGTGACAATATAAGTGAAATGAATAGCACTTTCCTGGTACATAGTAGCTATTATTTTAATACTATCATCATTTTTTTTGCAATAATTAGTTTGTGATCTACTGGACTAAGAACTATAAAAGATCACTTGCATTCTTAATTTCTGAAATTTGACTATAAACAACAATGTCAAATATGTAATTGCATGCAAGTCAAAATAAATAGTTATTTAACTTCTCCTTCCCCTTATTGGAGTTTTAATTAACTAATCCAAATGTCTCAGTATGTTTTGTTTTAATATCCTGTCATTTGCTATTGACTTGAAAGAAAGAAGTATGGAGAGATCTTGATATTTTAGCAAATAAAAGATGCCCCTAAAAAGTTTAAAGAGCTGATTAAAATTTGTTTGAGGGTTCTGCCAGGTATACTACAACCAATGCACTATGGAATCCTAGATGCATTTATTCAATAGCCACTGACATTGGTTGAGAATGTTTGCAGATTAATCAATGCCTGCTCATTTGCAAGGAAAGATCTCACAGTCTTAGATAGCTCCACTTTTAAAATGAAATGCAGCACTCTTTATAATACTGCAATGTTCTGCTCCATGACTGTTTCGGTGCTTTATGACTGACAAAGAGAGTCATTAGAAGGCTGTTTGATGGACATAACTAAGTGAATTGGAAAAAATAAAAAAGGCTTTTCAGCCCATTCAGAAATAATTGATGTGACTGAGACAGCTGTATGTGAGTTCCAGATAAGGAGAAGATTTATGGAGAAACTACTGAAGCTAAAAAGGAAGGTGCAGATTTAAAGTTCCCAATAAAGTTGTCTGTAAGACACAGAGCAGTATTCAATAAGGAAAGAGATTTAACCTGAGGTTCTTTCCAATAGATGGCATCCTTAGGGTCCTATCTTCTTGCAAATAAAATCCCCATAAAGTAGTGTCACTAGGTTATAAAAAATGGACTCCAAGGGGAAAGTATCTGCACTCCTAGCCCTATGTTATATTTTCTCTTTACTGTAAATATTGTATATAATATAGTATTTCTAAAATTTAACTCTTTTCTTTTTCTTTTTCTAAAATTGACCATGGCCCTATCATAAAAAGAAATCCACATTTATTCTGCATGTTGTAATTTAAAAGATTTTGCTAATGTAGATAGAAAGCAAATATTTTTAAGTTTGTCTAATTATGGGACATAATATTTGTTTTATGGTGTGATAGTTACCTTTTAATCAATCTAACAATTAAGAATGGGTAAAAAGAAAGATTTTATTATTATTCATATATTTGTGAAGATTCATCTGGTCTCTTGCTTTTCTTGGAAACTATACATGAACTTTCCGAGAAATGTTTTTTTAAATAAGTAACACCTGGAAATGTTATACATATTTAGCAATGATTGTATTCTGAAAGCAGAATAGATTAATAGCATAATATTACAATATTAATATTATGTTAATGTCAAAATTAATTTCCTCAAATGTACCGGTTATAAAGAGTGCATGTTATTATATCAGTATTTTCAAAAAGGGAGGGTGGTTATATGGTACTGTAAAATTAAACAAAATTAAAACGAATCTGTAAGATAAAATAAAAATAAGCCAGTTATTATACTTACAGTACAATTTGACTTTCTAGATATTTTAAAATATGTACTTTTTAGAAAATCATTTCAGTCCTCTAGTGAATTTGAAATGCATGGATTTAACTTTCCTTGAACCCTCCAGGTGAGAGCAGGATGGGATCTGGCTGCTAGTTTGTTTTTGAAGTAAAGTAGAACTTGTGAGAGCTTCTCATGTCACCTCTAAAGCTGTTAGACTACCAAGATTTAGGGTGACTGTTAGGTATTGTACGTTATCAATCATGGAGATGCAATTTTACAAAAAGGAATAATGAATCAAATGCTCGCCTCATTTTCCCTTTACGAGTGTCTTACCGTTTGCAATACTGTCATTAGAACGCAAGCCTTCTTTCTATAATCCAGATATATTCTAACTCCTTTGCTCATCTAAGCAGGTGGTCTTTCTCTTGATTCCAAATTCATCAATATGCCATATTTAGCATCTGCTTCTTTTTTTCCAGAGAGCAAAACTATCAAATAAAAATGCATTTACTGAATATGTTGCATTATACACCCCACAGCATTCAACTTAATAAATCCCCTTAGTTGCTCTATTTGTACTTTTAAGTCCCTGAGATTAACTTTATTTAGAAATGATCACTGTAATCATACATCTTTGCCCTTGGGCTCACCAATATTTCCTAGGAAGAGGGAAAGGTAGGAAAGGGCACCATCCCCTGGCCGCCCAACAGCAGAAGAGCAAGCACGGCAAATAGACGACCTCTCCATTAATACTCTTGCCTATTCACCATGTGACCTCTAGATTTCCAGAAAATAAAGTGAATAAAATTATATAAAGAGTGAAGAATGCTGGCTACAAGTCTAGTATTTTAAAGCCATGTCAACTCTAATGCATCTCCATTAGCTAGAGGGAGGATGCAAGTATTTAATATAACCAATGCTCCAAGAATCATATATTATCTGGAGTTTTACCTTTGATTGTATTTGTAACACACTCTACTATAAGAACTATTCAGATATTTATAACCTCTAAGACCTCTGAGTAGTGCTGTAGTAGGGTGTATCCTCAAGCGAAAGTCTCCAATGTGCCATAATGGGGACAAAAAAATAGACTATAATTGCAAGCAGATGTTTATAGCAGTACAATTCACAATTGCAAAGATGTGCAAACAACCCAAGTGCCCATCAATACATTAGTGGATTAATACAATGTGATATATGTATACCATGGAGTTCTACTCAGCCACAAAAAACCATGATGATTAGCAACTCTTGTATTATCCTGGATAGAGCTAGAGCCCATTCTACTAAGTGAAGTATACCAAGAATGGGAAAAAAAAAAAAAAACCTCCGAAAAAACAAAACAAAACAAAAAAACACCACATGAACTCACTATTAAACTGGAATTAATCGTTCAACACTGAATGTGCACATATGGAAGTAAAACTCAATGGAAATCAAGCAGGTGGGACAGGGAAGGAGGAGCTGGGTAAATTCACACCTAAAGGGTACAATGTACACTATCTGGGTGATGGGAATACTTATAACATTGACTCAAACTGTACAAATCAAGGCATGTAACCAAAATGTTTGTACCCCTGTAATATTCTGAAATTTAAAAAAAGACATATAAAAAGAAAGATAATAAATGCCATTCTAAAATAATGGAATAGAGAAATATTCGTGCTCAATGAATGGTTAGATTTAAATAGCTTTTGAAGAATTTGGATGTCTTTGTATGTACATCTTTGCTTTATGAATAATTTGCATTTAGAACAATACAAACAGTACATTAATAGGATAATTAGGTTTGAAATTTCATGTGGATTTTAGAAATTCTATTTATAAGCTTTATGAACTACTAGGCCAGTTGTATATTTTCTTTTAAAAAAACACTAAAACATAATGGGAGACAGCTCTAGTTATATAGCTGTGGCCTGAGGTGTACTACCTTTTATAGTTTGTCTTTGAGGGACCTTAAGGCTCTTTTTTTTTGTATAAACTATCTCATTAATTCTGAGAGAATTTAAGTTAGTAAAGGGCAAGTATTATTGCCTCCGTTTTACAGACCCTGAGCCTAAGGCACAAGAACCAAAAGTCAGCTAACTTGTCTGAGGTCACATAGAGAATCTGTAGGGTTTCTTGGAATAGAATCCTTTTCTTTTTCTGTCATTTCTAATGTGCTTTTTTTCCCCTCATTAAACACACATACACACATACACACACCCACACACAGACACCCTGTACATAAAATTCCTCAACTTGCTTTTACTGCTTACTTTGTATTTGTAATATTTTCGAATTTCATTTCTCTCTTAATTCTAGTCTGCCTGTCTTCTCTGATTTCTTTAATCCCCCTCATACCTTTTATTCCCCTCTCACCAAGCAAAAGGTGTTGACCACCCCTTTTTGCTTATATTTTCAAATATTTACCTTAAAAATAACCTTCTTCAGTGCCAATGAAGAAAGACAAAAAATAAATAGATAAATAAATAAAACTGTATGCACACACAAATCTTTTTTCTTCTCACTGCTACCCTACTTCTCTCTTGTTTTCATATTTTCAATATTAGTAGTACATCTCCACTTTCTCTATTTCTCCATATATTTGCTAGACTTTATTTCCTTCTTTTGGTCTAATCTACAATTGTTCCTGAGTTTAGAGCTTTTATATCCAAAATGACCTTCTAAGGAGTAAATCTAATGGGCTTGTGCTACTCAGCATTCTTCCTGATGTTTCCAATGCTTTTGATTATATCGGATTGTCTGTTTCTAGAAATGGTCTGTTCCTTTGACTCCTGAGTTTCAAAAGTGGCCTGCTTTTCCCTTCCCACCTTTTTTTAAAAAAGTCCTTTGTTTCTGGCCTCAAATATAGAACCTGTAATAGGCCCTCAAATACATATTCTCTATCAAGCCTCTTAGAGATCTCAACCCACACATCCCCTCCTTTCTAATACCTGCCCTAATTTCTCACGTAGGTTTCACAGCATCTTTTTCAGACCTTCAATTTACTGCAAACTTGATCACAGTATATTTTGTCTGTTTTTATATACCTATAAGGCTTTGAGTTTCTTAAATGTGTAGAATCATTGTTAGAAATCTTTGAAACCCTGGACCATAGTGAGTAGACAATAAATGCAAGTACAATGAATTAATGACTCGATCAAATCAGCAACACGGGCTTGCTCTTTAGTGGCCTTGCTGTCCATTCATACTACTGCCACTTCCTGGCACCCTTACCTCATGCTAGGTAAATGTTTCTCCATACTTCACCCCTTCTTGGCATAATCTTCTGCCTTCAACATTTCTTCTTCCTGCTCTTTAGTAAGGAATTGTCAGATCACATCTTCAACATTGCCCCTTTAATTAGATCATTCGCTTACCGACATAAATTCTTGGATTTCCGTTCTCTCTTGTTTATAATTCTCACATACCCCCATCCACAATTTTTGAAATAATTTTCGTTGAGAGCTCCTATTTGTGTTACTTATTCAAGTCTCTAGCATGTCTTTACACTTTTAAAGAGCTGGAAGACTGACCCTCTTCCTCAAGCTCTTTTGCTTACTCTTCTTTTATGCACACTAGTTTGCATTTGCAGGGCGCAAAGTAATTCATCACCCTAGACAGAAAAATACAAAGCTCAGATGATTCAGTTTACTAAATGTCTTTATGATCATGCATTTTAAAATTTGTTTAGTTGTATATATTAATGGGGTATATATGATGTATGACTATACTTTTAAGTCTCAGGATGGAACCAAATTTCTCTCCCTGGAAAGTGTTATGGACACTTCAGAAACCTGCTAGCTTCTGGGAGTGATTAGCTTTCTTTGCTCTCAACCTATGTTCTTCCTAATGGTAAGATTTGTCATTCCTTTCTGTGCCTCTTCCTCACCTAGGGAAATTGTAAAAACTACTCTTAACCTGGTTCCATCCTGAATTCTGATTCACTGGGTCTAAGTCGGGGCCAGGTATTGACATTTCTTTTTTTCGCAAGTTCGCTGGATGATACTAAATCATATCTAGGTTTAAAAATCATCATTTAAACTATTCTACTTCAGAGTATCAGTAATTAACAAAGTGACAGTCACATATATAATGAAAATTTATTCTCTCTTTCAGAAAGTCAACATACTGCTTTACATTTTTTGCTTTCATCAATCTTTCTGGAATATGTAAATAATGTGAAATCTGTGTCATGAACTCTGCTATAAAACCTAACCATCTCCTCAATAGACCCAATTGTCTGCCTGTCTCTCTCTCTCTCTCTCTCTCTCCCCCTCTCTCTCTCTCTCTCCCTCTCTCTCCTCCTCCCCACTCTCTCTCTCTCCTTATCCCTTTAACTCTATGTGTCTGATGCACTATTGGAATTAAATCTTAACTCTTGCATCTGTAGGGGTGAGGGGACACTTGTCCTTTCCCCTGAAAGTTCACTGATCTTCTTTCCTGCAATATATTGAGACAACAGGGAGAGGAAAGGAAGTCAATTGCCCCTTTGGTCTTTTGATGAGTTAATCCAGTTTATGCAGATAGAGGGAAAACCCCCTCCAGTGCCTTTTGATCTCAAAGGGCCTCTAATTACAAATATTCTTTCTACCAAGGAGTCATATTTTGGGGTGAAATTTCCTGAGCTCCCTCACATTAATGGGTCATCCTTCAGAATTTAAGATTCTGTATTAGTTTGGTTCACATTGCCAACTTAGTTTTCCACAAGAATTTTATTATTCAAAATTATCAAAATAGATTTTAAGTAATACTGATATAATGCTCATATTGCATTCTAGAATTCTAATAGAATATTTTAAAATATGGATAAAATGATACATGGGTATATTTATGGTCCATTGTGTGATACTTTTTACTTTGGCCTTTTGTTGTAAATTATGTTTTCATTTGTTCAGTTATCATTTCATATGGAAACCTTTTATACAAAAGGGAAACATTGATGAATCTAAGTATTTGTTAAAATATAAATAGATCTTAGTATTCTAAAATTACAACATTCTTCCTTCTAAAATAATTTATGAAGATTAAAATATTCACAGTCAAAACAGGATAGGAAATTAAAAAAATAAAATGCATAGATTCATAGCAGTCATTATATAATATATTGTAGAAAAATCATTAGTTTATTTTTGACATTTGTCATTACAAACATAGCCTATCACCTGTCTCTGCTATTCTGTCTTTACTTTTGGTGGAATAAGCATTTAAGCACAGATTCTGAGATTATCACTTCACTCAAATAAATGCCACTATATTTTCTACTTTTATAACAAAATGAAGCACCATTTCTCAGAATTTCTTATTTTCCTTTTCTCAATTTAGTAGTATAACTTATGTATTTCTGTATTCATTTTGAGCTTTCTTCTTATGTTAGTGAAGAGTGATTCAAAAGATGATTTGAAAGTCATTAAAATAGAATTAAGGACAGCACTTGACCCTTATTTCTCTTCTAATGAATATTTTAACCCTATGCTATGTCTTGAAGTGATAATATGTCTGCATGACCCTTGGAGTTCTTGCCTAAATTCATCATTGTCATTAAAATTTCATTCTTCAGTCTATTTGCTGAGTATTTTCTGTGTTCAGAACAATGTGGTTTTAGGAGACTATCAGTGGTTTCATTTCCAAGGTGAGACCAAAGAGATCAAACAATCACAGATAGTTTGCAGTCAGTCAGGAGTGATAAATGGGGGGAAAAAAGAAAGAAAAGAAAATATGCACACGCTATGTAAAGCACGGTAAATACAAATTGATGTCTACTAATACAAGTTTAGGCATCTGAGTGAAATCAATTTGCCAATCATCAAAATGATGGGTACCCACACGTTGGGTTTCCTGTGCAGCAGGTGTTTCGAGCACATAAAGGGCGCCTCTGAGTTATTTGCCAAACAGGGTCCTTTTAAATGAGGCCCCACCAATTCCATGAAGGCATCACACCCATAATGTGTTCATTCATGTAGGTGCCTCATAAGGGGCAGAACCAAGGCCTTAGTTCCTGCCATCAGGAGCCCCCTTTCCTTCCAAATGGCACCATGGGCATGCACAGATCCAATCTGCTAGAATAGGTAGCTCCCAGAACCTCTACACGGTCATGCTGTACAGGCTCATTCTCTTCAGCTGGTAACAGAGGGGCAGGACTGAGAGTAGACACAGCCTTTAATAACAAATCTCAAGTCCCAGAGGTAAGGAGGCCATCCTCTCCCACCATTGTCCAGCTGCTTTGACAAGTATGGCACTGGCCGTAGGGTGTCTCCCAGCATCGGTTAGTACTAAGACTCCAAGGCTCATTCCTTGTTTTTCATGAACGTATACTTTAAATTCTGTATGTAAGTCAGGCAGTCCCGAAGCAGGGGCAGTCATAAAACTCTGCGTTTGTTTCTCAAAGGCATCATGACAGTCTGTGGTCCAGATTGCGGCTCCACATCTGTCCCTTAAAGGGCCTCATACAAGGGCTTTGCTATTAGTCTACAGTATGGGATCCAGATGCGGCAGACCCTGCCATTCTTAGGAACCCACGCAGTTGTCTCGGGTTCTCTTGCTAATTTGGAATCCCAGATAAGTAACCTGCTGTTTGCAAATCTGTCCAATTGCAGGTTCTGCAAGTCCCCTGCTAAGCCCTCCCCAAACCGGCAGGAGAGCTTCTTTTAACCCCCTGAGGCAACACAGTCCAGCAGCACCTTGAGGCCACCCTGGTCCCAAGACCCTGACATTCAAATGTGACTGAGTACCATTCATAGTTACTTGTATGATATCACTAATGGCACACACCCCTTCATGAGTCTATACTCATTGATGTGGGAATTTAAATTCTTTCTTCACATTCTGGGGTCCTGTTGGCCTGTACAGCCTTACTCACTTTTGGTAGCTTTCTTCTTGCAAATGCTGCAACAACGTGCCGGTCTGCTGAGGCCCCAACTTCAAAGCGAGCTGCTCCACAGTGGTAGTCGCCTGCATGCTTCACCAGGCCCTGGTATTCCTGTAGCAGGAGCTTGGCGGCACTCTTGGAGGTGAGCTTCTGCCACTTCTGGAACAGCTCCCAGTGCTCCTGCTGCTCGCGCAGGTCTGCCAGGTTCGGCGGTGGAGCGGTAGCAGGAGCAGTTCCAGCTCTGGCTGCAACTCTCCAGGGTCCGGCTCCTTGGCCTGCTGTGGCAAGTTCCTCAGCTGCCGCTTGCTCATGGCTACCTCACCACTGCCCGGCCCGCTTCTGCCTACGTGGCTTGGTACCAATTGAATCCCCACTGTCCCTTTCAACTGGGGCTCCCTTGGGGAATATTTGGGTTGGAGCCACTTGGGACTAGGGGGGCCTCGGTGTGCTGCTGGATGGTGCTGCCTCAGGGGTTTAAAAAAGGCTCTCCTGCCCTGTTTGGGGAGGGCTTAGCAGGGGACTTGCAGAACCTGCAATTGGACAGATTTGCAAACAGCAGGCCCCCTCCTTCATCTTCTGAGTCCTGGACTTGGAAAGAAACCATTTCCTCTCCTGGGGGATTCTTGTTACCTAGAGCCCTTTGCAATTTTGGGCAACGTTCTTTCCAATGTCCTTCTTTTTTACAAAAAGCACACCGATTGTATATCTATCTGTGGCGCCTTTTCCTCTCCTTAACGTTCGACTATCTCAGGTGACCCTGCCAGCTGTCTTTGCACATTCAAGACCCCTATCTGATACTGCTTTAACGGAAAGTTCTCTGCCTGCTCTTAGAAGGAGAGATCATTCCCGCTTCTGAGTCATAACCTAGTGGGTGTGGGACTGAAGAATTAGTTCCAGTCACACTGTCCATGGTCCCTCTCACGGTGCCAAGGTGGTGACTCTAGACATGAGCCGGGCCTCTCCCAGGGATGGCCCTAGCTGCAGCTGTCATTGTGGCTGCCCCTGGGGGAGCCGAGTGAGCATCGGTGCCGTCCTGCCACCTCACACGCATGGCCAGGGTAGGCTGGTTGAGCGGCAGGTGAAACCTCCTTGCAGTGTTTCATTCCCCTCCACCGCACACTGCTGGGCTGTAGGCCACATGTACTACTCCATTGCCATAGGGTGCGTCCCTGGGACAACAGTTCTGCTGGGCACCTAGCCTCGGTGGGCACCCAGCTGCTGGCTTAACACTGGTGCAGACCAGGGGAATCTGGCTGTCCAACTGAAACAAAGCATCGCAAAAGCCTGCAGTGGTCGGTGCAATGGGTAAAGGGCTCATGTGATCCAACCTGGTTACGTTTGGGATTTTGTCCCATTTACCTGTTCTTTGACAAAATAATTCCAGTTGTAAGATAGTGTAATAATTCAAGGTTTCATACAATGGCCAATTCTCCTCGCACTACAGCATGTACATGGGATTATAATGGTAACTTTCTCTTTTGGACATAGACTTACAGCTATAAGCTGGCCATTCAGCCAAGATTTTCCCCCAGAGGCTTTCAGATGGAGTAGAAATGGAGCCTCCCTATGTTGGAACAAAACTCACAAATCGCAAACACAGACAATGAAAAAAAATAATGCCAAGGCCTTGCAACAAATGGGAAGCACACAAATGAGAACCAAATTCTCTCAAATGAGAACCAACAACTCCTAATCCAGAAGTGAATGTGAATCCCCTAGGTTCCCTGGGAACTGTACAAATAAGCTCCGAATCCGAAAGGAGATGAATCTTTCAGGTTCCCTAGCTCCAGTCAACCGGGTGACTTCCACCCCCAAATGGTGCCTCCAAACAAAGCTAAACAAAATGCTCTGCCACAGAGCAGGAAGTTCTGAAAATCTTCCCCAAATGGGTGAAATCAAGGGTCTCAGCGTACATGGGGGAATTTACTCACAAAAATAGGCACAGCCTCAAAACATTTTCCAAATCCATTTTCTTTTTCTCAACAAAGTTAAAGCTGGTTGGAGCTGTGTCTAATTTGGAGAAGAGAGATGGGAGTTCCCCAGAGCTAATCAGGCTCTGGCAGCTGCTGGGGAGGTCCCTCACTCTGTTATCAGAAAGGTGATGCTCCTACCCACAGCGTGACCGTGACTGGGGCTGCTCCCCACCTCTTCCAGCAGTTGCAGGCTACCGTCCCACCAGGGCGCTGATGGGCCCACCCAGGGATGCCAGGTTCTGTTACCAAAAGTTCAGCACTTGTCCCTGAGGCCGCATCGAAAGAATGAGGACCAGTGACTTGAGGAGAAGGAAAGAGAAATTTATCAATTTGCTGGCTAATGAGGATGATGGTAGACTCTCATCTTAGAATAAAAACTATTGTCCTAGCTATAATATAAGCAGAAATACGGAGCTTTTAAAGGGAATTTTCAGCTTTGGGCTATTGCTGTTTAATAGTAGCATCTCTGGTGAAGACAATCTTGTGACCTCTGCCCAGACAATCCCATCGAACCATCTCCTGTGGTACAAAGAATAAAAGACAATCCCCTGCCCCTCTGATTACTGGCTTCAGGCAGGGATACAGGTTTTAATCTCCAAAAAGTGTGGGGGGGATTAAAGAGATGACTTGTAATACATTTTACCCTTTTTTAGGCCATTCCCTCTGTTACACCCTTAGCTTTACCATTAATAATCTACCATGTGCAGATAATCATTAATATTTCTAAAATTCTGCTGATCTAGATTGTGATTAGTAATTGTAACATGAGCATTCAAGTTATAAAGGTATAAATTTCACTATTTTCTAGCAACATTAATCTTATACTTTGTAGTAGAAAGAACCAGTTTGAGTTGTAAGTTTGAAAATATGTACACTTCTGCCACTTTCAAATTCATATAAGAGCTTGATGGGTACAACTATTGTCCAGAATAATCTTAGACTGAAATTAAAGAATATGTTTATATTGTTTTCCCAAATTATTATTTGTATGTAGCACTGTCAATATGTGGCATTAGTTTGTTCCTTTAAAAGAGCTTATTTTTTTATCATTTTATTTTGTGGTTAATTAAGACAATTTGCAAATTCCATAGTAAATCTTCTGTTCATTATCAGTAGCATAATAAATTGTGGAGTTCAATTAGGCAAAGTTTTGCAGCATTTTTAAAATACAAATTGAAGACTGTCTATGATTTTACTTTTTGGGGAGTGAACTACAAACAGTAATAGCACATACCATTAAACTTTATAGTTTATTTTCTACTCACTGATTAAGGAAAGTTTTATCTATTATTTCAATAAGACCCTTACAATTTCAAGTCAGCAGGTAATATTGTTGTAGGAATGAAGTAATAATATATTTCAATTTCCTAGCACTGCATCTAAATTCCTATGTGTCAGCTGTATTTTTAATAGTTTAAGTCAACGGCCAACACATTTGATTTTAAAGCATTGTATCATATGGATAAAGTATTTAAAAATGGAGTCTTCTTACAGTGGATTAGTTCAATATTTATTGCCTTCACAAATCACTGACCCTTGTTTTTTTAGAGTCTATTTGTGACAAGCATATCTGATGTGAAGACTACAGAATAGGAAAAGGTTGAATATGTGCTATTAACATATCATATTTAAATGGATGTTTTAGTGAAATTGCAATTTTTTATCTCTCTTTCTGAAAAGGAATTGTCAGTTTTTCCATATAAAATCTAAGCTCTAGGCATTGCCTTAGATAATACAGACTTAACCAGATAGATTTCAACATATCTAACTATTTTGTATTGAACGCATTGTGAGTAGACTTTAATGTATGTAATTTATGTATTTTTTAATAAGATCTTCTACAGTCTTATATCTTAGTGACATTCAGAATCTTTTCTTTTACAGCCATTTCGTAGAGTGACGTTTTCTGTTGTGAGTCAGCCTCAGGACCCACATCAGGGGTCACTGCAGAGTTGCTATGACAGCGGGCTGGAGGAGTCAGAAACACCAAGCAGTAAGAGTTCATCAGGGCCAAGACTGGGTGCCCTTCCACTCCCAGAGGACAACTATGAAAGGACCACGCCGGATGGCAGTGTTGGTGAGGCAGAGCATATGGAAAATGGTAGGGGCAAACACAACATCCACACACATAATCACGCTAGTGAGCCGTAATAAGTAGACTCAAGGTCAGTCTAAAATCAAACTAAAATAGCTGACACTAAAACTATTTTATCTTAAATAAAAAATATTTGCTAAAATGCAGAAATGCCAAATAAAGGGACATAACTATATAGATAAAATTCACCCAAAGCACACCATCATTTAAAAACAGCCTATCAGAAATAAACGCACTCATAAATAAGTCAGAGTAGGGCCTACTATGAAAAAAAAACTAAATAAGTGCACAATTCCTAAACAATAGCAACTGAGAAAGGTCTTGTCTGATTATTTTCTTCTATTCATTTTTGTCATGCAACTCTTTCTTCAATTACAATTATACAGTCTTAGTGAAAGGAAATGACAATAAACACACCTTGCTCCACTTTTTCTTTTCCTAGATATTTAGAAAAGTATTTTCAAACCTCTCCTTTTGAGTGATAACTGAATTAGAGTCAAAGGAGAACAGTACTATCTTGTTCTTCACAGTATACTATAAATAGTATTCGAATTCCCCTCTCATTTAAATATAAGGTTTTTCTCCTTTTTACATAAGAGAAAGGAAAGAAAACAAATCATAATACTTCATATTCTTATCCTGTTGTGAGGCAATTCTCATAATTACAACAATTGGCCTTATATATATTTTCCTTTAAGTTACAAATTTAGATTGAAAATAGCACTTGTAAAATTTTTCATATTTGTTTATTATGTTCCTTACGATGATTTATATTCGCTAATTTATATTCTGGATTTCAAGTTGTAAGTAAATGCCTTAGGAATGGGTTTATGTCAAATATAGGAACAGTAAAATTCTTCCTAACTTTATTATTCTTTCAAATTTAAAAAGAGATGTGGTTATATAGAGAGAAAGGAAGGGGAATCACATACATTTTATCTCTAGTAAAAACTCAAAATGGATTTATGTCTTTCACCATCTCAACCCCTGAGTGAAATGAGACATTCTAACTTTTTGTTTTATACCAGTTTCCTTAGGGTGATAAGCAAGTGGAGCATATTAATGCAGGAGAAAGACTGATTTTCTTCTGGAAGTTTATCTATGAATATTAAAATCCAACATTTGAGAGTAATATATATATATATGTGTATATATATATATATATATATCATGAATGACCCCAAGTGAAAGTATTGCTAAGCTAAATCATGCTAAGTAATTATTTATCCACATTGTTATCAGGTGAGAAGATATGATCTCAGAGTCTGATGACTGATGTCCCTTTTGATTCATTATCCAGAGTTAAAACGGCATTTGCCATATGGCTATGAAGGCATGCTTATCTGTGTGTATGGTGGTGTGTGCTTATGTGGATGGGAGTCTGATGTGCTTTTAAAGAATTAACTTTTTTCAGTAACTTTTTAAATGAGTACAAAATTTTGGTATGAATTGTAGTGCTGCTAAATACATATTTAAGGCAGGTATGTTTAAAATTCTCTGGACAAAAATAAAAATTAAATTAAAAATACATATATATATTTATATGTGTATAAACACATGCCTAGGTAGAAAAGATTAATTTAATTTAGGGGTATTACTGCATCTAAGATTGTCTTTTGATGGTAACATACTTTTATTTGTGTTTTAGATAGTATTTATTCTTACTCTAAACAGCATAGTGTATAGTAAGTCTCTATTTTTTGGATGTCAGCTATATTAACAGAAAAGACTTAGTACCACTGGCATTATAATCACATTTTAATGTTATTTTCTGTTTTGTAAGTTTATGGGGATACAACACCTTTAAAATAAGAAAGAAATGATGGATGAATAATTAAGAGATGATTATGTATGACAAACACATGCATATTGGTTACTTTTTAGGAAGTATACATGTCACAGAAAATTTAACAGGTGAGCTTGTTAATAGAATAGAAAGTTTACTTTGAAACATTTCTAAAAGGAGGTTTTTAGTTCTTTTTTATAACCAAGTTTTAAGTACTATCAACAGTAAGGGCCATAATAATGTAACTGATTTTCTCTTATTTTTTATATGTGATTGACACTTGAAATTCAGAGTTTATATAACTGTCATCTGCAAGCTGTGATGATATTAACCTGATCTATAGGTAATGTAGACACACTTTGGATGATCTAAATGTAGCAGTTGACATTTGAGTAAGAGTTTTATTGGGTCTGAGTTTTCAGACTATTCATCTAGCCATAAAATGCAATTGTATTGCTTGAATTCTGGTAATTTCATCTTTAATATTAATGGATCATTCTGACATAAATAGAATTGGAACTGAAACCTGTCAAGTATTCATTTGTCACATTTAATTGGAATCCAGGTAATCTGCAGTGTTTTGCTTGGTTAAGTTTTAATCAGGATTTGTATTGGATTTTCATTTGGATTTTCCATGAAAATACCATTTTGGATGCTGTGTTAGTTCCTAATTATTATTACCTCAAATATTTTCCCTGAATTTTAACCTATGTGAAACAATGCAGTTATAACTAATTGCTTTGGATTAACTTTGATTTTAAAGTTTTAGAATATAATTTTCAGTGAAATAAAAGATTTCAATGTCATGATGCAAACCAGGAATAAGTGAGGACAGCCAATGACAAAAATAAGTTGTCACAGATGCTGTGGCAAGGAAATAACTGCAACAAGCAAATTTAAATGAATAGGCACTAAAACATACTTATGTTTTATAAAAGTTTTGTTTGTCTTTTGTACTTTAGCAATAAACAAAATTTCATTAAAAGGGCCTGGGGATTAATTCCGGTTTTAACAAGCTTTACCCTGTATTCTAACCCACATTACTGCCAAACAGAGAAATAGGTTTTATTCTCTTATTAGCTAAGGAAAAAGAATACACCATAAGAATAAACAGAATTTCTTGCAACCGGAATCTAATATGTAGAAAGAGATCCACCATTTTGAAGTTCCAAATATGCAGAGCTCATATACCTCAGGTCTCTAGAAAGTAATAATGGAGATTATGCCATTTAAAAAATATTTTAAGAAAACCTTATGAATTATATATTTATGACGAAGATTGCTAATATATATTTCTTTGCCTTTAATTAATTATCATCAACATTATGATTTTTTTCATGCTGATCTTTTGATATCCATCTTATCAAAGATTGAGGTAATTGATTGTCATTTTCTTAAAACAAATTTAGTAGAATAAAATATTTAATATGGCGTTCATGGTGGGAAGTTGGTAATGATAAAATATTTGATGATGAAAATGTTAAAATAATTAAAACCTATTACAATGAATTGTAAAGAGCAAATGTTGGGCTTACAAGCACCACTACATTAAGAGCACGCATTGACTACCCAAGAGCTTGCCCTTGTCTTAATTATTCAGTAGCCTTCAGACTTTTTCTTGAAGTGATATATAATAACTTCTTTAGGTCTGTTGTCAAGTATTTATCTTGGTCCCTACTTTTATGCCACGGTCTACTTACTCTTTTTCAAGCCTGCTCTGAATCATCTTTGCAAAGCCAATTTGCCTTTGCTATGTATGTACAGCTCTGTCATAAGCAGTGTTTAAGAAGCTCAGATACAGAAAACACCCCACTTGGCTTCTCATCCCAATTTTGCCATCAGCATTGGATAGGCCCCTTTACTCCTGGGTCTGCTCTACAAAGTAGAAAAGAGAACTTTGTGTCTCTTAGTGAGGCAGTGATTGAATTTGACAATACATGTGAATGTGAACAGGGTAGTAGTGATTCTAGGGCCTTCTTCTCAACCACATAACATGTACATTCTAATAGCAGATAATGCATTTATTACATAAGTCATAGGTGTAGACTGAGTCAGATGGTGTGATTTCTGGGTAGGTGGGGGAAAGGCTGGCATCTCAGCAGACCAATGTGGGAGACAGTTCTGGAGCCTCCCTCAGATCACACTATGCAAAGGCTATTTGTAGATCTGCTCTCTCTGGCTATAATGCCCCTGAAAAACCTTAATAATAATTAAGACAGCTCATAATAGAGTAAGTGCATTTACTTTCTTACTTAACAATATAAACTTTGGTCAGATTGAGAATAAAAAAGATACTAAACAGTATGTATTTTTCTTTAGGTAAACTTTCATAAATAAGATACCATAAAAATAAATCAAAATAGGAAAATAGCAGATAGATAATCTATAAGACAGGTTTGAAAAGGATAAATGAGGCTAGAAATTTGACCACCCTAAATCCCTAATTAATTTTATGCCTCTTGATTTTCTGAAATCTTTCAAAAAATAATTTGACTTTTATACACTAATATTTTTGAGCTTCCTTCTTCCAAACTTTCTTTTTCGCACTTCTAAAAGGTAGTCTCACCTGTTTTATTTGTCCATTCTCTATCCTTTATCTCTTTACTTTACATGCTTTATATAGAGTTTAGAGTGCCTTGTCCTTGATGGTTTAAACATGGTGCAGTAAACCATGAACACATTTTGTATCTACCATGGACTTTTCACATTGGTTTTCGAAATAAATGACAGTGTATTTGAAATACCGTTGAGAATGAGCCACCATGTTTATATGGCCAAGAGTAATAAGAATGGAGGCTAAATGCATATCTTTGGTGAGATAAAGGACCTCCCACCTCCTTTTCTCCTATCTATGCAATTTTCAAGCAGGCATCTGCCAGGCATTATTGTCTAGCTGCTGCTGGCTTGTTTTGTTTCTAAATAGAATGAGATCTATCGCAAGGCTGCCTCTTCCATCTTTCCAAAAGATCCTCATATACTTGTCAGTGACTAAGTTTGATACCTCAGAAACAAATACCCCACATATTTTTTTCCGTAGTAAGAGGCTAACGTAGATTGCTAAGGATTCGCTGCTACGGTTCTGCATTTCTCCCTGTCGCCCTCCTCATTGCCAGTGTCTGACTGAGCCTGCATTTTTTACTTTTCCAGCCAAATGTGACATGGCTTTGTTCCTCCCAAGGATTCCCAAGAAGTCCACATGCCACCACTTCCAGAGGGCACTGTGCACTTCTATTTCTTCATAGTGATTAGATAGAGAGAGTGATTATAGAGACTGTCTCTAAGCTGGGTCTCAACCAATCACGATGTGTGCTATGGTGGCTTTCAGCTGTCCAGTAAATGTGCAGTACAATCTAAAAGAATCCAAAGAAGGTATTGTCCTAAAGGAGAACTGGCAATGTTGTGGACAGAATCTAGTGTTTTAAAAAACAGGCTTTCATATCCAATGACATGACTCTGAATCCTGGTTTCACCTTCTAGGAGGAATGTAATTTTCTGATCTCTCTTAGCCCCAATTTGTTCAATTATAAATCATAGGATTGAGAGAAACTAAATGAGATAATAACATTTAATAGTTTCACTATATTTATGTATAATAAAATTATTTACTGTTATTATTTCATATAAAATGATAATTGTGACTACTATTAACTTCAGGTAGATTTGGTATAGCACAATGGCTTAATCATGAGAGCTTCAAAAATGTTTAATCTCACAAAGATAAAATCCTGTAAAAATAATATTCTTACCTTGAATACTTTCTAGCTAGTTTCTCTTTTGTTGTGTCAGGTACCATGGGGTAAAATTCAGGGTTAGTGGCATATAAACATAAGCAGGACCTAAACTGAGAGGAAGGATGTCTCCTATCTCTTGGCATCAACTCAACCCAACTCTTTATGATCTTTGTCATTCATGGTGGGGAGATGCCACTATTATCTTTTTTACATTCTTTTCTCTCTTTTTGGAGGCTTTCATGTTTTATACTCAGTATTCCAACTGAATGCATTATTCTTCAGGTGTATATTTCCATTTGAATTGCTGCAAAATATTCATGTTAACGGAAATGAGCTGAAAATAACGTCCAATTAGTATGCTTACTGGACTCTCAGTCCTTTTTTTTTTCTAATCTCAGTATTAATAATTAATACTGATAAAATGTGTAGCCATATTACCCTTTTTATTCTAATTTGGTCCTTTAAAACTAGATCACTTTGCTGAACCCTTATGACATCTGGGGAGGGAATGAGCTCTCATCAAATCTCAGAGTGACTTTGGAGCAGTTAGTAGGTATGTTGCCTCCAGACTCCCAAAGCATTTGCTTGTGTGAATTTAAGCACTTGTTGATAATGCATTTGATTCTTTAGCTTCTTTTTTGATTAAGGCATTATCTCAGTCTTTCCTGCATTCATTTTGCTCATAGAATGTATACATTTCAAATTTCCCTGTGATTTTTTTCCCCAGATTTATATATAAAAAACTTGATGTTACTGAAATATGAATACAATACTCTTAAGCATCTTCTATGTGGTAAAGGACCTCAGGAACTTGGCTGTTAAAGGTTACTTAGCACTCTTACCCTCAGGACTTAACCCACTTATTGAGGAACCATTTCATCTCAATGTTCTTCTTCTAGGGCAAAACATTTTTTCTTTGCTACCTCTGCTATTGCAGGGTTTTTCTTTCTTTCTTTCTTTCTTTCTTTCTTTCTTTCTTTCTTTCTTTCTTCCTTTTTTTTTTTTTTTTTTGGTAACTATAGCTGAACAATAGTTGTCTCTTGCTTTATGGGGAAATTAGATAGTGTCAAAGCTGTGATTATTCATTGTAATTCAACAAACATGTATTGAAAATAAAATATGACCAAGGCTTTTTGAGGAAATTTAAGTAAATGAGAATGCATCTCTACCTTTGATGTGGAAGTTCTTACGCTGGGGAGATACAAATTTGATTGCAGTAAATTAAGTATAATGTGAAAAGTAGGAAGCTCATTAGTGAAGTTCAGAGTTTTGTGAGGTGCAGAGAAGGAAAAGGAAAATTATACGGATGAAACAATTATAAATGTATTTACTGAAAGTTTTACATTTTATAAATAAAACCTTTTACTGGAAGAAGGCCTTGAAATGTTATTTGCCTCATATCTTCTGTCTTTATCCCTTTTTGATAGAGTTTAAAACAATTATTAAATTTGCCTGGAGGTTTCATGTTAGCCAAATAAATTCATATTATTTAAGTTTTATTTTTCTAATCAAGGTACTATTTCTCTTTTTAAGTCTTCCTTTTTCTTTTTTCCTTTTATTTCTTCCCCTCCCCCCTTTTTTTGGTCCTGACCACAATTAGTTCAAAAACTCTAAAATTTAGCATTGATGAAATTGGCAGCAGAAGCTAAATCCAGAACTAAAACTATAGAACAGATTAATTTTATGTCTCTCTTCTTTCTCTGTTTATAAACATGGGCAACTAAAAATGCATGTGTTTTAAATAAGGCCTTTCAAACTTAATAAAAGCCTGTAAATAATCTTTCAGTTATTCCTATTTCTTTTTAGAAGACCAGTCGTATTACTCAAATAAATGATTAGATTACATTAGAGTAGATTGCATTAGGTTCATTTATTTTTTTTTTAAATTCATTGTTTTAGTTGTGGTTGCAAATTGTTTTTATAATTGTTATCCCAAGATTCAAGTTAGATTTATGTTTATTTATGTAACATTCCCTTTTTCTCTGAAATATAGATTGCTTTGTTTTTAGATGTTTAGTAAATTTTACTTAATTGATGTAGGTAGAAATTTTGGCATTTGGTCTTATTACTCTCCAGAAAATATTATTGTAAGTTTATTACAAGAATGCAAATATATTTGAAACACATGCAAATTTAAATACCTCTTCTAAAATAGAGTTTCAACTGCTAAAATATGATAATCTCAAAGGAAAATAACTTTCAATACTATATGTTTAAATGAAATCTGTAGTGAGTAATAGAAAATGTTTTGAAAATAAACAGGTAATAGAATAGTGCCCGGCTATTTAAAAATCTTTTAACTTATTCCTGTTTTAAAAAATACCATCTTTGATCTTGTTTCTGCTCTGAAATGCCCACCATCTACACTGACGAGGTAATTAGGGAATCCATGTATGTTCTGAGAATGGTGTGCTTCTCTGAGGTTGCATTCCTCTGAGCCCCAGTGCCCCATGCTGAATTGTGTACATTGTTTCTATTCCTTGTGAGGCCACATTTCATCAAGCCAGCATTTGTAGCAAAAGGTCATAACAGCTATAGCTGAAATTTTATACAATGGACAGGGAATGTAGAGTATTATGAGAATCCATTGAGTTAAATTCAATGGCCATTTGTTGAGCATTTGCTCTATGAAAATTTCCAAGAAGAGCCCAATGTGAATGAGAATGACTCTGTATTTTCTAAACATTTAAATATCATGATAGAGAATGACATCAATAGATTAGATGGTTAGAAGTAAAGGAATGGAGGCACATGTGGAGAAAGTTAAGTGCTACAAGAACCAGAGGAGGACACAAGTAGAGAATATGAAGAATCATAGCCACACCTTGAAGGATAGTTAAGTAGGGATTGATAAGTGATATATGCATAAGGTAATGGAGAATAGTGAGTGGTACCAAGGATACCAACCTGAGAGGGTGGGGAACAAGAGTGCTATTTGCCAATCTAGGAAAAATGGAAAGAGCAACACGTTTTTATGTGAATACGTCTGGTTAAGAAATGTTGGATTTAAGAAGTCTTTGAAAAATGCAAGTGATATTTAACAGAGTATCAGTAATATAGATCTGAAACTTAGGAGTATAGATAAGTAGAAGAAATATAGCTTTAGGAGTCACTAGAATAAGGGTAATGATGAAATCTTGGGAATAGAGTAGATGATCATTTAAGTTTATTGCACCAATAAGAGAAGATACCTAAAACGGAATCTTAAAAAGTGCTGTAATATAAGAGAATAATGGAGAAGCAAGTTTTAGTGACTGTGACTGAGGAGTATGTTAAAAACAAAAGCAGAGACAAATAAACAAACAAAACGGCAGGCTAAAGGTGGGTAGTTAGAATTAGGAAAGTAATAGCTATCAAATATCCAGTGTTGCAGGAATAAAGATGAAGAAGTAGACACACGAGATCATGCAGATCTGGATTAATGAAGAGTACTAGGACACTCAGGTGCAAGGTACTTGTGTTTTTATTTTCCTTCTCCCACTCTGTACTGTAAGCTGGCTGCTTAAAGACAGGACCTGTGCCTTGTTCACCATTGTATGATACTTCTGGAATAATTCCTACACATAGTTGTCCAAAAGGAAAAAAAAAATGTTGAATTTAGTTATATGTGCTAAATAAGGGCCAAATGTTGCTGCTACAGATTTAATAGAATTGAGACATCTCAGAAAATTTGAGACCAGGAGATGTAGTTTAAGAACATACTTGAGAATTTCTTTTTCAGGTCACCAAGTCCATTGTGACATTATGATCAGAGGAAGGATCATGGTTGCATCCCTTGGTATCAACTTAATGAATTTCTACTCACCTTGTGCTCCTGTTTTTAGGGATTTTTTTTAAATAAAATTTTTTTGAAAGTACTGTAAAGTCTGACATTTCTGCATAATAGCTTTTGCTACCTTACCTTAAGTGATATAATTATTTTTTTTAAAATTGGAATTTTATACTTTATTTTATACTATGCAATCATTTGGCTGTTTCACTTACTTGAAATTAAAAGAGTGTGTGATTAATTGCATTTGTGGTGAGATCTAATAATTGATGACATTTTCCTGCTCATCATCAAAAAATTTTATTTTGAGATTTTAAGATTCTTGATGTTATACTAGTGCTATCAATTGTTGCTAATACTAGGCAAGTAGATGTGTTTCAAAACAGAAGATAATGAAAATGCAATTTGAATGAGAAATGAATTCAAATTGTATACGAAAAGGATTGTCTAATTTCAGTCTATTTTATATGTGCCTAACACCACAGAAATGCAATGTCAAGGATGCTTACCACAGCTGGTACACCATCCAAGGGACAAAATGCTTCCAAATATGTTATGTGTAATGACTTACTAATAGTGATTTTCCAGGAAGATATCACTTTTGATGTTTTTACCTAGAGAAATACACAATCAATGTCACATAAATTTCAACGTCACATAAATTTATTCTTCTTTCTTTGTGTTCATTGTTACTTAGTAGGAATTATGAATAAGCACCATATTTATAAAACTTGACTTCCAGTCCAAGATAATCTAACCAATTGCTACATAATAATTTCCAAGTAAAAAATTGAAACTCCCATTAATTTACCCATATGTCTATTTGTTTCATCAAAAATTAGTAATGTCGATTTATTGGCCTGGCATATGCCCTCTCGTTGTCCTGGAGCATTGAATAGAGGGTATGTAAGTGTGGTGTGTGCCAAGAGAATGCTATCTGGCTCATTGCTGAGTGGCCTCTGTGTGGTACTTGTAAATTTTTTCTACATCCAGAAAATGCAATTGTATCAGTGTCTCAGAATTGTACATTGCTGAGGATAGTAACCAATTCTCAAAAATATTGTAGGATCCCGATGTCAAACTGGAATATCAGTTTATTAAATTCAGAACAGGAGAATAGCTCATTCAATAGATAAGGAATTCCCTGCCTCCTCTCCAAAGCAATACCCTTTCTTTAAGTATATCCAAGGAAAATCAGTGTACCTCTTAAAATGTTGTCTAGTGAGGATGGAATCAGAGGAGAAATTTCTTAATCCAGACTCAGTGAGGACTGATGATGCCTACAGAAACAAATCTATCCTGAACTGAGATCATCTCCTGAAAAACACATTGCTTTGACGCACTAGATTGAGTGCCTCTTTCAGTACTGGGTACTAACCACGATTCTGTATCTCTAACTTTATGTTTGTTCTTGCTGCTTTTGTTTGTTTTCTCTTCTCTTTAGGGCCATCTCCTAAGGATTTTGCATATTCTTTTTAAAACATATAAATCATGTTCTCAATATTAGCATTAGGCATGTTTGTGTAACCAGACTTCCTTTCCCTCCTTGCTTCTGGTCCATTCCATAAGGTGTCTTTGCACTATCTAATCATTTACCAGTTATCTACCAATTGTGTGGTTTACCTGGTGGTTACCTGCTATTACTTTTGTGTAGATGACACTCAAAACTGTGCATAAGAAACATCGCCCAGGCTGATATGTAATTTTAAAAATCATTATTTAAATGGCAATAATTTTCAGGTAATTCCTACCTAAAAGGAGCTCAATATACAATTATATGAATACTAGAGGAAATTGAATTTTAGGGGCCAGTCCTCATTCTTTCCCTTCACTTTGGTTGAAGCAGTGCTAACCACACTTCTTTGAACAGGTGACTGGAAGCAACATGTTCACACAGAACCATATTTTATCAGACTTTCTTTCCTTAATCTTTCTGCCCTTTATTCAGCATGATCAGTTGTATTCAGCCTTCACTAGTTCTTTGAGAATTCAATTTTGAGAGGCATTTCTAGTTTTCCTGGACAACATTGGTCCATGTCTTTCTCCCAGAGAAATGAAGATTTAAAATCTAATTCTTGCCTATTTCGGCCCCAGACTGTTTGTATCCTCTTTTGTGAAATCAAGCCCATATCCTTTTTATATGTTTTTCATGTTGCAGCCTATGCCTGAGTATTTTCTATGTCCCTAGGATCAAGTAGCTATTAAATTAGCTCTATCACTTGTCCATGGGTTTACAGGTCTCCATGTGTATTCTCCTTAAGCAACCACATTTTATGTCGGAGTACAAAGCACAGAACTTCTGACTTCATTATTTAGAATCTAGTATTTTTGCAATTTTTTTGGAAATATCAGAGAAAATACATTACTCTTCTTTACTTTGATGAGAATTCTGAGTTCCTCTGATGGTCATTCCATTTCTGAAGGAGAATTATAGGACTGTACCACAAATTGACTCTTGGGTTTCATATTTTTTCATTATTTTCTCTGTCCTAACAATCTTTTCCTTTGCCTCTCCCAAACTCATCATCCCATGCATATTTTCGTAACACCTTCTCTATGACTTTTTTGAGGATTAAGTAACTCAATTTCTCTACCAAAAGCCATTGTATTTGAGTCCTTTCAGATTAGCAAGTTTCTCCTTTCCTTTGGGATACCTTATAGAAGATTCTATTCCACAAATTTTAAGTTTTAAGCAGTCCTTCTTATATCTAACAATTCTGCTGTGTTGTAATTTTTAAATGTATTGTGTTCATTTGCAAAGAATTGGAGTCAGATGCCCTGAGTTCTAGTTCAAGCTCTAAGAAGGGAACCTGGGTCAATGCATGAAATGTCTCCTTCACTTATACAATGGGCACAATAATTGTAATAATTACTGTCCTATCTGCCTCAAAAGGTTATGCAGTGACACATAAACATATTTTTGAGAAGTTAGCATTAATAAGATTATGCCAAATTACTGTCTTACTATGTTTAATTATTAGTAGATACTTTAAAAACTCTTCTGGTTCTACAGATATCTTTTTTTGTCACATGAAACCAGACTTGCCATGTTCATAATATTTATTTAATGCATGATTATTTTCTTACCTGCAGAAATGCTCACTGGCTTCACTTATACCTAGCCATAAAGGTAAGTTGTTCTTGGCTCTTGATGAACTCCCTACTGGTTTCCAGTTCTCTAGGCTCAGAGCACATGGGTCTCTGGCTACTGTGAACAAGTCCCAGTATTTATAACAAATATAATTCTGTGAAAACCACAGAGAAAGAAAACATATTAATAGTGTCACATTTGTTTTCTGCCAGCTAAATGGCTTCTGTCTGTAAGAGGCCTGCATATATTTTCCCGGATTTATTGTTGAAGAATAGTAAATGACAGAAACCAGTAACTCAGAGAGATATTTATCAGATAATTATTAAAGATCATTCAGTGCCCAGTAGCAAAGTAGTTCCTGAAAGGCTGAAATTACAGACAACTCTCAAATATTCAGGGCAGTAAGAAAAGCCTTGTAAAGATTACCACAAATCACAGAGTGTGGATAGAGTCTGTCAATTAGGCACCAATTCATACCACTTAATTCACATCTCCATTTAAACTGTTAATTAAGCCAAATACATTTATAAATGTAAAAATCAACTTTTATGGGATATTTGAGATGATTTTTAGAGCACAGTACAAAACGCCCCAATTACAATGTAATTCAAGCTGAAGTGATTGTAAAGGGACCAAGTTATCACAAAGTGTCTCTAATGTCAAAGACAAATGAATTATAGGTGTATTCACTCCCTCTCATACGTACACACACAAAGAGAGAAGCATCAGAAAAGAAGGATATAAAGTGGATATTCTATCCATGAAAAAATGTTTACTAGAATGATAAAATAGTATCCTTATTAAATATCTAAAAATAAAGATAAATAGGGTAAGGAAAAATTAAATTAATAAATCAATTTTTATAGTACATTAGCATTTACCTGAGGGTTCCATATATTCATTTGCTTTATAGACTCACTCTGAGGAAGGTATCAATAATATTATATGCATTTTATGGATGATGAAACTGAGAAGAAGATATGTAAAAATGTGGTTAATACCTGATAAACTATGGGTGTTCAAAATATGGTAGCTATTTTATTTATTATATTGTTTTGCTACTATTAGCTACAAAATGCTATATTTGCATTGCTGTATTCAAAGTTCATGAAAACCTATTGTAGTTATTATTTCTGTAAACTTATTTCTACTTTAAAAACTCATTTAAGGAAATAAAAATTAGTTTTTATTTTATATTTGATAGAAGAACTAATTTATTGTGTAGTTTTGAACAAATATCTTATTCTCTTGTGTCTTTGTTTAAGGCAGGCAGTAATCTAGGTGTCCTAACTACTTTTCAGGTACTTCCTGTTTTTATCTGTGTGTTATAAACACAGTGCATTTTTGTTCTTTTGCCTAAAGCAATATTTTATTTTATCACCAAAAACTACTCTAAATTGTGCCTATCACACAAATGTTGATAATTGAGATTATAAGAGACATAGTCAAATATTCACATCCCAGAAATCAGGAAGAGGCTAATAGATGATTTTCTTGGGGTGGAGGGACAGTTGTTTTTATTTGTTTTTTGTTTATTTGTTTGTTTGTTTCAGGATAATAGGATAATAGACTCAATATCATAAACCATTTCAGAAATATATTAATAGTATACCCAAAATAGGGTAAGAATCAATAGCAGGTGTTTTCTTGATTCACTGATTAAACATAATATTTATTTTTCTTTTGATTTTATTTCACTGGTAGTTCATTCTAAACACACACACACACACACACACACACACACACAATGTACATTGATCCCTCTACCAAGGTAGGAAAGATGCTTGATGTTTAGTTCAATAGGGAATGTTTAGCTTAAGAATATATTGCATTAGGAGCCTGGTTTTGGAGTTGGTCCCATGACTCTCAAAGATTGTGGAAACAAAGCAATTAACTTTTTAATTATGCAAACCATTCAGTAAAGCAAGCAACAAAAATATGTTTATTTAAGACTTTTAATATTGTCTCAGTAATGTTGGAAATTTCAAAAGAAGCAAACAATTTTAGTGAAATGTGTAAACTCAGAGATTTTTCTTTTAAATTTTACTCTGTTGGATAAATGCCAGAAAAAATACTTCCATATCCATATCACTACTTTCAAAACTGCTAGACAAACTATTTTTATACTGACTGATTAAATTAGAAAATATCTTAGCTATTTCAAGACATGGACATAAATATTTTTACCTGCAACACAAGTGCCCCCTCCCTGTGGCCTCCTAAGGAAATATTTATTTTAATTATGGCTAACAATCTATACAAATTATTAAACTTGTTCAAACTTGCTTAAGAATAAGAAATTTCCTTAGCTACAATAACAAATTAACATAAAATGGAAAAGAGCTTTGAAATCACCAGCATAAAAAAGTTAAGGGAAATATATATTATACACACTAAAGAATTTACAAGTTTATTTATTTCCAAGTATTATATCTTATTACATTTTTTTAGTAGTCGTGAGAAGCTATGCCTTACAAATGTGGATTGATGACTCAACTGGAACTACCATTTAAGATATGGTAATTTTTTTTCTAAAATAAGAATATTATTATTATTTTTTTAATTTGACATACAGAATCGCCTCATGTATTTAGGAACACACATGCAGAAAAGATGATGCATTTTTCATTGTAGGATTAAGTAAAAATACCTACTTCCACTGAGAAGCAGGCGTATGTAGGTTGCTAATAATTGACCTGGTCATGAAGCATCTTTCAGCTACCTTCTATCCCTGCTGTTCCTTTGTAATTATCATATATATTTCACTATTAGTGGTAAGGCTTTTATTTCCTCCCTGGGAGGAAGGCAGAGCATCTCTGAAGTGGTTAGGGCAATTCCCTTGCCTCAATAGGGGGAAAAAAAGAACAGAAAACATAATATAGCTACATGGAGAGATGTCTGCCTCTGAGCTTTTTTCATTTTAGCAGCTTGAGAAATATTGCTACACGTTATTCTCAGACACACATTCTTTCTAAACGAAGGTTACTGCCATTGATTCCCAAGAGCCAAAGGATTCATTTGAATGTTTTTGTACTTCATTAGCTAGGTTCCTTATTGATTGGACTTTATGAACTATCTACTTGTACCTGATATGCGTTCCTGAACAATTTTGAGGACAAATGTTTTATCTCATGGATCAGCATGTAGAGAATTTGACTTCCCAGGGACTGTATATTTTGGATACTCATTCTGAAATTTATGAGCAAACTTTAGGAAGACTTGGCATTGCTCACTGGGGAAACACACACACACACACATACACAGACACACACACACTCACACACAAACACACACACACACAGAGTTCAGCCTTGATCTTTGGGCCAAGCATGTTAGTGCACATCTTGGAAATGATTCAAGTAATAAATTATGCTTTCAGAAAGACTCTATTTTGGAAATGTTCAGTTAAATTAAAGTGAACAGTTTCATATATTGCAAACGTGACCATCTTCTACTATATTGAGATTTTTATATTGTAAAATTAAGTAATACTTCCTATATTAAAGTAAGCTTTATTAAATTGCAAATATAAAATTTATAGCACACATGCCTTACAATTTGGATCATTTCCCCTAATTTAACCTGCCAGCCTGGACCTTAATATAATCTTTTAAGTAAAACACTGACCTAAAAAAAAAAAAACAACCCTGTAAATTCAACTTAAAACTACAATTTTCTAATACCTTTTAATGCTTTATTCTCCTCAAAAATAAGATGTGTGCTTATATTTTTACAATATAGACTTATAAACATGTAAATATGTTTTAGAGCATTTTAAAATATTGCTTCATGGTTATTTCACTGGACTGCTCAAACATTTCATCATTCCAAAATACCCTTTACATCTAAAGCTCTGGGTTCCCTTACAAGGGATTTTGTTTGTTGATACAAGCCTAAAAATCTATAGGCACACGTAGACCTGGTGCTGCTAATGTACAACAGGTCTCAACAAGAAACTCTGTTCCCTGGGACTTAAGCTGAGAGTTAATATTTCAAGTTTCTTTTGAAAACATATGATAATCCAATGTAAATGTACTGGTTATTTATAATAACCATTTCATTATTGTGGTACATTAGGCTTTTCACTGCTGTCTCTCAGCACTGGGACCCAGACTTGACTCTGTCCTTGGCTTCTGTAATGCTTGCTGTAATAAAGTCCTTCTGATACTGCTGGTAATAAACCTTCGTGGAAGCGATCCAAGATAGACCCCACTGATAACTGAATTCTCCTTAATAGTGAATTGTATTCTTGTGAGACTCTGGCATGGTTATTTTCCTTTAGAGTTAAAGGTTTTATGTTGAAATAGTATTTATTTATTTATTTACATCATTGAACAGTCTCACTGCCATGACTAAGAAAATTGCTCCATAAAATACTTGGTAATGTAAATGTGAGAATGAAAGTTATATATCTGACGATTTATCAAATTTATGGCTTGTAGGAACACGACTGTCTCTATAAAGGAATCTAATATACACATTGGAGAATATTCCTGCAATGCCTGACAAAAATGGGATGCTGCTTTAATATGAAATCTCAGAAGCAGCAACCACTCTAGAATTATGCCTTTGGCATTTCTAATCATGCATGGCCTGGCCTAGCAAATCTAAATTTGATGTAGGAAAATTTTCACTAAGCATTTATTTTAGAAGCACTTGCTCTTCCACAGAGGATAATATTGCATGAGCACACCTGCTTCTGATGTATTTCCTTACCTGTTTTTTTTTATTGGCGAGAAGTGGGAGGGTCTGCTAAGAGTAGAAAGTTTAATTGGATTCATGTTAGAGGAAAACAGGTCAAAGTTGATGATCACAAACCTGGTATCTGAGACCAGTGATTACCTGAGAATGAGGAACATTGGTGTGGTAGACAAGAGAGGCTCGGGGCTATACCAATACTCTGAAAATGTATTTATGTTTAAACTCTTTCTTTGTCACCCAGGCATTAGATTTTTAAAAGTATTGGTCCCCATTTTAAAGAGTGAATTGCTTTTTTGTGTGTCTTGAATTTAAAAATAAATATCATCACACTTTCTGAATTGATTTTGATTGAAATTCTACAGAGAAATTGAGTGTATTTGGTCAGTAAAATTTTAATTTGTAAAATGTTAATTTTAGGAGTCTTATTATAATGAACTCTCATTAATTGATATGCTCAATGATATTTTCAAAACCCCAAAATGTTTAACCACAAAATTTAAGATTTTAGAAAATTATATTTTTGTAAACTGAAAAAATATATACTAGCAGGGTACAAAATATACTTTGTGCATTTTTCATAAATAGAGTAGACTAAGACAAAGATTTAGTTTATTTGTATACAGTATCCTAAAACTTACCTATTGTTTTTTACAATGAAATCAATGTGGCATATGGCTTATTTTCAAGTCTCCCTTGCCCGCTCCCAACCAGCAAATGTATAACTTAGCTGATATATAAAAGAGCATATATGTGGGTGGGGGGTAAGAAGGAACAGGACCTTCATAGATATTAGCGAGCCCATATGCTGTTTATTAAATTTGATCATAGTCAACCAATTCAGACAGCTGATTGAAATAAAAAGAAATTAGCAATTTTGCAGAAGTATGAAAACATGGGCACATGTACCCCCCCCATGCAGTTTTATCATCTGTCGGATTTCTCAAGAGTATACCATATTTTTTAAGCTTGAAATAAAACACTATGAATACATACATACATAATGAAATAAGATATATGCTTTGAGGAAATAGTATTGCCCAAAGTTAGCATTTTAATTCATATATTTTAAATGACAGTATCAAAAAAGGTGTTCACATGTATTAACTGAATTCCAACTTATAGCATGTTTCTTATCTCTCTAGTTGTACATGAATATGTGGCACCAAAAATAATTTTTTAAAAAAAGTTTTAGCAAGCATCTGAGATGCTTTATAGTCAAAGAACAACTTGTATTTTAAAAATAAATTAAAATACATTAACTAAGAACAGTGTGAGAAGTATTTCAAGTGAAGGATAGGGCGAACAGACTGTTTTACTTTCCTTCCATTCTACATATCTATGAATAATCATTCCTTGAAGTTTAAAATTATAAATAACAGTGTAAAGTGGAGTTATTTCTACTTTATGAAGGAAATCATCCATTTTGTTTTCATTTTCATTTGAGTAAACTCAAAATGGCTTTGTGTAGCTTCTGTTAATCTTATTCAAGACTGAAGCATTTTTGACAAAAGAATGTTTCCCAATTGTGAGTAGATTATTATATTTATGTGGCTAAATTGAGTCAGAATTGACAACTGTTGTTTGACTTGGCAAAGTTAGAATATGGTAGTTGATACTAAGAGAAGGGAGTTCTCTTTATAAGAAAAGTTGTAAAGACAGTAAATTTAAAAGTAGAACCTCTAACCAAATTGTGCTGCAGGGATGGATGGTTGAATAGGTTTATTTTATTCTAGGGTTTAAAATGGAAATATGAAGATAATTATTGCCATAAGTTGATTACTCCACCGCCTGCCCTCACATACATGCACACAAATTAGAGACTTAACACATTAACTGCCACACTAGAATTTTTTTCCCCCTGGGGCCATGATGTTTTATTAAAACAAAACGATCCTCTCTAATTTGTTATTTTTTATTGTTTCCTGTGCATGAGTTATATGCAACAAAATCCACATTTTTAGAATTATATTGTCAATATTCATTGTAACAATAAAAACATCAACAAGTAAGATTTTCACGAACCAACTGCAAGGTTTTGCTTCACGAGGCCTCGGAACTAGCCTGAGTTAAATATAACTCACATGCCAGTCAATGTGTTAAAGATGAGGTAAAAAATATCATCTAATATTTAATTTTAGCTTTTGGGACTAAATGCTAGTTGTAAATGCTAGTTGGATTTTACAAACCTGTCCATTTGGATATAACCTCAACTATGAGTATTTACAAAGTCAAAACATTAGAGATTATAAAGGGAAGAACTTGTTTAATTTTTACGATATGTAATGTTAAAATAAAATTAATTTGAAAATAATTTCTAGAATTATTTGTATATACATTGGGTGGAGTGGATGTCTATATATATTTATTAAATGTCTTACTTAACAGACTTTATGCTACTTGTTAAACTGAGGTTGGAGACCATGTTTTCTTGTTTATCATTATATAGCCTGCTACTAGGACTGTGCCTGGCAATAGATGCTCAGTAAATATTGCTGAATTAATTAATTAATGAATAAATTACTATTCTCTGGGTCCAGGATCTACCCATAATTTCCATATTACCTTTGCTTTAATGCTTTATTTTCTTTGCTTGCTCTCCTGATAACTCAATATAAGTTGAATAGGGGTGGTACAGAAATTAGTCAAAGTGGGATTGATTAGTATAAAACATACTGTATAAAAAAAGAAATAGGCTGATCCCAACTCTTTGTAAAGACTTGAAGAGTATACTTTACATTTCAAAATCATACTTCTTTGCTAAGTACATTGTTCCCTTCATGGTCCTAATTAACAAAACTCAGTTGTATTAATGACAAATCTTTACTTTGTACTTGAGAAACGTTTTATCCCTCAAGGACCTCAAAGCTCCATGAAGGCATCTGGATGGTCCACACCTGGCATGGAGAAAAGTCATAACATTTTCTGTGTACTATGCTCTTAATAAACTTATTTTCTAGATAAGCTTGTATGGATTGGTAAACTTTATAAGTAACTTCAGGTTGAGAACATTACAGTTGCTAATTCAAATTCTTAGTACATCACTGATAATGTCCTTAAGTATTTATCTGTTTACATATCCATTCATTATTCACTTATTTACTAAGATATAATTGAAATCCAATTTCAAATACAGCTGTAAGGTTCACGAGAAATCCTCCTTAAGCCACGGAAGAGGTAGGTTAAATTTCTGTTTTAAGTAGGTTTTCTACCATCCATGTTATTCTTTACATATTTCATTTCCATTTTTATGAAAATCCTAGTATGCTTTTTAAAATTATACATTGTTTTGTATTCTTTCTTTCCTGGGAGAAGGTAGGCCGACACTGGGTGGGAATCAAGATTTGCTATTGGCTTGCTGAGGTCTGCATAAGAAGTGATTCTCTTTGAGATTCCAAGGTAGTTTATTTCATGTTATCATATTTCTGTTTTTTAAATCACTTGCATTCATTTTGAACCTCCATACCAATTCTACTTCATTGCTGTCCTTTCCACTCTTGTTTATAATTTCCATCCTCTCTCTACCACATCTCAGTACTCTAAGCTCTCAGGGTGATAACCAATTCACTCTTTTTAAATATGCAACAAAAAACAATATATTACTGCTGGGCTAATTAACATATTTCATTTCACTTAATCCTTGCCACATTCTTAGTATGAAGGTTTTATTATTTTACAAGGAAGGGAGAAAACTGAGGCTTACAGACCTTGGGTGACTTTCTTCAAGTCATGCAACCAGTGAGTGGCTGAGATGGAGTTTGAACAAAATCTGTCAAAGACAAGAAACCCATGTGCTTTCCATTGCTTCATGCTGTATCTTGCCAGGCCTTTCTATTACTGGGATGGTCTTAACATCTTTTACCTGCATCTCTTTATTGTTGGCCAATACTTCCTTTAAAGTTTACTGTAGGTCTTATCTCTTTTGCGGAGCCCTTGCTGACTGTCTCTTCCTTAGCTCTTTGCATATGACATATCTGTAGTAGCACATGTCACATGTGCTACTTAAATATGTATGTATCATTCCTCTTAAATATGTATGTATAATTTCTCTTGCTCAAATGTGGTCTCTAAGAGAGCAGGGTTATTATTTTTATTTAGTTCAATAGTGAAGGGCTTAAGCTGGCAGTTCTCTAAGTCAAGCGGTCTCAAACCTCCAGGACTTAAAATCACTTTCATGAGAACATTAGGATGTTCTTTATTCACCCTCTCAATTGTCATTCTGTCACACATGTACAATGGAATTTTCCTGAAACTAAATGTCCTGTGACATTGCAACACATTGAATTCAGAGCAGATATTAGAATCCAGCTATCATCTAGTAAGCTACTCATTAAAGAGATGCACAAATGTGTAAAACAACGTCACTCTTCTCATTTCTTTTTTGTTTTACAAAGACTGGCAATTTCTAATAAAAAATATTTTATTTATGTCGGCACATAATGAAATTATTATGGCTGTTTTCAAACATATTTATAATTAATTATTTTTAAAGTGTTTTAATTTTAGTTTTGAATATAGTGAAAATCAGTAGATATATTCCACATAAGCAAAAGTTCTTTGGGGTCTCCTATAGTTTCTAAAGTGTAAAGCTAAAGCAATGTCTAGCACAGATTGAGCGCTCATTGAATATTTGATGAACAAAGCTGAATAATCAAATTGATAAATAAATCTGGTGGTAGAGATAAATGTTCTAGTGAGAATTTAAGCTTTTCATTATTTTATTAATTTACTCTAGCAAACAATTATAAGTCAAGAAGATAATAAGAAAAACACATATTAAAAAACATTCTTTAGGAAAAAGTACATTTAGGATATTTACTATTTCAGTTGAATAAAATCATGTTTAATTAAAATTAAAATCATAAATAAACATTACTCAACATATTAACAATTAACCAGGTATTCAGCTAAGTTATTAATTTTTATAAAGGACATAATGAGTCATTCTATCATGGCTATATATTGTGAGATTTTTAGGAAGCAGGCTTATAAAACATTAGAATTTGAAATCAATTAAGGAAAATATTATAGATTTGCTAGGAGCTTTATACAATGATTTTAAGGGCAACTAAATCTTAAAATTTTAATCAAATTTTCACCTAGGAAAAATTTATCACAACTCCAGATTTGTATATAACAACATTCTAATTGTCATTCTGAAAATTAATTTTTAGGAAGAAATATATAATATTACAATGAATGAGCAACTTTAAAAACAAAAAATAAAGGAATATTTTATGTTTTTACTTCAGGTTTGAGAAATTTTAAATAACATATACTGGTATTCATACATCATCCTTCAACTTTTTACATATGTGTGTATATATAAACATATCTCAAATTCAATTATAATGTAATTCATTAATACTAGCTA
The DNA here is from genome assembly GCA_008086735.1 of Cheirogaleus medius. Classification (NCBI taxonomy): domain Eukaryota; kingdom Metazoa; phylum Chordata; class Mammalia; order Primates; family Cheirogaleidae; genus Cheirogaleus; species Cheirogaleus medius. The sequence goes on along the minus strand of VBSM01002608.1, from coordinate 74,592,504 downwards.
AAGTTTATACCTAAATTTTTATATAATTCACTAATTTCTTCATTGTATAATTGTTTACTAAAGCTGGCAGCTGGTGTTATGAAACACTTTGACTTAGGTCATTTTTATTGCCATTAAGCTATAAAACTTAGGAATGTAAAATGTCAGAAATACAACCCATAATACAGGATGCCAGAAACACCATTAACACTTACTAAACAAAAGATGAATATAGGATTAATAATCAACTATTGTTTCATCTTAACTCAGTTATAATTTTTACTGATTACAAAAAAACCTCAGGTAATGCCTACAGGATCATGATTTTCATAGGTATTTTTCATTTATTTTCTTCCATGTGATCTCAGTAAAGTCCTGACTGATAACTTCACCCAGGGTTTACCCGATTATATGTTTTGTAATTTGAAAATACTGTTTGTTCCTCATTTTAAAAGAGGATCAGGTAATGTCGTATCTGTGGAGGAGGCGCAGTTTCCTGAGTCCTGTAAAAACATGTAAAATTCCTCCCTTGCAAAGGTTTCCAGATGCCCCTTCTCCACTTCACTGACATCCACAGCTGACCTTAATCCCATCATGCCAGAATGCCAGAGTTAGTGCAAACATCAAGCTGACCTCTTCACACTCCAGCCCTGCCCCTAACATTATGGACATTATGATTATTAAAATTACATTTTTAATGAGTATTCAGCTACTATTAGCAAGAAAGAAGATTAAAGAAAATCAGAAATGTCTCATTGCATGAACCATGGCCTCCCTGGAGGAATACCCTACTGTTTTGGCCACAAAGGCCCTTCATAGGATTGTGACAGACTGTGGGAAAATTCTAGAGTTAGACCCAGATCTAAAATATCCGTTTTTCCAATTGTTAGAGAAAATTTACTTTTAAGATAGACCTCACTAATCGGATAATGTTATCAGGAATGTTTATACAGTAGGGTAGTAGCCTTTTCTCATGTAGCCTTATACCAGATATGCAAGGTTTTGACAAAAGTTTCAGAACATTGAGCAGAGAACAAGGGTCTGAATGCCTAGTTAACCTCCCTGTAATACATTTATATACTATACATTAATTTTTAATGTCTCTCTTCTTCATGTGTTCCATTGTTCCTGCCACCTTGCCATCCCATCCATTCTTCTTGGACAAACTTCACTGACTCACCAGCACTCCACAACCTCCCATCCCACACATTTCCTTAGGACGTGTTGCCTTCTCCTTCTGCAAACTCTTCCTCCATCCTTTCATCCATACTCTATCCAATCTTTAAGAAGCAGCGCAGTGTCTTTCTTGTTAAGAAAGTTTACTACCCTTATCTCTATGCTGTTAACTCCCAACCACCACAGTATCTAGCACCTAGAGAACACATTCCTTCAGGGCATGAAGCAATGCCTGTTCTGCTTTGCCATTACAGCCCAACAAGTGTTCTCTGTGCGTAGTTTACTGTTGGCATCAGTGTCAATATCTTAACATCAATATTTCTACCATTATTACATATCTTTCCAAAAACAGAAACTAGAATAAACATACTTTATAATGGTCCAATCCATAGTATTTTCTACGCTATTCTTATTGCTTCCTCTTTGTGAGAGAGATTTTCTGTTCTTTTGGGAAAACAAACTCATTACAAACTCTTTATTATCTATATCACTCAATAATAATGACAAACCATCTCTCCATATACTTCTTATTTTCTTGTATCATAGGGCCTATTTTCCCTATTTATTATTACCAGGTGAAAATCTTTCTCATATCATTGTCCATTAATAAATTCCTACCAAATACTTCATGAGGATGAGAGATTCTTTTATTATCCTGGCCCCTACTTTTCAAATATATTTCATTTTTATTTCCCCCATCCATAAATTTCTACCATTTTCAATTGTTTTAAATTGTCACATAATAATTGCATATATTTATGGGGTACACAGTGATGTTTCAATACATACAATGTGTAGTGATCAAATCAGGGTAAGTAGCATATCCATCATCTCAAACATGTATCATTTCTTTGTACTGGGAACATTCAATAGCCTCCTTGTAGCTATTTGAAACCATATATTATTGCTAACTATAGTCATCTTATAGTGCTATGGAACACTAAAACTTACTGCTCGTATCTAATTTTTTATCCTTTAACAAATGTCTCCCCATGTCTCCTTCTGTCTGCCATTCCCAGTCTCTGGTATCCTCTGTTCTACTTTTTACTTCTATGAGATAAACTTTTTTTAGCTTCAGCATATGAGTGATAACATGCGGTATTTAACTTTCTGTTTCTGGCTTATTTGACTAGTTAAAATTCCAGCTTAATCTTTTGGGTTATGCTTTTATGTTGTTTATGTTATTTATAAATATGGCTATTTATAAAATTATTTTATATTACTTATTATATCTTGATAAATTATACTATTAGTGTTCCTCTTGTTTTATGTATATATATTTACTTTTCAAATTTTCTCGTAAGTATACCTTTGGTTACTTTTTAATCTTTCACAGTGCTGTGCTAATGTATAAGTATATTATCACATCATAATCTACCCTTCCTAACACCAAAGGAAGATTTTACTATATATAAAAGCCTTAGTACACTAGGGACCCAAATGCAAAAAAACAAAAAAAGCTCCATCTCGTGATACATGCAAGCATGCGAGTATTTGGCCACAAATTAAGAGCATGTGGATTTTGTGGTTTTTTTTTTTTTTTTTGGCTTTTGAGATTCCCACATGTGATTCTTCCAGAGACAAAAATGCTGATCCCAAACTAATCATTTGGAAATATGTAAATGTATAAATAATTAGGTTTAATTTTTAAAATTTTATATTACTAGACTATGTAGATTTTAACCTTGGAGAGGGATACAAACTTTAAAATATCATTAGTAATATGAATTAATATTTAAAAATTAAATACAAAAACAAAAATGTATAAGAACCAATGCAAAGCTACAAAAAGATTATGTTCAACCAGATCAGATAAAAATTGTTTGCTACTTTGAGTTATTTCTTTTAATTCAACAGGCCTAGATATTACATATGCCTTCAGAATTCTTTGACACTAATCTCTTATGATAACCAATTAGTTTCCAAATTTCCCAACTCAAGGGCTGACTAATACTATTGCATAAGCATTAGGTGGGTCATGTTATTTTAAAGATATATGAAGGCTAATAGTAAGCAGTGTGTCATAGACCAGAGGAGTTGAGAAATTGGAAAATTTTGTGACACACTGTTTAAACAGGATTAAGGCAAAACCAAAAGGATTATCATGCTCCATACTCCAAAGATCTTTGTGATAGCTGCTTTCCTAAACATTAGGATTAAAGGTTAGAATCACATTGAGAAACAAGAATGCAAACATGTATTCACAAAAATCCCTATCTTTAGAGAAAAAATCAACAATGTCCTAGCTCTTATGTAACTAATACACTAAGAAACATATTTGAATGAGAGGTCAGTTTCTTTTTTCACAAAGTAATAATAATAATTCTCTTCTATTTTTCATTTTATATAATACTTCTTTTCTTCATTAAATATACACCTAACTTTTGCAAATTTATCTCCACTATGTATAAAACCTTCTGTAAATAAAGTTTAAAAAAACATTTCTCATGTATACTTTATATTTAAATATAAACGTACAAAGTTAAAGATTTCTTTAAAAACAAATACTAAGACAAAAATCTGTAGCCGTGTTTGCTCTATAGGTGTGACATTATCTCATACATTATTAAAACAACTAATCATTATTAAAATTCAAATAGTTTATTGTTATCAACTGTTTATTAAAAATTAATCTATTTTATATAATTCTGTATATCTTCTTTTTAAAAATTGCACATAACCCAGATTAAACTATATCTATAAAAAATCATTAAACATGAACATTTTAATAACGTTTATTAATTTGACCTCCTGCTGTTTATAAGGAATCAAATAAATTTAATTCTTTTGTATTAAGTTAACAAGTTTAGGTTGTTTTGATGGCCAAACTGCATATCCTTAGGAGAACATTAAAATAAAGGTGCATTGTGAGCAGTTATGTAGCAACAGGGTAGAGGCAGAATGAGGAAATAATAATAATCCTACTATATGTTGGTAAGAAAATACATACCTATTTGGTATTAGGTTCATCCTATAGTTTTTACTTAAATCTATGGTTAAAAAATGCCCATTTATGAATTCCCTGCACAGTTAAAAAGTGAGAATAAGATGGTAGCTTGTTATACATAGCAGTGACTGTGTCCCTGGACTTGGAGAATTAAAGCTGTAAGAGTCTTCAGATTCACATCTTTCAAAATAGCTAATTTATTTAGATTGTCTTTGAAATGTATCTAGATTTAAACAAATTTAAAAAAAGAAAACAAGCTCAGGGTTTTTGGAAATTATTTTATTGGCAAGGTCTATGGATGGACACCATTGTGTAGGGGCTGCTGATTTTCCCTTTACATATTTCCCCATCTCCCTTCCCCAGGTGTTGCTGCCATCACTACCTTTCCCTTCCTCCCCTTTCCTCATGGCAAGACGCATGGAAGAAGAGTGCTGTTAAGGCCTCTCCATTAATCAACAGGTATGGTGGTTCTCATGAACAGTGCAGCTGCCCCTCTTGTGCATTCTCCATGAATGATCTCTCTCTTTTACATTTAGAAGATGCATTTGTCCACTACACAGAACCTACAATATGGAAGAATTGTCCCACCTGAGTTTATCTTTACATATTTCATCATGCTCTGCGTTTCCTAATTCCCCTCACAGTGGTAGATTTTTTTAAGTGTAAAGAGTTCAGAAGAGTTAATGATATAATTCTCAGAGAAAGTCATGCAATTTCCTCAACCAATTATACAGGAAAGAAATAGAACTTGTATGTATAAATATGCCACTTTCAATGTTCAACAAACAATTGTTGTATAACATACCTTTGAAAAGTGTAAAATAGGAATATTTTGTGAATTTTTTGTTTAAATTCAGTTATAATATTTGCATTTTCAAAAGCATTGCACAAAATTGTATGCACATTAATTATAATACTTACACATCTGCCTATAGAAAACTAGGCATAAGCCAGGTCAAGTAACTCTAAATACCCCACAAAACTATGCCATTCAGATGTGAGCTCTAAATGCACGCTCATTACTTTTTGCAAAGCTTTCTTTTGTCAACTTTGCTGGTGGCATTTGAGTGAGACAGAGGGGACTGTTTTGTTCAGTCCGAGATATCTTCCATTCAGGGTCCTATATTTTGAAAGGAGCTATTCCCTCAGGGTTTAAACTCCAGCAGAATCATAACCTATAAAACATGAACACTCAGTCATCACTGGGAAACACCCACTTTCTTGATTTCCTTTTCCACTAGTGAAACTGGTCCTCCCAGCTCCTGCAGGGGCTTGTTTTAAAGATGTATCAGGCTCTACATTACTTCGTATGACTCTCTCAGGTTCTTTGAGACATATGACTAAAATGCTGCCTTAGGGCTAGGAAGATTATTGGCAGATGTATTTTAAAAATAGTGTGTCTATAGGTGTGCTTGTGTATGGCAGTATTATTTGTGATATTCTTTAAAATGATAGCATAAAAAACTGTTCACGTACATAAAGCAAACCATTTTGATTCACATGCATTTTCACTGAACATTAAAAGATCACATTCAATTTTTCCTGGAATACCAGGAAAAATGTAAAAGTGAGTGTTAGGCTTGACCTTTAATCTCCATTTTGAAATGTATAGCTTCCTATTAGATAAAGCTCTGATCACTGGTTTCTCTTCATTATCCCACTTCTACCTACACTTCTAGTCTTCCTTTATGCTTTAACCCTGGATGCCTATTGTGCTCAATGGGTATGGCATTTCATGTCCACAGGCTATTGCACAGTTGGGGTGCCTCCAGCTGCAAAGTACTTCACCCATGCCTGTCTGGAGAATTCACAACAATAACAGCAAACACATACTGTGAATGCACTGTGTGTTAGGCACAATGTTAATGAGCTTAACCTCCACACAAAAGAACATTGCGTTAGAAATTATCATCATCTATATTTAATAGGTAAGAATACTGAGTCTTGGAGAAGTCGAATGTCCTCCATTTGACTCAGGATTGACCCAAGTGGGATGTGCCCTATATGGTTTCTCCTGATTTCTCCCAAGCAAAGCAGTACTCTCATTCACACTCAACTCTGAGTTACTAGAGGACAATAATTTTACCTTATCCTTTACAAACTCTTCAATGTCCACAGTGAATACTTAGTTGCTAAGTATTCGATAAATGAATGAATACTTACACAACAGTCATATGCTTTCTTCATCTAAAATGGGCCCTTTCCTCTACTCTGTTTTTATTCCCCTTAGCTTATGGCTCTTGGCCATTATTACCTTTATATATGACTTGATATACTTTCTATAAGAAATAATTTATTATTTTCCCCAGATTTAGCACCTATAATCCAAAACCAAATGTAAAATAGTTACATCTATAAAAAAAGAAACTGATAATTCAAATTCTGTAAAATTTATCAATTCTAATGGCATGAAAGGAAGCATAGAAATATTTATATCTCATATGGAAAGATGAAAATCCAACCAAAATGTTTTAAAGATTTGAGGAAAGGAAATGAGGAAAATTATACATTACATTATAGGAAAATAAAGGAAATGTGCACCAATTAGGAAAACAGTCTATCAGTTTACCATAAGAAGAAAAAAAAAGCAGAGAAGTAAAAACTAGATAAGGAAAAGAGGCCAAACCAAAGAGGAAAAAAACATATTTGAAAACAAAGAAGCAAAATGATTTTGGAAAAGTGAATAAATCACAAAGGAATTAAAAATTGAAGGAAACATAGCATTGAAAACCAGACACTGAAAGGACTTTAAAGGAAGATGAAATAAAACTGAGAGGAGAAAAAAATCAATACAGGTAAAGAAAAAGAACTTTATTCATCAGTTTGTGTTTCTTTCAACTTAGAAAAGACTTTGAGGTAAAATGGCTGGAAAGAAAATGGACGATTTAAGGATGCATTGATTTGTGTACACTGTATTTTTTAGGAATTTTTCTGTAAGAACAGTCCTTTTGAGAGTAAGAAAAGGGCTTAAGCCTTAATTTGGAGCTATGCAATTAGAATTAAAAAGTTTGTGTCTAGAGAATACAATTAAGACAAGGTTTGATGGAAAATTAGGATTCAAGTCAAAATATCCCTCCCTACTATACTCTCTATCAAGATTATCCGAAAATTAATTAATCTGTTAGTTCTATGAATATAAGAATCATAGCATGCCTATTTTTTTATATGGAGTGCCTGGAGCATGGAATAAATGTTTATTGAATCAGTCATGGAATCTTTATGGTGGATAGGGAGATTGATGGTCAACCAATCCAGTCTTAGATTGGGCACACATCCCTCACTTCCATTCATAAGACTTGCTCATCTGGGCTTGAATAATTCCAGTGATACAAAATACAGAGGTAGTTCATTCTACTTGGGGACAGCTTTAACTTTCCAGCTTTTTATTATATTAAGCCAAAATTTACCTTCCTGTGACTTGAAGCCATTTATCCTGGGTTTTCCCTTTGGGAAAGCATAAAACAATTTCTATTCCTTTTACAAATGAAAGTATTTCCAGACCTAAATTCAGACAGACACTATGTCATAATGTCTAGGTATCTAATGTCCCTTTGTATATTCTTTTCTAGTTTATAGCCTCAGTCTTCCTAAATTTTCTGTTACTTGCTCACAAGTCCTTTTAGTATTCTGGTTCTTCTCATTTTCTCATTTAGTGCAAAATGCTTGTGCATAAAACAAGAATTTCGGGATGAACTCCCACAGTTTATATTCTTGCATTTGGTTAGTTTGAAGAACCTAGCAAATCCATTTGAATGTCTTCAGGAAATAAAAAAGGAGATGCTTTTACAGCATATGGCTTTGATGTGAATTTGTACATAACCGAAGTGTGTGATTTGGATAGTACGCAAATTAGTATATATGTAAAATAATACAAGTTTCTATAAGAGTAAATTTTAAAAATAATAGCATTTGATGAAAAATTGTCAGTCTTTGCCTTTTACTTTTTAATTGAGCATATATTTTAATTTGATCTGGGTGCTTGAGGTGAATGTATCTTTGCCTAAGAAGCACATTCATCATTCTAACACATTTCACACTAAAAAAATATAATATCCTTAATTGGATGATAATACCAGTGAAAGTAAAAGACAAACAAAACAAAAACTAGTTTTTCAATGCATATTATTGACTTGATTGACTGATAATATGAGCTCATATTTAACAATATATTATCATGCATGGAGGTCAAAATAGAGCAAAAAAAGTTGAAAGATGTATAAAGTATGGGCTGTCATGTCTGCACTTTTCCTAATAGAAGTCACTGCAAAGTAAATTCTTCATTTATATGAACTCTTACTTAATGCCAAATGGCTGTCAACATCCCCTGGTGAGTCCTATTTATGAGTAGATTATGGCACACTCTCTGAGGCCCTGCACATCTGACTTTCAGTGAGTGCCTACGCAGAATATATGGCCTTCTCTAGAACTGGGAAATTTAATTAATTTTCTGGCAGAGAACACTTTTTAATGCCAAATCCCTTTTTTCTAACCCTACCCAAGATTTCCATTTTCAAATGTGCTTCATATATTATGAACCTATGTAACATAATCTTAATGAAGGTCTTCCATATGGTAATTATAGTGTTTTATTTTATATGGTATTCTCAAAAGCTCCCGTGCTGACATAAATTCTTTCTCTACAATACTGAATGTCGCTTTGTAAGTTGTATGAATATATGTACCTCTCCCCACTTTTTTGACATTTAGTTCCCAAAGCAATACCCTTTATGTATTTGATTATATATAAGATTCTTAGGCAATATTCTTAAAACAATAGGGAACCTATATCTCTTTTGTCTATCACTGCTATTAAAGGGTATGCTGTGTGCAACGTGTCTAATATCACACTTTTCACTCTGTCTTTTAGTATCAGAGCAAGAGGGGATGAAAAGCAGGAGATATGGAATAATCACTTAACCTCTCAAGACCTCACTAACTTTACTAAAATGAATGATCTGGACTGGTTTATCTTTAAAGCAACTTCCAATTTTCTGTAGAATATGAAAGACTAGGAATTTTAGAAATTGGGATTTTGTTCTAGGTTTGCCAGTAAACTATATTCGACCTCCGTAGGGCATGGTTTCCCCAGCTGTAAAAATAGAGAGACTGAGCTAGATCAGGAATGTAATCTTTTGTGATAACATGTGTTGACTTATTTTTCTTTCTGGAGCTGTCTTTTGAGAAGGATTCTGAGAACTTGTTTTGACTCAGTGCCATGAAGTTCATGTGATCAATTACCTTTTATGTCACAGACATGTTTCATAAATTCTAAGAATGCTTCTTAGTCAAAAAGAAAATTTAAATTGCTATATTTTTCCTTGTTTGATGTATATATAGATACTTCTTATACTTAAAGATATGTGAATCCAAGAAAATGTTTGGTGCTTTGAAGGAAGATGGGTTGAGGAGAGGACAGTCACTTGAGATATTTGGAACACTTTAATGCAGAAGATAAATGAGGGATTTGACTCATTCTTTTTGATTCCTACTAGCAGAATGAAAGCCTGTATTATGTGGGGAAAAAAGGCCTCCCCATAGGGATAAAATTTATTACTGTAAGAAATGCCCAGTAAAATCTCATCCATAGAATAGTCTATGTTGTGGAATTTGTGTCATTAAAGATGTTAAAATTTAGATTGCATGAAATTTCTTAAGGCCATTATTGAAGGAACTCATAAGGTAGCAGGATAGACAAAATGATTTCATGGTCTGTGATTCCATAATAACTATCAGACATAATAATATCAGCAATTCTGTACTGGAATTTGGTAGCATGATTGTTAAAGATTTCATTAGCATTGGTGATTTAGAATTTTTAACACAAGTCGCCTCCCTGTTAGCCAATGCTGTCACATTCTAGTGAAGTGCTTTATCTTACCAAAGCTACCCTTTCCAAAAAGAAAGCCACTGATTTTCATTTGTGGAGTCACCGCTTCTTTTGTTATCTGTGGACTACACTCCCTGTCTTCATTTTGAATGTTATGTCTCTATTGCAGTATAACTGACTATTCTGGAATTTACAATAAAGATGACTAGCAAAAGTAATTTAACGATTGATTGTTTTCAACCTAATAAGGTGTGGAATATAAAGCATTCACATAGAATCATAAGGCATTTTACCTGGAAGAAATTATGAAAATTTCTCATTATGAAACCCAGTTAAGGCAAAAGTACCTTTTTTAAAGTCAGTGAGAGAGTTGTACTCCAGGTTTCCTGAATCCCAGTCCAGATTAACCAAATTTTCTGCGGTAGCTTGCTTAAAAGTAGAGATCTTGGTAATTTGATGCTTTCTTTTGCATCCTTGGGTGCACTACTTGTCTTGAATCAGCAGGATGAAATAGGAAAGCAAACAAACAATTTTGTGTAGAAGAAACAGAAAAACACTAGCTAGCAAAGCCTGCTGTGTTCCTGGAGCAACATGGAGGCGTAGGCATCCCTTTGTAAGCTTAGCATTACAAACATTCTTTGTAATCTACTAACAACTTTTGCCAGAAGTAGAATCAGTAAAAAATATATTTCAATTTAGAATCGGGAGCTTAATAATATGATCTTAACCCCACTATCTGGTGCCTGCGTACCATTCAGAATGCAACACTCCTAGAGTTGACAGCAAGTAAAGTGGAACAAGTTTAACAAAGCATTCCAATCATAAATGTTAGCCAGACCCAACCATCACTATTTGAGCTTGCCCGTCCACTCTAACCAAGATAACAGACATTGATGAAATAAATAGAACATCTGATTATAGAGAGAATCGTTAACACCAGCATATTAGCTAATTGTAATGGGATATTAGAGTTAATTGACAGGGGAAAAATGTCTTTAGATACCAGTAGTGTATATTGCTCAGGAGTTTGATTCTTTGAGATCTTAGTTGAGTATAGTAGCAACATAAGCTAGCATGTTCAAGTAATGAAGAAAATGCAAGAAAATAATTTAAAAACAACAAGGAAATGTAGATCTAATTTTGATATTGTGACACTTTTGTGAGTATAGTGGAAAACTTGACCAAAATGCTAAAGTTTTATTGATCTCTATATTTATAAGGAGAAAAAAAAGTGATATTGAAAGGGGTGATTGTTTTACAATAGTGTTTTGGTCATTCATTTTAAAGATTTTTTCCCAATACACTGCCCTACTGTCAATAACTTTTTTTCTTATTTTTGAATCAATTATCAAAAATATCTTATATATCATATTTCTTTAAATATACAAATTAAACAGGTTTTGTACTATAAGGGATTTTTGTATATATCCAGAACACACTTTCTTTTAGGGTACTGAAGTTCTAATTTTATCATGGAAATCAAAGGGAAAGTTACTTTTAGCTAGAACATTAATTTGCTTTACTTTAAACTTTGCTAGATCATGTTAGGTTAGAAGAGAATATCCAAATATTTTTAGCTTCAGTACGAGTGAGAAAAGAGGTAGTAATCAAATCATTTGGTTATGTTTTGTGACCTTTGAACTTAAGAAAATTGTGATTATTTTTCAGAGACTAAAAATATATAGAGAACTGTGATAGGTAAAAGGTATTGGTATGAGGAAGGAAAGAGAGAGGAAGAGTTACATTAAAACTAGGCAAAACAAACTACATGTACATAGAAAGAATCAATGAGATAGGAGGTTAAAGCTTTTATAAATACACTTAATTTTTTGTTAGTTAGACAGATAGCTTGTCTGTTTCTTGCATGACTATTCCAGCAGGAGGAATTGAAACATAGGAAACTAAGTGTACTGAAGTTAGAAGGAAACCAAAGATCCATCTATAGATGTCTCATATAGTTAGCTGGACAGATTGGCTTTAAAAAAATATTTCCAGAATATATATCTTGAATATATGAGTGGAATGCAAGCATAGCATCACATGACACACGTATCAAAGAAAACAGAATTGATTTATAGCCATTGAGGTTGCCTTAATAATTTTCTCAGGATAATATACAGCACAAAAGAATTACATCCATTAACATGTAAAATTCATAACATTTGGAGATTTAAATAACTTTAGGAAATAAAATATATTTCATCTAATAAAATTTTTAACAAGCCTCTTAATTTTTAGAAGAATTTGATATCATGAGAAAAAAAATCTTCATGTATTTTTGGCAGAGCACTTTAAATTTTTAATACTATTTTAACACAAGAAATTAGTTTAATCTGGAAATTGAAATGATTTACAACTGAGATACATGATTATGGGGCATCATAGCACATTTAAGGATATAGCATTTTGTTTCTTTTTAAGAGAGAATTTTGATGTTTATCTAAATTAACTGAAAAAAGGTAAACCAGTCATTTCACCTATTAAACCATTGCTAATATTGAAATAGTGACTAGAAAAGACAAAAATCAAATTCTCTCATTACAAATTTAAGAATAAATTTTTAATAAAAGTAAAAGTATCATGAACAGATAAACCATAAAAGCATTTTACCTAGTAGACAATAATATATTTTTCAAGCTTAGCCATATTTACTGGCCTTTTTATTTTAGTGTAACCAATAAACAAAAGTAAACAATACTTCAAGGAGATAGAAATGATTTAAAAGGTTTTACATTTTGTAAGGGGAGGCCTGCTTCTGTTTTCTATAGTGTGAGACTCAAAGCACTAGATTAGCAAAATTAGATGGTTCTGAAAGTTTGAGAAAGTATTGAATCGTCTACAATTTGGTATAAGTATCACTAACATTTTACAAAGATGTTATAATTCAGGCGTTGCAGTGACGCTTTAATATACACTTAGCTTTTACCTGCAATTGTATTTTATTTATGAGATTCAATAATGAGAATGACTGTTTTTGAAACTTGCTCATAAATTGAGGGGCACTAAAAGAAGCATTTTAGCACCATGAAGATTTTTTCTTTAGCTAAAGATTTATTATAAATAACTGCAAGATTCCAAAGTGGTTTGCTCTAAGTTAATATGTGATATATACAGCACCATTACTAATTAAAGTTATGAACTATTTTTTAGACTCTCATAAAGTCTAAATGTCAGAGATAAAAATTATTTTATCTTATTGGATGAATTATACCTTTTTTAGAAAAAAGTAGGATTAAAAATCTTAACTTCTCATTACTGAGCATTTTAGGGGAACTAAAATACAAACTATTATTATATTAATATTAAGTGTTATAGAGTTTACTTTGACACTACTATAATTTATATAAAAGCGTGTTTCCTGCAGTTGCATGAATACTATAAGTAAAATGTACATACTGCTTTTTCTTCCAGAAGCCTAACAGGATTAAATCAATTTTAAGTGTCTATGGGTCAGTTTAGTGCCTATGACGATGGCACCTAAGGATTTACTTTATTGGTAATGAAATTTAGAAACTTAAACTAAAATGAAAGTTTCCTTTTATGTTAAATAGTTTACAGTACTATAAATTTTTTGCCTTCATCTATTTTTGTCAGCGGTTCTTATTTATTTGTTTCTTCTACTTTGAATAAATAATTGAGAGCTTCCATTTTATTTTTCAAAAGTCCTAAAAGAAAAAGGACCTAAACTTAATAAATGAGTAAGTGACTGGGAGAGCCAAGCACTTACACTGACTCGCTGTCTGTTAAATTTTGATAGTCTAACTACTCCGTGTTCTATTTCCTCACCCCATGAAACGATAACATAGTAACATACATTCAGCTCCCAACAGTTCATGCAGAACTTATACAGATGGTTTGAAAAGAAAGAAGAAAGAGAGGAAAGGAAGGAAGAAGGAAAGGGGGAGGAGGGAAGATTTCCTATTGATTTACAAAAGGATCAGTCCCCCTGTGCAAATTAGAGATGCCACACCCAAGTAGAGAGGACACAGAGAAAAGATGCAATAGAATATTTTGCTGTGAAAATATGAGTCTTTTCACAGGTGGGCTTAAAGAAATGCTTTTGGGAATGAACTGGAAAATGAGAATTGCCTGTGGCTGGGTCACATAACAGGGCACCAAACAAACACACCAGTAGACCAGGCAGTTTATAAATAAGCAAGATGCTGCCCTGTAACATTACTTCCTTCTGCTTACTGTGGGTGGAACTCCCTTGGCATAGACACTTTTTTAGAGTAATCTTTTAGAGAATGCTTACAAATGGTCATAGCAAAAATCTGGAGAAGAAATGATAGGACACCTTTCGACTTAAACATTAGAGGAACAAACACAATGTTAACATGAGAGTCAAAAATGGGTGAGAACTATTAATTCTCAAATACTGATTAATCAAAATATCAATCATCTTTGGCATCGTATTTTTCTATCCCAGGATTTTCTTGGGTATTAATGATGCAAATCAATTTTAGCTGTTAAGGAGGCCTCCTCCATTTCTCATGTGAACCTCAGTTACATTCACATGATTTTATGAAATATGAAATGAGAAAATAACAGTAAGAACATAACAGCAAACCAAAAATATTTCTAATGAGTTAAGAAAATATAAAATTTAGTATTAAAATGTTTTAATCTAAGTAAACTCTGTTAGCTCTCTCTTTAAATGCAGAATTTAAAACATTAACATTAATTCCATTAAAGAGTCTAAATGGCAAAAATATATGAATTAAGATGGAAAGAAAGCATAGTTATTATTTGACCTTGTAATGAAAATATGTAGATTTATTAATCTTCTGTAAGAGACCATTTACTCTTTCAACAGATCTTCTCTTGCCAAATGAATACAGTCACTTATATCTTTTATGAGAACATTTATAAAGTACTTACTATATTCTTAATAATACTATTTTAAATTAATGAGTTTCATTCATATTATATCTTATTAAAATTATTTAATGTGGTTTATACAATATCATAAAACCCTGGCAACTAATCATAGTTTTTTTATGATCAAAACATATCTAAGTCTACTAAAAACACAGCCCTCTTTTCCCTGACTTATTGTTCTTGTTAAAAAATGTAACATTGGTGATGACTTTCTGCATACGAGTATTGTCAATTGATTCAGACTTCACTTGCATAAAACTTTTATATGGGTCTACTGTACTGGTACCATCTTGTTGTTTTTACTTCCATGTTTCACTTACAAACAGAGCCTACTCATTTCACCTGTTGTTGAAGATACAGATAAGTTGTCTGCTGTTATTTTGGTCAAACAGAACATGCCCTCAAGGTGTTGTTGGAAATTTTGCCTCAATAATTTTAAAGTTTTTCATTTGACCTAACTAATCTCCCTCACTCACCTCTTACCCACAAAGTAATTTTTTTTTCAGTGTTGGTAATGTACCTCCCCCTTTCCTCAATCAACATTCACATTTATTCAGTGTGTCTGTTCTGAGCTTGATATCAGGAACAACTGTATCCAGTTGAACGAATGCACATTCATGTATGAATGGTTTATTTGAGTTAGTCTTGGAGAAAACAAACTATTTGAATTGAATTTCTTCTTTTCTATGAAAGTCCTTTAAAATCCTAAAACAGAGATTTCTGCAGTTAAATAAATGCTTAATAAGCAGATGAGTCTGATTGATAGAAGTTCAGGAAGTATGACAAGATGATAGGGAAACTACTGGCATTGTAATCGAAGAGTTATTAGAGCCAAAGTTGTTTGCCAAGGTATATCATCAAGACTTGTTCAAGTTGGACAGCTGTAGTCACTCTTTTATTAAATTTTTAATCTTCAGATTATTTAAAAGATACATGTATATGCGTGTGCATGCTCTCATGTATGTGTGTTTGCTTCTAACTGAAGTAGAAAAATCGTCTGTTAGAAGCAGTCACTCTACATAAGTGGGGTGTTAATACATTTGAGACTGCTGTAAGAACCTTGACTTCATATTAGTGTTTGTCTTGGTAATTGTCCCAGTTGTTCTTTATTTCTGCTGAAGTGGCAACCTCTCAGCTGGGCTTCTACCACAAAGGTAACAAGCCTGTGGACAAAGTTGGATTATCATCAGTGTTATTTACCAATCATAGTAGATGTGGGAAGTAGAGTTCCTTACAACTGCTGCCGGGTAAAAAACACAGAAGAGGTATGCCATTGGTACACTACTGAAACTATCATATGAAATTCCAACCTTGGCTAATGGTAACTATATTCAGGAAGGTAGGATAAGGGCTGACTCACAGATTCCTCTGGCTTTTCGCTCAAATCTAATCAATCAAAAATAAGTGGTCCAAGTATAAAATATCATGCTGCATGTTGACTAAGCATATGCTTTGAGGCTTAAAAGGGGGGTTTATATTCCTTTCTGCCTTTGGTAAGTTGCTTTCCCTGGATAAAATACCGTCTTCTCAGTGTTTGCATTTATGCTTCCTCTCATTATTGGAGATCCCTAAATTATGAAGTTTGACCAGCTTTCCTTGATTATTTAAGACCAAGTCATTTATTTGCATCATTATAATATAAAGTACCTTTGCAAAAACAGTGGTAATTAATTTCATCTAATAATTAATAATAGTACAGAGTACCTCCTTTTTGCCTGGTCCCATGCTAGGTGCTAGACTGAATTTATAGAATTTAATTTGCTACTTATATTGGTTTTTTCCTCCATTTTTTCCTATTACAATGCAAATGGAGTGGCTGCATAGTCCTGCATTTTTCATAGCTAATAGATATTAAGATGGTATAGACTGTGCATTTTGGAATTTATGATACCTGCCAAGTCTGAGTGGAATGCCAGAAAGAAGAAAAAGAGGAAACAGCACATCCAAGAGAACTACCCCTTTTTATCATCTCCAAAATAATTTTTCAAGTGTAGGGAAATTCTGACATGAATTAAAGTCTTTCTCAACTCTAAGAATAAGACTTAATTCAGAAGAACACTCTTAAGTCTTCTGAATCTTGGCAGTATCGGAGGGGCCATATTTTCACAGGGATGAACTGCCCAGGGCAATCCCTGCAACACAGTTAACACAAACACATCCTCTTCCCATTTCAAACACATATGTCATATATTTCTCCCTTGACTTGTCTTCAGTAAAAAACATGTACTTTGGCTTTTAAAAAAAATACTCCATTTTCTGTTAACATTAAATTGTCTACACATTATTTTATCCCAATAATGGCATAGAACTGAGTCTACTGTGTGTTTCAGAATTCATTTCCTTTGGGGAATGTCTTATTCATGGCTTTAGTAAGCCATAGGGGAAATGACAGGGTATATTAAGCTTCTCCAGCAGTAGTAGTTATATTTATTTTGGGAGCTACTGCATGTTATTTTTCATATCTTTGCATATGAGAAACTCAAATGGACCTATTTTCTTACCTCCCTGAGGTGGGCAGAAATAGCAGCAGCAGATGTGCTGTTTCAGAGCTTTGGACAACAGGTGGAACTACTGGAAGCACCAGCACATAATAGATGGAAATGAAATGGTTCTACAAGCATTTTCACTCACTCAGGCAATTCGTACGAAAACTAGAAAGTCCATTCCCTTTTCCACATTTTACAGATGTACCACTGAGGTATTTTGTTATGTTTTTTCTAAATGCTGTTCCTGATTTTGGTGAGTAGGGAGGCACTTACCATTCCATTGCTTAAGATTCTCTTTCGGGGAAAGTAAACAATATTCAGAAAGTTATTGCTATAAGTTTTGCTTGAGTGCTTGTTTTTTAATTCATATTTATACTATTTACACAAAGGACTTGAGGCATGCTCTGGAATCCTTAAGAAATGAATATATGCTAATTAGCTTGTATCTAGTTATTTTAAACTCAACAACTCTTCATTTCTGTTGGTCTCGATTCTAATATGATTTGTAATTTATGTGTGGTATATTTAGTAGTTGGTCTTTAAGGTATAGTCATTTTTATTTTAATTATATATGAATTTATTTATATAGAATAACAACATATAATAAATATCTTCTGCAATGTAAGTTTATGTTTGATGATTCTGACTTATCACAGGGAGATAAAGCAATTTGGATCAGCCAAAACATGCAGATATAATGAATTGGTTAAATAGTCTGTATTTCCACAATTCTAATTATATAGGATGACATCTTTACATTTAGTGGATAATTTCAGGGAAGAGCCTGAAATTTAATTTTTCCAGCCTTTTACAAAGTACAATGAATCACTATTATCAAAATAATTTTATTTTACATTCGTTTGACTAGAGGCTCTCCCTTTCTGAAGCTATTCCCTTTGCAGATCACATGATAAGATATCCAATCACTTCTCACCAATCATGCAAAACAAAATATCTTCAAAATTCTAAGCATTTATCCCTCACAAGAGATGTTATGCTGTTGAATCTCCCAATGCAAATTTGGTTTCTTTGTCATTCTATACCAGCATTTAAAGAAATTACAGAAAAGAATGTCCAAACCTTAACAATTTAACATGATGGTCATGTTAAATTTGACATGACAGTCATGTTAAATAATTTTCCCTTCTGTGTTCTTGCATCTGAATCCTTCCTTGAGAAACAAAATAATATTTGATGTTTTGTGGTACTTCAAGTAGAAAAAAATTTTAAATGGGGAGAAAAAGAAGTAATGTTTTTCTAAGTTTACAAGTGCCCCGAGTTATAGAAAATCTTCAAGCAGTATCTAGAGAGGATGGCCATTTTCATCTAAAAGTATTCCTGTGGAGTGAAAATTCATTTTCCTCTTGAAATTTTTCAGGATAATTAATTTTCAGTGCACATAAGATGATTTAGGTAGATAACCTGGCCTTGTTAAACATGCTACACTGTTTCTGACCATCAACATTATAACTCATCAGACTTGCCAAAGCAAGAGCTATTTAAATCAAAGGATTTTCATTGCAGATCCCTGACTGCTGCTGGTTAGATGTCAGAGCTAGGAAGATACTCTCCAAGTAATTGTAAAGCACTGTTCTCCAATCAGCATATATTATTGCAAGCAAGAACTACACTGTCAGAATTTCTATTTAAGTTATAACTCAGTCATTAGAACTTTGAGTCATGCATACTTAAATGTCTCTACTGGATTAAAAGCATGTTACATGCTTCTCCATCCATACTGGTGTTCAGGACAAAAATATACTCTTGATTTCTCTAATTATACAGTAGGTATAGCTGTCATTGTTTTATAACAGGATTTAATATCCATAAAGTGTTTCATGGTGGTTTTATGTCATAGTCCCAAAATGTAAAGTAGTATCTCTTAAAGGACAGGAAAACTAGGCAGCGGCCTTTGGATATGAGAGTAAAGGGAGAAAAAACACACTTTTGGGGGAATTTTGTTTGTTTTTTGAGGGGAGTGGGATATGGATTAAGTTAGCAGGGATTTGTTTTTCTTTCACCTTTCAAGAGAAACTAGAAGTAGGTAATCACTTCTACTCTTCATCAAGTTTAGCCCAAGGGTTCCATGTTGTTGGTAGTTGAAACAGAAAGGGAAACACCCTATGTTGAGACTTGGCCTTGTTGCAAATAGGGAGCAAAATTCTTCCCAGACCACACATCAAATTGCTATTAAAACTGGAATGAAAATCTAGGTTATCAAAATTGCTTTCAAGGACAAAATCCTATTACTCCTGTGAGAAAACATAATTTAGTAAGAAGGGCATCAAAATAAAAACTAAGAATCTCCATTTTAATCCCTCTTAGGAAATAAATTAAGCAATGTAATAGCCTCTCTATGCCTCAGTTTCCTTAATGCAAAATTATGTAGCTGGGCTAAAGACTTTTAACATCTCATCTTTTTTTAAATGTGTTTGTTTGTTTTTTTCCGTGAGTGCTGGATAGTTTAAAATTAGCCAATATCAATAAAATGTGGCTATTTAAAGTGAAAACAATTTACCATAAAAATTATGGATTGAAAGATGTTTTAAATCTATATAAGGATTGTGGCTGGGAAGAATATTGAATTGCAAGAAGGGAAAGTAATGATTGAATTGCAAAAAGTAAAAAAAAAAAATCATAAAGATGATGGATTTTTTTCTCCTCTTGGTTTTTCAGTTTGTATGAATTATAATTCCAGACTGTACTTTCCAAACTTATAATAAAAGAGCTTAATAGCTAAAAATAGGTATTTTCTAAAATTGGACCAAATAGAATTTTCTACACATTTAGAATCAAGTGATTTTTATGGTTGATATCATTCTCCTCAATGGACAGCCTACATGTGATGTCTTTCTGACTTTGTTCTCTTCATTTAAAATTCTAGTTTATGCTTTTGCATGAAAACTACAAAAACTGTGATTGGCAGGAAATATAGACAATCGTATTAATTGAAGTGCACTTTAAACAATAGAAAACACTGGGTCCTATAGAAAAAACACTGAGTCCGATAGAAGCTCATAAGATCCTACAGGAATTTTCATATTTTCTTCTTCATCTCTCTTATGATATATACTACATTCAACCTGAGCATTTTTACAGTGACACTAACAATAAATATATTAATAAACAGAAGATTTCTAAGCCAAATTTTCTGAGTAGCATTTCCCAAACCTCATATAAGAATCAAAGAGTTTAAGAAATGAGGTATCTATATCCTCTGAGTACAAACTTTTGGTGCCCAGTATATAGTACTCCTCCCAATTAAGACACACTTTGTGGACTTTTGTCCTGGAATTTAGTGACAGGAACTGGAAGAGCTGTATTTTCTGTGTACTTCTAGCAGAACCCTTATTATAACTCACATAAACCTTGGTTTGTGTGTTTCACTCTTCCAGCCCTGTGAGTGTAGGGAACATATCTGCTTCACTCACAACTCAGCGTCTTGTTCCTAAAGGGGTTCCAACATATTATATGTGAGGAATAGATGTAGTTCCTAGATTTTATTAAAAATGTGCCCCTAAAAGCCAAATAACAAACAGAAGAACACGATTCCCCATGTAGTTGCTACTGTTCCTCCTGAACTTTATTTTGCAAATATTTGTTGAATGGACACTGTGTTCCAAATACTGTTTAGTGTCTAGGAAGAAAAAAAATTAACCATATAGATTATTTGCCCCGTACAAATTCAGGATTCAGTGGGAAGAATAATATAAAATTGATAATAGAATAAAAATGGCTATAAATATATATAAAGGATATTATGGTAGAAAAAATAATAAAGGCCAGACAGCCCAGCCTTCAGACCAAGGTTGGGGACTTCTTGATTGGGGGAGAACATAAACAGAATCTTGCTTCTCTCCTGCTTTAATCTCCTAAAATAAACACTAAAGTTTTTGTTTATCATCCCTTAGCCTTTTTCACACGTTTTATTGTACATAATTTTTTTGGCACAACACATATTTTACTTTTTTAATCAGGGGTTTTGAAAGGTTAATTTCACTTGCCAGTTCTTTGGAATCCAACTTAATAAAGAAATGCCTAACAGTTTGTAGTATGCATGTCTCTAGATGAACAAGAATATCACCTGGATTAAAAGAATTCTCATTAAATGCTGGAAAACTGAAACTGGCATGTAATACTCTATAGGGGCATAGGATAAACTCCAAGTTTCTCAGGTATGCATGTGCCTGCATGCCTCTTGTTCTTGTTGCCCTATTACAACTTTTTTCTCTTCTCTTTTTGGACAACTCTTATTCATACATTAACATTCACAAATATTATCACTTACCATGAAGTTATGTAACAGTTTCAGGATCCTGCATAAAATTATAATCTCTCCTTCCCTTTATAACATTTTGTATGTATCTCGGTCAGAGAATATTTACTGAGAGCCTGTTTTGTTTAAAGCACTACACCAGGAACAAAGAGCCATTTCAGCTCTAGAGACAGGGCTGTTTTAGGCCAGGATGCAGAGCCTAGACTTACTGGTTATTTAAGGCCAGTGTCTATTTTGAACGTCGCATGCTCTTGCTGTACCAATTTGTTAAGTATTTTGAATGTCACCGCTACACAATGCATAAAGAATCCCTGGGCATTTTCAGACGTGCAGTTCATGTTTCTGTCCTTGACACTGCACTGCTGTGCCTATGTGGCAAATTCCTGCATAAGAAAGAAGCTTGGTTTTGTCTCATTTTTTTTCTCAAGGCTTCCCAGGGGAGTGTCAATTCCTGGTTTGTGAATCCTTCAGGAACTAAAGGACACATCAGGAAAGCAATTTAGGAAATGCATTGACTAACCCAAGTGAGGGAGAATATTTGTTTGGTTTCTATACCTATTCTGAGGAGGCTGGCAATAAGAAGCAAGGATAGACAGAGACGGTTGTCGAAATTTGCAAGCCGCCTCTTCAGTCTCGTCTTTGAAATTTTGTGTAACTTCTGAGTCTCATAGATCTGTGACTGCTTGGGAAGAGAGACAGAAGAGAGAGAGTAAGGGAGAAAAGGACAGAGAGAAGGGATGGGGGGAGAGAGAGAGAGTGGGCACACGCACGGGCACCTATAGTTGAAAACATGATTGAAATACACGATTTTAAAGTATCTTATCTCTTATCAATATATGGAACGAAATTCAAAATTTATATTTTTCTGCTTTTAAATAGCGATAGTAGTTACGATTATGGGCTTTGGAGTCAAACAGACTCCTATTTAGATCTCATCTACTCCATCTAGAAGCTGAGTGTCATTAGACCCTTAAGTTACCTAGTCGAGCATCTCTTTCCACAGATGGTTTTTGCCTAAATTTAGGAGCCAGCTACTGTTGGTCAGTCACTTCCTGTGTGCCAGACATCACTCTCTCTGAATTATGGGTTAATTAATGTAAAAACCACAACAATCTGATTACACAGGAGGAAACTGAGGCTTAGGGTTACTCATTTTGCCCCTCGCCCACCTGCCATGCCACCCCAGTGATCAGACCACAGAGCCTGAGCCCCATGTGTGTGCAAACCATCTCTTCGTACACATTTCCTGTATACCGGGCTAGACACCTACTGTTATATAAATGGAACTTTATTAATAACAATTCTGAGATAGACTTTTTGTGCTCCAGGAATTTTATTATAAGTTACACAACACAGAAATGTAACAAAGTGATACTTTTGCTTTCTTCTGGCACAAATAGTACTTCATATGAGTTGAATGATACCTTTTAAATATCAGACATTTTTTTTCTCCTATTACATTTTGGAAGATCAAAAGGTAAACATTGTTTTTTTTGTTTGTTTTTTTTTTTTTACAACTTCTAAGTAACCTAGGCAATCAATACTGGTTTACAGAACATATTGCTAACGGTTAACTAGATTTGTCAGGTGTAAGAGAGATTTATTATATTTTCTACAGCTACAGAGCATATATAAAATGGTATTATTTATAGTATAAGGTATTAGGAGCCCATGTTTTCAGAAACAGCTCTGTGAAGTGGTGAACGTTGCTTCATCTGCCTTAGCTTCATGCTCCTCATGCGTGAAGTGTAGAGTGAGTTCACACGCAATGACACTTCCAGCTCTAAGCTCAGTGATTCGGAAGTTGGCAAGTAAAGTCCTAGGAAGGAATATTACATGCAGCTCAATAGGATGATTCGGGTTATCCGAATATAGAATCATCTACTTCTTAAAGTTATCAGATCCATATCATTCAAAATAGCCAAAAGAGTTCCTTGCTGGGTGTGACTTAAAGTTCCAATTGTGATAAGTTGAAAGGTGAACTGTATTAGCTCTTAAAGAAATTTTACTCCCCTGAGTGTCTTAATTGCTTGTATGAACTAAATGCATGTATAGTAAGAGGAAACTTAAGAAGGGGCCTAGCAGAGGTTATATTCAGGTTTCTAAATCTGGGGGAAAAATAAAACAAAACAAAACAATATCACCATGTAGACTGAAACCGAGGCTCCAATTACTGTGTGAATTCTGGCAGCAAAGCAATAGGAAAATAAACCCAAACACCTGCTGTGTGTTTATGTAAATCAAGTTGAGGCAGGATTATTTTTCTAAAATTTCCCAGGTAATGGTGGCTCAATAATTTTGGCTTTATAGGTAACTAATGTAAATTCGATCAATGTTTTTTAAAATGTAGTCCTTAGGCCATCTGCATCATAATCAGTCTATTAAAATTACAGATCCCTGGCCTCTAAAACTTTTGAATCAGAATTACTCTCTCTCTCCCTCTCTCCTCTCTCCCCTTGCCCCCCAATTTAAATAAGCATCCTTGACAATGATTTTAAAATAATTTGACAAGGATGCACAGTAAGTGGTAAATTGTCTCCTCTTGATAAAGATCCTGTAGTAGCCACACCAACCATGAATACTTCATTAAAAAAGTTCATTCATGATTAAAATGATGAACTACAAAGGTCATCTGAACAATAAAATATTGAGATGGTTTTATTTATAATTTATTTAACATTTATGAAAAATCTAAGAAGCCCTGGGCTCAATAATATTAGATGTTAGTCATATCACTTTTTCAAGATGAAAATCTTTTTGTAACTAAAATAATTCTTTCTTTAATTTTCAGAATTATTATCATGGAAATGATGAGTGTTCTAATTTTTCTTAGCCTGAACACTAATATTTAATTTGCAGTTGCTAAAATTTGAGGGCTATTATGATAATTTATAATATAGTATTTCTTTTGATATAGGTTAGTTAGGTGACTTGTTTCATTTATTTTTAAATTTTATTTTTTTGCATGTGTTTTTGTGTATAGGATTATTTTTCTTTCAGAGGCTTTTCCAATTCTAAGTCTGCCCTGCTGTGAAGACAGAGATTAATTAATGTGAACATGTGGAGGCCACTGTCATGTAGAAATGTTGAAAAATGTAACCCAGCAAAGTCTCTTTCACCTCTAAAATTCAGGGAGTCCATTTCTGGTGTAGATGCATTAAACAATTCTTACAAAGAGTGAGGTAATCAAGACTACCATAATGCCCAACCTAGTTTAATGTAATTATCCTCTACAACACAAACAAATTATCTCTAAAACTCAGTTACACTTCACAGATCTTATTTTGCTCATAAAATCACTGGCCTCACCCACCTCATCCCACACCCCAAGTTTCATATCATCAAACATGACCTATAATTATTTAGGCACAATCAGACCTAGTCCATCCCAACTGTGCCCCACCCCACCCCACCTCACCAAGTGTCAGACTCACTTGGTAACCTAACCTCACACACATTTTCAAATAAACTATTTTGAAAATATATAGACCTCACCACTTTTCTCACCACTGTGTTTTGTTCTTTCTAGTGTAGACAGTTCCATTCTTATAAATATTCCTAAACACTTCCTGTAGGAGAAATAAATACTCCATGTTACTAAGAGATGTAAAGAAATGTTAAATATCTTTGCTAACCTCTCAAAATATGTCATAACTGAGGAAAGAAGACATCCAGAAATAAAGTCCCTGAAATACATAAGAATAGGATGTTGGACACCTATTAAATACTTAATAAATTTTCCATTAAATGTATATAAGGGAGACAAAAGTTGCAATTACAAAATATTTTGGGAGTAGAGAGGTATTACAGAATGCCCTCCAGGTTGAATAAATTTTGGATAGCTGAAGGGGAGAATGAAAACTATTCGAAGACACAGCGAGGACACAGCATGAGCAGAGATTGGGAAATGCTGGTATATGTTGGGGAAGAGAAATGAGGTTAGAAAGAGTATTATCTGGGGAGATGAGTTTGGATAGGTGTGTTACAGTCAAATCACAGCACCCCTTGATTGTCAGAGTAGGTTTAACTTTGAGTGTCAGGAGAGGTTGGCTACAGTTCTTAAATAAAAGACTACCATATTGGAATTTTAAGTAGATTGTTTTAGTAATATTCAAAAAAAAAGTAATTATGAGACTTGAGGTTGTGGGCAAAAGCCAAGCATTTAGCTTACCGATTGCATTAAAAGCAGGGAGGATGGTGGTGGTAATGGCCACAGGGCAATGGATGAAATGAGGTAAATACAGGATAAAACCCCACATGGGACAAAGTATACCACCAGGAGCACTGAGTAGTACAGGTCAAAATCTCCAGTTTCTTTCTTTCTTTCTTTCTTTCTTTCTTTCTTTCTTTCTTTCTTTCTTTCTTTCTTTCTTTCGCTTAGTTCAATTCCATTGTTTCCACTGTGTGCTTGAGGGTAGAAATTTTATTACTAATAGTTTCTATTGTAATAGATCTCAGTTTTGCCTTGAAAAAATTATCCAATTGGATTGAGTTTCTTTCTCAAAACAAGTACAATCTGCACTTCGCTGGAAGACGGCACTTCTTGCATTTATGCAAATTTACTTTCTATCTTTTAGAAAAAGCAAATCTTCTTTAATCACTAGTGAAGTAGAAGTGGCAAGAAAGAATGTGGGTGGGTGTGGGAGTGAGACTCATGGTGTGGCAGCTACCCGTGTCTCCTAGCCCAAATCTCCTCTAGAATTGCACTGAAGGAAAAAACACTCCTAGAAATTTTGCTATCCCTCATGCCAATTATAAGTTTAAACGTCAATAGATAAAATCTAATTGTTGCAGTTTTCTTTTCTTTTCTTTTTTTTTTTGCTTTCTTTTCTTTTTTAAAAATATGTGTTTATCTCTTTGATTACTGGCTATAATTCTTCAAATGACATAGGAGGAGAAATGAAGCAGAAATTGTCCACAAAGACAATACTTCCCCACTAAACATGAAAGATTTTCTTTTTCAATTTAGGCTTCATTTCATAACCAAAAGCCAGAAACTTAATGAACTAAATTGGATAATAGAGACTTTCTTTCACCACACAAGCCTCCCACTTTTCTTGATAATAAGAAATAGTGGAAGCTGTCATGGGACTTAACTAACTAGAAACTACCACGTGTGTGTTGGCTGAGTAAAAAGATTAATCTTTCCCTCAAGCTAATTTCTGACAATTAACCAAAATATCCAGGAGTGCCAAGACAAATTAAGCATGTAAGGTAGTATTTTATAACCTCCTTTGTAAAGGATATCCCCACTTAGTATTCTCTATCATCTGGCAATATTTAACGTAACTAAACATTCAAAAAATGGGTGAAATTTCACTCTTTTAATGATGTTTTCGAGGGCTATTTGAAAGGATATAGAGCTGGGAGGGAATAAAAGGCAAACTAGGAGAAATTAATAACAACCACAAAAGAAAAAGTCCATCTATATAGTTGGCTTGTATTTCTCTCATAGACTGTCTCGCTGTTTGTAGTGTAAGTTAGGCACGTAGGGTTACATCGCTCTGGAAGGAATCATCAGAGCAAGGAGGCAACTGCATTGTAGTTCTCTGGCTTGGGACTGTTTGACTTTGGAGCAGCCACCAGGCCTGATTCCCAGCAGAGATATCAGAGAGGAGACAATCCTCAGGGAAGGAGAAAGACAGAACGGTACTTTACAAATCCATCTTGCCTGTGTGTGTGTGTGTGTGTGTGTGTGTGTGTGTGCGCGCGCGCTGTATCTCCTACCAGGAACCATGAAGTTTAAGTTTTATTGAACATTAATTGTCTAAAACCAATCATAGGTTGGTTGATAAAAAGCTGTAAAAGAGATTCCCACAGAGGACATACCTCTTTGGAAAGTTATAAAAGTGAGTAATAATAAGTAATACTGTACTGACAAAACCATCAGAATCCTTTTTTTTAGTTAGACAAAGGACCCCGACTTTCTCAGTGTTTTTCTGTATTCTAGGAAAGCTACTAAGTGTTCAAAGTACTGGCGGCAGACACCCCACAGAGATAAGATTACCTGTGCCTGTTTGTCTTGTTTTTAATGTACTTCTATTTTACAAAGCAAGATGACGTTAGTTTTCCCAATTTTACCTGAGTAAGAGTGATTTAGTTTTTTGTTTATTCATTTATTTATTCACTTATTTATTCTTTCAATTTTAGCACCTGGCTACATTCCATATTCTGACAGCTGCTTAGAACTGAATCACTCCGTACATTACAAGTATAGTGAAAATGCCCTTGGTCCTGAAAGTGCAATTATTTTAAATTTACCAGTGCCTACTGTCTGTGAATGTGAAAGCTTGCCCCCTCCCACTGCCATATCCTTTGGAGTGTTTAAAACCAGATAGGAATGTCAAAGTTCCCCAGGCAGCCTTTGGTCTTTAACCACAATTTCCTACAGCATTTCCATTTGTCCTTCAATCCCTTTCAGTCTTGGTATAGCCCTACCTCCCCAGGGGAGCATTTGTCCGTACTTTGAAAGAATTTGCAGCCCTCATATAAATGCCCATCACTTTGCAATTAGGATATCCCTGGTTAAAAAAATGCAAATCAAATATGCATGGGCTTTAATATCAAAAGTCTCCAGAAATGAATCTCTTAAATCGCAGACTGATTTGTAGTAACTGTAGGAAGTTTTATATCAACTTTAATATAAAATGCTTAAAGAAATGCCAGTAAATACAATAGTATGGGAAGCATGTTTGGTTGCCATTGACAAAGTCTTATTGCCTATATTTAATCTCATCCTTGTTAGCATTTAGAAAAAGTCATTGTTAAACAAGATTAAACTATTATACTGCTTGATTTTCCAGGTCGATAAAGTAAGAATTGTTTTATTTCATTAAAAATAAACAGTAGCTTATCTGGAAACTATGTAGCTATTAAATTAAACATTTAAGAAGCTGAGTTTCATAAGTAATAGCAAGTTATTTAAATCTATGCTGTGTTTGTTTGTAAATAGTTATTCCCATTAAAAATGTATGGTTATTTTAATAAATGGATGAATTTTCATTTTAATGACTTTGATCCATATTAAACATATAATATTGATAAATAGCATGCATTTACAATATCTTTCTTTAAAAATCTCTCTGTACAACAGATATGAAAAACATCTTAGTAATATTTAGGTCAATTTTCTTATTTGCAAGAATGAGAACTAGCATCTATGTAGGTAGCCCTTTGTCTCTGGGTCACTTTTGTATTGCTCCTAAGTCTTCCTACTCCATTATAGTTACCATTTTAATAAAAATCATACTTGGAAGCTCTTCTCCCTGTCTTCTTCTTTCCCCTGACTGTTTCCCCGGGATAGTTTGGCCCATTGCTATCTATGGAGTGCACCATTAGATTTTCTGAAATCAGGACAAGACTAGCCTCACTGGTCAACGGAAGACTTTCTTCCAGAAGCAAAATAGGATTTTTCTTCTTTCTTCTTTCCCTTCTCTCCTTTTCCTTCCTCCCTTTGCTCCCATCTCTAGAAGGAAATATGACTTGTATTTCAGCCAAATTTGGAATATGGTAGTACATTGAAAAATGTGTCCAACTACACATCATTAAGCATGGCGTTATTTTCAGAAATTGTCTACCTGAATTTCACTTCAGGATTCCCATTACTCATTCATACTTTCCTTTTACAGTGAGAGTCATGGAGGTTTGATGCAGGCTTGAGGCTCTTTATTATGTAGCCTAAATCTCCAGCTTCTCCCTTTCCCCTGCCCCCTGAATATCTGGCAGGCCATTTGATCAAGTTTTTTAATTTTTTTATTATTTTTTAATATCTGAAGAACTCTAAACAATCATCTTTTCCCATGTTGGCGATTTTGAAATGAGAATCATTTGGTACTTAAATACCACAGTGGAGAGCATCCCATGCATACTGTTGTAGAGGTGCATGTGCCTTATCTTTGCATAAATCTTCAACTTTCCAGCTGCCTATTTTCTCCCATACTCTGATTTTTTTTCAGTGTTTGGCCATATTTCATGAGTATCACTCAAAAGGTTATTAAAATGTTGCAGCAAACTAAATATTATATGCATGGCCCAATTAATAGAGGGACATTCTATTAAAAATCTGAGCTCATAGGGTCTTAACTCCCTTATCCAGGATCGCATAAAAAAGTCTTATAAATTAATCAGGACTGATTAATATCCAGGAGAACTGTTTTCACTCCTGGCTCTGCCTCTAGAATGTTATGTGACCTTAGACAGCAGACTGTCCTTTTCTGAGCCTTAATCTCCTCATCTATAAAATGATGATTATATAAGTCACTATTTTCTAAACACCTTTCCACTTTAAGAATTTCAGCCTTCAAACAGGAGAATCTTAGCACTCTGTTTAATAGCACATACAGCCCTGCTGTCACAAGGAAGTAAAATGTTATTTATGAGAACATTTTTATATTTACAAGTGCTGTGATTTAGGGGGAAAGTTTAGGTTTGGTTTAAATATACCTATGTTTAAATCTTGATTTAGCTATGTGATTTCAGGCAAATTATTAAACTTTGTGAATGTTGATTTCATCATTTGCAGAAACAATTGGAATAATTATACTGTCAAAGTTGTGAGGCTTAAAATACCTATCGCACTATCTAGGATATTTGGCGTTCAGTAAATGTCCTTTCTTTTTCCTAATACAATATACTTCTTTTGTTCTAGCAATGTCTGTACTAAAATACATCCATAACTAATTAATAAACTACATGTGAATAACTGTCAAAAATTCAAGATATTTCCTTCCTCAGTAAATAACAAAGACACAGTTTTCATTAAAGTTAAATAAAGTGATGGTAATGAAAAGTCAGTCTTGAATTGGGCAAGAGAAATTAATTATTATCTCTAGATATTAATAAAAACAATTTCATTTTTAAACAAAACCACAAAGAAACCATGTCTAATATTTGGGACTCTTCAAGTTAATTACGATTTTTATGGATGAGAAAAGATTAGTGAGTCAGTAGAGAGTTGAATGAATGATCCCTTTAAAAGTATTTTGATACTACCTGAAATTGAAGCTCAATCTTTGATCATTTTGTTTAATCCTTTAGCCAAATTAAAAATGTTAAAGATGAAAATAGAAAATAAGATGATCCATAGTACAAATTTCAATACTGATAGACTATCTCAATCATAGATCAAAAGTGGTTTGACTTTTGCAGTATAATCTAATAACAGAAAATGAATTCTCTTCCATATCACACTAGGAATTTTTGTCACTCTCAAACATCAGTCTACTGTTATGGATAATATGGCAGGTAATATCATATGATCTGAAATGCCAGTCTCTATTTTATTCTCACTAATAGTGTTACTGTTGTTTCACTAAGATGTGTTTTGATTTCCAATTAAATTGAAAAATCCTTAAAGCCAAGGACTCTATCATTACTATTTTGTATCTCTCCCAGCTGGCCACAAGCATGCATAAAATGAATTATACTCTTCAATACTTGTTGGACTAGATTTTTCAGTAGTAAATGTACATTCCACACAAACTGCCTAATCTGTTACTTTCTAGCAAGTTTTTAATCACTTCCCTCTATTTGTTTGTCTATCCACTAAAATGGTATCACATTTCCCCCATTGAGACTATGTTGGGACATTGCTATAAAAGATAATTGTTGCCACAGTGATTTTAACAGTGTCAACAACTGTACCCTGGTTCTCTCCCCTTTGTAATACTGTTAGAGCAGCAAGTCAATAATCTTAGAGAATGAGGATCCTTCTGAAATCTTTGTTTCCTTATACATAAACTAAAGATGGTTCTTAAGATATACGAGGGTGTCAGCATTCACTTTACATCTTACAAGTCTCTCGTAAAATAATTAGTCACAAAAATATTCAACATGGCTATTTACACTAGAACTTTCTGGTAACAAAACACATTTTCCTAAGTATTAGACTAATAATTTAAAGTCATGATAATCTGTCATTATTAAAACTAAGATGTTACAACTAATCCAGAGCAGTTATTTTTGTGAAGAGGATATTCAGCTCTAAGGGAAAAGCATAGAATTTCTTTCCATGATTAACACAATTTAGTCCAAGCAATGGATACTGACAGACATAAAATGCAGCCACACATGAATGTTAAGAATTATTCCTAACTTCAGCATTCATATTGCGTTTTCTCCAACGGATTATCAAGAAAAGAAAACACAAGGCTTGTAAAGAAAGAAAAGTGGGGATCATATTCACTTAGATACATACAATTCATTCATTGTTGAGTGAGAAAAAATTAAGGCCTCTAATACCTATATTTGAAAGTGTTTATTTTTGCATTTACAAAAACTGTCTGAAATTCTTAAATTCTTGAAACTGTAATCAATTTTGGTTCATTTTGTATGGACTAACTTTAAATATCTATCAACATGAATTTACCTATGACTCTGTTGATTTATTTATTTTTCATCATGAAAGATTAAAAGAAAAATAGAGCTCCAATGGTTGGGACAAATTAACCCCTCCCTCCACATCTCAGTTTTTTTTTATTAAGATTATTATGAATGCCATCATCAAATACCAAAATCAATAATTTATCTGAGAGGCATTTTAAAGCCACCATAAAGTGTTGTATAATTTGAAGGCTTTATTAAGTTTATTGACAGTAGATTATGGTTGGGAAACATATTTGGATCCCTATATTTATGACAGATTTAGTTACAAAGGAAATGAATTTGATGGCTAACACAGGAAGCTTTGAGCTGCTTAAAAAAAATCACAATTTTTTAATATTACTGTCTCACATTGAACTATCTGGTGCCTTTCAGTCCAAGGTTGAAGCAAATATTTTATTAGAAATCAAATCAATTTTAGATAATAAAAAGCCCATATTCTATCACTGAATAAAATACAAGCTCTTCAACAATCCTCTTTTAAATTAATAGAATATATCAGTTTATGTATTATAATACAGAATCCAAGAATAATAAAGTATTCATTTTTCACCCTTCTTAACCTTGCTCTTTTATGTGAAGTCTTCTCATGGAGGTGTCAATCTGATATGAAAATGCTTTGTGTTATATGTCATTTAATTTTTCTTTTTTTTTAATGTTACCCTCGTTCATTTTTTGCCTGATATAGAGATAATCAGAATTCATATATTTTACATTTTAGAGTACCATTCACCATTGTGGGTCAGGTTCTGTTCTATTTCTATTGGTAAATGAACTCTATTAGAAGAGAATTGCAGGTAGGTAGACAGGATCAATAAGTTCAAGAGCTCTATTGTACAATAGATATGACTGTAGTTAATAACAATATATTGTATTCTTGAAAATCACTAAGACAGTAGATTTTCAGTATGTTCAGCACAAAAAAAAGATAAATAGGTAAGATAATGTATATATTAATTAGCTCAATAGAATCATTCTACTATGTGTGTATATTTCAAAATATAATGTTATCCATGTTGTACATGGAAAATATGTACAGATTTTATTCATTAATTAAATAATTAATTTTAAAAAGAAGAAAAGAATTGCAGGATCAATGGTGCAAAGGGGAGTGTGAAGAGGAAAAAGAGGGAATGTGAATGTAGGTGTCATTCTCTGTTTGTTTTGTACCTTTCATGTGACTCTGTGCTTGAAGGGTTTTCAGCAATCTCTCTCACCTGCAACTTCTCTCCCAGTTTCTGCTGACTTCCTGCCCTCAACCCACTTTCCCTGTCCAGTTCACTTATGTCCTAGTTTTTCCTCTCAAGAAAGCCTTCCTCTGTAGGAGGTGGAATTGTGGTGCCTGCCATTCAAGCATGACACCAAGGTTTGGCTTGATCTTCAGAACCAAGTTATCATCTCTCTTCAGACTCATAATTGGGAATCCCTTTTCACATTTCTTCCTTTTCAAAATAATTAACAAAACAACTCCAGTGCTTTGCATAATACATATGACCTGCTGCATTATGTATAAAATGCCATGGAAAATGTCAGAATTTGGGTTTTATTTTTTATTTTTCCAGTTGCTTTACTGACCTCGCCCACATTTATCAGTAACTTCTCCTTCCACTCTTTTCCTGGTATTATCTCTTCTACTCACATCTCCAGAATAGGAGAAATGCCTCAGTCTATTTCTGATGGTACCTAGAGAGAGTACTGAAGAGTTGAGGAAGAATTTAGAAATTTTTTGTATTATTGATTCTAAAGGGGTTTAAAAATTGAAGAAAAATAGTTCATTGTTTTAAACGTTAACTGCAGTTGGGATCTGACAGACATCTGACATATTCTTTCTGCAAAATTCAATTTATAATTTATAGGGAAGTAATTGACAACAGCCTCTACTCTTATCCAGACATCTCTTGCCTCTTGCTAGTATCCAGGGAGTAGCCACAGGGGCTCCTTTTGTAGCTTAACTTCGATCTGTGACTACTTCTACCCAAGACTTTAAGTTAGAGTTACATTGACCAAATAATTTGAAAGAATATTAGCCAAGTTATCATACACACACATTTGCATGTAGATACATATCTGTATCTACTGAATTTTTACATTTTGCAACATATAAGGAAAACAAATATACTGTTGTTGAACCTTAAAAAATAATCTATGTAACAGGATATATTTGAAACTCAGAAAAATTACATAGTTAATAGCTTTATTTTTGGTAAAACTTCTATGAAAATAGTGTTTGAAAGATTTCTTAACCCCTAAAACATTAACATATTTTTGTTTCTAAATGTATGTGGCTTAGTACAAATCAAATGGCTATAATCAGTATGCATTTCTTGTAGAATGGAAACATAAGTGACATTTTGAAATATTTTAATTGCATGTTCAGAAGTGCTAGTGGATATGCCAAAGTGAGAATAAGATCCTGAAACTAATTAATGTGGCTTCATTTATCAAGAGCACTAGAGCTGTTATAAATACTAATAATAGCATTATAACGTATATTTCCATTTGTCTGTTGATAGTTCTGTCATAGTGCCCTACATCACTGAGTAGAAGAGTCTTTGTATGGATTTAACAAAAACCATTCCACATTCCTCTGTAGTAAACACTGAGACCTTCTATATTGATGCTTCTTGGTCTGACACTAGTATTCACACTACTGAGATTGATTGATTTGGAGAAATGACAAATATGTTCATTGCTTACGGAGTTGGAGGATTAAGGGAATTGGTAAAACACACCCTAAATTCAAATGTAGTAATTAGTACAAATATGCAAAATACAAAAAAGTAACAATTATATCACTGTTTTAAGGGGGAGGTAAAAATGAGCTAAGGGAAGATGTCAATGTACAAAAGTAAGCTTTCCTACAAAGTCTTCCCTCATAACTAGGGACTATACTGAAACAGAAAAGGCTCAAAATGACATTCCTACATAAAAGCCTGGGCTTCATTTCTCATTTCTAAATATTTGGTAATCTTTGTCAGCAAAGTGTTTGTTCAACACTGTTATTGTGAGAACATATGGAAACAGTAATGGATTAGGGATCCCAGATTTAGTCTTTAATCTTCTATTTCTTTGTATTTTTTTTAAAGCCAATATTACTTCTCAGGT
This sequence comes from Cheirogaleus medius, assembly GCA_008086735.1. Classification (NCBI taxonomy): domain Eukaryota; kingdom Metazoa; phylum Chordata; class Mammalia; order Primates; family Cheirogaleidae; genus Cheirogaleus; species Cheirogaleus medius. The sequence continues at coordinate 74,557,447 of VBSM01002608.1, read as the reverse complement.
CTTCAGTTCTTCATATATAAACATAAAGAAGTTGGACTCACTGGCATTATAGTTCTTTTCAAATAGCTCTAAAAGACTGAGATTCTGTGATCATTAATATAAGATGCCCCAAAGAATGAAAACAGAGAACACAAAACTTAACAACTTAATGATTAGAATTCTATCCAAGAGTAAATTGCCTGCCAATATGTAATTCCAGAAATTTACTTGTGGGTTCTTATGAATCACATCTAAAGGCAACCAGTTTGCTACTTCTATGACAATGAAATTACCAGGTTAAATAAGAAGGAGACCTCCATGGGTGATAAGGTAATCCAAGTAGAATGTGGCAAAAGCAGATTAAATAAAATGCTCATTTTAGAAAGAAAGCCAGCCATAGATGAACAAACATGTATAAAGAGAAAATTCCCTCACACTTGAGCAACATTTGTCATCTGGATAAAGGGCTAGATTACTAATACCACTGAAAGAAAGGAAGACACATTTATGCCGTTTATATGTTGTCTTGCTTAGAAACTTCATTAGTCTTTGTTTTGAGCCCCATGCTCAGCTAATTATTTATTGGATTTATATTTGAATTCCTTCTCAGGAAGCATTATAAATCATCACCTTTGTTATATCAATAAATATTTTTCTGGGCGAGATTGATTATAGATCAGCCCTTGAGTTTAAGATATTTTAACATCTGGTAAAATGAAAAGAAGATGGTTTGGGAAAAAGAGTACCTTGGCTTTTAATGGTGTCTACGCGCCCAATCAACTTACTAATTCTGTGACCTTAGAAACTTTACTTAGCCTTTCTGACATTAGGTGTTCCTATTTGAAAATTAGCAAAAGCTCTAACTTCCTGAACTATGTTGGAGTGAGGTAAAAAAATTCATCTGAAGCATATATCATAGTACTTATCGTAGATCAAATGTTTATCAATTCTTAGTTGATTTACCTTCAATTTACTCATACCTTGAAATAAAGACAATTCCTAATTCTTGAAATTTGTGAACCTGATTTAATCCTTGCTTTGCTGCAGGATGGATGACCTTGAGTAAGCCATTTTCTTTGTGAGCTCCATTATTAATCTGTAAAAAGAAGGGTTTGAACTATAATCTTAAATATTCCACTGCTTTTTCATCACATTCTATTTCTGGCTATATTTAGTTTTAAAGAATAACAATAACAACTACAAAATAAATGCACTACCATTCTCTGATCCTGCAATAAACCACAATGATTTTGATGGAACATGTCATAACTCAGAAGTATAATAATTATTGTGGCCTATTTAAATCAAAGCCTAGTCTTGTGTTAGAATCACCTTGAAAAGCAGTATAATTTCCACCTGGAATAGTTAAGAGACTTAAGATAGGTATTTATAATTCTCTGTAAAACCAAGGAAAATTAATTCACATATTAAGTTCTTTAAAAGTTGAAATTCTCTTTTTATTATTGAGTCTTAGACATCTAAGTTACAGTTTCTTTTGGCCTGCAATTGATTTCTCCTTGCCTGCTAAATGGTAACTACTGATTACATTAATATTCAGATCTCTGTTCTATGTTCCCAAGAGGTCATTTTTAGTCTTTTAAAAAAATTAGTCTTTGTTCTCCTGAAAACAGAATTATTATTATTATTTCCTATGAAGATGGTTTGTAGCAGTAAGGACTTTCTTAAAGCACTCAAACAACAATAAAAATTTTACTGTAGATCATCAAATGATTCACGGTTATAATGTAGATATTGTAGCAAATCTGCAAAGCAAAACCTGTGAGAGATGTATAGACAATCTCTGTTTCAACTTGCTTCCCCCTGAAATCTAATCACCCTGTAATATCAATATGAAGAAATGGTTGAACAATGACAAAGGTGAACTTCAGTAATTTAATTTTTCACATCTAAAATTTTAAATTATTATAATATAATCAGAATGCATTTGAAAATATTTTTATTTGGGGGCATAACATGCAATCTACAATACATTGTGATATTTCACACCTATGTGGAAATTACAATTTTCATAGGTTGTAAGTTAAAGAAATTGGCCCTCTTTCTAGCCCATTCTTTTATTATTTTACAATGGAGAAAGCTAATCAATATTATTCTTCTATAGTACTCCAAAATCTTTCTCTTTTCCCACCTAGAGTGAAAAACAAGTAGACAAACAACAACATAAGTAACATTTTGTCCATATGTAAGAACCCTTTCATCAAAAATGAATGTAGTATCCATCATTTTATCTGCTCACCTTCTCTGAATATCACTTGAGTCAGAAGGTTAGAAAAAAGGAGTAATCTATAGCTATTTTATCCCAAGTTTTTACTTGAAAATCTTTTTTTTTTCTTTTTTATCTATTCCTGGTATGTCTTTTCTGTAAGGGCATGTAGGTAATGCCTCAAAAGTTTCCAAGTGTAGATGTCAAATTAGCTCCATGAACTTCTTTTAATAGCTATAAAATGTAGTGGATGCCATTGATACTATCTCTGGAAATGTTTATCATTAGTAATTTTCAAATTATGCTACTTAATTTAAAATCATGAGAATGGCTTAGGAAATATTAAATAGCATTTCCTTTATTTTCTGGATACTCAAATAGAGTTAAAATAACATAAATCCGAATATATTTATTTCTTACATATTATAGAAATATTTTGATGCATGGTAGTACCATAGGAGCATGTTTTATTTTAAATAATATTTGGAATATGAAACAACATAAAATATCAGTGCGTAATCAGATACTAATGAGACCTAGGAAATAATTCCCTTATTAGGGCAATTTAGGAGTGTATGCCAGCAAGGAAAGAAACCCTGTGTACATTAGGGGATTCTGTTTCTAAGGAGTGCACTATACTGTAAATGGCAGTCATTCAGTAGCTCACTGTCAGAATGAAACTGAACTAAGTCAGAAACATAAATTATTTTAAAGGCCAGATTTGCATCTATGAAAACATGCTATTCCCTAGAAAGCACACAGACATCAGTTCCATAAAAATACCCATTCATAAAAATTGTGTGTTTCACTCAATTTAGCCATATGAGTTACCACATGAGAAAGGAATATTAAAACATAAGACACTGGGGTAGGCAGATGGAAACTGCATGATAATAGCATGTGATAAACAATGAGGGATGCACTTTAGTGGAAATCATATTATTGTGGCATGTTTATGCCCACAAGTGTATCAACTCCACTACATTTTCCTACATAAGGAATTATTGAGAATAATTACACTCAGAATATTGTAATATGTTAGATGGATAGATAGGTAGATAGAATTGTCACCTACATGCTCTGAGTTATAAACAGTTGTATACATTGTAGTCTGAACTAAATTTAAACAGAATTCTCAGTTTACGAGAAACCTAACATTTTCCATATGCACTGTCATATTCCATTCTTTTTCTAATATTCATATTTCATTAGCATTTAGTCCTCAGGCCTTGGGATTTTTTAAAAAGAAATATGAATATATTCAATTTTTATATTTGTGAACTATTTATCACTTAAGTTACCATCAAGGCCTAGTTAGTTTTGTTTAAGACACTAAATTAAGTTAAATCCCACCTCTTTTACTTTTGATGTGGAAATATTTTTACTTTGATGTTGTACCAACACAAATTGAAGTTTGCAACGTGAACTGCTAATGCTAATTTGATTACTTCTCTATTAGTATTGAGTGCTGCAAATATAGCAAGAGATTATTTTTAAAAATGAAACTGGGAATGGAAGAACTCTTTCTCTGCAGGCCCTCAGCGATGATGGCGGTATTAATGCATGTATGTTGATGCTTGATGGTTCGTATAGAGCAACGGATGTGATTTTGAAGGGACATAATTCAAGATTTTTAGAAAACCTGACAGCTTGATTTTTTAAAAATTGAGTTCATCAAGAAGTCCTTACTTTACTTCCTAACAGATCAGAGAGTTCAAATCTATTTAAAATATTTATTGCAGATGATTTAGATCACAGTACATTTTTAGAAATAAAAATGCTTTATGTGAAGAAAAGGTGCCTGAATTGTGAATTCAAAATTTTTTGGATAGAAGAGAATCAAGCCTTTTTTACAAATTATTTTTTAAATCATTTGATTTATTTGATAAAGTTGGAGAGATTTCTAATGGCCTGTTACAAGGATAGTATAAATATTTTGTTGCAAATCAATCTAAAATAGGTACACCTAAAAGCTGTTGAAAAACAATTTTCTCTCTCAAATTGTACTTGAGAATACTGTCTGCCAACTATATATATATATATATGTGATCTGTAAGACATCCCAGTGGTGGAGCTACAGGAATATCTGCCACCTGTAGTGTGCCTGCATGTTGCTTGTCTGTTTCTTGATGAAATGTCTGTGCAGTGTCTCTCTATAATTTACATTATGCCTGAAAGTCTCTATGCTCATTAACCTTTTACAGGTGCCGCACCATTCCAAGGAACTGCAGGTACTAAAAGTATGGGCAGCGCTTATAAAGGCGAGCTCTAACTTTTCCTCTTGCCTACCTTTGGGTAGTGTTTTGGAGGTCACTGATCAAACATTCAGTGAGCTAGATATTCATGACCAAGCTAAGGAAGTAAAACAGAGAAGTAGCTAATGATTGAATGAGGGCCATGCTGCATATTTCCAACATATTATTGATCATCTAACACCCCTCCCCCCAAAAAAGTATACATTTCAACTAAAAAGAGAGAAGGAGAGAGATAGAAAGATATGGATCAATCATTACTAACATATGTATCAAATCATCAAAAGATTTTCCTCAAGATGTGACTGGAAAAATGTATTAGAATTTATTCACATGCTGTTGACTTGGAGTTCTCAATAATGTATGTGTTACATGAAAATGTAATATAGAAGTTAACAAGGTTAGAATGTTGAAAAATAAGGATTAATATACTGAAGGATCATAAACAAAATTAATTACATTAAGGATTAAATATTGAATTATATTTAGCAAATTCTATTCATAATTATAATAGAATTTTAGTATAACATCATCAATTAAAAGCAAGCAATCCACATTATTTTACATTTTTTCTTTATAAAATTGACAAATTTTGTACCTAGATAGTAAAAAAGTATGCACACACACACACAATCATAGCATAGAAATGTTTTCAACATGATAACAACTTTAATGACAGAGAATTCTCTTCCAGAATGCTGTGGTTTTGCCATAAATATCCTTAAATTCCATGTGTGAAAGAAAAAGAAAGGAATCTCACCCTTTCAGCCAATGCTTCAAAATAAGAATATAATTTTCCAATTTTCTTTTTTAAAATAGTCACTTTGGCTAACAAATGTGTTCTTTTATATGTATGGTGCAGTGTTATAAGAAGAATGTAAGTCAATCTTCCTTGGGTAAAGTTTTTTAAGTAGGGAAATTCACTTGGGTAAACCACTTATATAATCCAACAGACTTGTTAGAGTTGGGGAATGCTATGGTGATTATGAAAATCATTATTGCTATTAAAATAATGATGCCAGTGATATTTGTATCATTAAAACCATTTCCAAGGGCTAAAAATGGGCACAGCATAATGTGAGCCCACTTCTGCTTAATAGTTTCAGAATCTAAATTGCCATCTTGCTCAGCCTCCCATTTTAAAAATGCAAACTCTTTTATAAGTCTCTTATGCAAATTGTTAAGAATAATAACCCTATACCCTTTTTTCATAATAAGCATACAATAATTATCTATAATACTTTACATATATAATGAAAGAAAATTGAGGTTGGGTATAGTAAGGAAGGAAGGCATCTTGTTTTCCTCACTCTTAAAAAGAGATACTATAGATGTAAATGTTCATTGCTTTGTTCATCTCTTCATCTCTTTCTCATCACATGCTCTCTCTTTGAATCCAGATGTTATGGTTTTCGAAAAGTCATCTATTTTAAAACTGTTCCTCTTCCAACGTAATCTGAAAGAACTCAAGTCACCACAGAAATTTCGTATCTTAAACTGTTTCCTGAAATATGCCATTATTGAACCCCACATCCCACCCCCAAGTTCTAAGGGCAGTTTCTATTTTTCCAGCCATCATTTTCATTTAAGTAGATGATAACTTGTCCATTAGACCTTGTGGAAGATGATGTGAAACTCACAAACAGTTTCTCTTCTTCCAACGTGCGCATTTGTGAGAGGAAGGAAAAAGGACAAGAGACCAGACAAGGGATGAAGAGTTAGGGTGGAATATCCCCAAGAAAAGCAGCACTTGTCCTTAGTTTCATTTAGATCAGTGCTCCTGAGACTGAGGAACTGATTTTTTAAAATTTTATTTAATCTTAATTTACATTTAAATAGCCACATTTGGCTAGTGGTTATCATATTGGACAGTGCAGATTTAGATCTTCATGTTCTCATTTAACTTTAAAAGGCAAAGGTTAAATGTTTTTAATTTAGCATTTGAAATAGACACCAAAAAACAAAATCAGTAATCATTCTTTTGGAGATTCAATGTTCCTTTTGGTAATTCTAGATTACTTCTCTGAGCTTACTGTGTTTTTAACCCCTCCCTCACTGAATATAAAATATTGTGGAAAATAATATTTTATATCTATAAAATACACATATTATTTTATATGTAAAAATATATAATACATCTAATACAGTATATAAAAAATATATAAAACACACATATATACATATACATAATTTTTCTTCATTGGTGGAATTTCAATAAAAATGTATATAAAAAGACTTCATGCAATTATTAGCCATGGAGCTGTCCTTAAAACTTCTCTTGTATGAAAGTTGTGCCATGGCTTTGTAATCAAACAGACATAGGATTAAGTCCTACTTCTGTGAATGACCTTGGACAAATAACTGAGCAGTTCAAGGCCTCAATATCATCATTAATATATATTAATACATTAATACATCATTAATAAATCGTGCTTGGCTCATAGTGTTTGTTAAGTAAATATCAGCACGTCAACCAGTCTTAGTAGTAACATTGCATAAGGGGTCATATGAGTATAGCATGTCCTCAGAAGCTCAGAAGGAACTTTTTTTTTCTTTTCAGTGTCTTTTGATGGGTAAGTCCTGAAGCAGCTGAATGCAAACAGTACCAGTGGATTTTAGCACTGCTTCCTCCTCTGGCCACTCAAAGATACGGGTGATCTTACAGCGTGCCTCAGTATAACGACAGCCTTATACAGTTTGAGTGAAATGCTACTATTTTCAAGTGCTTGAAGAGTTGTCATAAGGAAGCAGAAATACATGTAATGTGATGATGCTTCCTTTTGAACTTCTAGTTTTTAATTTTGATAGCAAAATTGTCAAGTCATGTACCTGTTGGCTTTCAGATGGGGCTAATTTCTTTACTACAGGCAAACACAGGGAATTGTCATTTCTGAGGCCTATCTCTGTGATCTTATAAATCATAAGAGTCAGCCAAAAGAGAAGGATCTGACATAACCAACTGAGATAGAAGAAAAAAGACTAATGTCAAAATACATATAACAAGTTAAAATACATATAACTCCCTGTTCCCAGCTACTACTATTAATGTCAATGCCCAAGGAGAGTAGTTGCCCTTTCTTTTTCAGTAAACAATCCCAGACATCAAATCACCACAGAGAACTTTCAAAGATGTTTGCTTCATCTCACAGGTGCTGTATATAAGGTTGGGGGAGCCAAGGTATATGCCTGCCTGTGGTTTTCCAGTGCCACTTTCTGCATTTCCAATGTACAAGATAGGATCTTGGATGGGTAGATACTGTACTTGACAATATTTTTTGGAGGCAAATCTAAGAAATAAGGCGTTCAGATATTTTCAAATCTGGTCATGATGTTTTTGCCTTTCCAAAGTGAGTCGCAGTGCCTTGTGGGTATAATGCACCCATAACCTAGACTGCATTAAATATATCAAGAAGGACCCATCAAATTGGCAAAATACTATGAGACTGATAATGATGATAAGTAATAGCATTCATAAAGTATAATGCTTTGTTAACTGGGAAAACCTGTTCCTAACGTAAGTATTAGGTAATTGTCAAAAAACATCATTGTCATTGTCATATGTGGGCATCAGATACACTGTCTTGTTAGGGTTTAATACTGCCTTAAAGGAAAAACCAATTAAAGCCAAGGAAAGGAAAATAATCTGTAGAAATTTTATTGTTATTATTTTTTACAGGAAAGATAATATTTTAGGAATTTTGAAGAACATCTTCCATTTAAATTTTTAGCTAAATAGTGATGAAGTGATCATCCTAAAAAAAGGGCTTTGGTGTTGGAACATTTATGTCCCAACATTATGTCATTGTAAATTAAATAGCAAATTGGGATAATTTTTTTTAAAAAACTGCAATGCCACCAAATATTTAGAAGAGGGTGCTTCTGTGTGGGTGTATATTCACAGTTTATAACATCCCTAAAATGTGTAAGTCTGGAAACTAGAAAATGAAAAAGAACTCTAGATTGGTGACTCTTTGATTAGCATGCATACATTGGCAGTGAAAAAGACTAGGTTGCCTAGTAGACATTTATAATATCAATACAGTCATGTAAAAGGCTAGAAGAAGTATCGGTTCTGTATAGAAAAATAAGCATAATGAGGGCAAAATCCTATTACCTGCTTAGATTGTATTAAAAACTCTCAGAAGGAGCTTATTGATTCTCATAATCTGAAGTTTCTTATTTTCTTTTTGTCTGTATAAAATTTGATTAAGAATAAACTATGCATTTTTACCTTTATATAAATTATGCCAAATTATAAGAAATGGGAAGCTATAGAATTTAGCCAGCTGTGAGAAGAGCTGCCCTGAAATACCCATGTTCTCACCTGCTTTACTCTGGCTATTTCAGCTCAGTATCTCAAAGACACCAGGACCCATGACAGCTGTGAGGTAGCTATGCTGCGATATGAATAAGCAACCATTTAAAAGTAGATGAAAAAAAGAAATTATTTTATTTATATTTGTTTCAAAAAATCAATTTCTTGCTGTTAAGAGCCCAAATAGAATAAGTAAGCAGAAATTCAAATTTGGAAAGATAGATACTAAAAATCAAATTTGTATGACACTCAAAGATCAGCTTTCTACCATGCCCACCTAAAGGCATGAAAGATATGTAAAGATTATAAATTTCTACTTAGTTATTTCAAAATAATTTATATGTTGAGACGATACTATTAACATGTAAATTTTTATGTTCAGGTTTACACTATTTGTGCAATGTCTTGGTGAAAGTCAAAGTCCATGCACTTTGAAAATGTATAAAGATATCACTATCCTTTTTAAAAGCAGATACAATATTAAAATTATAGATTTTTACTCATGTAGATTTATTCAAAACTATCCCCAAAATTGACTTCAGAAAGCTGAAATATCTCAATAAATAGATTTGTACTATCTGATACAGCAGCTACTAGCCAATTGTGATTATGACAATTGAACAGTTGAAACGTGGCTAATTCAAATTGAGAAGTGCTGTATCACAAACACACCAGATTTAGAAGATTTAGTAGAAATAAAAAGTATTAAAAAGTATCTCATTAATGATCTTATATTGTTTACATTTTGATACATAATCATATAATTACATCAATATGTAATTTATATTGATTACTTTGGGTATATTGGGTTGAATAAAGCATTAGAGTTAATGTCAGGATTTTTAAAATTTTTTAAACATGGCTACAGGGACAATTTAAATTATGTTTGTGATACTTATGTGTGATTTGCATCCTATTTCTGTTTGTCAGCATTGATGCTAACAGGGTTTACTTTATACACAAAAAATCCTACAATTTAAATATGAACAATGGGGCAGGTGTATGTATGTTCTTTTCCTATTGCTGTTATAATGAATTACCATCAATTTAGTAGATTAAAACAGCACAATTTTATTATCTTAAATTTCTGGGGTCCAGAAGTCAAAGTGGATCTCATGGGACTGAAATCAAGGTGTCAGCAAGGCTGCATTCCTTTTGGAGGCTCTGGGAAGAATCCCTTTTCTTGCCTTTTTCAGCTTCTAGAGGCCAACGTCCCACATTCCTTTGCTAATAGCCCCATCCCTCTGCCTTCAAAGCAACACTGGGCAAGAACTTTCAATGTTGCAATCTCTCTGATTCTCTCTCTGCTTCCCTCTTCCATTTACAACGACTCTATGATTACACTGAGTTCACCTGGACAGACCAGGATAATCTCCGCATCTCAAGGTCAGATGGTCTGCTACTTGCCATGATCTTCCCCTTGCCATGTAACCTAATGTATTCATTGGATTAGGATGTGTAGATGTGTACATCGTTAGGTGGCTATTATGTTGCCTGCCACTAGGTTTACACATATATTTACATTTAATTCAATATATAAATATATAAAAATTTGTGTATCATCTACCTTTCTGTCTATCTTGTCCTCTCCCTTTCACAAAAACTTCAATATCTTTCTTTAGACTTTTTGTTTTCCTTTTGGTACTAATTTTTATTATCATATAAGTCTCCTAAAAGTTACAGATAGTTTTCATCTCATCCAAGAAGTCATAGCCAACAGCCAGTATATAATGATATGGAAAATCTCAGTTGTCCATTTTAATTTGATAGTTCTAATTAAGGCAAAATCTCTCAGAGTTTGGAGTTGCTTACTGTGTTTCTTAAGTGACAGAGCAGCCATACCATAAAGAAAGGAAAGTGAATTCTAGTGGGTAAGCACATTTTTCAACATGGATAGAGTCAGTAGTCCTTTCATGAAGAAGAAAGGGCTTCGAGACAAAGCCAAATAAAGGAAAGAAGAAAATTACTTTTCTGTCCCTCCAAGAGACTTTGTTAGTTTAGCACACCTGCTCAGACCTTTTGCGATTATCTTGGGACATGCTGCTCTTAGTTGAAAAGTGGGTTCCTTCAGAAACTGAGGAAATGTGGCAGACATTTGTAACATCTTTTTACCTTGTCAAACACTGGGAAAATTTACTTTTATTTTAAAAGTATATTTGGTTATAAAAAGTTTTCACCATTGTTTTTACAATATTGGGGGATAACTGGACTTTATTATAACACAATTGATGAGGGAAGTGCTTATGAGTCAGAATTTGGTCATTGCATTTTTTTAATACAGAAAACATTCAGACTTTTTCAAAGATAATAATTCATGGTTTTAAATTAAACCCATCTTTTTAGATATTATACTCTGAATTGCAGTGTTTATATTGTGTTCTGGTTTCATTAATGACAATGATTTAACTAGACTTAGGAAAACTGTTAATTTACCTTATCTATTGGACAAAGCTAAATTGGATACTAATTGCCAAGAGGTATAACACTAAAATCAGTGAACTCTAAACATGGTGATTTAAACACAAGCAGGGTCTTTTTTTCTTTCCATTCCTTTCTTCTTCTTCTTTTTTTTTTTCTTCTGTTTATACCAATGCAATTAAAAGCAACTCTGTTTCTGAAAGCTTGCATTATTTCCATATAGGTGATTTTTATGGGAAAATTTACCAGCTAAAGGAAGATACAGTAAAATTTAGTTGTTGAGGAAGGCAAAATGAATTTATAATTCTATAATTTGCAACATTCTTTTTTATTTTATAAATGGTTATTTTTAAAATATGTAAGCAAAATCAGGAGTAAGTTGTGATAAGGCAAGAAAGGAAAAAGCTTTAAAGATTAGTCTGTGGTAATTTCAACCCAGGACTGAATGACATTTCTGATAGTATTGCAAACGTCTTTTAATAAATTTAGAGTTTAGACTGTGTTTATACTATTTAGAAAATATAAATATAGATGGTAGTAAATTTCAAATATTCAGGCAGCAGGCAAAATTCTTAAAATTGAGGGTAAGGACAGGCCAAATAGTGAGGATTTGATAAAGGCAAAAATCTGTACACATTTAAGCACAATTATTTAAATTACACAGAAATAACTGTCCATTGATTTAGACATTTGTGTCTCAGAGACACATGCCTACACAAGTTGTTTTTCTAAAGTCACGCAGACAATGTTGAACTCTTTTCTTAGTACAGCTCTGCATTAGCATAGCATGTTGGAGGTGATAATATATGCTGAATGATATATTTGTAATCAAGACATTTTTAAGGAACACTTAATAAAGGAAAGTCAGCAGACCAAACAGATTATGTTTTTCTTTTTCTTTTTGTTGTAGATTGGGAGAAAGGATAATCATAAAGTACTCAAAGATAATTAAAATTTTTTTTCTTTTTTTTGATGGAGTCTTAAGCAAATAGAAATAAACCTCTACAGGGACCAAAAGTGGTAACTGAATAAAATATAAGGAGCATTTCAATTGAGCTATTACTAAGCAAAATAGGAAATCAAACTAGGAAATTACAAACTCTGCCAGAGGATACCTAGGCATATTTTATAAAGAAAATGGCTTTTGAGATAAACTTTTAAAATTAAATAGGACTTGGCCAGATTGAGATTAAGGTAAAACTTTATCCAAGGGAAACAGCGTGAACAAACAGAAGAGCATGGTAGATGGAAACTACAAGGTGAAGGCAATTATCTTGGTCTCTGGACAGTGGAATGCCATCGAAGAGATTCAGGAGATGTTAGAAAGTATAAATGTAGATGTTTAGTTGGATAACTTTATCAGATTTGTGTTTTTCCTTATTAAAATTATACAAGATAGGGGCCGGGCGCGGTGGCTCACGCCTGTAATCCTAGCACTCTGGGAGGCCGAGGCGGGAGGATTGCTTGAGCTCAGGAGTTCGAGACCAGCCTGAGCAAGAGCGAGACCCTGTCTCTACTAAAAATAGAAAGAAATTAATTGGCCAACTTAAAATATATAGAAAAAAGTAGCCGGGCATGGTGGCGCATGCCTGTAGTCCCAGCTACTTGGGAGGCTGAAGCAGAAGGATCACTTGAGCCCAGGAGTTTGAGGTTGCTGTGAGCTAGGCTGATGCCACGGCACTCTAGCCGGGGCAACAGAGTGAGACTCTGTCTCAAAAAAAAAAAATAATAATAATAAAATAAAATAATACAGGAGACGGATGGAAGTGGGAAGGGTAATGATTGAAATACCCGGTTAGTGTTTTTTGTAGCTGTCTGATCAAGATATGATGAGAATATAATGCCATAGCTGTGGGCAAAAAGTGGAAGGCTCTCCTAGAATGGTGTTTCTCCAAATGTGCTTCTCAGATCAGAAGCATTCACACCACCTGGCCAAAAATGCCAATTATGTGGGACCTATCCTGGAACTATGGAATCAAAAACTTCGAAGGTTGGGTTCCAGCAACCATGTTTTAACAAGTTCTCATGTGAATCTGAGGCATACTAATAGTTGAAGACAGCTGTCTTAGAGATGTGTTTCCAGAACAGAACCCTTAGAACAGAAGAATTGCTGGAATTTGGGGGTAAGGAAGATGGAGTAATCAGGAACAGCTAAAATTTCTATTATAGAAAGCGGAGACTGATATCATTAAACGAGACAGGACATATGAGAGAAGTGTTCGGTTAGGCCAAAAAGGATACTTTTGAAAATATGTAATTGGCAAGGAAGCTGTCATTAGAAACAAAATTATAGGTATGGGCTTATATGTAAGAAATTGGTCTTGATTAGATCAATTACTGGTCTTCATTGCACTGGAAAGCCTGTTATTAATGTGCTTGTAGCTTTCCTCTACAGAGACGGTATCTGGATACAGGTGGGCACACCATTAGAGTGTGTGATGTAGGAGAAAGAGCCTTGGACTTGGGGGTCAGAGGACCTGAACTATGGCCTATAACATCTATTACACTACCTGGCTCAGCACACTAATTGTGTCACCTTAGGAATGTCACATTTTAGAGCTCTAGGTTTTTGTTTGTTTTTTGTTCCTGCCCCCCAGTCAGGACAATGGAAATATTATTATTACCTATCTGTGAAAATTGTGAAAAAGCAGTAAGTGTATAAAAACATAGCATATCACTGGCAACAGGAAGCATTTTATAAATAGTAGATTCTTCTTACTTAGCTATTTGCCGCTTACCAAGCATTTCCTTTGAGTTATCGAAAAATTTGGTGTAGAACTAGTACATTTGGGAAGAGTATAGAAGAGGGAGAAAAATATTTCTCTGAATATTCCCAAACATGACAAGAAAATAAAGGCCAAATAGTTACCTGGAAATTTATGTGAAGAGAGACTCCTTAATATAGCCTCATATAGTTAGTTTCCTGGAGAAAATTCTTGAGTGATACATCTAAAAATAGTTACTAAGGGATTACAGAAAATAACTAAGGTTCTTTTGGAAAGACATGGGACCAAAAGATATATTACATTTCAAATACAAAATAGCAATGCACTGTAATGTTTTGCTATCAGCTACACCAATTAATGCAGATGATGCTAATTAAAAGTAAATTTAGAGAGTGATTAGGTTCTCTCACCATTGTTAGGGAGAATTGATTCTTCTATAGATCTAATATGTTAAAATAAGAAGTTAATGATATATTGATGTATTTTAAAGCACTTAATTTAGATTATAATTCTGAGGAAAACATTTGTGTTAATACCGAATATTAAATGACAAACGTTTTCTCTTAGAAAAGGAATGAGACCATTTGTGTAACCCTAGAGCAACACACATGTTGATGTTTCAAATAAATTATTGTGTATGGCTGTATAATCTCAATTTTAGTTTTATAAAACTTATAATACAAGAATTCAATTGCACATGTGCTCATTTATGTGGCAGTATACAGCTGTGTGTGGCATAATAACTATATTGAACAAAATTATGAGCTGTAGAACTTGCTGTAAAAATTCCATGGTCCCATCTGGAATAGCTTTGCAATTGAGAAGGCTGAAGTGGGCAAAGATTTTACAGAATTATGGAAATCAGTAGTAGGTTTCTGCTGTCAATTTTAACATTTAGAAAATAAGATCAGTAGGTGTTAAATCTCAAAAGATGTCTTTTTCATACTCAAAAGGATTTTCTATAATATTTGGAACAAAGTTACTCTCACTATAGGAAGGTTCTCAAATATGCACAAACATCTAGTTCATTTCTGAATATATTGGCCTTCACTTAAAAGTTTCTGAAAATTTTGTATCTTAAACACAAACCAGTTGGGTTTTGAACAGATTCTTATATTTCACCAACATAGGCAGCTAAAAGATCTGTTATCCTGGAAAATTATTTCCTGAGTGCTTAAATTTAGCTAACATTATATAAGACTTAATTATGCAGTTTGTTGTTTACGGAGAAAAGAGAAAAGAGGATAAGTATGAGATCTATTAAATGACAGGACACGCCCATTCATTGCTTTCGTCTATTGTCCTCCCTCTTATTTTCCCTTCTATCCTTCTATTTTCCTTTCTTCTTTTTCCACCTTCTTCTCATACAAAACATGTGACACAAAGAAAAGAGAAGAAAGAAAAGGAAGGAAGACATAACAGCACAAACTCCATCTATATAAAATCTAGTAAAACAGAGTTTGGAACAAGAAAATAGTGTCTTCCTAAATGGTGATTCTTTTTATATCTAGTAAAATGATGACAAAATGCAAGTTCTGCTATTATTATTGTCCTCAGTGTTACCTATTCTTTATGTTGTTCTGGAATGCCTTATGTATTTGGGGGTCTATTTATATACAAATATACATACTTCCATAATGATAGTGAAACATTAAAAATATATTGATTAAGTGGTGAAACTAGGACTGTAGACTGTGGTAGTGTGGGCAGAAGTATATTGATAATAAAAATGCATGTTTAATAAGTATTTAAAGCCAATATAAGCTCTTCTTTTCAAGGATTATAGTAACGACATGTGGGCTAGATATTAAACCATCTATAAAAATAGCCTATAGGTAAAACAAAAAAGTTTATGAAATGTCCCACAATTTGAGTCATCTACTCTCACTTAAAAAACTGTAATTAGGCAAAGCCAGGTAATGTATTTTGATTCTGAAACATAAAATAAGAAGACAAATATTGTGCATTTTGTGAGTGTGAGTGCTGAAATTGTCAGAATGTATTTTAAAGTAATTTAAATACTAGTTAAATTATTTCATAATCAAACATTAAACATGCTTATAGGTATAATTAATAATTATAATTAATTAATTAATAATTAATAAGATTAACAAGATCGTATACAATCGACATACAATCACAGTCATATACATAAGGAGTGTTTTCACTGAATCACACTTTAATTCTGTGAATTATGTGTTTGTGCTTCTGTATACAGTCACATAGCTAATGTGTTTGATGAGCATTATACGCAGACACAGTGAAATATACAAGGACTCACTTTTACTCACTCAAACACAGTTGATGCACACATTTATGAGCATTTATTTATATTTTTAAAAGAAGTTAAAAAGCACACCCATTATACCAGTCATTAAATCACGAGTTGTAGGAAGAGTGAGCCAAAGCTGATTATACAGAAGTTGTTTGGAACAGTACTTTTCATTTTTATTTTTATCGTTGAGAATAGTTACATAAATCAAGGCTAAAATTCAATAATATGTTCAGACGTGATCTTGGGAAAATAATGTTTACCCCTACTTCTATGATCAGCACTGTAATTAATTTCTTAACAAGTATAATATTGAAGTCCAATTAACTAATTGTAAACAACACAACAAAAGCATCATGTGAACAGTACTATTTAAACTAATTATAAACTCCTGAAAATAATGATCAAGTATGCTGAACCATTATGATAGAATATAGCTTCTTTTAATAGGTAAAGCATGCAGCTTTGTTTTTGTAAACAACCATAGAAAACAATCACTCCCCACCCCTGCAAGTTCTGTCAATCTTTTTCCACCTCATTGAAAATCATCAACATGCTTATAGATGTACATATTTGAAAAATATTAAATGAAAAATATAATTATCATTATTTAACTAATACAGGCAAAAGGAACAGGCATTATTTGGTCAAAATTAAATTCTGGAGCAATATTAGCCTCTCAAAGGGATAAAGGATAAGCATTTAAGCACCGTGTTTCACCAGCAGTACATGTTCACACAGTTCCGAGTCAGACACAGTGTTCCCATTTGAAGCAATGTGCACAATTTAATAGCATTTGATAGCCCAGCAGTTTCACTGCACCATTCAAAGTACTCCAATATACTATATTAAATAATGTAGACCAGTTTTTACAGTAAATTGCCATAAATAAGCTTACTAGCGTGATGGGCTCTACATAGATGGCTGAGACGGCTCTGAGGTAACAAAATTAGTTATTGATGCATGATTTGAGTAAGAATAGAGATACAATCCAGGAAAACTGGAAAATACACTATTTAAGCCAATAAAAATTTTCACTAAAGTAGAATATTTCTTTAAATAAAACTATGCTTTCATAATTAATGCAAATCTTACTGCAATTTTGGAATGAAATAATTATTACTTGAGGTATTCTAAGCTCAACTTAATAGAAAAATCAAGGGGGAGAATGATGCATGTGTCTGTTATATTGATTCTGCCTATAGTTATATCCCCAAATATTTTGACATGTGCATTCCTGTAATATCTGAAGCTCCATTCCATTTATAATCATAATTCCCCTGCCGAGATCACGGCTTGTGCTGATATCAGCCTGAGCCTCTCTCCTTGAGGTCAAAAGAAAAGTAAATTACATATTTTAATTGGCCTAAACTTTAGCTCTGAGTAAATGACTTTATCTTAAACCATAATGCTTTCATAGATAAATGCATCCCTTTAAAAATAATAACTGTTTTCACATTATTCATCCATGTGCAGCATTTTGGAAAGGTACAGTTGGTCTAGAAGAAATACAGTCATGCTTATTTAAAATTTCTTTAAAAACACCCACTGATACTTATTTGTTTTAAGCCTCTTAATCACCTCTCCAGCCTCCTTTCCAAAATCATACTTTGACTTAAATAAGTGTTACTTTTGGATTCTTTCTTCTTTGCAGACTTTCCAACTGAAAGATTTTACTTATATTGATAATGCATGTGTGCAAAGTGAATCTTTAGTAGTAACATCTTATTCACTAAGAAATTTTCTGTCTAGAGAGACAATGAGAGTATAATATCTGAAAAATCTTCTGCAATGTAAACATTTCACCACAAAAAATACTAATTTTTTTTTTTTTAGCAATTGCAACTGTCCTCTGCTAGCTCTAATTCTGCTCATAAAATATATTATATGGATTAAGTATCCCTTATCCTAAATGCTTGGGACCATAGGTGTTTTGGATTTGGGATTTTTTTCAGATTTTGGAATATTTGTGTTATACTTACCTTATTATCCCCAATCCAAAAACCCAAATCCATTTCCTTTGAGCATCAGCGTAGGCGTTCAAAATGGTTCGGATTTTGGAGCATTTCTGATTTCAGATTTTCAAATTAGGGATGCTCAACCTGCACCAGTTTCATGATTTTTAAATAACACTAAATGATATAGGTTTTCTTTCCTTTTATAAAGATGTGGCACCCACATTTTAGGTTGTATAGGACAAGTAATACCTTCTCTCAAAGTCTTTTGAGGCCCCAAAGAGTGAATGTTCAAATTCTGCTGAAGTTTCAAAGGAGAAGAGCTTCTTTTGGATCCTTAGATATTTACTTCACAACTACTGTGACTAAATTTCCTGGTATCTAGTGGCTAGGGAAAATATACAGAGCAGAGACCTAGCCTAAAAATATCATAGGAAGAAGCTATGTATAGCTGTAATAACTCATTCACAATGCTGGACAGAGTATGTTTTATTTAGCAAACTATGAAGTACAGGCAATACTAAAATAAGTGAGACTGATTAATAAGAATATTGTAACAGTAGTAATATCCAATATTTATTGATATGCCAGACACTGTTTAAGTATTTTCTGTTAACTCAACATTTTAGCAATCTTATAAAGTCAGGACTATATTATTCCCAATTTGAAGATGAGAAAACAGAAGCACAGAGTGATTGATTAATTTAGGTCACGTAGCTAAATGACTGAAACAACATTCAAGCCCAGGCAGTCTGGCTTCAGAGTACACAAGATGATTTACTGTAAGTAGGGGTCAAAGTGAAACACAAAAACGCAAAGCAAAACAAAAATCCCTAAACTCTTTATCGGTAACTTTACCATACTAAATAGTATTTCTGTGAAAATCAGGCAAGTGAAATTTCTGAGTTTAACTTCCTTTTCAAAAAGTGTAGTTAAGGGTATTTGTCCTACAGCTTGCTGGATTTCTTGAATTTCAATGGTTTATCTTGTAAAAATACTGAGTGAAACAAACTGCTCTACAGATGTTGGTTATTTTATCTGTTGTTGAAGCTTTGTGTAAAGAACTGAGTGTTGCTCGTGCTAACGTTTGGGAAGCTGGAAGTGACACGCCTTTGCATTTATATGCTGTGGCCTCTCCCTAGCCACAGGGTTAAACACTGAAAGTGACTTGGAAGAAAACACAAATGAATGGAGGCACCACAGGCAAAGCCACTGTTGTAGGGCAGTGATAGCTGCTTGGAAATGCACAAGGAAGTCGCTTCACTACTGTATGGTCACCCCTTCTTCAAAAAGGGATCAGCAGATCAACTGGAAAGATAAAAACCAGGTTCAAAATAGGCTTCATGTGTGAAAAGAGATAAAATAGGGAAGCAATGATTTTCAAGTATGTTTCCTCTAGTAACCAATCTGTTAGGTTATCAGCATGATGTGAATTCACAAATACACAAGATTTTTCTCATTGTGTTTGTTAACATCATTTTGTTGAGAATCGGATGAAGGACTTTAACCATTTTACAAGTAAAAGTGGAAAAATGCTAAGTTTATATAGTTTTATAAAATATCTAAAACATAGAAACATAAGACAGTATGGCTGCACTGTCCAATATAGTAACCACGTTTAATGTACGGCTGTTTACATTTGAACTAATTAAAATTAAATTAAAAATTCATTTCCTCCTCAGTCAACTAGCCACTGTTTTGTAGCATATGTCTATTATTGCAGTAAGTTCATTTGGATGATGCTGGTATAGAGTTATGTCTAAAATTTAAAGCTGAAATCTAATTTTCCAGGCTGAACAAGTTCAACTTGTGCCTCATTTTTTCAGCTGCAAAATGCCTATTTCATTAGAGAAATGAGGACTAAATGAGATAATATATGTAAAGTACTTAGATCAGTACAAACTAAGGGCTAAATAAATGTTGGCTATTATTATTGCAGATTCGTCATGTTTTTAGAGCCATTAAAATTAAATGTCATTAATTGGTTATAAAAAGATCCATTGTACACCCTAGGGTTAGGATCAATACTATAGTAGGCCTCTCTAATATTTAATTGTAACACATTTTAACTTCCATATATTCATATATATTTTGCCCATTTTCAAAAGGGATTTGAAGCTATCGAAGATTTTTTAAAGCACCAATACACATAACTAAAAATGACTAACCTGATTTTAAGCAGATAAAATTGAAATTGAAGATGAGAATGGGATCATATGGAAGACATGGTTAAAGGATGCTATTGTGATTGCACAATAACAAATCTTAGCTGAGAGATCTAGTAGCCATGGCCAAAGGGAGACATCAATTTAGACATAATCTTAGTTGTTTTTTTTTTAATGTAGATGAGATCTAAAATGATGTAAGATAAGTGTCAGAACTGCATTCACGTACAATGTAAATTTAGCTGATTCTTCATAAGAAATGAACTTACTGCAATAATAGACATATGCTACAAAACAGTGGCTAGTTGACTGAGGAGGAAATGAATTTTTAATTTAATTTTAATTAGTTCAAATGTAAACAGCCGTACATTAAACGTGGTTACTATATTGGACAGAAATTGATGGAAAATGACCTATTACACATAGATATTTTAATAGCCTACTATTGTATATTTTACCAAAAAAAGATAGAATCAATAGCCCCTACTAACCTTCTAGGGGAAAACTACCTGGAGATGAACTAGTTTAGTGTCAAGTCACTGTTACGACTTGGTGGCTGCAGGCACTGAAAATGGAACCCAGTATCTTCCACCAAACTTCTCCCCTAAATTACAAGCTGAGTCTCTTGGAAAATTACTCATTCCCTCTGTGCCTCAATTTCCCATCTGTAAAACAGAGATAACAATTGTAAACACTCACATTAGTTTGTTAAGAAGAATAAATTAATCTGTGCTTGTAAAGTACAATGAATGTCTGATACTTAGGGCGCATGCAACACATGCCATATGACAAGAGCACTGAAGTGGCTGTTACTTTGGAGAATTTTCCTAATTTCTTTCTCCTTCCACTTCCTTTCTGCAAATTTGTTATAAAAGTGTCCTGTCAATTATATTACAAAAATTATCTTAGCATAAATAAATGCATTATGAGATTTTAGTATAAAATATAAAAACTTGTGAAATCCAGTTTAATTTGTGTATTAAATTTAAATAATTTAATAAATTTAATGAATTACTAAAAATGCTATGCAGTATTTTCATGTATTTTGATGCAGTTTTTACAAGGTATAGTTTTATGAAGTTTGGGAGTTTTGTTGTTTCTTTTAAAAATATTTGGATACTCTTTGGGGTAATTGTCTAGTTTTCCAAATTCTAGAGATAAAGAGCAGGAATATATGGTAATGGAAATCACTTAAAGAACCCTGAGTAAATCTAGTAATTGTGTACCATTTGTGGCAAAAAAATTAAATAGTGCACTTAAAATGATTCAAGAATTAACTGTGAATTTATTAAATCATTTGTAATAACTTCGTATATGACCTCAGGATTCAAAGGCAACCACATTGTGATTACCCTTGAAGCTTCATTGAAAAGTGAATTGCAGAATCAGCTTTATTTGCTTTCACTGCCTAAACATGCTTTTCCCTGAAACCTCTTTATAAAAGAAACCTGCCTGTTATTACCATTGCACACTCCTTAATCACCGTAGTATGACATGGAGTAGGAGTTGCAGGAAGAGAGGAGGGAATGCCATGAAAAGTTGACGATAAACAGAAATAGTCAGAATATTACCTGTGGGAGATGGCAGATGATGCGATACGAAGACAGAAGGCAGACACTTTGCACAGCAGCTGGAGAGGAGAAAAGGTGCATTAGTCAAATGAATCATGAAAAAAAAATGAAATCAAATTCCAGAGAGGTGCCAAGAATTTCTTCATACTATTGTGTATTTTCACTTTTTCAGATATATTTATTAGTTGCAGCTGTACTTTTTTTTTTTTTTGTCAGTGTATTACTTAGAAAAAACAATTTGGATTTTAGACTTTGGAGAATACAGTACTCAAGAGATTAATTTAGGGAATGATATTATGGTTTATAAAGCATAGATTAGCTTTAACTTGGTTAACTTGAATGCTTTATTTTTAAAAGTCAGTCTCACAGATCATATCCAAATGTTTGTTCTCCAAATCCATGAATTAATCCTCAGGATGCATTTTCTTACTTTGTTAAGTTAGATTTTCTGGGAAATATATTGAAAATAAAAGTACTACAAAAATATTAACTGAATTTTAGTGTTTCTTTCTCTTCCTATGTTTCTCTTTTTGATTTTTAAGGTTTCCTCTTAAAGGATAATATTAATAGCTATAACATATTCTTTGAAGCTTCTATTTAACCTTGTTGTCTTGTTTTCTCAAACCAAATGGACAGTACTATATTATTGTAACTCCTACCCACAGATTGCCTGGCATGTTATTTTATCTGCCTTTCTCTTTATTTTCTGCAGTTCAGTAAAGTTCGTATTAAGGGGAATCCCTTCAAAAAGTAATTTAAAGGAAAAGTTCCCTTTAAACTAATAGAGTTCTTATTTCTTCTATTTTCAACTTCAGCTCTTTTTTTCCATTGTATTACCAATTTTTAGAGTTATGTAATTTTAGATAAGTCTCCTGGCCATTACCTACTCCTGTCAAACTTTATTGTCCCATCAAATAATATACCAAATCACCTGGCACCTATGAAACAGTTAAGCCAGTGTGCTTTAATAATCAAAATAAAGAGAACTTTGGAAAATTATTGACACATAAGTGAGAGGCATTGAGAATTAATACAATAGTCTATAACATTGGTTCTGTGTAATTAAAATGTAAAATAATATTAAAATTTAAATATTGTGTAGTGCTTAATTATATATTTAAAATGGCAGATCACCTTTACTCAAGTGACAAATTGTCAAACATACCACTTCAGCTGGACCAAATTTCTTTCAGGCCATTTGTTCCACCTACTCCTACTTTTTGGCATTGAAAAGCCTCACTTGTATTAGTGGAAATAAGGAAGTAGCTATTTGAAATGTCAATAGAGAAATATTTTTATTTTTTTTTGAAAGCAACTGTAGTAACTGCCTCATATTAAGATTGAAAGTGTGTATACACACTGAAAAACACATTATATATATTTGTTAATATAAAGAAAACACAAAATTTGCATAAGACATTCCAAGAGTTATAGCACAGACCACCAACAATGTGGTAGCAAATATTGACAACTTTTAATTGAGCAAAATTCCAATGACTACACTGACTCTATTTTGACACTTAGATATTTGTCATTAATTTTCAATTATAATTTTGTTGTTTTGATGTATTTTCTTATGTCTACATATATTCGTCGTCACTATCCCTGGTCTATACAGCAAATTTGTTTAGGATATTTCCAGGAAATTTATTTTGGGCTGACATCTCTCAATAACTAGCCATAAAGATTTTCTCTGTATTAAAACAAACTCCACCTTTAGTTTGGCCTGAAGCATTCTGTTGAGGGTGATAAAGATGGAGCTGAATAGTTGATATTCAGTGACTGCTGAGGTAAAGATGAATTTTCTAGTAAAACTTCAGAAAGCAATTCTTAGGAGGTAAAACTTTTTTATTGACATAGGACCAAAGGTGAATATTTTGGCGAGCTTAGATAAAACTGGCTTTGCCACTTTTGAATTATATGCTAGAAAGGAGGAGGGAGGAAATGTGTTCCCTACTGAACCATAAGATTCCAATAGCTTCATATGCCTGCAAAATTCAAAAATGCCTTGTGGTATAAACCTCAAACTTCAAATATCGTCCTCCTTATTGTATTGAGAGCGAAAGCAATCCACATTCACATTTATAAACCAGGGAGGGTTTTGAAATTCATGCGTGGGTGAGCACCATATAAACATTTTTCCTGGCTTCTCAAACTGACCTATCTATTATGAGACTCCACTAAGAATTAAAAACTTAAGGGAAAATCAAAGAATTAAATGTATATAGCATATTTTCTATACACCCCCTCTTATACTTAGGCCTAATGGAGTTTGTAATTCATTTGCTTGTTTTGTGCTTTCTTTAATCTTTGCCTTTCCTTCTTTAATTTTTAAAGATAAAATAGGTACATTAAGGCAACATGTTCCTTAAGGATTGCAACAGGTCTAAATAAATTGGAAAAGATGTTATGTGAGGTATATCAATAAAAATAAATTTTAACTTGATCTGATTTCTCCTCTGTTTTGGCTCCTTGAGTTAGAAGTCAAACTGCATTTTTAGAAAGGCCTCAGCTCAGAGCTCAGGCTTATACATTAAAAACATATTTGTGTTACACCTAATAATAAAGCAATATTCTTAAGCATTTTGGAAGAAAATTTGATCATATAATAATGTCTAATTTTCAATTCTTGTCACATGCTTTAAATAGGTGTAATAATTTCAAAACAAGGCAGGTAGGAGCATGTTTAATCAGACCTTCACCTATAGGAAATCAGCAGGAAAAATGTGGCAAAAATAACATGATGATTTTGGCCTCCTTTTTCTCACCCATATTTATGATAATAAAAAGATTAGGATGGCAATTCCATCCTTTAAGGCAACTTTGAAAACAAACATATTATAGGTACTTGATAGAAAATAAATGCCAATCTCTTTCTTTTACCCTTGTAAGTCTGTTGAAATGTAATTTTTTTTTCTGTATCTAAATAGCAGACTTCTTTCCTCTCCTGGACCTACACGGAAAATCAAGCTGCTCATCTTTCTGTGGGTTTTTTATAATATATATAATATCCCTCAGTTAACCATTGTGGTCAAAATAAGTCAAGGTAAATAGCAGACACTGGAGTCCATTGACAAGAGCAACCACAAGGTTACAGTTTTGTAGCAGTTGTAGAATTTATAGATAGATTATTCATAAAAGAAATCAAATAGGAATATAACAAATGCATTAAGCCATATTCATAAAAGAAATCAAATAGGAATATAACAAATGCATTAAGCCATTTTATAAGAAGATATTAAAGGACTGTGCTGCTATAAGAAAGTACATCAAATTGCTTTTTTCATTCAGTATGTCAATTGAAATATGGTCACTATTCTTGGAACTTGGTCTGTTTGTAAAATTCAACATGGATCTTTTATTCCTAATATTTGGCTCTTTTCCAGTCATGTAAGTGTCTAGTGAAATATCTTGAATTCCAAGCTAATAACTGGTACTTTTAATATATTCCTAAGCTTTAGGACTGTTTCTTTCCCCCTTTTCTCTTTTTGTTTCCTTCCGTTTTC
This sequence comes from Cheirogaleus medius, assembly GCA_008086735.1. Taxonomy (NCBI): domain Eukaryota; kingdom Metazoa; phylum Chordata; class Mammalia; order Primates; family Cheirogaleidae; genus Cheirogaleus; species Cheirogaleus medius. The sequence continues at coordinate 74,532,064 of VBSM01002608.1, read as the reverse complement.
TCCTCCTTGTAATTAAGACATGTTTTAATATTTGCATAAATTTAAAATCAAGAACTCTATAGCAGACTGAGTCAGGAACCATGTTACAATAGCCACAGAAAAGACTAGGAACATCCATGAGTAGTCTGAAGTGTTTTTTGTTTGTTTGTTTTGAGACAGAGTCTCACTCTGCTGCCCTGGCTAGAGGGCCGTGGCGTCAGCCTAACTCACAACCTCAAACTCCTGGGCTCAAGCGATCCTTCTGCCTCAGCCTCCTGAGTATCTGGGACTACAGGCATGCGTCACCATGCCCGGCTAATTTTTTTTTCTAGAGATTTTTAGTTGTCTGGCTAATTTCTTTCTATTTTTTTTTTTTTTTTAGTAGAGATGGGGTCTTGCTCTTGCTCAGGCTGGTCTTGAACTCCTGAGCTCAAGGGGTCCTCCTGCCTCAGCCTCCAAAGTGCTTGGATTACAGGCATGAGCCACCATGTCTGGCCTGAAGTGTTTTTAAAAAAATAAATAGTAAAGTATAGTTTAGTCAACTCTCAACTTTATAATAATTAGCTATCAAATCACTACCACAGCTAAAATCAGTAAATCTGATTCATTTACTTAACATTAATGTTTGGGACTATACTCAAGGAAATTTACAGGTTAAATATGGAAAACTGTAACATTTTCTACATTTTTGAAAACAGTGTTACTACACTATAATGATTTCTGAAGGTCTACTTTTCCAATAATAGAGTCATTTAAATCAGTAAATAAGAATAATTATTTTTAATGTAGCATCCTTGCCTTTTCGTTAAATATTTTAATTATATATACATTTTCTAAAAATAACATGCTCTATCATTTTTTTCAGGCATGAAGTGACTTCACAAAATTTCATTCAATGCCAAATCATCTTATTAGAAATAATAGTTATAGTTTGAAAACCTCAAAGTTTTCTTATGACAATAAGTAGATTAAAAGAACACAGTCTCTTGTCACAGAAAAGTCACATCCACCTCTCAGGTTTGGGTTCCTTTTAGCCATGTTGAAAGCACAAAAGATATAAGTCAGTCAGTATTCGAAAACAAGCAAATAAACAACAAAATAAAAAAATAAGCCTCCTTTAAATGTTATGTAAATAATAGTCATTTTATTATTAGAATTTATTATGCATACTGGTTTATTATTGCCTGATTTGTCTTCTGGCAACTAAATATAAAAAAAAAAATGCCTTAATTTTCATCACAAACTGCGTCCTTCTAGAAAAACAAAACAGCAGCACTCACAGAATATATGTCCAAACTTAAAATTTGGCCCAGTCTTGTTATTTACTGGGCCTTGAACAACATAGCTGCTCAATAGGTTTTGCACAAACGAAGCAGAAAACCTGTGTCTTATTTGTTAAATATATTTAATGTGCAAATTCAGATAGGTTCTCTCCATAGAAGAAAAAATTAACTCTTGCATTAATCTTGTCAGAGAAGTTAAATAATTTTTTTAAAACACTAAAAGTAAGAAATTATTTTACTAGAATGCAAAGCATTTCTTTCCAACTCCTTTTATTCAATTTAAAACAGAAAAGAGAGGAAAGATTAAAGAAAAGAAAAGCTATGGATGTATGCAGAGAAGTATTTATGTGTATTTAATGAATACTTTATATATATTATGATATGTTCTTTTTCCGGGAAAAGAGACCATAATGAAAGTACATAGAGAGCTATTTTCACTTACTTTTCACATAAATTCTGCATGTTTCTTATATGTTTTACAATTGTGAAGAATATAAGGCAAGGGAGGGCCCTGTCCTGGAAATAAGGATGGAATAATTATAGTATTTTATAATTTACATGTAGAATAAATGAGATTTTTGAAAATGTTCCTGTCACATAGAATTCCATTCTGTTACATTGGCATTCATGTTATTTATAACCTCCTGTAAGTGGAACATTTTTTTTTTCCTGGGGATTTCCAGTTTAGGCTGTGATTTGTAGCTAATTATCTTAGGAATTTAAGCTAATATTTGTAAAGGAATCATACAAAATGAAAACCTTATGAAGACTTCTGAGTAAAATAGATATTTGTAATTATGATATGGGGCATAGTAAGTTTTTTTTATGCTAAAGTACATAATATAGTGTAAACTCATTTAAAATCCTGATGTACACAAAAATGTGCATTGCTGTTGAGAAAAGGAAGTGGCCTATTTAAATTATACAGCAAAAATCTAGCCAGAGGGGGAAGAAACAGAGCATATAAACCTAGCATAATTATAAAAAATGTTTGAAATGCTGCTACGAAAGAGTAAAATATATAGAGATACATTTAACTTGGTAATCATAAAAAATAAGACATTTAATGATGAAATACAGAATGATTTCAGATTTGGAAAGTAGTCTGAAATCACCACGGTACTGTTCCCCAAAAAGGCTTAGGCCAGTATATTTTGAAATTATTTGTTTCTATAGCTACTCTATTATAAGCAGCTTGCATGATACCTACTGAGATTTTAGAGAACAAAGAACAGAATATACAACTGGACAGCAGAAGAGAAGTGGAGAGGAGAGGATGGGGCAGGACTGGATGGGGCCTAGGGGAAGGGAAGGAAAAAGGGAAAAGGAGGGCAAAGGAAGGGCCAACAACTGCACAGGAACTAGTTGGAAAATTCGCTTTTATTTTGTAATTCCACATTGATTTTTCTTCTAACAAAAATAGTTATGTTCAAAATATTAAATGAGTATAGATTTCTTTCTGTCATTTCCCCACAATTTGGAGAGAGCCGTAAAAATTGAGATGTGTAATGGATTTCTTGAAAAGTAGTATTATACTTTTCTTAAATAATATCACAGAAAAGTGACCTGATAGAGTTGGAACATCACCTAGTTTTCTGAGAAAGGAAGTTGTACAGAGGCCTCTCTGGCCCCTCATCCACTTTCTATTCTCTCTCCTGATTTTAATTTCCTGCACAGGATTTACTACTACCTGATAAATATTTACTTATCTTTTTGTTTGTTTCTTATATGTGTCCCATTACAAGAATGTAAGCTAATGTGAGAAGGGAGAAATTATTTTGTATGGCACATCCAAGACAATATTTGTTGGATGAATTAATACAATTAATAAATGTATGTGTATATATATGTATTAACCTGAACAAGTTCCTTCTCCATGAAATCGTATTTAGCCATATCAACAGCGATGATACCTTGGCACCATAAGTGAACCTGAATATACATCAACGGCTGTCTGTCCAGACCTAACAATGAGAAAGTTCTTTTAGGTTTCATCCCTGTTCCTCCTCATAATGGAAATAGTTCCACCATCATGCCCTTGTCTTTTTCTGTCACAAAAATCAAAATGCATAAATTCAGCAAAGTACCAGTTGCTTTATTGTGCAAATAAATCCAATCCACATCGCACTTTGTGATGAAATGCCAAGTCCATGACAGTTGTATAATACGTCCTTACAGAGGTGTACTGCGAATACACAGGTGATGATTCCCAGTGTGTTTTGTATGTTTTATTGACATAATAAGTAAGATATGCCTGTCAAATGAAAACTCATAACACAAACCATACAATACTTTGTCCTTATCAATCAAGAATTGCCATGATAATATGTACACAAAAGCATATTTTACAAGCGTGACATGGCAAATCCGTGTGCCTCCACTAAAGTTCAGTGCAAATTACACCTTTTCCATTGATGCTTTTAAAATCTCACACTGCCCAGAATCTGTCTCTCAACTGCCTCATATGCATTTTCAACCATTCCTGCATTGTATCACTTAACACATTCTTTTCTAGTAAACTAGTAGACATGGGTCTTTAATATGACTAACCCCCATCCTATATCATAAATTCCTTAAAGGTAGTGATAGTGTTTGTTTTCTTTGTACTTGCCTTATCCATAGGGGAATCTTTAGAAATATTTAATTGAATTATAGATCACATGGGTAAGAACAGACTTTAGTTAATACATAAAATGTCAAAATTTAATTTAAATTTATTTTGGAATTAAATTAATTATGTTCATATGTGCACTCATTAATTTTCACAGATTAATTTTGTGGTGTGGTTACCAAGATACATAGCTTCTAGTGACAGAAAAGATGGGTCTGGAATGGTGGGTGGGTGTAATATAATCCATTTTATTTTTTGCAATGAAAGTATTCAAGACTAGCATTCCACCTGCCAAACCCAGCCAATTATTACAAAAATGTAATGAAGTGGTTTCCAAATGTCCAAGGATATTAAAGTAACACCTATTAATGGCCAATGTTCAGGTTCTTTTTTTATAGTTTCAAGTTAATGTGCAAAACATGTTTAAATTCCAAATGACTCAATGAAAATTAGACTTATATATCTATAATTGGTAATGCAATATCCACACATTTCCAATTATTAAATTACAAGGGTGATATGGATCTTTAAAACAATTTTGTGGGTAGAGTGCTTTGAGTAAGAAACAGGTTTTAAACATTCTTTTGGGTGTTTTTGAATAATTTCTTATGAAAATTGACTCCTGATATTTTCAGAAGCTTATGATTTACTACAGGAGCTTGCAAAGCAAGTAATTGAAAAGACCGATTTTGCTGGTAGAGCACCACTATTAGGCAGGAGAGGAGGAAGGGCCATCATCTAAACCCTTGGTGTAGCCATAGGTTGTGCATTGAGTAACTCCAGGGGTTGCAACTTACATAGACTACAGATGGAATGGTGCCCTCTGATCCGTGGAATGCAGTGGTTTCAGGAGGAGGTAGGGAGCTATCATGAGTAATGTTATGGTAAGGTGGGAAGTATTTGGTCAGGAAATAGTAATTTTTGTGGTCTGTTCACATAGGATAATCTAGTTGAAAAAACTTGAAATGAGCTATCCCAGTACTGTGTCTCAAGGCAAATAATTGAGAATAAGGGCTGTTCCGTGGTTTGTGTGTGTTGGGTGTGTGTGTGTGTATGTGTGAAAGAGAGAGAAAGTGCATTTTGTATTCTTCTTTACAACATTGAATTCTTCTAGACTGTGTGTGTCAGATAGGTTTACTTTTTTGATGTAAGAAGCCATTTAAGAAAGTGGTGGTCATGTGACTGTGCAGTATGAAAGAAGCAGGCCCAGTGGGTCAACTGCAAAAGCTATCCAGGGAGCAGTTATTGTGCACCTGATCCTTCTAGGCGTAGTCTGAAACTTGCTTTCTTCAAGAATTCTATTTTTAATTTTATCTTATGGATTGGATTTAAAATGAAACATAATTTATGTGACTAATACAAAATTAAATTAAGTGATAGTTATTCTTGTAGCCATTCTCATTTTTAAATGATCTTGATGCATTCTGTGTACAACACTGTGATAAGGGCTGTAATGTAAGCTCAGTGAGAGCAAGGATGCTGTTAGTTGCATTCATTCACACATACAAAGGTCCCATATACATGGGGAGAGATAAGCAGTTCCCAGCACATAATTCGTAATGGGCACTCAGAATCAATTATTGAGTGAATTAAGATATACTGGATAGAAGAAATTAAGTAAAACTATCTTTTCTTTACTGAAGCTTTTTGTATAGATTCATTTTATTCACACACACATATATACATGCATACATATTAATACACATACGCACATATGCACCATCACCACCACTACCACCAAACAGCAATAATGATTGTATAACAAAAGTAGTGTGATCTAGTTGATTGCTATAGTGAAAACAATATGGAGAGGAAAAAATTAAAATTAATACTTAGCACAAGGTGTGAACAAATAAGTAACACTTTTTAGAGTTAAGGGTACTTTGACCCTGTCTTTGAATACAGTACAATGATGATAAACATGTAAGGAGTCCATAATGAAGGAGGTACACAAGTGTCATTTATTGATACCAGAGACTTTGTTTTTCTATCTGAAAATGAATAAAAATAATGTGTCTACCCAATAATGTTACAGCAATAAAACGTTCCATTTACCTGAGTAACTTAAAGCCAATTCCAGCCTTGTTTTAATTAGAAATTAGACAGTTTTAATAATTTCCAGATTTGTAACATCAAAGCATGAAGCTTTATTTTTCAAACCTTTGGCATTTTTCAATACTATGAATATTTGGAAATCTTAATTAACTTGGTGAAACGGCTGGAAAAGAAGATTACCAGCATGTGATGATTGACAGGATAATGAAAATTTTCTCCTGCAAAATTCTGATATATTTAGCTTGACTTGAGTTTCTTCCTATATCACAAGCTATCTCAGTTTTATTTTTAGTTTAGCTGAATCAATAAAAGGAAATATTCACCAATGTAATTTGGGGAAAAGATTCTGATCAGAAAGCAAAGATCAAGGAACTAAACGAATTTATAAGTTGGGGTTGAACTACATTTGTCCAACACAACATCCCTGACTCTTTTAAACTTTTTCCTCTCCTACTACCAATGTTTTTCACAGTGTCTTTTCCCTTCAACCTACCTGTCATACTCCTGTCTCCATATCATGGAACTATGGAACATCTTTCAATTCATGACCTATATATGATATCTAGTTTTTGCTTTCCTTGCTTTGTTCATTTATAATCCCACAAATAAAAGTGAAGCCTTGAAGTCATGCATGTTGTATTCTGCATTCCTATAAGATTTGAGCTAAAGGTTTTCTTTAAGTCAGGTATATTTTGGTAGAATTAAAAATTCGGGCCGAAATCTGCAACCACCTCATGTGCTCTAACTCCACTAATAATTTGCAGCGTCTCATTTATAGTACCTGATACAAACTGAGGCAATTGTTTGTTAGGTACTTGTTTTTACAAATTGTTTTCTGTGGTTTTCTTATATCTCCTATTAATTTCATAAAAAGGCCAGGACATATTTTTGAAGATAAAATCTTGAATATACTTTAAAAAATCAGAAATGGCCAAAAGATATAGGAAAACAGCAAAATATTTCTACTCTTGATTTCCCCCACATAACTAACAAAGGTGAAGTTATAGGTATAGTATACAGTGTAGATAAACCTGAAGAGAAATAGGCCCTTTGATGTATACTTGATGAGACTGTATATATCTGCACAACCTTTAATAAGGTAGCTCAGAAATATGTGTCACAGGTAAATATATATGACTATTGACCCAGCGTTCCAGAGTGAGGAATTTATCCTAAGACGTAGATAAGTCCTCAAAGTATATGTACACTAATGTTCATTACACAATTGTACATAATTGCACAGAAAAAAAAGATAAATGCTTATGGGTGGGCATTGTTAAATTATTATAGATCCATAAAATTAAATATATAATCTTAAAAAATATTTGCTGGAATTATATTTACTGACATAAGAAGAGATTTTCAAAAGTTAAAATGCGTGATCCCATTTTACTTATTCAACAAAAATGTTGATTAAATTTTACTTTGTGTGAGGCCGTATGTTCCAGGCCAGGACATAAAATGGTGAGCCCAAAGAAACAGGGTCCCTGCCTTCATGGAGCTCACAGTTAGCTGGAGGAGAGGAGATGCCCATTAAACACACACATGCTCACGGGCAGGCGTGCACAGGCACACGCATATTAACATAGGAGAGTAATTCTGTTAAATGTGTGGAAGAATAGTATCTGGTGTATTAAGAGAGGGCAGCTGGAGGAAGTTGCTCGGATGAGAGGAGGAAAGAAGGTGGACATATTTATAACCAAAAGCAAAATTTTCCATCGTGAAAACAATTTGGCAAACAAAATGGAGTAAGTAACCTGCTGTTAAACTCAGAGATAAACGCGGCCCGCTGTCAATTAAAAAACAGAAATGCTAGTGTATCCATGTAAAAAATAAACAAACAGATTTCCATAGTCTCATTGATCCTGTGCACCCTAGAAAAACAAACAGAAACTAACCTAATTTATAATTTATATTTCCATTTCAACATTGTAAAAACTAAGGATCAACATAAACAGTGGTATTCCTCAGAAAATCCAAACACAGATCAGAATGAATGGAATCTCTTAGTGACGATTCTATCATTCAGTGAACACAAACTCCATAAAAATAAGACATATTTTCCCTTCTATTAATAGGATTTTATGTCAAACTTTGCAGCCTCAACCCTGTGTGTGCGTGGTGTGTGTGGGGGCTGATATGAGTAGTTTGGAGACATTGGATATTGAAGCGGCTTCTAAATGTTATAGGTAAATCAACTTCTATTTCACAATTGAACAGTAAACTTGAAAGTCATTGCAGTTGTTAGGTCCTCTTCAATTCTCTCCAGTATCCAATGCTAGCTTCTAGAACAAAGAAAACCATTAAAGAGCAAGGAAGTACTTCAGAACAGGTGTGAAGAAAGATATGGATTCAGAAACTAAATGATTTGTCTTCTATAACTTGACACAAGCTATAACATCCCAGCAATCTTGGTTTAGTAAATTAACAGCAGGATTCTGTCCGCTTTAATTCAAATGCAATCCAGGCCTAATTACTACTTTTCACAGCAACACTAGCCATTTGGTTGAGTAATGCAGGGACTGTATATATTCCCACTGTGAAATCCATGTTTGATTGGATTCACAATGATTTCTACCCACTGACTGACTTTGTGCAAAGATCCTTATCCAAATTGTTTTTTTCCTTCTTCTCCCCTTCCTTTATTTTGCCTTCTGAATGGTAGAACTCAAGAATATCAGGAAGATATTTGTATGCTTTGAGAGAAATTATTTTTTACATTTACATTTAAAATTAAAAATAACACATTAGGAAAATATTCTGAGGAATGTAGGGACAACAAATATTTCATACATGTTTATTCAGTCTATAAGATAAAACCATGTGTGGGAAAAGAAAAAAAAGTCTTGATTAAATTTGACAGTTTTGTTGATTAAGTAAAGGGTCTCCAATGGCTTTAGGCCCAGAGAATTAGATGCCATTACCTCTAATTCATTAAGACACTTTCAATTGTTTTCTCAAGTGGGCTCACACAGCCCCTAGGGAAATGAATGTGATAACTACCATAAACTAGATCCATCACTGCACAAAGAAAAGTCTTTAATTTCCCCTTTCCCCTTTCAGACATTTTTGGAGGAATTGTCTCTGACCAAAATGGGCTAGGAAGAGACTCCAATTAAATGAAAGGACTATATTCCTTTGAAAAAGCATTTCTGAACTTTTCTTGGTCAACCCAGGCTAACTGTTGTAATAAACTGCCCCAGAATTTTAGTGATTAAACCGAATAGACATTGACTCTTTGCTTCTGTAATAATTCATTGTGGGTGTTCTGGGCGGGAGTGATTTTCTGTGGGACTCAGCAACCCAGGTTCTTTCTGGCTTGTAGTTGTAGCCTCTCCCAAGACCTTGAGCCCTTTCTGTTCCTCAAGGATATAAGGAAGAAGCACAGCACCAACACTCTTTTAATGGTCAGTCCTGGAAGTGGCACGCATGTTTTTGCCCCAGAGTCACATGAGTGCATCTCATTTCAAAAGAAGTGAGGAAATATGGTCTAACCAGTTGCTATCACAGAAGAAGAAAATTTATTGAGAAAGTTATTTTCTTTTGGAAATAAAGAAATACAAAATAAAAACAAAACAGCAACTTTCATCATTTTTAAGTGTATCTTAGTTGTTTTGAAATTATAAAGTGAATGTACCTTGGGTTAGGAAACTTACACATCTTATTTTACTTCTTTGATATTCCAGGGGGAATTGTTTTCATATAAAGATGTAAAATAATAGAACACTTCCTTTCAAATGCCTTTTATGGAAGTCAGTATTTAAACTGTAAAGGCTCCTTAATAGTTAATAGTAATGAATCTTTTGATTTTCTACAGCAATAGACTCTGTTGGCAACTGATTGTATGTGGGTGCCCTTTGGGGATTAATAATAATTTTTACAAATCTCATGTGTTCCACATGGAAAACAACTCCGAGGTTTACTGATAAAGGTATTCTTAGCCCTGTGGAGATTTTGTGATTTTGCACAGTTGATGATGATTATTTCTAATGATAGAGTAGGTAATGACTTTAAAAATTCACACTATAAGCTCAAAAATTCCTAGTGCTTAGTTTTATTGTACATAATTTTGCTTACTGTATCATTAAATCTATTTAGGTAATGAGGCAAAACATTTTCTGAATCGTGGTGGGAAAATACAAGAATACATTAAGAATAATGCCTGACTGAATATTTTATATGTTTCTTATATGTTTATTTAATAAAAACATACTTTTGGACCAAAGGTAGATCATACAGACGTTTAAATGCTATTTCAATGCAGATATTTCAAGTGTAAATCAGTTTATCATCTCGAGAGCTAAGTTGAATGTTTAGATTCTCTCCCATTCCTAGGCTCAGTTTTTCCATAGAAAAGAACACATAAATATTTAACTGATCTCTATTCTGAAGAGTATTGATTGCAAATTATTACGTGCAGGCTGTCATGTTTGGCCTTGAAAGAAACAGAGTTGAATCAGACTTGGACCTTGCTTTACAAACAGCTTGAACATAGGAATAGAAATAATATATAAGCACCATACGCAGCTGTACAAGGTAGAATATGATGAGCATGATAAGGAAAATGAAGATAAAATAGATCAAGAGTTAGGAAGAAGGCAAGGGATGTGGAAGATAAAGGAATAACAGGAAATGGAAGTAAGATAATCAGGTAAATTATGCCAACTATCTTTGCTTAAAACAAGGCGCTTGAGTTAGTAGATGAGAAAGAGAAACTGGCAAATGTTTGCAGTGGACATTGAAACAAGACTTGGGAAACGTTAAGATGGCACTTCCGAATTTAAGGAGATGGTGGCCTGAATGCTGAGGTCAAGGTCTAACAGCAGAGCATTTAATTGGCAAAGTTGATGTGGTCAGAAATAGTAGTCTTTGATTCTCACATTCAGACTGGATTATTGTCAAGGGCAGAATTGCTGTTTGCATGGAAGCTGGGTATGGTTTAAAGTGGTCTGAAGGTTGTAAAAATAGGCTATGGAACTTAGTTGAGGTCCCTGCATGTATTATATATTCCATTACCCCTATTCTTATCCTGGCATCGAAACCTCCCTCTTCTAAGAGAATTGCTGGAAGGAACAAGAATTTTATAGTCAGGCAGACCAGATTCAAATTCCTGCTGTATCACTAATTAGCAGTATCATTTCAACATTTCTTTCACTAAACCTAAAATTACTCTTAAATAAAACTGAAGAGAATTCCTCATTTGCAGGACTATTGTTAGGAGGAAGTGAAATAATATGTGTATTTAGGTAAGAACCTAAAACTATATAAGCACAAAAGAAATTTGGCATGACTATTCATTTCCTTGCTCACCTACTTTCATGTAAGGGTCAATTGTTTTCTTCCTTCTTTCTATCCTTCCTCCCTTCTTTAAAATTTTATTTTAGAATTACGGAAGAATGACTGTGTTTAAAAGAGATGTTACAGGATGTCTCTGCCCTAGATTACAGTGTAGCAAAGAAAGATGGAATCCAAAACCAAACTCCTAGAAATCACACTCAGGATTTAGGAGGAGTGGAATACAGAGGAAATGTTCAGAGACATGTAAAGGAGAGAAAGTTCTAAACCCAGCAAGGACAATGTCATAGAAATCAAAGTCAGGGAATGTAACAACAGAGGCATGAGCACTGTCAGAGGCTTTGGAGACCTGGATGTGCACTTGGGTGGAATCATGGATCAATGCTTGTCAGTAAGAAGAGCATTAAAACCTTGAAATGCTAGTTTCTGTGCTGTGGATGAGTGTTCATTTGTTTGAAGAGAGTTCTTTTTTTGAGGAAAAATATACTCCAGAAAAAGTGGAGTGGAGTAGAGAACTGTGGAGAATAATAGTTGAAGAATATACATTTTTTCCAGAGCACCCTATTAATCATTGAATGAAACATGACTTCCTTTAATACTTGAAAAAACCTTCAAGGTAGATACTATTTATATTTTAATTTTTTTTCCTCCCTTAGCTTCAGTTTCCATATTTGTTCAAAATTGGGATAATAATACTTGTAATAAAATTACTGGAAAAATTAGAGGTGATTATGCAATGTACCTGGTACAGTGCCTACAACATATTAGGCTCTCCTTAATAATGGTAACTATTATAATTATTCTTGTTATTTCTACTTAAGAAAGATAGAACTTGAGGCTCAGGAAGATTTTATAATTCTGGATTATGACATAAATAAATGTCAGAGTCAGTACCAGAATTTAAACCTGTTTGTGTACAATACTAAAGCCGGATGCACTCTTCCCATCTTATCACAATTGACCCTCGCAAAGCATTTAGTCTTTGAAACTATCCACTATAGCAGTATTACTCAGAGAAAGAACAGATGCATTTACTTGCTTGATAATTATTAAGGAAATTCTAGTAGGTACTTTGGTTTTCTGTGACTTTTAAAATCTTAAAAAATTATATAATACATAATCTTACTAAGAAATGGTGATACTGTTTATGACACTGGTAATATTTGTTACTTTTTGGCTGCTTTAATGAAATGCACAATTCTGTGTCATTTTCTCTCAAGAGGTAGCCAAGAAAAGGAAAGGTTAACATAAATTTCACAGGATTTTCAGAGAAATTTTCTCACATATAGGACACATTGAATTTAACATCTTGCATAGCATCTGCCCTTAATTTTCAGCTATGAAAAGCTAAATGAAATGGCTATTAGTGTACAAACAGCATTAGGAGAGTGACTTGTTTCTTAATGTAGTTCTACTAAGAGCTGGAAGAAATCCCAACTCTGGCAAAAAGTGTAAGTATTTGGAGGAATTTTTTGTTTGCTTGTCATTCAGCTGAAATGTTTTGATCCCACTTAACAAGGATTCACAGTCTTGTATTATTCTTTAAGTACCAAGCAGATCCATGAGATTGTTTTGAAGTAGATGATTTATTTCCTAATTATCAAAGGTAGTTAAAAGATGAATGAAGAAATGTTTCCATTTGCCTACTATTTATTAGGAAATTTCTTTAAAATCTCTTTCTTCACCCCATAATATACAACCCCAGATATGCATTTTATGTTTTTCTTGTTCTTTCTCAAATATATCAAGGTTCAGTTTCTCCATTATTTCATAGATTGCAAGCCTAATGAATTTTAATTAAGTCTGCATTTTGGAAGTCCGGTCTCTGTAAAGGTACAACTTACAGAATATATTTCATGTTACCCACTGAAAATACGAATGTTACAAAAGTCCTTTCTCTATTAAAATCTTTGTGGCAAATGCTAAAAATTGTCAGGACATATTGACCAAAAAAGTAATATTGCCTAACAGATAAGTTACAAATATTTTTAGACAATCACTTGTGAAGTATAGATGTTTCTAGAAGTTCCCATAGCAATAATTATTAAGGAGTATGTATCAAGCGATTTACAAAGTGATATTATGTGCCGTGTCTTACACTGCCATTACTGAGAAACGCCATATAGCATTGAGGTTTCTCTGACTTTGGTATAGCCAAATGTTTGCTATGATAGACTTCCATCAATAACTCATCAACCTTCTTACACTGTTTTCTCTTACACTGTTTTCTCTTCATGCCCACTCATCTATGAGATTTTCGCTGAGTCCTCTTCAATCCTAGACATTTTATTTGAATTATTTTTCTAAGTGCAGTATAATTCCCCTTTAATTTGCACCACAAGCTGTACCTTTGATGTGTTTAAACTTCACATTTTGATGTGGAAGTGAAGTAACGGGGATTCCTGAGGCTATGATCTGATCGACAACAGCCAGACTAGCAGCAAGGGAAGTTGCGATAACAACAGTGGGCATACCAAAATGAGCATACTGTTACGACACGTGTTCCTAGTTTTATGAACATATTATGGAGCTGACAGATGCTATGATAAATTTGTATAAAGATATTGTCTGCAGCGTAATTTTTATGTATTCCCTTTAAAGCTGCAAGTGTATGTGTCTGTGAGCAAATATGTATTAGCATGCGTACTTTTCTGCCTGCCTCGTTTTCTTTCTTCGGGACACAACATTCTGCCACCTTGGCATCCCACAGAATTAAAAGTTTCTACACATTACTGATATTTGTAACACCTCTTATTTCTGCCATAAAAATATATTGCATTACTTTGCTTTCCTTGGGAGGAGGGAAACAAAAGTAAAGCACAAACACGCATGCACACTTACATAGTGTGAGTGGACTTATGTTCTTAGAGCATGGCCTAAGGTTGCATGACCACAACATTAAAGGAATACATTTAGTGATGTCCCAACATTATTTGGCTTTGGTTGATCCATAATTGGGTTAATTAATAAAAGTAATCTAATTGGTAGTATTCTCAAAAGGGCTTCAAATTGTTTCATTTTAAATAAAAGTAGGAGCAAGAAGCTTAACATCTATGTCTAAATTTTGTTTTGAAAAGCTAATCTAATGTAATTATTGCACAAGAACCTTCTAACCAAGTCCCACAGAACTTTCATGATTTTGCCATAGGAAACCCAGCCTCAGCGTTGCCAACTGGTAAGATACATTTATCTTTACCAGACCCAACTCTTGCTGCCTTTGTGCTAAGGTTGATGAAGTACCTAAATTGATCCCCCAAAGGACTCTTTAAATTGCCAGCTGGGCTTTCTTGGAAACTTGTCACAAACAGGCATTAAGTTGTCTTTGAGGAAAATTTCACTCTGCATTTGATAAATACCTAGTTGGTCGAGTGTTTAATATAGTATCCTACACTATTCCTTATAGTATTCTACATTATGCTTTTAAAAAAATCCTCAGAAACTCCTACATTTACATTTATAGGTATGTATGTGTATGTATGTTCATGTATATATGCATAATATTCATATATGTTTTTCTATATAATTATATATAAGACATTAAAAGGCATTATTAAAAGTGAGTATGGCTCTGGTTGCTGGCTTCATTGAGATCACTGTATGGAATGTTTCATAATGTGAACAAACCTGTTTTGTATCTATCTTGCTTATCCTTTATTGGTATTTTATCAACTTGATTTAATTTAACTGTAGAAATGCTTCAATATCCTGTGGAAATTAAATTAGCCAATTGAATTTTAGGTACAGCAACTCTTTTTTGATGACTTATGAATGACAATGGTCATTTTATGCCTTTTATAACTTTTAGTTTAAATTTAAAATATTTCCTTTTAAAGTATAAGAGAAGTACTCTAGAAAGTATTCTTAGTTAAGCTAAATTATTTATTTTGTATTATACCGACTTTGAGTAGCTTAAAATAATATCCACAGGTATGGCTTTAGCAGTATTAAGTTATATATATATTATTTTTATATGATATGTAGTGTTATACACAGGACTATACTTAGACTAAAAGAGTTTAAGTATAAGCCTTATTTGTTTTTTATTTTTTATTGTTTCAATGTTCAGGTAGTACACTACACTCAAATTTGATGATTTAAATATAAAAATCTTCTTCAAAACAAAAGAGAGGAATATAAATATTTCATTTCAAAATTACCTCAACTTTAGGATTAATATTACAGGTATTAAACCTAGCATGTTTTAAATCTAACCTTACTTAAGCTACAGTTCTTCATGATTGATAACACATGAGATAAATAACATTGAAAGATACGCTAATCTTGCAGAAAGAAACTAAGACAGCTCACTGTAAGGATAATTTGATTTAGGAGGTGTAATAGCTGTAAAAAAAGAAAAAATAATCCCTTGTGTCACAAAACGTAATTACTCCAGTGATGAGAAGCAACCCCAAACTGGTTGTGGGGCTTTGATTTGTTTTGATGATTGACTTATGCCCAAAACAGCTTATTCAACAGGGCTGCAAAAATGTAGTTTGGCACAGATGGCAGGAATTTTCATAGATGAATACAAAATTTTATCTCCTACCATCTGAAATGTAGCAAATATTAAATATATCTTTGATTTTTAAAGGCCTGGTTAATTCTTTTTGCTGCTAATTATTTGTGTGGCTTTAGGATCAGGAAAAACCACTAAAGCATATTAACGAATCACCAGCAGCTTTAACCAAATTAAAGGCATGCAGTTCTGAGGTGGGTTTTGTGTGTGTGTGTGTGTGTGTGTTTGTGTGTGTGTATAGACATTCTGTGCCATCTCCACAATAGCTATTTTACTTAATGTGTTATTAACAAACCATGAACTAAAAATGGTCTTTTGCTTCTGAAGATTGTGGCTCTCAAACATTGAAACAGGATCAGAAATGCTTAGGTATTCAGACATCTAGAGTAGGTCTTCTCTGAACGGAGTCAATGGAATCTATAACAAAGTCCTTGGATTAGGGTGGGTCCTGAGTGGAGCATGACAACCAGATATCTGTAGGCAAAGCTGAAGGCCTTGAGTGGACATGACTCCAGCATTATCAGGGCAAATAGCAGCACCGTGGTATAGCACTGACAAGTCTTGGCTCGTAGATCTAGCAAGGAAATACATAGAGGACTTTAAAGTCAGACATATTTGAGTTTGCACATTAGATCTTCCACTCTCAATTCATATTATATCCTAGATGATGTTGTCCAGAATTTCAAGTGAGTAGAACACTGGATGAGGAATCTAGACAAAATCTGTGAACCCCAGGTAAGCAGAGAAGCCTCATGATGAAGATCTGGTAACAAGTAGCAGAACCTTGATCTCTGGGCAGAGCTTCAAACACAAGAATGTAGTCCCTCAGGGTCATATATTAGTCTGGGCCCAGTCTTAGAATGGACCTTGGCAGCAAGGTAGTTTCTGAGAATAAAGAAAGAGTAATGCAGTAATGCAGAAAGACTAATGCACAAATACTTTAAAAAACAAAATAAGGCGATTCCACTAGAGTAGGAGTGGGGTTCTGCCAGGTCTTGAAGAAAAGGCCAGTTTTCTAGTCATGAATCGGCTCCGCAAATGACCCAATGCTGAGCTGCAAACTGTGAATGTGTAGCGGTGCGGTCAGTAGTCGCTCTGACTGTGACTAAGAGGGTAAGCTCTGTTTGGGTTGAGGGTGTCTGTGTATGTGTGTGGGTGTCCAGTGGCAAGATTGCAAATTGTATTCATTTGTCCTAAAAGATCCAGCCTTGTCACACAATCTCAGCAATTCTTTCTTGTACCCTCAAATTGCTTTGTCTTCTTTAGGGCCTCATCCTTGAGCCAGTGAACCCAGGAGCATTCATCCATCACATGTGTCAATTTCAGTAGAAGGAAAGTGCTGAAAGCATCACTCCACCTGCCCACCTCATTTTTTAAAAGACTTGCACGACCATTCATTTTTCATTAGATACAACATTTCACTCATTCTGTTTGTCTCCCCTTTCAGGCCTTAGTTCAGCAATTTGGTGCTAGGATGCTATTCTTCCTCACAAATAATAGAGCCAGACTTGTACTTATTTACTCAACTAACTATAGTTGAGCAAATACCACCCCAAGTTTTGCATTTGAGGATCCTATCCAAAAACAAGCCAGGCTTAGCCAGAGATTTAGAAAGAAAGGAAAAAAAAGAGAGAGAGAGAGAGAGAAAGAAAAAGAAGTTGAAGTTTGTTATCGAAATTGTGTGTCTTCAGGCTAAGAGCCAAGTTACATTTTTATTTATGTATTTTTAATTATGAGCAGCATAATTTCATCTTATTTTAAATTATTGGTGCTTAGAAAAGAACAACTAGAAAAAAAGACTGTGAAAGTTTGAGTGAATTTCAATAACTTATGGCTTAGCAGCCGTAATTGAAAAGCTAATTTGTATAGTAATGAACTTCATCTGCAGAGAGAAAAGACAACAAGACCATTACTGAATTCAACAGCAATGACTTACTCTCCAGTTTTGAGCAAAACAGAAAATAGAACTTGTCTGCACCATTCTTCAGATTGATGGACATTAATCATGTTTTGCTTTTTCAAAAACTACAGCGTAGACAGTGATGTAGAGGCAAAGAATATGGTGATGATAACAATGTTGACTATTATAGAACAAATATTTGATGGTTTCTGAGAAAATGAGAGATATAGGGCATTGTCCCAAGAAAGCTTTCTTGAAGATACAAAGGAAGAAAATGGAGGATTTTAGCTTTCAACCAAATTTCTTTCTAATGATACAGGTAAAATTTGCACATAAGTACATGTGATATAGAGGCAAATGTGGTTGTTTGAAGAAGAGGCGTAAGTGGTTAGTAGTATAAGGAGGAAGGAAAGGTCATATTTGACCTAGGTCTGGAAAAGGAAGGTTGGGTAAGATTCCATCAAGCATGTATGAAGAGATTAAACAGCGATTCTCAATGAGAACACATTCTCACTCCTTCCAAGAAACATTACCACCAACGTCTAGAGACATTTTTATTTGTCACAACTAGGGAAATGCAGCTGACATTTAGTAGGATAGAACTAAAAGATGCTGCTACTACCCACAGTACAGCTCTCCGCAACAAAGAATGACACAACCCAAATCAGCAATAGTGCCTATCATGGCATAGAGAATCACTTTGTGTGGAAGGAAAAATACTCACAAAAGCAAGACTTGAGTCCTTTGGGAAATTCCACGTGGTCTGCCTTGCCTGAGGCATAGGTTACATGAATGAGCATAAGATAAGTGAAGGCTGGAAAGCTGGTTTATGACCAGACATGGACAAATTTTGATTAAAAAAATTTTATTTCTTAGTTGTTGGCTTTCACACCACCACCTAATAAACATGTTTCCCCTCTATTGTAATAAAAATGTAAAAATAAAAATTTCATTATTTAAACAATGGTATTTCAAATATTCAATAGGTTTCTTTCTTTTCAAAAATGTCTTTCATTCTTAGTGTAAAGAATTAACAGGGTATTTTAAACATACAAATAACTTCTTAGAAAAATGTTCTTATTATCTGTCAGTTTCCTTCAAACTTGTTTATAAAGAATTATAGTATTTCCTTAGATAAGTGCTGGAATTCTTTTAATTTAAGCCTTTCATGATTCTGACATGACTTTCTTCCATTATATATTTAATTTCTTTCATAGCATTTTCATGATTATTTTAATTACACATAAGTAGTGTGTAATATCTATACCTGAGTAACCAGTTTTATTGCTCAACCTCCAAAATAATCAAGATAAAATGTATAGTTATGGTACTTATTTCATTTGTAATTAACTTTTTAAAAAGCTTTACTATATCTGTTTTAGTAAAATTATTTGTTTATGATTATCTATATGTGCCATAATAAGCAACTTCTTAAGATCAGAGAAACTTTAATCAGATAATAAACCCCTCTCAAAAAATTTGGCCTCTAATTCTAGAATTATACATGAATATATTATAAATAATGTCATATAAGTAGAGAATCCATGTGGCCCATATTCTCTTTCAACAACCCATTAAAAAACATATGAATTGATTGGATTTAAGAAATAATACATGTTATTTTGAGCATTTCGTTTTTACAAATAGTGTTCATCACATTATTGTAAAGCCAAAATTCAAATATTGAGACAATCCTTTTTTATGCGAGATTAAACTATCAGAATTTTGTCATGAAATAGTGTTTTATGTTAGAAAATGGATAGTAAAAAATAAGAAATAGATTTTGTGTGATGACTGTTTCCTGTCATCAAGACTTTGCCTTTTTTGGTAGTCATTTGCATAATAGTGTTTTTTAATTTTGTTTTGTAATTCTTCTTGCCTCTCCTCCATAGAAAGTCACCTTTGCTTAAGTCAATGTGTAGTGTATTGGTAAGCACTCAGAAAATGTTTATAGAATGAGTAATTTTAAAGTAATATCTGATTTTTTTCAAATGAGAATTTCCCAGAAGCAAGAATTATAAACAGAAAATGCAAAATGACAATGATGTTTAGACTTCGTTAGTCCTCTCTTTGTTATTTTATTTTATTTTTTTACTTGATGCCATGTAAAGCCAAGAGAACTGTTCTTCTATTAGTCCATTAGTATACGGCCTTGAGAACCATAACTTACAGCAACATCCACCACAAATGGATCTAACAAACTATATGCAGCAACCTAATAGAATTATCAAATGCTATGTCTTTTGAAGCTACAAGGACAAAAAAGTTAAGATTGGGAAATACGTACTTAGATAACAGAAAGCAATATTTCAGTACATTTTATTAAAAAATAGAAATACAGCAAAATGGAATATGGGAGTAGGGAGAAATATCAGGGAGGACTATTTTTGCTGTAGAATTTGTTTCTACACGCTAACTCCAATTTCATCGTGTTATACACCTAGAATCTACATCAGAACTTCAAAATGCTTCAATACTTCAGTTCAAAAGCTCAATTCAAGATATTAAAATGAACTCTTTGGTATGTTTGTTATTCAACCTGGCCCCTTACTTTCAGTCAATGTAATTAATTTAACCAATGTCCACTCTTTTTTTCTTTTTTTTTTTTTACCATTTTTCCATCCAGTCCTTTGTTCCCACTCTCAGTGCTTCCTAAAGTTCTCACCTCCACTTTTGTATTTACTCTTATCTTCTGCTTTTAGCTCTTCTGTAGCTTTTTTCTTTTATGTTAAAAACTATCCAAATTTATCACGTCTGGCAAAAACTGAACTCATCCTATCTTGCTCCAATAGGTTGTTTTCTCCTGCCTACGTCTCCTTCCCTTTCTCCTCCTATGCCTTCCTTTACTTCTCTACATCAACTTGGACCTTGACTTCAGAGCACATTAAATGCTTCTCTTCCCAGATAATTGCCTTCCTTCATACACAACCCCAAGATCTAAGCCAAGTTACGGAAAGGAAATGATTATTTATTAGTAGTAACATCTTTTAACATAATTATGATGTAAACAGTATTAGCATGCATTAAAATATTCAGGTGTTTGATTTTCAAATTTCATTGTAAATTCAGCATGGGAGATGTTAATTATTTTTAAAAAAACATCTTTAGAATGAGGGCAACTGAAGCGTAGCTGCTCAAGACCTTTCTTAAAATTCAGGTAAACAGCTGAACTTAGAAATTGCTATTATCTAAGTCTAATTTACCTACTGGTAATGCCATTCCAGAACTTTTAGGGTTGTAAAAATCTACCCTCATTTCTCTGCCCATTGCTTCCACATTCATTCTGTAATCTTACCATCTGTTTCATGGAATGGCAGACCCAGAGGGCAGGGAGCATATCTTATCTGTGCAATGCTGTGCATAAGTGTGGATTCTCTGTCAGCATTTAAAAAATAATAGAACTTCAAATAGGGTTGATTTAAGCTTCCCTAGTCAGCAGTTAGTCTTGGTGACATGAATCACTCTTTCAAATGGTAATTTGCACCTGTTACCTTCACCCACAGGTTGGAAAATGCTTGCACCTTAGTTAATTACACCCTTGTGATGTGAGAGATTGTATCCTCCACCCTGAGACAGGGAGACTGGGAATAGAGAATCAACAGCTTTTCTGATATTTCAAAGCAGATTTTTGGAGGAGAAAATTAGAATTCAGGTCACTTTTCATTGAATGATCGATGAGGTTCTTTAGGAATCCGTGTCTCTCATGGCAGAAAACATGGTGATGGCATCTCTTCCAGTAAGAGATGTACTTGTCCTTAGCTTATTCTGTAGCATCAATTCAATATGACCTCAGCGAACATCTATGTTTCTTAATAACACTTTTGCTCTCTGCTTCTGCAGTGGCTGATGTCATCCTCAGAACCAAAGAGCAGGTGGCATGCAAATTACTTTTAGGTGAGCATGACATTAGAATATAATTCCCCAAAGGGTGGTGCCGCCATGTAATTAAGTTACAACTAAGTGACAAGTATCTGACATCAGGTAATCATTTAATAGAGGAAAATAGGAGGCAGTTCATTATTTTAAAGTGTGTTTCCTTTAAAGTTCCTTGAGGATGTGGAAGGATTTTCTTGGCATTCAAACCATTTCAAAATGGTTGTGTGTAATTATTTTTTGGCAGCTTTAAAAATATGTTTATGACAGTGAAAAGTGTTTCCTTGGCAGACATTATTAAATGTTCAAAAGAAGTGTAAGTGGACTTTCACCTTTGATTTTTCACTATCAGAGAACATGTTGTCTGGATTTACATGTTTTTTGTTCCTTTCAATGAAACAAAACCTTAAGAAGTGCTAAGATAGAAACTTTCTAAGGTACTATAAATATATTTTGCATTAAAATGTGTTGTTTTTGTTTTAATATAATGGCTTAATTTTTATTTTGCTGAGTATTATTCGATCTTTTTCACTGAAGATAGAAACTAAGAAATTACAGTTTTTGAAGTGTAAAGATAATAGTAGATTCCATCTCCAAAAGACTCTCAAACTAACATTTTTAACATATAGGTGAGATTAACATATGAGGTTAGATTACAAAGAAGAAAATTGAGTTAGGGAGTAAACTATGTAATGTTCATCCTTTCATTAAAAATATTTCTTCATAACCTTTTGTGTGCAAAGCACTCTATTGCACTAGGAGTACACTGCCGTCCTCGTAACTGTAAAATACGTAAAACTTTAAAAATTCCATACCTTATTACCATCTTACCTCTCCAACATTATCACTTGCATTTCAATTTATTAATTCTTAATTATTTAATCCTTATTTAAATTATTTAATTATTAGATTAACTATTTGATAATTAAATTATTTAAATTATTAAATAATAATTCAAATTTGAATAATTTAAATTATTAACCCTTAATTAATCCTTACTTATCTCATCTCATTTTCTTCATTGTCTGGACCCCATTTCTGCCCCATCGCATTCTCTGTTCTCTACCCGCAAACACTTTTACCTGAAACTCAGTTTCTTCATCTGTATAACAAAGTAACCTTATAATTATTTGTGAATTAAATTAAATAAATGTATGAAACATTTCACCCAATTGTTGGCAACTATTTGCTATTATTGCCATTACTGATATTCAGGATTTAGCTTAGATATCATGAGCTCTCCTAGAAAGGAGTTCCCCTGGTCCCACTGTACTGTGTTCACATGTCTAATTGCAAGTCTAGCCATGTTCTGTGTTATTATGAACATGATAACTAGTGAGCACCTTGAGAGAATGGAACATGTGTTATTTCTCTCTGTATTTTCAATGATAAAAACATTCAGGAGTGTCTAAATGTTGGTCAACTAAATGACTGAAGAAATACTCTTAAAGTATACATATGGTTGATGTTAGTTGGGGATATTTTACCTTATCCTACTGAATTACAACCATTCCTTTTTATTGCTTCTTTTCTTAGAAGAAATGATGGAGAATACATTCTAGAGTATTTAGGCAGCTCTCATTTCTCCCACCACTTCCCTGCTGTGGGACCAGCATTTGTGGTGTGGATTTTGCTTTAAACCGTGAAAACCAAGATGAACTATAATATCATGATGGTATGGTGACAGAAAGAGACAGGAGTTCAAGTAGACAGGTAGATGACAAGTGACAAGTCGATGATGGGTGTTTCCTGGCTGATGATCAGAGTTCATTGACAGAGAAAGATGGCAACAAGCAATACTCAGAATTCAGACAAGCAAGTGGGTGGATTCAATAAGGTTTTTCAGCAGATGATCAGATCCCAGGCCAAGACTCCTGGAAACAGTCCTGACCTGCAATTCTAGAGTTGTGGCCAAGGCAGAGATCTTGTTGTTGAAAATAAATTACACAATATGGAAAAGATGGGTGTTCTCAAGGGTTTAGACAAGCTACTTGATTCTGGGGAAGAGTTTAGAGGAAATTGTTTGATGTCTAGTAAATCATTCTAGATCAGGGTTTGACTGAAATTTATCAGTAGCAAAGGAACATGGCACATGCTTTTTTAAAAACAACATTGTTCTATATGCTTAGTTTCTGAAAGTTTACGTTAAAATTTTATTACAGTTATTACTTGTGTTACCCATGATAAACTTAAACATTCATTAAAATATACTATTACAAACATAAAGTGATGAAAACAACTATTATTTCTTTCATAGCAGTGAACAAAAAGCAAAAAAAATTACAAAGCTAGCTAGAAAACTGTTTGAAATGATATAATAAATATAATATAGAAGAGAAATGGGATTTACTGATATCTTATTTTTATTATAATTTTTAAAAACTGATATATAACCTCAAAAAACAGGTTGTTTTACATTTTTATTTATGAATTGTACATACATGCAATTATACCATAGATATTGTCTTGTGACCTGATTAACTCACCAGAAATTCTGTTTGTGAGATTAATCCTCTATGGGGCACTGATTTTCAGTTGTATTTAGTATATTATTGAAGGCTTATATGAGAATGTATTGATCAATTCTATTGATGGACATTAGAATTCTTTGCAGTTCTTAGCTATAACTAACAGTGCTTTTCTGTATCCTCTTTTGCAGTATTCTATGGTCTTTGTATTTTAAAATTCCAGTCCACCACAGATCTGCTGCTAGACCTGGTCTAAGCTCCTTAATTTCTCTAAGTTAAAGACTCCTTGTGTGTAATATAGGAATGATAATAGTACCTTACCACACAAATTTGCAAAGAGTAAATTAGAGGGCACATACCAAGTAGTTATGACAACACTTGCCCATAAGTGCAAAACAAACATTATCTGTCATTATTAGTATTATGCAAAAGCAATGAAACCATTTCCATAAGAATCATTGACCCTAAAGACCAAAAGATGCTAACATTTCTACTCACTGCAGTTTATAGCACCAAAATCGTACATTAAATTTGGCATTTTCCTTTAGTATTTTAGAGTTCACTGTACTTATGTGAAAGTGTGAGCATATTTGAATGTTCATCACAAATCCCATTACCATCAGATGTGAAAATTAGAGCTTCTACATGCTGGAAGCCAATCGAAGGATCTTCCTCCTCCAGAGGAGAGAGCATGTTTTGAAGTAGGATAGTCTATTGTGTGTAGTTTATAACATTTTTTGTTATTTTGTTTAGTTTTGCTTTGTTTTACAGATGGGATCTATGTTGCCCAGACTGGAACGCAGTGGCCATTCATAAGTGCAATCATAATGCACCATAGCCTCAGACTCCTAGGCTCAAGCAATCCTCCTGCCCCAGAGCAGGTGCATGCTACAACCACATCTGGCTGCAGTTTATAGTTTTGATGCCCAAACGGCTCCCATTATCTACTGCTTATTTACCCTTATTCTTATTTCTGGAACAATATAAAAGAATCAGTTGACTGTACACATTCTAACTTTGCTAGAAGATTCATTTAAAATCTTATTTTTTTCCAAATGTTTTTGTTGGAGGAGTGTGTGTGTGTGTCTCTCTGTGTAGACACATTTTATAATTGAAAAAAAAAAAATTCAGCCACGTTTCCTCCTAAGCTAACAAAGTAAATCATAAGCAACAGTCTATGGTTATATCCACAGAACAAGATAGGTAAATTTGATTAATGTCAAGCCAGTAGACAGAACTGCTAGAGGTTGCAAACTAAGGTTGTGTCCCTCTACTGTCAAATCTGCACTCAGTTTAAAGGTTCCAGATTTAGATGTAAATAGAGCTTCAGATAGGGGTTATAACATGATATGGTGCTGCTGTCTTTACCAGTGAAGCAAATGGCCAGGGATGAATGTTGTTTGTTTGTTTGTTTAATAAATCAACTTTATTGAAATAATTTGCATTATTTACATTCAATGAAATGCACAGATTTTTTTTAACATACACTTCAGTGTGTTTTGACAAATAGATGTACTCATGTAACTACCACTCCAATCAAGACATAGAATATTCCTACGACCTGAGGAAATTTCCTTATGCCTTTTTGCAATTCCCTCTTCCATTGCTCCCCACTCCCCCCAACCCATCTGAGAAGTCACTGCTCTGATTTTTAATACCAGCTTTTAGTTTTGCCTGTTTGAGAACTTCATATAAATGGAAACATATTGATATAAACCTTGGCTCCTTTTGCTCAACAAAATGTGCATGATGTTCATAAAAGGAAAAGATGTTTTTTAATTGATTTTTGCTCTAAAATTATAGTCACTTAAAATTTATACATGTAAAATGATTTAAATCATCTTAGTTCAAAGTGATATATTGAATTGGTTGAAATAAATGATAAATGATTTCACTTGAGTACATAGAGCATATCTACCATTAATCAGAAATTGATAACATTTCTTGAGTTTAGGCTAGGTTGGCCAAGTAAAAATGAAGGAAAAATTTATTTATTCAGCACGTTCTAACAATCTGGATCATTTGAGTTAAAAAAAAATACTGTTCTTAAAGAACAAATTTGCCCATATCAATACCTCTGGTATATGTTTTTGATTGAAAACTAAAAGTCAAATTAAGAAAAACTATGCCACTTATTAATAATTTAATAACTAAAAATGTTTTCCCCCGAATCACCATTCAAATAACTTGTGAGTTGAGAAAATACCTGGACTAGAAATGAACATGAGTATACACAGTTGGGGAAAGGGGTTGGTAAAATTTTCCCAACTTTATGAGAAAGGGAGAATTCAAATGATTTTCGATAGTACCAACTACTATTTAACAGGACTTGCATTCTAATTGTCATTTTAAAATTCTATAAAGCTAAATAAATATTTAGAATATCGACTCTGTAAGTGATTTTGTTTTGTGTGTATTAGGTAACTTTTAGTATGAAATTCTGCCACTAAGTCCTTCTGAAAGAGGGTGCAACAAACATTTTCTTCTAAATTGTGTTCTCAAGGGAGTTACCTAGTGTATGGCACTTTCTACGTCCTGTTAGAATTGTTTGTTTGGTTATTATTCCACGGTTGTTCTATAAGTGACGAAAGTGTTTTAGTGGAACATTGGCTAAATGTTTAAATATTGGTACTTTATTTTTCTTCACCTTGCTTTCTTCTACTTAATGTATTTTAAAGAGCATGCTCTTTGCTTAGCATGCTGAAATCCAGTCACCCCTAATTATCACTGCTGCAATTTTCAACTACACAAGTGCAAATCAAATTATGAACTCTTGAGTGCTGGAAGTCATTCCCTTCTAGGCAAAGTCCTGGAGGAGCACAGCACAGGATGCAAGTTAAAGTTGGCTCAGACCTTGAATAATTCTGCAAAGAAGGGAATTGCCCCCAAGCAGACCATGCTTTCAGTTGTCATAGCTTTGCTGGCTACTCACATTTTCATTAGGGCAGGGAAATTTCCCCTCAAACAAGCTGTTCCCATTTCCTTGTGTAGCTTTTTATTCCAATCAATATGCTTTTTCATGTTGAAGATGCAGAAATGCTACCAAGTGAGTTGGGCTGTTTTTAAAAAATAATGCTGCTTTATAAAAGTTTTAATATTTCTAAGGAACAAATAAATGCTTTCTAAGGGGCATAAAACAAACCAGAAACTAAAACAAAAGTTTTTGTTTATGAAACTATCTTTTCCTTCAAGAGAGTCATGTGCAAAGGGGGACAAATGGTAGCAATCAGAGTAGGAAAGTTAATCAAAAAGGTAATCATGTGAATCCAGGCGGCATTCCCTCTGCAACAAGATACTAGAGTTTCTGGTTGAGGGAGTACTCAACCAGAGTGAGGGCACTACGTTTTCCATCAGCTGAGTATGCAGCCTCCCTGAGTAATGTAGAAATGCAGAGTACTCAGTCATTCATATCATTTGAATATGTGCAAATGTTTCAAGGCTTAATTTTTATTCATATGTTTGATTGATTGGCATTTTCTCTCTTCCCTGTTTTCTAAGCAAGATGGAAGGATAGCAAAGCCTAGTGTTTTTCCTGCTAATCATGAAATTTAAATAATAGAAATGAGTCAGATATTCTTGTTACAAAGACCAGCCATATCTTTTTCTTCTCAACAGAAGTATCCAATCTCTTTTTGATGTTTGCATGTTGCATTAATGATTGTTAACATTTGACATGGAGAATATTTGACTTTTTAAATCAGTAGTGTTTCAGTAATTCATCAAAACCATCACATATATATATGTGTATGTGTATATATCATATTTATGAATAATTTAGACCAATTGTTTCAAGTAAAGGATGACTTGTAAATTAACTCCTAACTTAGTTTCTTTGGGGCACTGTGCCAACCCCTGGGGAAAGATCATATATGTTAAAATCAAGAATGATACTTTTTAGGGAAAGAAACTTAGACGAAAATAAATATTATATATAGCAAATAGTAATAACTATTATAAGAGAAACACAAATAATATTCAATGATGGATAACATAAAAAAGAAAATGCATTCAAATAGTGTACATAAAGAAGTTAGTGGAATGTCTGTTACCTTAGCCTTTTTGTTGTTATAACAATACCTGAGACTGGGTAACTTATAAAGGAAAGAAATTTATTTCTTACAGTTGCAGAGTCTAGGATGTTCAAGGTTGAAGGGCCATATCTGGTAAGGGGCTTCTTGCTGGTGGGAACTTTCTGAAGAGTCCCAAGGGGGCACAAGGCTTCACATGGTGATGGTCTCAAAAGAGATGGCCAAACTGGCTTTTATAACAGACTTAATCTCATGATAACTACCTCACTCTACTGATAACTCATTAATATTTTAATTCGAGTGCATGAATGGATTAATCCATTAATGAGTGCAAAATCCTCATGACCTAATCTCTTCTTAAAAGCTCCACCTCTTAATAATGTTACATTGGGGATTAAGTTTCAACCTGAGTTTCAGACAGAACAAACATTCAAACCATAGTATTAATATCTGGCTGAAAATAATGTGAGTTGCTCATATTGTCTCTATGACAGGGGATTAAACAGGTTTTCACAGAATAAGTGGCATCTACCCCCAGAAAATAATATAGAATTTGAATATACAGACATTGAGGAAGGCATTCCAATAGTAAGACTATCTTGGCACGATGAACAAATGTGGGGGAAAGAGCACCACTAAACTTGTGTCAACTAGCATCACAATATGAATGAGCACAGTGCATATAAAATATTGGAAAGGCAAAATGAGGCCAGATTATGCAAGATCTTGAATGTCAGATTAAGACAATTGGACATTAATTTATGTGCAGTGGCAAGTTGTTGTACATGTTTCAGCTTTAGAAAGACCAACTTGACAGCAGTATACAGAATAGATTAGAGTGAGACAAGACAGGAGGAAGAAGACAATTGAGGAGGCTGTTAGAATATTCCATAAGGAAGACACAAGGGGTATGGAATAGGGTAGCAGTAGCAGACTGTAACAGAGAGTTACATGTGCCAAGATAGTAAAGAAATAAGATGTAAAAAATGTGATAGCTAATTTGATGAGGAGAAATTAAAGAGACGTTTCTATAAATATACTTGGTGATTGAATGTCCATTAAAACATTTAAAGAACAGAGAATTGAGGAACGACTTAGGGAAGCAAGGCAATGTATTTACTTTTGGATATAAATTTTGAAGCACTTAAAATACTTTGAGTAGATAGATGACCAGGTGAATGGGGATTAGAGAGAGAATAAAGAATTAAAATCTAAAACAAAGTTTAGAAATATAGATACATGAGCCATCCTCATGGAAGTGATATTTAAAGCCATGGCATTGCTGAGACAAGAATTACAGAGAAGAATAGAAGAAATATTATGAAGAACAGTGAAACTGTGTGTGTGGTGTGGGCGAAAGGTAGAGATAAGGTCTGACACAACAGGCAGATTCAAAGAGGAAAATCAAGAAAATATGATGTAAAGGAAGCCAATGAGTTATCACCTGTCTCAATATTTTTGGGAGGTTAACAGAGGATGAGGCCTGAAGAGGCTACAGAATTTAAAAGTAGATGATTATAAGCCTTCAACACAACTACTCTGGCATGGTAAAGGCATTGCTGAAAGTATAAAGAGCTTACAATTGAATGGGAGAGGAGAAAATGGATATTGTTGGATATCATTTACATTTCTCTAAGGATGTCTAATGGTGAGAGAAAGGAGAGACGGTGATAGCTTCAAATGCAACTTATGCCTGAGAGTGGCACTCTCTTTAATAGACAACTTATGCCTATTTTATAGATAAGTAAGTAAATAATAGTGGTGCCTGCCATTGAGACAAACTGATGAGAGGGTTCACAGAATATAACAGATGTCACATATTGAGGGATGGCAAGAAATTAACAGATTGTGCAGAAGGCCAGGTGTTCTTAGAATTAGCAAAGTGGACTCCAGAATTTTTGTACAATGCTGAACAGAGAGAAGTCACAAGGTTTACTCATATCTATTAGTATGCATTTTAATACTACACCCGTGGGGTTTTTTTTGTATTCATATTTTATTAATTTCACATTCCATATTTCTATAAACATAGGGATTCTGTGACAATACATTATGCCTTTCTCCCTTCTCATTTTCCTTTTTTTTTAAATTTAATAATCAGCAGTAAGTGCATAAAACAAACTCATGGGACACTGATTTTCTGTTTCATTGATTGATTCTACATTTTCTCATGCAAGGAGGCCAACAATGCTCAATTACATATGTTTTATATGGACTGATAAAAGATAATGATTTTTAACATAGGTGGATAATAAATTACTACTATGTTTGTATACCTCAGAGTTATTCCAAACTACAAAGTACTAAAAACAATCAAAAAAAGTGAGTGTTCTTAGTAACATAATCTGATGTTTTAACAAATAATTATAACAAGAATCTCTAAGTTAGTTAATTGGTTCTTTTTAATAAGCTTGGAGTAACTTCTTGGTAAAATAAATGTAAAATTCAAAGTAGCTTTCTTCCTTTCTTCCCTTTTTGGGTGGGGGTGGGGAAGTTAGTTACTTTTACATATTTGTCAATTTTTCTAAGCTGAAGCACAAATTAACAGAGGACATGCAGTGGATTTTGGCCCCTGACTGCTTCAGGTTTAGTCTCCATCTATCAGGGTTTAGAGAGTCTCTCCTAAGTATTTTATTTTTATTTATTTTTATTTTGTTCATATCTTTCTATAGCCTTGTAGGAATATGAATACCCAGTTAGATTTTTCAGGAAGTAAGCCAGCCTATAAATGAATGACTTGTAATTTCAAGGCAGTTAATGAATTAATTCTAGCACAGTGGTGACACATAGAAATTACTGTGACTTTAAGAAAGAAAATCCACTTGAGCTTTAGAGTCTGTTTTCTTGCTTTATTCCTTTCTGATACTTTAAGTGGAATCTCTGAATCTCTGTCTTTCTGATAAAACTTAAGCTGCTTTTTGTGTGTGTCTTCTCTTTTTTTTTTTCTTTTTGCACACTTATTTTTAGATCACTCCAAAGTTATTTCATAGGTATTTGTATTTTGATTGCAAAGTTTCTATCATGTCAAGTTTCAGGAAGGAATTCTACAGTGTGTGTGTTGGCGGGGGGGCAGGTGAGTAGGAGGCAATATAAAGAGCCAGAACACCATTTCTTGTAGTGAACATAAAGATTCTATACCAAAGAACTAAAACAAAAGTTTCACAAAACACTCAGGCTGGCCATTCCATTCTTTCACTGTTAGAAGTCATAGCATGATAAACAATATGGCAGGCTGATACAAATGATGGTAGCATATGTAGAATCTTTAGTTAAATGCAATTCCTGATTTGCTCTAGTTTAGTATGGATATGTGTTGGTAAAATATTTTTGGTTGAAATCCTCAGTAACCAAGCCATAAGGCTCCCTGCATGCTCAATTATTGCCATATATCTTTCCCATAGTTATGGACACCAAAACTACTCCATCTATGTCCTTACATTCATTTGTTAGTAAGTATTGCAAAGGCTGCCTTCTGAGGAAAAGTTTGAAGAATCTCTGTGAATAGTTCTTTTACTGAGCTTGTATTTTTCTTAAAATTGTAAAAGTGATGCACAGTGATTCCATGGCATGTGAAAGAGCACCAGTTTTACCTGTGCAGAATTTTTGAATAGGTAGCTGGTGTCAAATTTCAATAGTGTCCTCAAGAGGGCACTGTCACCTGTTTTATATACTGTATAATCTGTATTCTTTCATTAAGACCCCTTGCAATACTTGAAGAATGATTGTAATCAATTATTATCTGAAATTCAATCTTGCATTCTTTGCACCATATGCAATCCTGCTATCTATAGCAACCTCCGCCTGTCCATTGTTACAGACCATGGACTGACTTGTAAATCAGTGTACAAGTTTTATAGATTGATCCACCTAGGTTAAGTAGTCCAGTCTCAGCTCGTTTAATAAAAATTTTTTATAATATCTCCACTTAACGTTGATTTTTTCCACTTTTTCATTGGAAATTATCGTACTTTCCACGTTAGGTATATATGTGCCATGCTTGTCTCTGGAGTCAGGCTTCTTGGGTTTCAAAGGCAGCTCCACAATTTAGAGTGTGTGAATATGGGCGAATGACTTTTCCTTCTTTTGTTGTTGTGAAGATTATGTGAGTTACATATGTATAATATTAAGCCAATTTTATTAATATAATATAACCAATATAATATCCTCATGGCACTTGCCAAGCCTCAAATCATGAGGCTTATAGTTTGTGGAGTTTAGTTGATCTCTGATGATTGAAAACGCTTACCTTTTTTCAAAATATATGCTTTTTATTATTTAAGAATAGACTTTAAAAATCCTCAATTTTTGAAGAAATTTCCAAAATGTACACACACACACGCAAGTACAGTTTTGTAAAAAACTCCATTCTAAGTGACTTAGATTTAATTATTCAAAGAGGCAAAATCTTTTTTGTTAAGTATTCAAAAGCATAATAAGTTAGACATTTTGAAATAAATTATGTTTGTTTAAATGGTACTTACATTCATCATATGTAAGTATTTTCTTTGCAAATACTGTTTAAAAGGGAAAATACAACTAATTCTAATTATTTTTACTTTTACTATAAATATATATACATTATAAACCCAACATAAGAATTTATAAGCACAAACAGAAATTGTTTATTTAATAATTGTTATAAAGTGCTAAATTAGAATGAAAGGACAATTGCTACCATAAGTATCTGTACATAATAATACTTATTTGTATTTGATTTTGATAGATTTGGGTAGTTAAGGTTTAATGGTTTCAAGTTAACTAAAATACTTGCAATATTTTTGTTTTAATAATAATAGACTTACATTTCAAGTAGTTGAAACTTTCTTTTTCCTCTGGTTACACAAATACTACATAACAGTAGTTTTAAAACTAGATAAAATGGACTTTAAATGTACTTGAAGATTAAGCTACTGAATAACTTTATGTGAGATTCTCCACATCTGTTGTTGAGGGAAAATTTTCAAAAACAAATTTCTCCTGCATTTATATACTATCCTATAGCATGATTGCCAATTTATGAGCTTGAAAGTGTCAACCAATGCTCTAAAAACTTGGTCATCACTCCATTTTTTTTTAATCAGAGTTACAGTGGGACATGTACAGCTGCATCTTTTGGACAAATGCTCACTGTAATAGGAACCACTGTCCCTGCCTTTCCCTGATTATCTGATTTCTATTACTCCACAGGAGTCAGACAATTGTCATTTCTCAGTACTCAAAATTTACTTCTCAAAATGCACTCATTTACATTGAAACAGAAATACAGTGAGGGCAAAGAGAGACTACTCAGTTAATTTATTGATTGATTGGATAGCGGATTGATTTCAGAGCTGCCTTTATGAGTTCATTTCTACATTTTGAAACTCACGTTGCTTTGTGGAGTTCTGAATGGTCTTAATTAGATGTGTCTTGTAAAGGCAACTATGTCAGATGCTTTTCCCTGCATTTCATTCATTTCGATAAATTTCTTCTTTGAAGCCAGTATTTATTTCTGCACTAAGAGCTGATTTGAGACACTTAGATTTTAAAAAGTGGTAAATTCACATATGATAGGTAATCTGTTTGGTTAATCTGTGTAGTGACTACTTAAACTAACATTTTTAAAGGTCCACATGCATAGATAACTTGTGACTTGATTATACACTTTTAACAGTAAAATTTTATCTTATAGTTGGATGGTAATTAAACTCCTCTAAACTTTAATTAAGCAATTATTTTTGTGAGCATTTGTTAGAATATGTGTTCCATAAAAGGGACCTCTTCTTCCTCTTATGCATAATTGTATCTCTACTATCTAGTTAAAAATTTGTATAGTATAAGAATAAGTATATAAAATAAATCCATTATTAATTACTAAACACTATTAAATGATGGGTAAAAGAGTAAGAATATCCCAGGAGGTTTGAAACTGAGAGATTAATGGGAGAACTTTTTGGACTTCTTAACTATGGCTATAACAGTTTCCAAACAAGAAGTTGTATATTAATTAATTTCAAGCATGTGTTAATAATCAGAAGATCACAATGTTGGGTAAAACTTAGTTATCCTGTTTTCAACAAAGATTACATTTTACTAAAGCATGTAAATATCGATGCTTTCTAATCCATAGTAATATAATTATTATTAGTCCTCGGGCTTGATGCCAGTTAGAATCTTTCCATGTCAGAATTTAAGACTAATTTGCGGTGATTAGCAGAGAATTACTTTGTAGGCTTTCTGTTCATTTATGCAAGGACAGACCTGTTAATTCCAACTCACTGAATTTATATGGGATGCCCACAAAAGTCCTCAGAAGCCTCAAGCTTTTACTACAAACAGTTGATTTTTCCATATGCCAGATACTCAGCTTTTTAGAAGAAAGCATCCCACTGGTATTGTTGAAAAGAGAAAAAAAGGCAAAGCTTAATTCCTAAATTAGGTTGCTATTGCCACTCAACAAAGGAACTGCACTTAACTTAGTGCAGTGGAAGCGCTTCTTCCAAAGAATCTAGTAAGAATATCATATCAAAATATTGTCCTAGCAGAACTCCACAGTGTAAAAGGACAAAATACCTTTGAGAATAAAAGTACCAGTGCAGAGGAAGACAATTATGCTGACATGTATAATTTGACTGTAAACTACAAACACACACAAAAAGCTGTGAATATAATTTAAAAGTGAGTTTTTATTTTGCCACCTGGAAGGGGCTTCAAAGCAGGCAAACTAACATGCCAATAGAGTAACCACGAGTGTCAGGACACATGAAAGACTGCTTAGTTATGGGTAAGCATAACACATTCCTTACAAAGTTGCGGAGAACATGTGATTTAGCAGTTTGGAGGTAGGAGGTGCAGGCTCGTAGGAGTACCCAGGTAGGATATGCAAGAGTGCCTCAAACAATTATGCCAGGAAAGCAACAGGCAAGAAATAAGGTACATTTTTTCTTTCTAATAACCAGGATAGGGTATAAATTGTTGATATTGATTATATCTGTCAATTGCATTGTAAGTGACAGAAAACTTGATACAAATTAGCTTTAAGCACAGAGAAGTTCATCAGCCTAAACATCTGAAAAGTTTGGAATTTGATCCTGCTTGGCTGGAAACAAAGTCAAATATGGTCATCAGGGCCCTGTTTGACTCCTTCTCTTGGTCTCTTTCCAGCCTCAGACAAAAGATTTTCCTCTGTGATTAAAATACAGCACTCGACAGCCATGCCAGCGTAGTCTCATGGTCTCCAGTGGGGCCACACAGACACGTGTGAGCCAATCAGGAAGATGGGAGCAGGTGATACTCTGATCGACTTAGGCCCAAATCACGTGTCTGCCTTAGCACGAGGGATGCCACTAGCTCTGAGAAAACCGCATACCCTAAAGACTGAAAAGGGGTAGTTTTCCAAAGTACAATAGTGTATTCTCACTAAAAATAGAGAGAGTACATTCTGAACAGCAAAGATACAATAAATGTCTACTTCACTGGTCAATAAATCAGTAGTTACAGTGACAAGAGGTGCAGGGACTCCGCACTTCCTTTTGAAGTTCTCTGTGTTCAGTAGATACTTTCGCTTCAAGAATATGCTTCAGGAGGAAGGAAGCAGAGAAGAGTACCCTCAGGCAGGCCCTTGCCAAACGCTGGGTCTATGTCAGATTCATTGCGTATCAATTTCAAGAAACAGCTTATAAAAATATCCTTATTTTGGAATTGGTTGATTCTATTACCGCTGCACTCCACTATAGACTACAATATTATTATTTGCTATACTGACAATATGCAGGTAGGGGTAAGCATGAAATATAATTTTCACATTACATAAAAATTGTACTTGCAAAATTATATGAGGTCAGAAGTAAAGTAAGTGGGAAAAGTAAAAATACGTCTACGCTGTAAGAGTGCAAGGACGATTCTCTGTTCAGAGGCTTTTTAGTTGTAAATGATGTCTCCCAAATATGATCCGTCCTTTATCATGGATGCCTTGTTCAAGAATTGATTAGGCCCATAGACATTAGTAACAATAGTGTAATATGAAGAGACCTTTTCGGATGCCCCTCATATTTTGCTGAGATAACATTTGTATTAAAGAGGAATGTGAAAATTTACCTTTTGGCCATGCTGTTTCTAAAAAGCATCTTTTCTTTTTAATTCTTTTATTTTTGAGAAAGAGGTAGGAAGTGAAGCTCCATCAGATGGAGAGGGGTGGGAAATGAAAATCTAAAAAGCACATTTTTATAATTAAGTGACCTCTACTTCTACACTCACTGGACAAAGTTGCTTTCATTAAGTAGAAAAACTTTGCAGGGTACTTTAGAATTTACAGGACAGGTTCATATGCTTTCCTCAAAAATCCTGTGAATCCATATTTTTAATCTGTATTTGAGAGACTGAGGATTTCCCTGGGTCACTGCCTCACATCCATAGCCATGCCCTCTGCCCCACGACATTTTGAGCAGGGTGTTATTTGTGAGTAGCACCTGAATCTCAGACACTTAGTCCACATAACTATTTATCATGTTCTTTCATTGATTTTTATTGAATATGCTTTGGTTACTCAAATTCTTTCTTCAAAATATTGCTCATATTCCACTCTCAGTTTAAGCCCTTCCTTGAATCCCCAAGCAAATATGCCTTGTCTATCATCACAGCCCCACCATACAAGCATCTGTTCGCAAGTCTCACTCTATTGTAGTGATTTGTTTACATGACTGTCTCTCCAGCTAAACTGTGAGTGTCTTGAAGACAGAGACTGTATCTCACGCATCTGCACAACTTCAGTTACTAGAACTCCAGGAGCTTGGCACTTGAAGGTTACCCAATCAGTATTTGCTGAATTAATGAATCATCCACACCAAAAACAGAGCAGCAAAGCTATATGGATAAAGTGCCTTACTGAAGCAAATCTAAGCTAAGATAAGTAATCTAATTTTCAGCCATTGTATAATAATTCCTGGATTTTATATGTAGTTAAATTTTTTTCTTTTTTCCCTCCTATTTAATAAGTCGCCATTCTAGAATTCCATTAAAGCTTGATTCTATTTCTTAAAACAGATATTAAAGCCCTTAAATAATGCCCTTTGTTTTTAAATTTAATTGTTAACAAGTACAGTAAAACAGCACTACATCACGTTTTTAATGGGTAGCAGCAGAACTTAAAACTCCACAGCATAAAAATAGCAGCCTTGAGTTGTTACCTCATCAAGCATGCAGTCTTCTTAAGAAAAATCTTACACCTTGTCTTAAATAGGAGCAGATTTGATCTTTTCAATGCTAAAGCATTCTTTCTTTGTGTGTGCGTGTGTGTGTGGGGGGGGTAAGGGAAGTGGTGCCTAACCTTTCATTTAT
Organism: Cheirogaleus medius; assembly: GCA_008086735.1. Taxonomy (NCBI): domain Eukaryota; kingdom Metazoa; phylum Chordata; class Mammalia; order Primates; family Cheirogaleidae; genus Cheirogaleus; species Cheirogaleus medius. The sequence continues at coordinate 74,494,741 of VBSM01002608.1, read as the reverse complement.
TTAATATAGCTTCAGTAGAAAATAGATGTCCACTAGTTCTGTGATTTTGGTAGTTGAGTATTATGACATTAATTTGCTTATCAGTAGTATTCTAATGAACTGTTTTTCTATGGTTTATAGAAGATGATTGTTAATTATTGAGGTATCTAAACTAAGTGTTAAGGTTATAATTTTATATACTAATAGAAGACTAATGGTATTCTGTGTCTTGGTACTGAATGTAAATCCCCATGTTATGTTTAAGGCATTAGACGTGCTGAATCGATGTTGGAGGAAATGAATTCTCATGCCCGTTACGTATCAGCTTTGGCTTACCCAAAGTGTCCTGTATATACCACGATCCCAGTACTAATACTCTGAGTCTTTGTGAAACTGATACAGAATTCTGTATACTCTCAGTACCGTCAACCTTCAAGTAATAATATCATCCTCACTACTGAACATTTTGGAACTACACAAAGGAATTTATCATCACACTGTTGAATATCAAGAACTCATAGACTTTTGACTTAAAATTTCAAATGTAGCTGGGAATATTTTGGAAGGTTTATTGAAAGGTAGTAGATAAAACAATGCAATGAATTCAATCTAAATATCATTTTTTCAAGAAAAGATTTGAAATATTTCTTTTTCTTTAAGAACATAGAGTCCTGGTTACCTAGTTTTTACCCTCAACTATTGTCCTAAATAAACATAGCTCTTTAGACAATAAAAATATAGTAAGTGACCAAGAGTCAGAAGAATTCTATCTGCTTATGCAATTATGAAAGGACCTTTGTTCCTGACACACGCAAACTTTGTGGAATAGCATTGGCTGCTGCTGACGCCAGCATCTAACTGTTTGGCTTACAGGAACCACTTGTGTGACACTGAATTTCAGACTATTCTAAAGGGAACAAATGTAAATAAAATAAAATAATTAAACATTGTTCCTTCAGAATACATACAGATTTTCGTAATGTATTTTTTGGTTTTGTTTTTACTTAATGATTTTTCTCTTCCATCTCCTCAACTTTTCTTTACCTTCTTTTAAGTAAATAGTTGAATCCTATGTTGTGACTGCTACCTAACCTTTAGGAATTGAATTACTTTTTTGTTTGTTTGTTTAACCAAAACTTCAGTGGCTTTTTTGTTTGTTTGTTTGTTTTGAGAAATGAAGGGCCAACTCCCTCTCTTTCTACCAGTTAGGATACCTTTTCTGTTGGCAGTTTATGATTTTCTTTGCAGATGCTAACAATTAGATATGATGTATACAAGCAAAAAGGGAAGCCACATACTCCATTTTATCCTCACTCCCATCAGTGCCCACATGTGCTCTTTCAGAGTGTCCCCAGCTTGTCATCCTGCCTCTATCTCTCCTCACTTCCAGAATTCAGCACATCCACCACAAGGCTAATCCTGTGAAAACCCCATGTTTATAATACTATTCTCTACCAAAGTCCTTCACCCACCTCTCGTAGTTTAGACTGTCCCAACCTACATTTCCAAACTTAATGTCCTGTCACTGAAACATAACTTGGGCTTTTCTTGCTTCCATACATGTGCCCTGCTGGGTCGCCTTAACTTGCAGTATATCACCATTCTCTCCAGGCCACTAACTCAGACCCTTTGCATCCATCGAAACTCAGGTTGATCTCTTTCTTTTGCAGGTGTTCTCTGCTCCTCTCAGGTCACTATCCTCTTTTTGTGTGTGTGTGTGTGATTTTGTGACATTCTGTATATTAACACTCACTTGCTATTTGTCACCAACTATTATTGTCCTATATACTGTCATGTATTTATGCTGTGTTCCTACAACTAAGTTTTACTTTCCAGGAGTTGGTAGCCATATTATAATTCTTTTAATTTTTCCCATACTACTTAACAAAATATAATAAAAATAATAGGTTACTGAACTAAAATTTTCTGTTTATTTGAAATTATTTTCAGCAGTAATGATAATAAAATTCATACCTGGAACAAGTAGAGCACCTGAACCCTGCAACAACTTTTGATCCAACAATCAAAACAGAATTTCTTGGGATTAACAGATAATATCAAAGCAGCTCCAACAAATTTAACATATATAAGAAGGGTTAAAGACTATTAACATATCCAAGTTAATATGTCCAAAGAGAGTTGATGATTATTAATCCTATAGCAGGAGGTACAACAAGCAAGATACTGTAGATTAACCTCTTACAGTGGCAGGAATTTTAAAGAGTCAGTGATATCTGCAGATTAAACCACACCAACTTTATAAGGTGCTACCTTGATCTATGAACATCTAGATCCAGTGCTTTTAATATATTGGAAAATTCTTTCAGTACCTCCATCCTGTGTAAGGAGATTAAAAAGTGCCTTTTATCTTGGTTGACTTAAAAGAAACAGTCTGAATGTCATAAGGTCAATGAAGCTAAAGATTCTGGTTTTTCTTCACAATTCTGTTATATGGGAAAGGCAGAGTGGGTAAAGATGTCAGAGAGGTGCATCTGGATTAATATGCCCTTAGTTCCTTTTTGTTGATTTCATTTAGGCTAATTCATCTGCAGGTTTCTTTTTAGAACTTCAATTCATTTGAATATTTTCCCCTATGGTGTTTTTAATTTAAAAATATTTTTAATGTGGGTGTTGGGTATTTATCAAATCTATCAACCTGCCATAATTTTCATTCTCTCTCATTTCATATTGATTTTTAATTGCTGTCAATGCCTTAGGTTGATTTTATTTCCTTTTTTATATTGCATTACCTCTACATGTTTTGTCCCTAAACATTTTAGTAATGTATAACAAAGTATTTATGTTTCACAGTAGCAAATATGGATTTGACATTGAAGCTCACTAGTTTTAGCTTCATCAGATACCTTTGCTCCTTTCCCCATTAATAGATATTTTCATTTCTTCCTTTATGTGATCCATCTTCAAGTGCAATGTTGTGTTTTTATAACTTCCCCTCCTCCAATAAAAACATGTTAGATTTGTTTTAAGAGATACATTTTCAGGTTTATAGAGCATTTGCTTTGTTAAAAATTCTGAATTTCAGAGAAATTTAGTATATTTTTAATTGCAATAATAAATTAAACATTTTAAAATACTCCTTTTTAAGACTCCCTTATGTAGTAGTATAGTAGCTGTACATTTGGGGGTCTACCAAAGCTTTGGGTGATAATAAGTTTTTAAAAATCTAATTGTGGACCACAATGGCTTTGAGAAGTAGTTGATATTAAAAACCCCAAATGGCACTTATTTTATTCTCCTTAGTAAACATCTGATAACATACTACGTCCTAGAATTAAGTTTTATAATATAAAGGCCATATATCTTCTTTCAGTATTTTCACAGAAGACTCTTCCTAATCTTTGTCAAAGAGGAAATATTAGATAAATTATTGCCCAGGCATTGTAATGTAATTTTCAAATTCAAGAACTAAGTCAATTGTAGTTAGTGCTGTTTTTTTCCTTTGAGAACAAGAATACATCCTAAAAGTGAGCTAAGAAAATAATGAGAATCGAAGGATGTATTTAATCAGTTAATTGCAAATTTCACAATATTTTAAAGGTATGTGAATCTGAGAGAAAGGGAACATTTGATGCTTTAATTTGTACCTCATTTATAAAGGAACATTAAATTTTTCCTAGTTGTTAATGTTATTGATCACTGGGACTCTCGTTGGAGACATTTTACCCACCTGGAACATAGCTGCGCTTTAATGTAAAGAAGAGAAGTGTATTTTATGCAAACAGATTCAAGATTCCACTTTCATCTTTATAAACATTGGATGTTTATAGTCTCTCTCAGACATTTTAAAAAATATTCATACATTAATCAAATATCTAAATGGGACAAACTTTAAATATGTATGTGTTTGTCAATGTATATGCTAATTTCTTTATGTTACATATTAAGTGTTTGTTTATTTTTTGGGAAATTTTAGTGTTTAGGAAAAATGGTCTTATTACAAAAGTTTGGTCTTTGGTTAAGTCTATTCATACATAAGCACATACAAATGTGTTTTATTTAAAATATTTATAAACCTATGAGACCTTTTTTCATACTTTCTTTTGCCAACTTTCAAAGAAATTTTAATTTCATAAGGAGAAAAGCTTAGTTGTATTCTCTTTCCTTGTTCTCCATACCCACAAGAAATTGGCATTATTTTTTTGATTTCATTTAAATAGTAATCTCTTCCCAAATTGTCTTTAAAATAAAATCATGATGGAAAATGGAAAAATGAAAGCTTGGTCCTAAAACACAATCTATGAAACAGAATAAGCATTGTAACTTCCAACAGGAGTGATGCAGAGAGAATAACCCAAGCATTGAGGGGTAAATTGAATTGGTTTCCTTGAATAAACATATTAACTTCTCTGTACTAGTGGTTAGAGATGAGAATAAAACTGCTATATGTCAGTGAGTGAGTTGGGCTGTGATGATGCACCTGATGATCAAGATCACACTCCAGTTAACACTATAGAAATCTGATTCCGTCACTGAATTCAACTACCAAAGTAACATCATGTCCCTGGGAATGGACAAGAAAATCAAGTCTAGGTACAGCCTTTTAGGAGTCCACAAAAGTGTGATCATAAAGAAAAAAAAAAAAACGTTGTTTAAAAATCTTATTCGATTTAGAAAATTCTTACCTCGAAAAGTCACATTTGTAAATTCATTTATATATATCTTCATCACTACAACCAAACAGTTATTTTCTTCATCCAACCCTTTCTTTAGGAAAGGCTTATTTAGCACTTACTGAATACATTCAGCACAATTAGAATGCTAAACTGATTAAATGTCCTTACAAGATCCTTAACCCTCCTAAAGGGGAGACAAAATATGTACCTGAAAAATGTGAATGTTCTAAGTGCCTTCAGAATCATAGAAAGCATGGAGTTCAAAGAAGAGAGAAATCTTCTAGTGGATGCTCCAGGACATTCTTAGGATTTAAACATCCAATTAAGTTGAAACAGCCTTTGACCACTGAAAACAATATGATTCTGCACAATAATCTGATACGAAACAAGAATTTGCAGCATTGAAATAATTTTATTTAGTAGCACTAAAGGAAAATTTGGCTGGCTATGATGCAGCCAAAAAATAAATAAATAAAATCCAAAAGACAAACAAATAAAAATCCCACAAAACTAAAACACCGATTAAAAACTTCTGCCAATTACTTTCAAGGCAGACATATATCTGTGATAAGGAATTATGTGATACCTACACATGTTTTCACTTAAAGAGTTTTTACTGTATTCTTTGTTCTAAATCATTTTGTTAATGTTCTCAATGGGGAGGCTCTGTAAAATTCATCTTAAATAATGTTGATGGTTGTGTAAGCAATATTAATTTATTTTTAAAATATTCATTTATATATGCCAGTCCATGAAAGAAAAATTTAACCCAAAACTAATACACTTAACAGACAAATAGTTTTCATTTAGTTAGGCAGAGTGCATTTACCTAAGAAGTAAATGATATATATGCCATTTAGTTGCAAAGATAACTTTCTAAATTTTTATTACTTCATTTTAATGAGCTTCCTGAGGACAATAAATATTATTTGACCACTGATTTTATTAAGGAGGTAAAACACCTTCTTTCAATGCAGGTAATATTTTTGGAAATTACTGAATGAAAGTTAATTGCCTGGCAGCCTTTCACACCAACTGGGTTGGCAGTCTAGTTGCAAACCTAATAAATACTCTCTCATATAGACAAATGTACTTTAGATAATATTGGAGTCTTTGAGTAGGGGATTTTAGATGCAGTCATTTGAAAGGGGAACAATAGAATGAGTAAAGCCAAGTAGAAGAATCAACAGAGACAGTAAAACAGAGAATTGTGAAGCCATTTACAGGCTGACACTCACTGCCACTTGTAACTGACTGCAGATCTAAAACCTATTGTTTCATTTTTATTGGGTAAAAGACATAGGCCCTAGTACAAGACTGAACAGAAATTGAAGTAGCCTTTTCCCTTTTAAAGAGAAATTTGATGCTTAGGAAACATTTCAAGTTTCTTCCTTAGCATTTACTTTTGAAAATTGTAATATTTGTCTTGACTTCATACCATTATTCCTTAAGATTATTTTTGTATTTGCTGGCTTCCATTTGGTTTTTGAAGTCTATAGTTATTTATATTTGAATTAACTTGAAATGACAACCCATTTTGAAGCAAATCTTTATTCTGAGAAGAAATATTCCACGAGTGCTTGATAACAGTTAGCATCTAAATAACTTGCATACTTCTTAAACAACATATTTTTAAAATAATATAAATCCAAACTCTTTTCTTTCTAATAACCTTTCTGACAACATTGTATAATTATTGTTTTTTAAAATAGTTTTGAGTATAGTTATTTAGGCCCATTCGACACTCATGGAGAACATGACAATATAGTTGTATCAATTGAGATTACTTAGTCATATTTATTCAAAATCTTTATAATTTATGTAAATATTTTCTTCTAATGATTATATTCTGTGTCATTTCAATGTTGTTTTATTTGCCCCCAAAATGATATAAGTTAAACAGTTAGAATATATAATAAAACAATATAATTCTCAACTTGAGTTACGTACATTTCCATTTGTACAATATTCTGAGTTAAATAATAATTTTTACATAGTGCAGGATAGTTGAGTCAAATATTGAGTCTTGATTTCAATTCTATGTTTATAATAACCCAAAGAAATTAGAATCAAGAGACTTTTTCTTATTAGTTATATTTGTTATCACCATCGATTTATATAAATATGATCAAAATTTTATATATATTTCTTGTGCAAAATATTAGGCTGAAAGTAACCTTAGTGATCAATCATTAACTCTAGGTTTATTCTACAAGTTGGGGAGATTGAGCAATGTTGAAGCAAAATGACTCACAAAATAAACAATTATTGAAGCATAATGAGGGTTAGAATCAGTCTGATGCCTGTCTTTCTGTGGTAATTACAGCCCATGTTCTTGGTCAGACATATCAAACAAAAAAATGTACTACTCAGGCATAAAAAGGAATGAATTAATGCCTTTTGCAGCAATTTGGATGGAACTAGAGACCATTATCCTAAGTGAAGTATCTCAGGAATGGAAATACAAACACTACATGTAGGCTGTAATAATTTGGAGCTAATTGATGGGCACACATGGGCACAGAGAAGTAAAAGTCATTGGAAATCAAGATGGGGGAAGGGAAGAGGAGGAGAGGGGTAAAAGCCTACCTAACAGGTACAATTAACACTGTTTGGGTGATGGGCACACTAATAGTCCTGACTTAAGCATTATAAAAGCTATCCATGTAACAAAAACATTTGTACCCGCTTAATATTTTGAAATAAGAAAATGTAGAGATCGTGCTGATTTCCTTTAGTAGGAGCATTTACCTTTACCTTGCACAAGTTTGGCTAAATCTGATAAAGAATAAATCATCTGTGTCTGGTTGTAAGCTCATTTTACCTTTGCTCATATGTGCTGATAAAGACTTTTTTGTGGATACATTATCCCAAGTCTTGGTTATGAAAGTAGATATCTTTCTATTATAATAAGTTACTTCTCTTAACGTAAAAGTGACAAAGAGCCCACCCATCAAAAGTTAATGTATTTGGGGTCACTTAATTATACTTTTGCTAGCATTAATTTTCAAAGAAACCCTTATTCCTCACATCTGCAAAAAGCTCCCAGTACCCAGTTAGATTTTTAAATGCTTTTTTGTCTTGGGTATTGCCATATTGCTTAGATGGCCCTTAGTGACCAAATATTTAATTAAAGTCCCTTGAGAGGACAGTTTTCATGATTTGTTATTGGACATCTGCCAAAGCTCAATTCACCAAGTCTTTGCCATCAACTTAGGCTAGTTCTGTGTATATTTTTAATACTGTCCATATGCCTTAAGTTTTAAACACTCCCAAAGAGCAATCATTCCTTACTAACATCTCCAAAATCTAAAAATATTCAATTTCAATATATTTGAAAATTAGTGTGTAATTTTTTCTTTTAATCTGCTTATAATTTTTAATTAGTGATTTTTTCATTATGTTTTTCTTCAAAGCATAAAACTCTCATTGTTGATTAAGTTAACAATTACATGATACATCAATGATGCTAATAGCTATCACTTATTGAATGCCAATTTTAAAACATTCTCTGTAGCGAGTACACAAGACTTGGGCTGTTAAGTAACTTGCTCAAGTTTATACCAATTATTAATATAAGGAGGGACTTTTGGTTTCTCTCCATACCTCTCTGATCCTGGGTTTTAATCATTTGACATTACAAACTTTTCATTGATAAAGCATGCCTGTTCTCTATTTACTGACTTCATTTATTGTCAAATAGATTTTTATGGGATATGAAATTCTATAACATGTATAGTTTACAGGAAAGCTTTAAATTACAGTTTCAGTGTTTTAATTACAAGTCTGTTATCTATTATTTGTGGTGTTCCCTGGATTGAATATTTGGGATTTTATTTTTAAATGTATATTAGCGTAAGCTACCTGGTGATAATTGCTGCATTAAGTTTGGCTTTCAACAGTGTATGGACCATGAAGTCTTTTTAGTTTATATGTTTTATATTTTAAATTGTATAATGCATATGGTGTTTAGATCATGATATAATAATGCAAAATATAATGATTACAGTTTTGATTTTCTTCTACAGAGTTAGTCTCTTTTTTTCTTTTTTCCTTGACAGATCCTACCTTGTTTTGTCCATAGACTATAACTATCAGAAAATACAGCATTATACTTCTGTTCCATCATTATAAAATTTATCTGGACTTTGTCATCAGGGAAAAAAATATGTCTCTTCATGCACTGAAATACTGAAATTAATTTGTTTTTCACAGTAAAAAAAAATACATATATATCGTGAGGCAAAAAGGAGTAAAAAATATATTTTAACAAAACGGATTTAAAACTCAGTAATCTTAAACTCAGTGTTACAGAATCAGATATTTTATTTTCTTCTTTTCTGGAATAATTGCATCACTATAATATTCAAAGCATGCAGATTGAAAGTGAAATTTTTACTGATTTTCTTTGCATTGATTGCTGGTTTGGCTAAACTGACCTTTGCTTTGAATCAGAATTGATTGACCAATTGAGTCAACATAGTTAAATTGGTTGTGCATACACAGAGAGACTTTGTTTATTGAATTTAGGATATTCTGAGTAACATAATTTCCCTCTGCTTCTCTTCTGCTCCAGGAAACACTCTACTTTATGATTGCATTTAATAATGTGTCAGAAAGCAAATGGAAATAGAAGCATACACAGGGAGAGTCACAATGGATTCTGCGACTGTTTAACATCCAGAGACATAATTTTTACAATCACTTCAGCTTTTCATGTAGTTTGTATGTTACACTTACTTGTTATATTAAAGATGGTATCTAAAATCTGGCTACTGTAAAGTTATCAGAAAACCAAAAGCCATTGACAGTAAGATAACCATCTATTATAACTGTGTAATTTCCAACTTTTTTTAAAAAAATTGGAGTGTAATCAGATAAATCTGAATGCACTAAGGATATTGCATTCTATCTCTGTGTTTCCAAGTCAAGTTTGTATTGTAACTGTGTAACACTGCATAGAAAAGGAATCAAATAATACATAAAACAGTGAACATAGAGTCTAAGATCTTAGTGCAGAATGTTCTAAATATAATACATTTCTTGTTCATTTAAAACATCTAATTTCCTTTTTTTTTGGTCTGATTTCTTATTTGAACATCAGAAACAGGCCTGAAACTCAGAAATTATTAATCAGAAGGATATGAGATCCAAACCTTCTGATTTCTAGTGGTGCCTCCCTCTCAGTGCCAAATCGACAACCGATTTCATAAATTTAGTCCTCATGTTATAAACTGTACTGCCAATGGAGAAAATCAACAAAAACAATTTCCTTCTGCATTCATGATCCTCTCCACATACTCTCTCTTCATATGCTTTTCAGAGCCATTTTGTCAGAATGCCACAGGGCCATACAAAATGTAATTTTTATGTTTCTGTGTGTATGTCCCAAGAAACCTGATTTTTCATGTGCGCTTTTGATTGGTGTGAAGTGTAACTTTGGAGGTTTTAAGCCAAATATAAAACTTCATGTTTCCACAGTCTTGAAAACATTGAAAGACCCACCAAGTTTTATTGTTGTTGTTTTAGCATAAATTTTGAGGCTATATACAGTATATGCGATATCCATAGAAAGAGGAAGTATGCATGTGTGTGTAATTATGTATATGTGTAATATATTTGCTAAATTAATCCTTATTGGGTGTTTGAGAAGATTTTGAGAGAATGAAATTTAAGAGAAAGTTTTACAAACAAAGGCTTTGTTAAGCCTACAACTCTCAGGCATAACTAAAAATTCAGGTACCTCCAGACAGATATATTATTATTTAATCATTAATGAACTCACTTCACTCATGTATTTATTTATGTGAAGCATTTATCAAAGCTATTTACCATGTGAATTACTGTAATTGTAGGGAAAATATATGTACATCCTTTCCTTCAAAAAACTTATTCAGATATAGAATAGCTTTAATACATGCAAGTATACAATACATCTTGTTTCTAATGCCAACCAATTTTTCTGTGAGATTTATGTGGTTCTCCTATATTTAATTCTTAGGGACTGAGTCCTTTAAATAATTCCCTCCTAAATTTGCAGGAATTGAACATCATCCCACGTGTGCAGTGTTTAATCCAGGGCCTGACAAATCATCAGAACATCAGATAATAGTAGTTATTATCATTATTATTATTACAAAACAATCCAAATAGGAAACACATTATTTTTTCTTCATTTCACATTTGAGAAAACTAATTCCCAGTTTAAGAAACTTGTGAAAGAGATTGCGGTTCTTAAGTGACAATTCTGACATTTAAAGCAAGGGATAATTGATTTTAAATAATGATCTTATCTCCTTTATGATAAGGAAATTGATTTGGAAATTAATATATTCATTACTTTAATAGTCTGCCTCACTCTGTGGAGTATAATGGTCTCTAATACTGAATGAGCAAGTCCCTGTTAGACATTGGGCTGAGAAATTTCCATGTCATCTCTTCTACATATTACAACATCTCAATGAGGGTAAGTTTTATAAATCTCCCCATTTCATAGATGGAGAAACTAAGACTGAGAGAAACTTAGAGACTTGCTCAAAATCAAATAGCTGGTAGTAATTGCAGGAGAGATTCAACCCAGTTCTATCTGAAAAGTATGTGCTACTTTTAAGTTTAATATTGCACTGGCACAAAGTTTTTTAAAAAAAAAAATTGTTAAAAGGTCAAGATGATTTAAAAATTTTGTACATGACCATTACAGTATATTAAAAATCAAAAAGTAGTTAAAGAAACCCCAACACTACATTTTGGGCCAAATAATTTATTTAAATTAGAATGTTATTTACAAAAATTCTGATTACCAATTATAAGACAATCAGGTTAAGTTTTGTTTCTGTCCATTCAGCCGTGCTGGGGAGAGCATCCTGTCTGTGATTATTTACCATTTTCTGTTATTGTCTTATAATTACATGTTTAATATAAAATATTTAGAAACAATATGCAGGAAAAAAGTCACCTTTAGTCCTATCACCCACAGCTAGTAACTTTTGAAATGTTGGTGCGCATGTATGTGCCGTCATTGTGCTGTTCGTGTGTGTGTGGAGGAGGTTCTGTGTGGGGGCGGGGGTGTCCTGGCATATGTGTACAAACTGTGTCGGTTTCCTAAAGCTCCCATAATAAAGTACTACACACTGGGTGGCTTAAAACAACAGAAATTTATCCTTTCACTGTTCTGGAGGCTAAAAGTCCAAAATCAAGATGTTGGCAAGGCCGCGATCCTTCCAAATTCTCTAAGTAGAATCCTTTCCTGCCTGTTCCTGCTTCTGGGGGCGGCAGCACACCTTTGTGCTCCCTGGCTTGCAGCTGCATTACTCCAGACTCTGCCTCTGTCGTTACGTAGTGTTCGCCTTGTGTTTCTGTCTTCACATTGTCTTTCCTCTTCTTATGAGGACACAGTCATATTGGATTAGGACCCACCCTACTCCAGCATGACCCCCTGCTAATTTAACTAATTACATCTGCAGTTTCTAAATAACATATTCTGAGCTAGTTGAGTTGAGTTCCTCATATCATTTTAGAGACACAATTCAATCCATAACACGTGCACACACACGGCACACATTCACACATTATACTTTTGCAAAATTCAAACTTTAGTTCACCTATTTTTTCATAGTTTCTTTCATCCAGCATATTGTGAACAACTTCCATTGCCATTAATTAAGATTAATTTTGATTACAGTTCTCAAGTTAACTTACTTTGATTTTCCATATGGCAGTTGTAGATTTTTAATTTAGAATTTTGCTTGTCAAAAATGTGGTAATGTATTTTATCACCCCAATAATGCTTTTATGAAGAACTAAGACACCCCTCTGAGGGATGCTGTGTAAACCTGGCATGTTATTATTTTCCTCTGGAAATACAAGAACACTAGAAATTTGACATATTCTCATCGTTTCACCTCCGTGTGGCAGCTCCAGTCTAGTGTACTTAGCTCTGAGTCATCGTAACATCTAGGAGAGCAATTCTTCCGTGAGGTGGAATGAGCAGCACTTTAATGGCAGTGCTCAGTGGTAAGGCTGTCTGAGAGGCAGGAAAGAGATTTTAAATTAAATGGACTTTACTGAAAATTGTATTCACTTTGTAGTTTGGAGTCAGAGTTGCAATTTTCAACTTTCTTTTCCCTCACTTACCTGTTGCTAAGAGATCACATTCAGGGTAAAATTAATGTTTCTCCAATTACAAAGTCAGCAGTGGAAGAGGAAATGTAACATGTAGTATACTGGTTAGAACTTTAAAAAAATAAGTGGCATTGGAGACAAACTTATGCACATAATAAACATTAAACAAATAATTATTAAATCAGTTAGCCTATACTAAGGAGCAAATCTTAGGGTGTGACTGTAAGTAATTCACTTTATCTTTTGCTTTTTTTGTTTTTTCAGCTTTATAATTCTTAAGAAATTGTAAAGTGTTCTATCTAGCTAGATTTGACAGAGATTATTACCCACTAGCTTTGTTATAATATTAACAGAAATCTCCTATGTCTCTGGAATCTGTTGGAATCAGGAGGGGGAAATTAACTTTATGCCAGGATACATTTAATTGAGCAACACAATTCCACCATTAAAAATGGAGTTCCACTAATAATGGAGGTGAAATTTGGAGATACATAACATTGGGTAGTTAAGTTTTAGACCTGGTTAGTAGTGCCAAATTTTTCCTTAAGTGTTTACTTAAAAGCCAGAGTCTCATATGTGCATGTTCCTTCTATACTCAGAAAAGTCACATTTACCTAATGGCCACTCCATCCTTCTCTACATCAGCCCATAATTCATTCAACAAATATTCCCTGGAAATCTAGTTCAACTAAGGCTCCACTTGAGGATCTGTGGCCCTGGCAATGCAATGTAAGACAAGGCTATTTCTTTCTTAAGATTCACCATCTAATTTAAGAGATAATATATGCAAATAATTAGAAGGAAAGGCTCTATTCCATGCCAAATGAAGGGCTTAAAACGAATCCAGCTTGAATATTTTCTAATATGATGAACCTTAAATGTAATATTAATGACATATTATACAAGGATAAATGTACTCATAAGCCACCCCCTTAAAAAAAAAAACTTGTAGCCCAGCTTTTTTCCTGACCACTCAGGAGCTTTTAGAAAATTTATAGTTTTTAAAAATATTTATCTTTATATTTAATATAGAATTGTAAACAGAATGAGTATTCAAGTGACAAATTAGTTCAGGTGTCATTATTAGCAATTCTCACTCACCAAAGCCACATTCTCAAAATGTAACAGTGTCTCTGACACATTCTAATGGGCTACATTAACCTGTTCTGCGTACTTCCCTCTTTGGAATTTATTATGATAGTGCTCTTTCAAGGTGCTTTGACATGAAGTTTGATTTTAAACGCAGTTTAATATGTTATGATCAGGCCGTTGACACAATACTTAACAACCCAGATATGCTTTCATAATGGAGGGTACCATCTGTGTTATTAAATACGATTTCATAAAGATTCAATTACTCCATTTCCTTTGACCAAATAAAATAAAATAGTAGACAAGGCATAGTGTTTCATGAACATATTTAAGCCAGTCTCTCCCATAAGTCTATTAATTTTATTCCCAAGTCCCTAAAGAAAAATGTCTAAAGGCAATACAAGATAAGTAAAATAATAATTAAGCAATCCCCCCGGATAGTTAATGTACATAAGAACAGAAGTTACTGATCATGGTAGAGTTGGAAAAAAACACATATGAGGAATAGAAGGCCTGGGCTTCATTCCTAACATGATTGCCAATGAAAGTTTCAATGGTCTCATCTATAAAATAAGAAAGTTGGAGGAGATCCATGCTTTCCAAATCTACTTTATATCAGATCCAGCAGTGAAACATGTTAAAAATACAATATTATACCCTAGGTCAAACCCCGTTTGGGGGAATCTGAATTTAGGGCCAGTGCCCAAGAATCTGTGTTTTTTACTAACTCCATAGTGATTTGGATCCACAAGGTATGGGAACCACTGTTCCAGGGACGTCTAAGACTATATTTCAGTTCAAAGCAGATAAGACTCTAGATGTCTAAATCAGAGAAATTTCATTACTGAGATCAGTATGCCTAATTGGAATTAGAAGGACCAGTGTTTTTGTCTGGGCCCTGCTGTTTACCTGCCTTGTAAGTCAAGACTTTAAACTTGAGACTCAGTTGCTTTCTGTGAAGAATAAGGGTAGTATCACTGGTGTTTCCACGGGTGGTTGCACAGATTATAGTACTTAGCATAGTGTCTGTAGGTATTAGCTGGAGGGACAGAAGGACAGAGGGAGAAATAGCAGCCAGATCACAGAATGAAATATTATCAAGGGACCAGGAATATAAATACATGAAATGAGTAAAGAGGAAAATAATGTTGCTTTGCTTCCATTATATCACTAGCTTAGTTATTTCACTTGGGAGCTTATAGCCCCTTTAAAAAAATCAACAGAATAAACAAGCTTCTTCCTTTTCAGATCTGTGGGGAATCTTGATAAGTTCATTCTAAGACATAATAGAAGATTGTCAACCACAAGAGATATTAAGTTGTTAGAGACAAATAATATGGTAAAATAATGAGAGTAGCACAATACCTCCCATTTGGAAAGAAAGAATATTTTAAGCTTCATGATCTCACTCAAACCAAAAGATACATTTTAATCCTTGCTATCTACTCCTTAAGGACCCACTTGTACATAACAGTTTTAATATATATATAGTTCCCTCTGGCCATAAGTTTGCACTTTAATGCAGTTCACACCCACATAGAGAGAGAAAGACAATGGACGTAAGACATTTCAAACATATTGTTGGCTTTGTTTTATAGGAAAATGGGACTTTTAATATTTTTTCTACTTTATAAATAATAATTTTCATATTTTGATCTTCTTTCTTTCCTTTGATTCTATTAACTCAAGAGAAGGTAGATAATGGGGGAGTAGATGATGTGTGGGGTCATGGAATATATGGGAAATGTCTGTATCTTCCTCTGAATTTTGTAGTGCACCTAAAACTGCTCAGAAAATAAAGTATTTAATAAAAGATAGAAAAAATAGAAAAAAAATATATAACATTCAACTAACACAGTGTTCCTCTACAAAAATTCCTGCACGATAAGATGACTTGTAAACTAATGGAAGACAGAATGTATCGGAATTGTATTTGGCTTGTAGGCGCCAATATATACGTCCTTGTACAAAGCACATCTCAACACAAAGAATTCAATATTCTGACACTTCTCTTGTAAAGTGCATTAGTCTGCTGTACAGTAAGTTGCTATGACCACATTTTTCAGTAGGATCCAATTCTCTGTAATAACCCAGCAAGGTCACACCTCAGATGAACCCATGAACTACCTCCATATCCCCTCATAGATGCTGAGGACTTCCAGGGAAGCAGGAGTTCTCCCTAACCTATCTGGGAGCCTTAAGTGGACTTTGAGTTATAAGAAAGGAGGCTGTGTCCATTGAACTCCACCTGACATTGTTCTTTGTCATTGTTTCCTTAGCTTCTGAATATCTGTTCCAGGGCAAGAGTATAAATAGGATGAACAGTGCCTAGAACAGGCGCTGTGACTCACATAAGCCATAATTACACTGGCCATGAGACTATTTCCAGAACAGACTTAAGGCCTATAATTCAGAGAATAACATTTCTTTTAAAATATGGCTCCAGATACTTTCTGGACTTTGTCTTAGAAATGTTGAGGGTAAGTAACAGAAAAGATGACCTCTTTGTTAATTACATGTAACTTCTTAAGGTGTGTGTGCATGTGTGTATATTTACATATAAATAGCTGTTATGCTTGAGCTAAATGCTAAAGTGATAGACTATATAAATATCTTTTAAAACACTGTACTGTTTCCTCTTCTGGGTCTTTATTTTTAGGGATAAATGAGGGTTTTAAGAAAGGGAGTTTACCGCAAGCATAAAGCAGTCTTGTGCCAACTGTTGCAGAAGAGACCCTTCCCACTTTCAGAAACACTAAGCCATGGAGGAACTTCCTTTATTCTCTCCAATCCTGGTTCAAAAACCCCATTTAATTAATTTGCATAGGCAAAATAAGCAAATCTCCATGGGTCCTCATGCCTCAAGTTCCTTTGTGAAAACACCTTTCCTATTCAGGTAATTTAGGGCTTTCTCGGTGGTAATTTGAGAGATTTTTGTTACCCAAGAAATTAGCAGAAAAAGCCCAAAGAGGAAAAATGAGCATCCCCTTACATATCATGAAAAATGCTTAATAATATTGCAATATATTTCCTTCAAAATGATACTTTAAGGACCAGAAATTTTTTAGAAAAATCTTAATTTTTGCATAAGGATTATGGAGCAAATGATAATAAAAGTTTGATGGAACTATAGCAAAGTTGAAGCCTTTCCATAAAAGAAAAATGAGGAAAATTTTCTTACTAGACCACTTGTCCATTTGGCATATTTTTTCCAATATTTTGTCATGGATATATTTATGCTAAATATTTGTCCATAAGATAGCATTAGCTACTTTTGAGGTATTTATAATATATAAACTAATCTCACATTTGCTCTGTTTAATTCACTTTAATTTGGCAGGTCTGTCAATAGATCAACTCTCAGCTGAATTTCTGAGGTCTCTCTTAACTGAAATATTCTGTAAAAATCTTTCACATCCCCAATACTTTGATTGCATTATTGAGATACTTAGATTAACTAAGAAGGTAACTGGTCTTGCATTCAATCTGTAAATGACTGATCTAGTCACACATAATTTTAAAAAGTAAAGGTATTTCAAACCTAAAATGAATTTTCCTTTTCATTGAAAGCTGAATTGATGCAAAGTGAATTCTAGAAAAAGTGTGAAATATGCATGTATGTGTGAGAATGAATCCTTTTTATCTACCATAAATTTCTACCCTGGGTATTCTCAAATGTTCACTTTGCCTGTAGCAGGATTTATTGATTCATCAATACACACACTCATTCAACAGTGTAATTTTTGAGTTATTTCATTGAAACAAAATGGCCATAATTATTTAGACAGACATCTGACAATGAATACTTTTCAAACTGGCTGGGTAATGTTTTTAGCATCATTGATCCAGCAAGATCCAATAATAAGACTGACTTTTTGTTTAATAGAATTCTCTCTAGAATGTTCCACTCCATTAGTAAAGGGGAGTTGCTCAAGTTACATAGATATGTTCTCAAGGACACTGGCTAATAAAACACAGACATTTGTGTCTAGATGTTGAATGTTTATATGTAGGTATTTGCTCAAGCAAGCCATTCCGTAAATATATAGGTTGTATTAACAAAATGACCACTGTATTAAATTTAGACTTGCTTAGACCTAATCAGATTTTTTAAATCACTATAGTCTATAGAAAATATTTCCCCCAAATATCAAATTGTCTTATATTTCTAGGTTTCTATACAAAGACTATATAAGAACATACATAAAAATATCAAAAGAATGTATAATCAGAAGTTACCTTGTGGAAAATAGAAGAACTTTTATTTTTTTTTCCTCCCAGGCCTTATATTTTAAAACTTAGTACATTAAGTTCATGAAAGTGAACAAATATATGTGTTTGTTACTGTGGTGTTGCAAAGCAGTGACATTCAGAATCATATCAAACACAATTTATATAGGGCCCTCCAAAAAAAGACATCATGCAGTGTTTAGCTGAGTTTGTGTAAATACTACAGCTGTGTCTAGGATGCTTTTTTCTTGTGGAAAAGAAGCTTAATTCCGCCAAGGCAAGAGTGCAGGGCCCATTCTTGCCCTTATTTGCTTTTAGATACTCACACTGTCAGGTTGATAAATGGGCTTTGACAGAAGGAAAGGTAATTCAAAGTTAATTCACAGGTAGAATAGTCTTTAATAGATTCTTTTTTAAAAGTCTCTGGTGGAGGAAAAATATAGAGAGAATGCATAGTATTAATTCACTGCGAGCTATTATTGTCCCAAAAGCCGAAAACCCATCATCTTTGTGTAGCTATAGTTTAAAGTCATTCTCTCATGCTTACTGTGTACATGTGTATCTGTTTATTTATTTTTTATCCATATGAATATCAGTTTTTCACTAAAAATAATTTTTTTGTGTGTGAAAAATGTGATGTTTTAGGGGGAGGGTGGTCTTTTATAAACTGAAAAATGTTGAACATGTCTTTGACAAGAGCTACCCTATCATAATGATACTTTGAAACTATAGAAAAGAATTGAAGGTTTTAGTAAATGCTGGTAAATTTTAGTTCCATTCTCTTTGCTTTTGATGTTTGACAAATCAATTCATTAGTTTTAGAATAATAGGGTAAATCTGCAGAGAGAGCTCAATTCATTGCATTTATCCCACCCACTTTAATTCATCTGCAGAGTAGTTGCTCTGATTTTGTTAAAACATATTCCCATCATTTTCCCTGGCATAAACCTTTCACACTTCACTTAGATTTTTTTCCCTTTGTTCTCTTTAAAAAAAGACACAGGAATAAAGCATTCAGAAAGAGATTTTCTTAACACTGTTAAGAAGATTCTGTAATTAATAATAGATACCAATGATAGGATATTTGCTTTTCTGTGTATTCTTAAGAGAATGAGAACACTATTTAGTTATTACTTTTAGATTAGCTTACATAAATAACTACTTTTAGTACTAAACCGTGTCAGAGCTATGACTCACTTTTACTATCTTTGTTTTTCTAAGTTTGGAAATGTAACAAAGTTAATTTTCTTTGGAAGACATTATTGGAGTAATCTACAACACTCATATAGATACACATTAGCACATCTCTAGGAAAAAAAAAAAAAGAACTGACATGAAACCCTAAGGAAATCCTTTGGACAAACAAAAATGTTGAATTCAATGAAGGGCTTTTCTGGGTTTTATCATCTTTGGCAGAAATAGTATCTGAAATCTACTTTTTAAAAATGTAAACAGGAGATGATTTATAATTATATCATTTATTCTGTTGGGCATTGCAATTGCATTACCTTGCGATATACACTTATACACATATCTATAGGAGAGTAATAAAAAGAAACTCAATATGGTCTTGTTTAAAGAGCTTGTAATTGCATAGAGGCATAGAAACTCATGCACAACTAATTATGGTTTAATATTGTTGTAAACCAGCGGATCAAGGGGACTCGGACACCATCTCTAAAAAAATTTTTAAAAATTAGTCAGGCATGATGGTGTGCACCTATATTCCCAGCTATTTGGGAGGCTGAGGCAGAAGGAACACTTGAGCCCAGGAGTTTGAGGCTGCAATAAGCTATGATGTCGCCCCCGCACTCTACCCAGGGAAACAGAGCGAAACCCTGTCTCAAAAAAAAAAAAAAGATTTAACAGGTAAATTTGTTGATGGGGGCAGGTGTCAGTGTTGGAAACAGTATGTGTGAATATATGAAGGCCAGAAATCGGAGGCTATTTCACAGTCATTTTATCTCTATTGCATTATGCAGATCACTTTATGGGAATGCATCAAATAGAAGTATGAAACGATAGCTGACATGCATCCCCCATTCCCTCGCACATTCATTGAATGCATTTAGTCCCTGCAAAGGGTTGTAAGAACTCAATGAAGACAATGGTTGAGTGTAACACTAGCAACAAGTTCAGAAAAAATGAATGAATAAAATATATCACCTGCCTAAACATTCTTTACTGTGGAGTATGGAGGTAAAAACAGAAAATTAGAAGACAATATAATAAATTCTTTAGGTAGAGCATTATGGGAGTGTTTTGGGAGTGAAACACATTTCTCAACTAAATCTACTTGGGAAAATCTGGAAAAATTTAACAGAGAAGCTGGCATGTGGCCTAGATCTTGAAGGGTCTATAAAATATGAAAGTAGATGGAGAGTGTGAGATGAAAACTCAAAGCAAATGAAATAAATATTTGGAAATGCAAGCAGGTATAAAGAGGCATGATTTGTCAGGGCGTAAGGACTTGAGTACTGTGATTAGGAGATTAGACTTTATTCCATAGCACTAAGTTTTTTAAAGTATCTGAGTAGAGAAGTAAAAAGATTTTATTTAAATTTAATCACCATTACTTTTGCATTGATTTATAGCATACATAAACAAACAAAATAGGCTGTAGCATAGTCAGTCCCCTGATAACTAATACCTTCTAACTTATACTGATATCTTGCGCCAAGTGGAGTTTACGAAGTACCAGTCATTAAAAAGGACTGAAGAATCCATCTGATATACTATTAATATTAGCCCAATTGTCTTATCATTATTTACTCACTCTAATATAAACCTCTTAATTTCAAGCAGAGCAGAACAAGGGAAGGGATAATAATAACCCATTGAAAGTCATGTGCAATTCAATGGCTAAGTGAAAGACATTTGAACAAGGCTATGGCTGTTTCTACATAAGGCCACTGAATATGTTAATCCAAAGAGAAGCTCATATGACACATGTACTATAATAATAATTTCTTGATCTCTGTACCACTTCATATCAAGACTAAATACTAATCAATGATGTATACTCATTACATGGAGGCATATGTATATCTCATTGTAGGCATATACAATTTTATAGAACAAAATACAGTATTTGTTTTAGGTAAGTATATGTAAGTCATAATCTTTTTCAAGATATGCATTAATTCTTTGTTTAAAATCTTCCGATCCATCTCTCTGAGAATGAAACTTAAATTCCTTGTCAAGCCTTACAAATATTTCAAGTATCTGAACAGTGCATAGTACTGACCTTATCTCTTTCCATTCTCTCCTGGGTTCTCTACTTTCCAGCCAAACTGCCTTTCTACCTATTCCTCAAACACCTGTTCCTCAAACCCCAGACCCTTTGCACTTGCTCTTTCTGCTACTCATGTTCTTCTTCCCCAAGATTCACATGGTTGTTTGCCTTTCAGCTCCTAGCCCAAATGTCACCACCTTGACTATCCTGTTCTAAATAACCCGTACTTTCCAACCCCAAAACCCCAGTCACACTCAACCATATCTCCTCTCTTATCTGAAATCATCCCATTTATTTTCTTGCATTGTATGTTTGTTCTCAATCTCCTATCTCCAATCCCCACCACACATACACTAGATTAAAAAATACGGTAACAAATAATTTGCCCATTGAGCTCTTGACTGGTTTCTGAGGACCTAGGACAGTAGATGTTCAGGTGAATGAATGAAGATAGAGCATAATCATATATTTAGATCACTTTTCAAAAATGATGTTAAGGACATTGAGTACAAACTGTATTTGGGCATGGCTGGAAAGAAAAATGTATAACTCTTAGTCCTTTCTATACTATGCAAAAGATGAGTTTGCTTAAAAGTTGCATCTATTGGAGGAACCTAACCCTGCCACCCTTCTTATGAGATTCATGGCCCCTGATACATGGCTCATCATTTGTGCCGGGAAAATTAATAAGAATTAAAAGGAAATGTTCATGTCCTTTCTTCTCCCCTCCTACTCTAGCATATAATCAACTACATCCTTCTCATCTGCAGAGTACTTATTAAGGCTCCACTGACAAAGACTTTGAAAAGGAGCCTGCAAAAAAGAAATTACATGACTGTCTGGACCTCACCCTTTCTTACAAACA
This sequence comes from Cheirogaleus medius, assembly GCA_008086735.1. Taxonomy (NCBI): domain Eukaryota; kingdom Metazoa; phylum Chordata; class Mammalia; order Primates; family Cheirogaleidae; genus Cheirogaleus; species Cheirogaleus medius. Next base: position 74,472,585 of record VBSM01002608.1, on the reverse strand, counting down.
GGGACAGATGTGGATAAAAGTGATGGGATTTTATTTGTTATGTGTATCCTTTTGTAACAATATGTTGCCTTCAAAGAGCCCCCTGTTTTTGGCCTTGTTACTTTATTTTGATTTCCTCATCTCTGTTCTGTAATCATGAATAGAACCTTTGCATTTGCCCAAAGTTCCTTTTGCATGCTAAGATACTAATTATAGGGACGACATAGTGCTGTTTATAGGTTAGCAATGTGCAATGATGGAAACAACCAGAGAGTTAAAGTAAATAAAAAGAGATAATAACTGACATCACAGAGCTGCTTCTGCTACCTGGTCAGCTTAGACCTTGGGCAATGGATTTGTCTCTTAGTCTCCTGGAACCTTAATTTCTACCTCTATAGTAACTTCCTTCACAAATTAAAGAAATGATATATAAAGTACATAAAGAATCTCATTCTCTATGGCTGAGATATGTATACTTTTTAAAAGATTCATAGGTAATTTAGATGCACCAGGGGTGAGAATCAGCAGTTTGGATTATGACTTGGGAACCTCAGGTACCCAGCTCTATTACTCCTCAGGTAATGCTAGCTGTGTCACAACAGCAATCAAAGGTCAGTGTCTGACTATCTGATATGACCCCTATTGCATTTCATAGGGAGGGACATCTGTAACTACATTACATTCAATGAAGAATGTGATTTGTCAGTAGCATTTTTAATGCAGAAACTTAGTTATTCTATCCTTCCTTCCTTCCTTCCTTCCTTCCTTCTTTCCTTCTTTCCATCATTTTTTGCTGTCTCGACTTTGCTGTCTCACTCTCTCTATTGAAAATTTCATCAGTTTACCTGCATCTATCCCAGAAGCAAAGTTCAAACAGTAATGTCAGAGGAACCAGCTCTGGAATACTCATCAAGAAGTTTATGTTACATGGCCAGGCACGGTGCTCTCACCTGTAATCCTAGCACTCTAGGAGGCCAAGGTGAGAGGATCACGCTTGAGGTCAGGAGTTCAAGACCAGCCTGAGCAAGAGTGAGATCCTGTCTCTACAAAAAATAGAAAAATTAGCTGGGCTTGGTTGTGCATGCCTATAGTCCCAGCTCTTTGGAAAGCTGAGGCAAGAGGATCACTTGAGCCCGGGAGTTTAGTTTGCAGTGAGACATGATGACACCACTGCACTCTAGCTCAGGGTGACAGAGTTAGACCCTGTCTCAAAAAAAAAAAAAAGTTTATGTTACCAACTCTCTTATTATCTATTATATTGTGCTAATTAATCCTATATCCAGGATATGACATGTTAACCTTTTATGGTAGTATCCTTTTCAAAAGGGATAATTTTAATTCATAATTTAGTTAATTGCCTTTTGTGGCCTGTTAGTATAAAAAAAGAGAACACATTTAAAAATATATTTCTTTCATGTAGAAATATTCTAAGGGAAAAATCTTAGATAGAAATTCCTTTTTTTCTACTTTCCTATAACATAAATAATAAGACAATATTGTAAAGCAATGGTACTATCTAAATTATATCACTGGTGTTGAAGTTTTGTCATCTAAATTGGTCTATATATCTTTATACTTACAAAGTTTCCATTTAGTTTATTCAAACAAACCAATTCCAAAATAGCTACATTTTATTCTTATTTCTCAAACTCTCCATATGCCAAATGAAACAGCCAAATTGCACTTTTGCAGCATTTCAACACAGATAGTATTATGATAGCTATTATTTTATGAAGATCTAAAACATACAGGGATATCTGGCATGAAACATTATACAAATTATCTATTAATGTGATGCACCACACTAACAGATTAAAGAAGGAGAAAATAATGATCATATCAACAGATGATAAAACAACTCTCATTTATGTCAAACAAAATCTTAGCACACTAGAATAAAAGAATTTTCTTAATCCTCGTGGAATCTTGTATTTAGTGATAAAACTTTGGAAAACTTTCTTTAAAATTTGAGACTAGGCAAAAATGCTCATTATCACTGCCGCAGCACATCCTTTGAGGTCTTCAGTGAAAAACAGCAAAAACAAAAAGAAAAGAAAAAAGTAATGATTGGAAATGCTATTATATGTACATATATATATCTCCACACATAAATCTGATGCTATGATATATTATATATATATACACATACACAAAGCTCTAATGAAAAATATGCAAGTCTTTTGCTTTAAAATGAACTGTAGAGACAATACATATCAGATACTGAAGAGAAGAGCAGAAAAATCAATTGCAAATTTTAAAAAGAAATGTTGAACAGGATTTGTCTCCTGTCTCTTAGTATCCCTCCTGCTTCATGTTTATGAGAAACGGTGGATTTTAGAAACTTGTTAAGAGCTTGCTTTGGTGAGAGCTGATAACATATGCACATTTCATCCACCCTCTACAATGGAATTGACAAGGGCAGCAAATCCTATATGCCAAGATGCCTGAAAGGAAGGTACTACGTGGACAACTTGATATATGACCCTGAAATTTAGAAGGCAGTTAGTCTACTGACTGACTCTTGGACACAAATCTAGAAAACAAGAAGAGTTGACAACTTGTTTTGAGGGAGAAATTAAAATTATTTAGGATTAGCTTGTATCCCAGAGTCGGTTAGGTTAAAGGAGACATAAATGTTTCCCAAGGGTTAGATGTGGACCACGCAGACAATAGAGCCGGCATATAGTTGTTTTTACTTCTGTCTTACAAGGGTCAAATAGTGGGATCTAACAGTAAGAGTCTGTTCCACCCTGGGACTAAGGGACTAAGGCCAGTACAAATACTATAAGGAAAAAATGTGTCACCCATGTCATGGTAGTGGAGCAAGCTTTAGATATCTGTCGGACTCCAGGTACATAAAACCAATTATTGATTTATTTTTTAATTTAAAGCATCTAACATCCTAGGTGTATTTTTCATATGATTTAATAAGCCAATCTCAAAATTTATTTAGAATTTAAAAACGCCAAAAGTTGGCAAGATAAATTTCAAGGACAGATTTAGTGATAAGAGGAGCTTTTGACACCTGATGTCAACATTTATTTTAATGTCACAGTGGTTAAGAGTTTGGTATTATAGGGAACACAATGATAGCCAAAATGAACAATTGGAACAGAATAAGAAGTTACAAAATAGATCCAAATATATGTGGACAATTAATATATAAAAGCTGTGTTAGAAATCAGTGGGAAATAGTGGTCTATTAACTCTTGTCAATAAATGAGCCTAGGATAATTGGGGGTGGAGGAGTGGAACTTTACCAGATGGAACATACGAAATAAATTTCAGGCATATTAAAGAACTAACATTTAAGGATATAAATGTAAAAGATCACATACAAAAACATTATGACCTCAAGAGTGAGGACATTTTCTTTTTCTAAACAAGACACTAAAAACACAAACCACAAAGAATATATTTAGTAAATTTGATGTTATTAATGTTAGAAACATCGATACAACAGAACATTCCCTGCTAGGCAAATATGTTACCCTGACAACTGGTAATTGATGTCTATGATTATAAAAACCTGTATGAATCTAACCATATTGCTGGCGTTTATGGGGATATGCCAGTCTCCTGAGTACCTCGCTGTGTTATATTTGATCTTTTTATATATATAAAACTATAAACTATAAAAAAAAGAAAATGTCATAAACTAAGTGAAAAACAATGCCACAATGTGAAAAGATATTTACAATATTGGGACATATAAACCAATTTTTAAAAATAGACAAAATAGCAGTTGATGTGAGAAGATTTCTGTTGGTAAAGTGCAAGATAGCCACATCCTACAACACATTAAGTCATCTCCCAGATAGACCTTAGAAAAGCTCTCATATGTGAGAACATTGAGACATGCCCAAAAAAGGTAACTGCAAGTTTGGAAAGAGCCCACATAGCCGTTACCAGAAGTCTAAATCAACACATTTGAGTGGTTTCATGCAAGGTAATATTCTACTGCACTTAAATCACAATGAGTGAGTCTAGAATTAAAGAGAGCATGGTACACAGTGGAAGAAAAAGAAATAATTTTAAAAGAAACATTAAACAATGAGGGAAAGAAAGTAGTACAAAAAAAAAAAATCAGTGCTAAGAGTAAACACTCAATAAGAAGTGCCACGTCTTCTCTTCTAATTCATGCAATCTCTGTAATAGCATAAAAAGCAGGGTCCTTCAACATGTTTAATTTAGGAACTGAATTCTTCATAATGCCGTCCTTAAATCCTTTCTAGTATTTTTAAAAATGTTGATAAAATGTTTGAGTTGTAAAATGTCAAATGATTTTGCTTCCCCCTACACACACAGATCTGTAGATATTCTTTACATTGTTTAGAAAGTTGTGTTTCATTCCTTAGTCCAGCCTTGATTGATTAATACATTTTACTTTTTAATATACTAGTGTGTGCAATTAATATAATAAAAATATCGGAATTTTTGATTACCCAAAAAATGACAACACCTATTATATTTGTCTATGATTAAAAGGAATAAAAGTAAAAAGCCATTAGTGAGTTGACAAGGTACTATTAAAACCTGCAATATTTAATAATTTGATTTATTAGAAACCACTAGGACTCACTGTTAAATAAATGATTAGTTATTGATAACTGAAACAAGATTATTCTTTTGAACAAAGAAGTAAAATTCTTCTTATATTGCATTTATTCCTGTCTTAAAAAGGCATCTTTAGGCCGGGCGCGGTGGCTCACGCCTGTAATCCTAGCACTCTGGGAGGC